>OX336392.1:345892913-347092913 GCA_946902985.2 Meconema thalassinum
AAATATAAAACAGATTAAATCTGAACTAAAAGTCTTAAACTTTACAACTTATAAAAGTAGCCACTCTCCCTCACGAACGGGATGACGAGATCTGATGACGACCCGTCATTACGTAGCACGAGGGAGAGGGTGTTAGGCAGTTGGACAGTTCTTCGCAAATCCGTCAGGTCCACACACTCCAAGGGAAAGTATGCCACGGTAAGGTAAGAGTAGAAGTGAAACCCCACGTAAAACCGTAAGTACTAATTAAGCAATTAAATAATTACGCTTCTACTTTTAACTTAATTACTATTTAATCAATTAATGAATTATTAACTTACAAGAGTTTTAATTAATAATTTTTTACTCACCTATGTACTTATACTTAATCATACTAATATACAACAAGTAGTTCCGTGAAGAACTATACAGCCTATTTTCATATATCCTGCTCATGTTAATTGTCTCTATCAACATACAAAATTTCAGTTTAATTGCTGTAACAGATTCGTAGATATTGGGAACCGTCTAAATATTTCATATGGTCGCCAGGATGGATTTTTATTTTTGTACTATTACATTAAGATAACTGTGTACGTGTGGTATTCAAACTTCAATCGCATGATTAGAACACAAGAAGTAAAAACGAGATTTTAAAAGTACGCACACCAGCCATCTTGTGATTATGCAAACAATTGAAATAAATTACATGCCAGTGGATCAACATTTGTATAAGCATTTAACGTGCAACGTTTCACGGCACTCGGATAGTTAATTCGCGAGAAACGTCCATTTAAATATTTATACTTCGCGTCGCCGCCATGTTGGATTTGTGCTCACCAGGTTACTGAAAGTACTATAGGTGAACATATGTTCATAGTCTCTATGAACATAAAAAAAATCAGTTTGGTAGCTGTAAAAGATTCATAGATATTGAGAACCGTCTAAATATTTCGGAAGCTCGCCATTTAGGATTGTTATATGTATAGGCCATAGAGTTTTGTACCATTCAAGGACAATTATTGCCTAGCTTCATTATTCAAACTTTCACTTCGATCGCATGATTACGACACAAGAATAAAATCTTAATTTTAAAATTTCGCACAGCCGCCATCTTGAGGTTATGTAAACAATTGAATTAAATTAGATGACAGTGCATTACAATCTGCAAATTCATTTACTGTGCCATATTTCACTGCGCTCAGAGAATTAAATCACGAGAAAAGTCTATTAAAATATTTCAAATTCGCTTGGTCGCCATGTTCGTTTTTTACTTTCAGGTTTATGAAATATACATAGGTAAACTTGTATCAGTACCCCTTATCACCATACAAAATTGCATGATGATATCTGTAATAGTTTCGGAGATATAGAATGTCAGTGAAATATTTCGCACAGCCACCATATTGAGGTTATCTAAACAATTGAACTAAATTAGACTTCAGTCCATTACAATGTGTATAAACATTTGCTGTACCAAGTTTCATTACGTTTGGTTAGTTAAATCGCGAGAAATGTCTATTTAAAGTCTCAATTTCGCTTGACCGCCATGTTGGTTTTGTAGTCACCAGGTTTTTGAAAGTCTCACAGGTGAACTTCTAGTAGTGCCCTTTATCACCGTACACAATTTCAGGGCGATATCGGTAATAGTTTCGGAGATATTGAATGGTAGTGAAATACTTCGCACATACGCCATGTTGGATATTTGAGACGTAACAAAATTTGAAGGTCACGGTCGAGGTCACCAGGAATAGTGCTATGAACTTTCCGAGTTTCATTGAAATCGCTCCAGCCGTTTAGATTTTATTAGGGACACACACACACACCTCACACACACACACACACACGCGCACACGCACACACACACGGACAAAAGGTGATCTCATAAGCCTATTTTTTCAAAATTGAATATAGGCTAAAAATGAGATGGTGTGTGTCTGTCTTTCTGTCTGTCTGTCTGTCTGTCTGTCTGTCTGTTACTCAATAACGCAAGAACCACTGGTCCGATTTAAATGAAATTTTGCATGGATGTAGCTGATTTACCAGGTTTACATATAGAATACTTTTGATTTCGAAATTTTGCACTATTAAAAAATGGCGACCATTTTAGTGACGTCACTACACCCTTTGGTTTCAAAATGTCATATTTCCATATCAAATAAAAAGAGAACGGTAGGAAATAGCAAACTTTTGATGGCACCTACGAGCTTTGAAATTTAATTTCCTATCCAAAAGGTCCTTATCACTTTTCGTGTATCTCCAACGGTTAGCGAGTAAAACCGACATTTGTGACGTCACTACAACCTTTGGTTTCAAAATTTCATATTTCCATTTCAAATAAAAAGGGAACGCTAAGAAATAGCAAACTTTTGATGGCATACATGAGCTTTAACATTTAATTTTCTATCCGAAAGTTCCTTATCACTTATCGTATATCTCCAGCGGTTAGCGAGTGAAACCTAAATTTGTGCAATAAAACACGGTCAACACCGAGTGGTGCAGTATATCTCTCTATATATAAAAATGAAAGTTTGTTTGTTTGTCTCTGCATTTCTACGGAAATTTGAGTTATTTACGCGTTTCAGACTGTTTTTGATGGATGCGCACGAAAATAATTTTTGTTGTCTGTCTGACTGTTTGTTCGTCTGTGGACAACTTTGTTCCCTTATAACTCGAGAACGGCTGGGTGTATCAACAGATATCCATCAGAGGCACGACACTTATCATTCATACAACTCTTCTCCGTACCCCTCATAAAAGGGGGCCTACCCCCTTAAAATACATGCTAAAATAGGCGTAGAAGGACGAGACAAAGCCCATTTTCAGCCCCTCAATGTGAGAGACAAAACTCGGGTACCAGAAAACCTCATTTTAAGGCCCTAGAACCAACCGTTTTTGAGATATTCTCAGAAAACTAATTTCATTTAATAAACTAATGAACGAATGCAAGCCAGTAACCATGGCAACAGAATCTCTGAGGTCCATCTATTGCTGTAAGACGCAATGCAATTCCATTAATTACATTAGTGTGAAAGTTTGCAAACGGCTAGAAGGTTATGACGGAACCAAATTAAGCCGTAAAATTCATCAATACTTATAATGTGCTTAAGGGGATCAAGGGGTACTCTAGAATTTTTCACGCGATTTACACCTGCGGGTGTGGTACGGCAGGTCTATTATATTCCTATCCCCATATTATTCATTCATTCATTTCGTATAGGCCATCTATGGACCGCGTCATTCCAACTGTCTCCTACTGGCTTTGGTGTTTGCCCAGTACGCCCGCATTCGTTCTCGGTGGACTTCCTCCCGTTCCTGGGTCCAAATCTTTCCCGTTTTCAGCTTCGGATTTTCTTGGAAACCTTTGCAATCTTGAAGTTTCCTTTTGAGTGGGGCGCGCTCCTGAATGTCTATTGGTGTAATCCCCACTTCTTTCAGATATTTATCCAGTTCTATGAACCAGGCCCATTTTGTTTTCCTCTCCTTAAAGTAAGTTATGTTGCGGTTGGTCAGTCTCGCTGGGCTCATTCGTTTCACATGCCCAATAACCGGTATCCTTCTCTTCCGGATGACGATACTTATCTTCTCCACATGAGTATATAGTTCATGGTTATGCCGTCTTCTGTATTCCCCATTGTCTTTGATGGAACCCAATATCTTTCTCAAAATTTTTCTTTCTTTGGCCTCCAGTTTCTCGACCAAGCCTTTTTTGTTCATCGTGAGGCATTCAGAAGCATGCAAGACCTCCGGACGGATGACACTGCAGTAATGTTTTAGTTTTGCGTTGAAGGATATTGACCTTTTCTTATAGATGTCCTTAGTTAAATGGTAGGCCATTTCCATTTTGCTCATGCGTGATTGAATGCTTCTTTCTCTGATAATATCCCTTCCCTGACCCATCCTGAAAAGAAAAGTACATGGCCATTGGCTGAATTAAAAAAAAATAGGTATTATAATTTCTCCCTATATTATATTATTATTAGTATTATATTATGGCGTACAACGACGAGACAAATCCCCTCGGTGCCAGAAACAAAACTCGGGGGCCCTAAAGGGTCCTCGAAAACTACATTATATGGCTCTAAATCCAACAGTTTCTGAAATATTCCCAGAAAAACTAATTTAATTTAATTTAACAAACTAATGAAGGAATGCAAATCGGTAACCATGAGAACATTATATCAAGGGGTGGCTTACAACTTTCCTTCTATTTCTGTAAGAAACAATGTCACTCCATTTTTTACATTTCTGTGAAACTTTGCAAATGGTTATAAGGTTATCACAGATCTAACGTAGACTATACAATTCATCAATGCAATTAAGGGGGGTCAAGGGGTAACCTAGAATTTTTTCATGCAATTTTCACTTCGACTTATAGTAGAGAAGGTCTATTATATCTCCAAATAGCAACATTATTTTCAAAAATTCTTGAATTGAACCAGCATTTTTTTGCGGCTTTTAGGAATTTGGGCAATTTGAGACTAAAGAACCTGAATTTCCATGCACCACAAGCCTTTATAATTTATGAAAGGGGTCTTCCTGTGTATGGGCACCTAGCACACCGTAGAGGGTCAGTTTTTATGTGACGTGTATTGCGTTTCGTCGACAGGACTTTCAATTCTATTTCACGTCAGGAAGTACACGTTAGGTGAACTTAGTCTGAGAGCACATTTTAACTTTTTTTTTTCGACAAACGGGTTCATCGTAAGGATGATTTTGTTTCATACTGTGTGGTATATATACCAATATTTGGATACCTGGGTAATATGTTGTAGACAATAGAATTGTCTGTCTGTCTTTCTGTGTATCTTTATGTAGCCTACGCCTATAACTCGTGTACGGATGCTTGGTGCATCGTAAAATTAGGTATCAGAGTCAATACACCAATCATTTATAAAACTCTTCACCGTACTTTTCATACAGTAGAAGGGTGGATATAGAGAAAAACTTCTCAATACATGCTAAAATAGGTGAAATATAAACATTATCCTAGAAGGACGACCGAAGCATATGTTGCGCTTCTCAATGTGAGACACAAAATTCGGGAATCTATAAAGAGTCTCCGAAAACTACATTTTATGGGCCTTACATTAACAGTGTGTGTGATATTCCCAGAAAACTAACTTCGTTCTGATAAACCTGAAGGAATGACAAACCGCTAACCATTGCAACAGTAGTTCAATTGATAATGTCTGGTGTTAACAACGAACACCGTTCGAAGAACGGGTACTTCTGCTAGTACTTAATAAATTAGTTAATTAGTCAATTACTCACTAAGTAGCATACTTACTACTTCATTTTATCAATCACCTATTTACTTACTTGCTTAATCAAATAAATGATTACGAACCTGCGTTGTACTTAACCAGATAATACTCACACATACACGTAATTTATTTAATTACTCACTTACGTACGTACTTAATTAATGACCACTTCATTTACTTACTTATTCACTGGCTATTACACTTATTCTCATATTCACTTACTTAATTCCTTTTTTTTCACTGTCTATTTTACTTATTTACTAACTAATCCACTGATTATCTGACTTATTATCTTACTTACTAACTCACAGACTATTTCACTTATTCACTTACTTACTAATCCACCAACTATTTCACTTCCTCACTTACTTTCTAATCCACTGACTATTTAATATATTTCCTTATTCACTTACTGTTCCACTGACTATTTCACTCATTCACTTACTAATTCACTGACTATTTCCCATACTCACTTACTAATCCACTGACTAGTTCACTTACTCACTCACCTACTGATCCACTGACTATTTCATTCATTCACTTACTAATTCACTGACTATTTCGCATACTCACTTACTAATCCACTGACTAGTTCACTTACTCACTCACCTACTGATCCACTGACTATTTCACTCATTCACTTACTAATTCACTGACTATTTCACATACTCACTTACTAATCCACTGACTAGTTCACTTACTCACTTACTTACTAATCCACTGACTATTTCACTTATTCACTTACTTCACTACGAAGTGCTTGAAGAGTTTTATCATTGTGACGATTTATTTGAATGCTGTTAAGCTCATATGCTGTATTATGCCTATAATGGCGGCCACAAGCATTGAATATTGTAATGAGCTGCTCCATTGAGCTGGGTAATTATTTCACATCATTTAATAATGTAACCGATAAATGATAAATGACTATTTACATTAATTAACATCAGTGCACATCTATCAATGAGCACAGTACCCTAATCTATAATTATGTCCGAGCGGAAAGAGATTGCCTTGAAGCACGAGATTATGGAGCAGTTCTATCTAAATGGGAGAAAATCACAATAGTGTTGATTGATAGCTACCTGTTATTAATCACAGATGCAGGGTGATAAAAAGTCAATATTCTATATGGGGGTGTACCAGACAAGTAGATGTCCGGCAACATAAGCACTGATTAGGCAACATAATTAAGTTGATAATTGGGACCTAACATCAATGGATTGGAGAAAATGAAAAGTTATATTGATGATGATGATAATTATTGTTTTAAGGGACCTAATATCTAGGTTATCGGCCCCTAATGGTTTGGGTGACAGTGAAAGATGAGATGAGAATGTAATGAAAACCATAACAAATACTAGCTACAGACTTATAGTATATACTAGTGGAAGAAATGTAAACAAATAAAGAATAAGGCAAATAATGGACAGAAGAAAATGAAATGCCCTCAACCCTCGACGAATGTGGATTGAGGGACTTGGAAGGAAAGAGAGCCATGAGAGTCAGATAGGGAAGGGAAGGAGGAGAAGGTCCACCACGGTGGCAATGGAAGAAGGGGAAATATCCGGACCCAGCTCAGGAAACCCTCGGGATCACCAAATCCCGAACTCACCACTCGTCATCCCTTGAGGGTGTAGCACTATCGAGGGTGCACCAGAAGTGGTGGGGCTACATACACCCTACCTCCTTTAGGGCATTGAGCAGAAGGCAGAAGATATGAAGAGAACAAAAATGTCTGGCCCCTCGAAGAATGAGGGATCAGGAAAGATGAGACGAGGGCCAATAAGGGGGGGGGGGGGGAGAAAAAGACTTCCTAGGCCTCGGATACCCTAATACCGTTGGGGTCGGAAAAAACGAGAGTTGACCAAGGGAGGTCGATAGGAAAGATGACAGAGGGGAGCTCGGCAAAAATAAGTAGAAGCAATGCCGAACTCCGATGGGGTCCAGTGGTCGTCAACCCACGTCCCATTAGTCGTGAGCCCCTGGGAGAAATGAAAAATGAGGATAAAATGATCACTAGAACGAGAACTAAAACTAACTACATCTTACAACTAATTTATATAAATACTAGAAGAATAAAAGGACAAAAAGGAAGGAATAAGGGAAATGAGAAAAGACATGCCCTCTTTCCCCGAAGACTGAGAATTGGGGGACTTAACAAGCCTTAGAGCCAAGAAAAGCAGATGGGAAAAGGAAAGAGGAGAGAGTCCGGCCCAGAGTCACTGGGGAAAGCAGAAAATCCAGACCCAGCTAAGAAACTCACTAGCCGTGAGTCGTTGAGGGTGTAACACTATCCATCGTGCACCATAAGAGGTGTGGATACACACAGCCTGCCTCCATTAGGGCCTTGTGCAGAAGGAACAAGCTAACATGTAAAGTGAAAGAAGAGGTCAGACCTCTCGAAGAATAAGTGATCAGGAAAGATGAGGTAAGGGCCAATTAAAGCAAGAAAGTGAAATACTGCCTGGGCCTGATATACTTGAATACCACCGAAGGAAGTTGGCAGAGTGGATCCTGGCACAAGTAAGTGAAAACAATGCCGCATTCAGTTGGGATCCCGTGGTCGCTAACCCACGTCAGTCTAGTCATGAGGCCGTGTGGCGGAATCCTAGGCCCCACGCCACATATCCTTTTCTACTTTTGAGGATCATTGTAACTAGTGTTTAACGTGCAAACCTTTAAGTATTAAAAAATACGACGGAATAGCCTGTAATAGTTTAGCAGAGGGAACAAAATCCGCAAGTCTAGCCTTTCAGGTCTCCAACTCAATGTTGAAAGCATCCTTTAATGTCATAGACTAGACCTACGATACAATGAACAATATTCCTCTATTGATTTGTTATTAATTTTTGATTTTTTCTCTACTTTTCCAAACGTGAAGGACACACTAAAGGTTTCTTACGAGGTGCCAGCATGATGACACGCGGTAGACTGTTGATTGTTGACCGGAAACTCAACCACATTCAGTCGATTATATTATCAGTTTGCCTTTTATACCACTACGAGCGCTAGTGCGAGTCAATGAAACTCAACCAAATCCGGTCGATTAGATTAGCAGTTTTTCTTTTCTGCCACTGCGAGTGATGGTGTGAGTCAATGGAGAGTTTCACTTAAGCCCTTATAACTACTTCTAGTGTGAAGAATTTTCAGAAAATCAAAATATGGCTGAGGGTATTGAACCAAGGAATAAATCTAAAGAAGGATTATGTAAATAAGTTTATGTTCGACCCTGACTATTATATGTCAGAAAACTGTATCATAATGATGGTCATTATAACACTATTTTTCATTATGAAACAGTTTCTCCCTCCAATCAGAGCTCAAGAAACAGTTGTTTGGCCAATAGCATATCACCTGCGCTGAGTTCCACGGCCTTCTAATTTAAATTACACTGCTTGGCCTAGTGTCATAGTGGGGTAATCGAGAAGGCCATGGTCAAATACAAGGCATTCTCTGCGTCTCATGCGCTCTGTTCAGTACATAAAACTGGCAAAATCTCGACAGATATTTATGAATATTTATGTTCGAACATAAAATAGTTATAATAATTATCGTCGAACATAAACAGTCGTATGCAACTCGCCTATAATGGTAATTAATTGCCATTATAGGCTCATTGAATAATGTACTATAATTTGACTAGGATTTTAATGAGAAAGGAGACAAGTAAAGAAACAAGCGATCTTGGGCTGTTTTACCGAAAATGCATTTAGGCCGGAAGTGATTTTCAAAAAAAATATTTTTTTAGTTTGATAGATATCTCAAAGACTCTCTATTTAAACCTTCCCGGGCCCCTTAGGCATTTATCTTTTAGCACAACTGAGAAAATAATGTTACGTATTTGCTAAGACTTTGTCTGCTAAGGAAAGTTTTTAACATTGGAATTATATCGCACCCCAGGTGAGCATTAATAGTCTAGGACTGACCCATTGATCTATGCCAGTCGGTAAACAAGCGAGAGATATAAAGTAAAATTCCACTACTTTCAGGATAATACAAGCGAGATAATTATGCACTTGTACAGTATTTACCGCTGACCACAAGCTTTTAACAAGGGTACTAATTGCTAATTAGGGATCTTGTTAATCACAACCAGGTAAATTGAATTACGCGCCATAATCGAATGTATTAAGTCACCCATCAACCATTCAAAGCTAACCACGGACTTCGTCATCCAGAAATCACAACAGCTCTCAATTATTTAGGATACATCATCAAATGATAAAAGCTTTGTTCTTTTCGTATTCCAAATAGCACAAATGTGTAAGGTTCAGAAGGTGAGGAAAAATCCCTTTGATCTCGAGTGTCTGAAAACGAGGCCAAACATAATACGGTAGGCTTTATGTTCATTTAGGGTCATTGTAGGATAGAAAACGGTTGGTTTTATTTGTCCTTTTTTGTATTTTCTTGCGTTTTTTAGCTTATATGTCCGTTTTTTTTTTCATTTACCATCTTTTCTTTGGCTTATATGTCCATTTTAGCATATATTGCGCTTTTTTGCTTATAGGTACTTTTTTGCATTTTCTTTCGTATTTTGGCTTATAGGTCCTTTCCAGCCTCTCTTTCCGTTTTTTGGCGTATAGGCCCTTTTAAATTTTTGCGTTTTTTGGCTTATAGGTCCTTTTTAACTTTTGCATTTTTTGGCTTATAGGTCCTTTATAACTTTTCCGTTTTATAGCTTATAGGTCCTTTTAAACTTTTGCGTTTTTTGGATCATAGGTCCTTTTTAATTTGTCTGATTTTGGCTTATAGGTCCTTTTTAACTTTTGCATTTTTTGGCTTATAGGTCCTTTTTAACTTTTGTGTTTTTTGGCTTATAGGTCCTTTTTAACTTTTGCGTTTTTTGGCTTATAGATCCTTTTTCACTTTTGCGTTTTTTGGCTTATAGATCCTTTTTCACTTTTGCGTTTTATTGCTTATAGGTCCTTTTAAGCCTTTTTGCGTTTTTTGACTTATAGTTTTAGTCACTTTTCCCTTTTTTTTTTTTTGCTCACATGTCCTTTTTAGCCTTCTTGTATTCTATTGTTTATAGGTCCTTTTTAGTCTCTCGTTGCGTCTTATGGCTTATTCCTTATTAACCTTTTTTGCGTTTTATGGAGTATAGGTCCTTTTAAGTCTTTCGAGTTTTATGGCTTGTAGGTCCTATTTTGCCTTTTTGCATTCTATGGCTTATGGGTCTTTTTTTTAGGCATTTTAAGGTATTATTACTTTTTTTTTTTGCAACTTCACCTATTTTCTACTACATTTGTACTCCCCATTTTCAGTTCTTTAACATACTTTCTGTATTAAATACATATGTTTGAACCACATCTGAAAAGAGAGAAAAACATTCTTGGGCGACAGAACATAAGTCAGATAATGAAGTCAAGCGTCAAACAATAACCTTGAGCAGAATATCAATTTTTGTAACCCTAGTGTTGTTAAGCCAAATGATTCTAAAGATACTAATTTTATTTTCTTACTCCAGGATGACCATTGCGCCTTCGGTGGCGTAGTCTGAAGCATGCTGAACTGCTATGTCCAAGATCGCGGGTTCTAACCCGGCTGAAGTCGTCAAATTTTCAAGAGCGTTAAAATCCTTCAGTATGCCTTCCTGCGGAGGGGAAGTAAAGCCGGCGGGCCCATGTCATAGATTTATGTCAATGGCACACTATATTTGTTAAAGATCACCAAAATAAATCCATAGCTACTGTCACTGCAATATCGTATTTGGGTGAGGTCAATTCCACAGCAGTTGGACTCTTTACACAATATCCACCTTCCAAGAACCCAAAGGTCCTACATTTCATTCCATATTCTGCCAAGAAATTTACTTCCGGTCTGAAGATCGGACCAAGGTACACTCAGCCTCATGAGGATAACTGAGGACAGATAGTTTCCATCCCTACTTTAGCCATCCAAGAAGTACAGTAGTATTCTACAGATACGTAATTCTTATATAGGCAAATGCTAGGATGATACTTATCTCAAGTTCACTCCCAACTACTGTACATCCCATTTTAGCCGCATATGCAAGTACACGCACTGCACTATAACACAATATATCATGAAAGATAATACCTATAGTCAATAAAATGTAGTTTTAAATGTAGTGTACCGGTTTCGGCCATGATTATATAATATCCACGTACTTTCCCTCTTGGTTCTGACTTACCATAATTTGATTCTCATTTCAATCTTAGAATTTGAATTCATTGTTAGCTTTTACATTAAAAACAAGAAGTTCCGTGAAGAACTATACAGCCTACTTTTCATGCCAATGATTATTCTACAGTATATGAACCTATCTAGAATAATGAAATTAAGTTGGTAATATCGAAATATCTAATTAGTTCAAAATATACCTGGTATAATATAGCCTAATAGAGCACTACAGTTGGCAGCCTGGTGACTGAATATATTCATAGTTCCATCTCTTAAGGTACAGAATACAAAATTTGGTTGAAGTCCAATGGACGTTACATGCAGTTAGACACTGGATCTATCAGCACGCGTAAAAGCATGTTACCAACAATACCATGCGTGTGCTGGTCAGAAATAATCTGAAATGTTGTGCCAATTTTGGATGAAATCCATTTGTTAGTATAGAAGTTACATGCATTTTAAAATTGGACATATCTGCAGGCATAGAATCGTGTTGGCAGCACTGCCTTGTATTAATTACTCCAAATTAATCTGGAATGTCAGGTGCTATACGTGTCCAAAGTATAGAGCTGTTGGCTTGCATACTTTCTGATATATTGATATTAGGGTAAAAAATATAGACAGCATTTATTAACAGCCCTGATTGCTCTTAACAATACTTATAGTCATATCTGTTATGCTACACATAGAACATACGAAATTTGGTTGAAATCCAACTGATAGTATAGAAGTTACATGTATTTAAAAATTGGTACTATCAGCAGGCTTATAATCATTTTGGTAGAACTGGCGTATATATCTTACTCCAAATTAATCTAAAATGTCAGAATATACGTGTGCATAGTTTAAAGCTGTTGGCTTGCATACTTTCTGATATATTGGTATTTTAATAAAGAAAAATAGAGAGAGCAATTATTAACAGTTGGCAGCCCTGGTGGCTCTCAATAATACGCTCAGTCATATATGTTTATGTACAGATATTACATACAAAATTTGGTTGAAATCCAATTCATAGTGTAGAAGTTATATGCATTTAAACATTGGACCTATCAGAAGGCTTAAAAATATTTCGGCAACACTGTCATGGTTGGCCTTCTGGAAATTAAACTGAAATAGTATTATCTACATGTGTGCCAATTTTGGAATAGCTCTCATGCATACCTCGCAAGATATCCAACATGGAGCTCAAATTTCTAGTGCGTTTTTTCAGCAGTTGGTAGCACTGACATCATTTTCAAATATGGTCGTGAGATATTCCGGTGCACATCTTTACTCATACTAAATTTGGTTTTGATTGCTGCAGCCGTTTGGGAGTTGATAGGGGGGGGGGGGGGACACACACACAGCCAGCCAGACAGACAGACAGACAGACACACATTTTCCCGGATCGATCTCATAAGACTACTTTTTCCTCATTTTTGCAAAATGTGAAAAGTAGGCTAAAATTTGTTATGAAAATTCTTAAGTGTAATACTGTATTTACAACTCGACCAGTATTATCTATTTCTGCAGAGGAAGGACACAATGTTGCCGAAACCGATACACTATAGTGAATACTACATTATTTTCATTATCTTAAAATATTAATTTTCATAAATGATTAAACTTTACAATATGGAAGTGGGCAGATTACACGCATCCAAATGCACGAAGAAATGAGGGACACAACATCTAGATTATCGCCCCCCCCCCCCCCAATGGTTTAAATGGTAGTGAAATGAAAATGAAATCGAAACTAAAAATATAAAGTAATTACAGATTAGAAGAGCAAATGGAAAACAAACAAAAACTAATGTAATGAAAAGACAGCATGAAAAGAAATGCCCTCCCCTCAAAGAATGAGAATTGAGGGACTCGGAAGCAAGCAGAGCCATGAAAGGTACATAGGAAACGGAAAGAGGAGAACGTCCGCCCCAGAGGCAATGGAAAAGGGGGGGGGGGGAATCCAGACCCAGCTCAGAAATCCCTCGAGATCACCAACACCTAAACTCACCAGCCGTGAGCCCTTGAGGATGTAGCACTATCTAAGGTGCACCATAGGTAGTGGAGATACATGCACACTGCCTCTTTTAAGGCCTCGTGCAGAAGGCAGGAGGTATCATGAAAGGAAAAACGAGAGGTCTGACCTCAAGAAGAATGAGGGATCAGGAGAGATGAGACAAGGGCAAATTAAGGTGGAGAAATGAAGTACTCCCTAGGCTTCGGATAATCTAAAACCATCTGGGTCGGAAGAAAACAACAATTGACCAAGGAAGGTCGACAGAAAGGATGGCAGAGAGGAGGCCAGCACTAGTAATTGGATACAATGCCGGATACAGCTGGGGTCCCATGGTCGCCAACCCACGTCCCACTAGTTGTGAACCCCTGGATAAACTCTGTATTCTATATACAATAATAATAATAATAATGTTATTGGTTTTATGTTCCTTTTGACTACTGTGGCTTTAGAGACGCCGGGGTGCCGGAATTTTACCCCGAAGGGGATCTTTAACATGCCAGTAAATCTACTGACACGGCTCCCTCTCATTTGCGCACCCTCAAATGCCAACAGGCTGCGCCAGGATTCAATCCTGCAACCTTGGGAACAGCTGGCGAGAACGTTACCCTTGAGCCACTCAGCCAGCTATTTTATATACAGAATTCGAGATAAATATATACTTATTTCATATGTGTAGGTTGTAACTTTACACAGATTGTTTTCGACCTTTCTTGTATTTCCCTATATTTGATCATTTTCATTGTCATATAATGAGCATCGGCTCAGCTGCCGTGACAACGGACAAGATTAAACCAAAAATAATCTTCACTGTAGCGTTAAATGTAATGGTCGATATGAACAGTCCACGCATATTCCAGTATGAGCCAATAGCGAGCCAGGGAACGTGCACAATGGGGCAGTTTCAGGAAATTAGTGGGAATGTTTTATAATGAGACCGCGCCAATTATCTGTCACACATGGTGTATAAGGGGAAAAGTAAATTAAAATTTCCACACTGAGCCTGTGACAAGTTTATAAAGACCTTACAATTATTTAGCTTCCGTGCTGAAAGCACTGTATTTAAAAAAATATAGATAAATAATGTCCCCGTTAATTCAGATTTCAGGCGGCTTCGGTGGCGTAGTTGGTAGCATACTAAGCTTCTGTGCCCAAGATCGCGGGTTCAAACCCTGCCAAAGTCGTCAGATTTTTAAGAGCGTTAAAAATCCCTCAGTATGCCTTCCTTCGGAGGGGAAGTAAAGCCGGCGGCCCATGTCATAGATTTATGGCATGTTAAAGAACTTTCCACTAATTACACCTGTGTGAAGCTAAATTATATAGGTTAAGAATGTAAAAAACGCTCTTAGGTTCCTACATTCGTTGCCAGGAGCCGACTGCGTTGGCGCCTAGTAATTAAGTTCTGAACTAGTAGTCGTTGACGGTGGCGTTTGGCGGCAAAAGTAGGAACTATTTGAAAAATTCAAAGTCTGCAGTCCTTACTTGAATTAAAAAACAGATAACACACCCTAACACAGTCATCCCAATTAACACCGGTTATCAGACAGATTCCACCCACACCCAAAGTACACGGGGCTACATTACCGCGTTGTCGCAGCCCCTAAACTGAGGAACCAACCAACCAATTCAGATTGCCCCTGCTTCTAAGCATTGTGTAATTTAAAACTCAGCAATTCGTCTAGGTTTATGCCGTGGGGTTTTGCCTAGGAACACCAAGATGGCTCATCAGCGGGCTCTTGGTGCCTATGCCCGGCGTGAAGGCCAATATACCATAGTACACTGCTGAGCAAATCTTAAGGACGAACTGTCACATGTTACGTCACTGCCAGTAATAAAGCTCGCTGAACCTGAAACCATACATGGGAAGACCTGCTACAGTATGCTACGGAAGGCAACTGAAAGGAATAATCGATGTGACGAACAGAAACAATACACTGAGACAATACACTAGATTTGAGTCCCTGCGACCCACGATGGTCCCCAGGACATCACAAAAGAACGATGATGATGATTATGATGATGATGATGATGATATTGGTTGTTTTAAGGGACCTAACATCTAGATTATCGGCCCCTAAGAGTTTGCATGATAGTGAACGATGGGATGAGAGTGAAAAATATAACTAATACTAACTACAGACTTACATACTAGCAGAAGAAATGGTGAACAAAAAAAGGATAAGACAAAGGACAGGAAGAAAAGAAATGCCCTCAACCCTCCAAGAATGAAGAATGAGGGACTTGGAAGGAAGTAGAGCTATGATAGGCAGATAGAAAAGGGAAAGAGGAGAGGACCCGTCCCAAAGTCAGTGGAAAAAGGGGAAAAATACAGACCCAGCTCAGTAATCCCTCAGGATTGCCAACTCCCGAACTCACAAGCCATGAGCCCCTGAGGGTGCAGCAATATCCATGGTGCACCAGAAGTAGTAGAGCTACATATACCCGGCCTGCTTGAGGGCCTTGAGCAGAAGGCAGGAGATCACATGAAAAGAAGAAGAAGGCTGACCCTTCGCAGAAGGAGGGTATCAGAAAAGATGAGGCAAGGGCCAATTAAGGCAGAAAAAGAAGAGACTCCCTAGGCCTCGGATACCCGGGGTCGGAAGAGAACAAGAGTTGACCAAGAGAGGCCGACAGGAAAGAAGACGGAGAGGAGCCCAACACAGGTAAGTGGAAGCAATGCCGGACTCAGCTGGGGTCCCGTGGTCGCCATCACAGGTCCTACTAGATGTGAACCCCTGGGGGCCACAAAACAAGGGACAGGGATCATAAAAGGGTGTGTGATCACCACGGACAGCGATGCAAGCTTTTTAACATGTTCCCATGCTGTCCACAAGATTGGTAATGAGTTCTCGATATGTTATGTGGCTTCATCTATCTCGTCCTTAAGCTTTACATAGCAGTGTATAATTTGTTCGGAGTTTCTCATAGAATCTTGGGCCAAATAGCCTCGATGTTCCACCCCTTTAACCTACAATCACCACCATCAACAGTTCATTCAGAATGTATATCTCGTAGGTGATGATAATTTATTGTTATTTGGCCCCAAATGGTTTGGATGATAGTGAAAATGATAAAATAGAACTACAAACTTATCACTGACTTATAGACTAGAAGAAGAAATTATAAAAAGATGAATAAGGGGAATAAGGGACAGGAGGAAAAGAAATGCCCTCAACCCTCAAAGAATGAGGAATGAGGAACTTGGACGGAAGTAAAGCCATTTTTTTTTTTTTTTTTTTGTCGTGTGGTCTCCTGAGAGGCCGAGTGCAGGTCTTTCTATTCGACGCCCGTGGGCGACCTGCAAGTCGGGATAAGAGATGGAATGGATGAAGATGAATGAAACAGGGCAAGGATGTGGCAGGAAGCGGCCGTGGCCTGTCAGAAGGTACCGTCCCAGCATATGCCTGGTGTTGAAAATGGGTAAACCACGGAAAACCATTTCAAGGACAGAAGACGGTGGGGATCGAACCCACGCGTCTAGTAAAGCCATGAAAGGCAGATATGAAAGGGAATGAGAAAAGTCTGCCCGAATGATTTTAATTGCAGGGGTGGTATGGAAAATCAAGAGAATCATTTAGTTGTTATTTTTGTTTATCAATTATTATTATTTATTAGGCGTAATCGAGTAAGGGAGTCTATATTATTATATTGCGACATCGTGATCAAGCAACCCAGTGTACTTGGGTGTGTTTAGAAGTTTACTGATAACCTACGTCACTGCGATGTCTGTACTAGTGTGTGTAGGCTACTTATAATCGAGTTAGGATTCCGGTAGGAAGCGGCCATGGCCTTAAATTAGATACCATCCCGGCATTTGCCTGGAGTAGAAGTGAAAAACCACGGTAAACCATTTCCAGGATGACTGAGGTTGGAATCGAACCCGCCCCTTCTCAGTTTTGCCTCACGTGGCTGAGTGTACTCCGTTCCAGCCCTTAGACAAGAATTACATTTCTTGGCAGAGCGGGGAATCGAAACCGGAGCTCCTTGGTTTTTTATCGTGTGGCCTCCGGAGAGGCCGAGTGTAGGTCTTTCTAGCTGACCCCCGTGGGCGGCCTGCGCGTCGTAATGAGGATGAAGTGATGACGAAGACGTCACATACGCCCAGTCCCCGTGACACGAGAATTAACCCAAGAAGATTAAAATCCCTGAAGGTTCAGCCTGGAATCGAACCCGGGGCTCTTCGGGCCAAAGCGTAGCGCATAGCCGGACACCTCCTTGGTGAAAGTCAAGAATGCTGCACCACGAGGTGGACTGAGAAGAGAACAATCATTTAGAAATGTAAGTTTCATTCTCCCTAATACCCAACGATGGGAAAAAATAACCACCGCGTGCGATTCGCACATTAGGAATAATTGAATGAAGGAGTTTATATCATTATATTATATTTGAACCAATCCCTCCCTATATTATTCTGCTAAGGTCCCATTGCAGTTTTGTACCGAAAATAAGGTCCCATTAACACTAACATACACATGTGGGGTACCTACAGGTTCAGCATAACCCAATGCGTAAGCGAAACACACTCACTTACTCTTTAAATGCCTCACAATTAAATAAATTCCTTAAAACATGTATATTTACAATGAAATAATGAAAGAATGCAACACGGTCCATAGGAACAGAATCTCACAGGTCCTGTAAGACGCAATGCAATTCCAATTATTACATTACTGTGAAAGTTTCCAGACGGTTATAAGGTTATCGCTGAACCAAATTATGCTGTAAAATTCATCAATACATAATGCGCTTAAGGTGGTCAAGGGGTACTCTAGAATTTTTTCACGCAATTTTCACGTGTGAGTGTGGTACGAACGGTCTTTTTCACCCGACCATAAGGAAAGGGTCTCCGGAAACCACATTTAAAGGCCCTTAAATTAACAGTGTCTGTGATATTCCCAGAAAGCTAACTTCGCTCTAATATACCTATGAAGGAATGACAAAACCCTAACCACTGCACCAGTAGCTGGATTGATAAAGTCTGATTATTCATACCAAGGATAAATCAGTCATTGCATTCATGATTCATGATTGAGATTTTGCTAAGTGTACTCTTTACAACTAGAATATTCGCGGGCGAAGCCGCGACGGTTAATGCTATTATATTTTATTATATTTGTAAAGTTCTATGATTTGGGAAAAAAATCAATCTAATTATGTTTTTTTGTTTTCCGTAATTTTTTAGTTTATAATTATACTTATTATTTTGTCTTATTAATTTTCGGTATCTCCACACTTAAATTTCCACATCAAAATGCAACTTTATATTCCATTTTTGTATTATCTAATTTGTGATAAAGGAGCAGATGACCTCGTAGGGCCGCCCCTTACAACAACAATAACTAATTAACTAACTAAACTAATGGATGATGATGATGATAATTGCTGATTTAAGGGGCCTAACATCTAGGTTATCGGCCCCTAAAAATTATTCGGGTGGTTTTTTTCGTGTAGCCGCCTGAGAGGCCGAGTGCAGGTCTTTCAAGTCGACGCCCGTGGGCGACCTGCGCGTCGGGATGAGAGATGGAATGGATGAAGATGAATGAAACTGGGCAAGGCTGTGGAAGGAAGCGGCCGTGGCCTGTCAGAAGGTACCGTCCCAGCATTTGCCTGGTGTTGAAAATGGGAAACCACGGAAAACCATTTCAAGGACGGCCGACGGTGGGGCTCGAACCCACGCGTCTACCGAGTCAGCAGAGAGCTTGGCCCCATGACCTAATGCTGCGCTTTAGCCAGCATAGCCGCTGCTGTCGGTATTCGGGTGATAGTGAAATACGACAATGAAATGTTAACTATAACTAAAACTAACTACACACTTATATACTAGAAGAAGAATTTGAAACAAAAGGAGAATAAGGCAAATAAAGGACAGGAGGAAAAGAAATGCCCACAACCCTCGAAGAATGGGGATTGAGGCACTTGGAGAAAGGAGGGTCAGGAAAGGCAGAGAGGAAAGGGAAAGAGGTGAGGGTCTGCCCCAGAGGCAATGGAAAAAGGGGGGAAACTGCACCCAGCTCAAAATTCTATCGGGCTCGCCAACTCCCGAACACACCAGCCGTGAGCCCTTGAGGGTGTCGCACTATCGAAGGTGCACAGACGTGGTGGGGCTACATACACCCTTGAGCAGAACGCAGGAGATATGAAGAGAACAGAGAGGTCTGACCCCTCGAAGAATGAGGGATCAGGAAAGATGATACAAGGGCCCATTAAGGCTAGAAAATGAAAGACTCCCGAGGCCTCGGATACCGTAACACGGTCGGGGTCGGAAAGGAACAAGAGTTAACCAAGGGAGGTCGATCGTAAAGATGACAGAGAGGAGCCCGGCACAAGTAAGTGGAAGTAATGCCAAACTCAGCTGGGGCACCGTTCGCCAACCCACTTCACATCAGTTGTGAGCCCCTGTGGCGACTAAACTAATGGATAGCGTTGAGCGCAATGTTAAAATGAAGTAAATATCAAATGTACTGTTGCCATAGGAGTTCCTTGTTCGGTTTGAAGGATACTCATCACTAGGGCTAGGATGTTTACGTAAATAAATAGTCTATTTGTTTTATGTAAATACGTATTTTAAGCATTTTTTCTATAAATACATAAATTCCTGCTTTTCACTTATTAGCACATAAAAAGACTATATATTTACAATTATTTTAATACAGGATTCTAAGTCTTTCAGTTTATTGCATTTTTGTTCTGTGTTACTTCAACGGGGAAGAACCTGTGAGCTATCTAATCTTCATGCAGAGCGTATGTCGGCTTGCAACTGTGTTATTCTTAACTTGTCGCTCCGTCCCACTCACTGTGGAAGCCGGGGATTTTCTTATCCATAGCCATATTGCACCACGTGCTAGACCTTCCCCCCCCCCAGCTACCTGGAACCAGTGTCACTCACATGCAGTTCATTTCTGGCACTGAGAAGCGTAAGTCAGTTCTACGATGCCTAAAGTAAAAAAAAACTACAAGTTATTGTCTGTTGCAGATTTCAAAGATAATTTTACTTCTTATGGGGCCGTTCTGTTCCGCCAACCATGTGGGAAACCAATAAAGGCTGAACAGCGATCTCAAGTTACACAACACCTCAAGGGCAAGAAACATATTGCCGCAGTTTCGAGCCTTCAGATTAAGTATTTTGCGATAATCGTCGGTCATTTGTGCTGGACAACCTAAAGATGTATCTCGTTGTGTATTGTAATGCTTCAGCAGTCAGTGAGTCATGGAATAAATTGCATTCGTGAGTACTGCATATTGTTTATATTCACATTAATAAACTGAATTATAATTACATATTTTTACTTTTTAGTCACATATTTCAGGTATTTTTAATACATAAAAATTTAATATTTTCCCGATTTTAGCACCTAAAAATCCGAGCCCTACTCATCACTTCACAAGATGTATGAAACGTGCTAAATGTGCACTACCATGATGCTTGCCGCATTTTACGTGCGCACTGAGAGTTGCCTATATAGACGGCGTTTGGCGTCAAGTAACCAGGAAGTGCGTACAAATGTTTCGCTCATTTGATCGTCAATGTTATTCTTGACAAGGCTGGGCTATTCTCTATATCAGTGGTTCCCAACCTTTGTCAGCTGACGCCCCCCTTTTCAGATATGGGAGTTCATTGCGCCCTCTCCTCCCCCCCCCCCCTTCCCCGACACCTCCAGTCATCGCTTCTATAACCTCTTCGATTGACGCGGAGAATATAGACCTAACCTAATAACACTACATAATGGAATAGGCCTATCTATTACTTACTAACTTCATTTTAGCACAATACAAAGAACACACTTTTACAACAAATCTTTAAATTAGTCAACAAATATCAGTGAGAGGGTTGACACTGTTTTCTCTTGGTAAGATTCGGTATGTTTGATTTGATATTTGACAGAGCACAGCGGAGATCACTTG
Organism: Meconema thalassinum; assembly: GCA_946902985.2. NCBI lineage: Eukaryota > Metazoa > Arthropoda > Insecta > Orthoptera > Tettigoniidae > Meconema > Meconema thalassinum. Next base: position 345,914,205 of record OX336392.1, read on the forward strand.
CAGCATCAAGCCGGGTGACATCGCTGCTTTGTTTCTATGACACACAGCGTTGAAAATCCTGACTCGCATTAATATGTCTCTTAAAATGGGACAATGACACGCAGTGTAAATTTGGCTATTACAGGATGCACTGCAAGACGGTTTACCCAAAAGTCACCCAGTCCTAATATTTTAGAATCATCTTTTAGCTTTGATTCACACTTCAAATCAATGGTTTCTTCTTGAAGCTGTGCTGGCAGTGCTTCAATGTCAATGGCAAACGAATTTCTTGTTAACATCCAGGACCATTCTTCCGACGAGATATCAGGAAAGTAGAAGTTGAATTCTTGTGCCAGGGAATCCAAATGTGACTGAATTTGCACCTAAGTTTATTACGATCACTTTCACTTTCCGGCAAAATTTCATTAAGGCGCTGAAAGGATGAGAAGTTGTTCAACTGAAGCTGGCGTTTCCATAATTGTATTTTTTTTCCAGGAATGCATAATATTGGAGTTTTTGCCTTGGAGCTTTAAGTTCAAACAATTCAAAGCTTCAAAGAAATCACAGAGATATGCCAAGGAGACGATAAAATTGGCGTGATTTTGCTCCTTACACCACAGCAAATTCCTTATTTCACCTCCAACCTCGCGGCTCCACAGAGGTTTGTGCCGACTGTTGACAATTGCCAGTGCTTTTGAACGATTGACTTGGTGCGACGATCACTTGGAGAGATCCTAAAAATGTTTATTTTACAAAATTGTAATATTCGAGTTTAAAAAAACTTAGTTCGGAAATAATTTCACGCCCCGCTTGATAAAGCCCCACGCCCCCAGGTCGGGAACCCCTGCTCTATATGATGAAGATGATAATTGTTTTTTTAAGGGGCTTAACATCCATGTTATCGGCTCCTAATGGTTTGGGTGATAGTGATCATTCCATGAAACCTACATCAAAAACTCACTACGGGCTCAACTAACTTACATATTAAAATAAAAAATGAGGAAAGAAAAAGGTAAAGAAATAATGGGCAGGAAAAGAAATGCCCACAACCCTCGAAGTACGAGGAGAGGGGCTCGGAAGGAAGGAGACCCATGAAAGGCAGATAAGAATGGGATAGATGTGCGGGTCCACCCGAAAGTCAGTGAAAAAAGAGGAAAAACGGACCCAGCTCAAGAATCCCTCAGAGTCGCCAACTCACAAACTCACCAGGCCTGAGCCCATGAGGGTGTAGCACTACCCAGGGTGCACCAGCAGTGGTGAGGCCTTGTGCAGAAGGCAGGAGATATCATCAAAAGTAAAAGAAGGCTGACCCATCGAAGGAAAGATGAGACAAGGGCCAATTAAGGCGGGAAAGTGAAATACTTCCTAGGCCTCGGATACGTTCATACCGTCGGGGTCGGAAGAGAACAAATGTTGACCAATCGAGGCCGACAGGAAAGATAACTTAAAGGAGCCCGGCACAAGTAAGTGAAAGCAATTCCGGACTCAGCTGGGGTCGCCAACCCACATCTCACAAGTTTTGATCCCCTGGGGAGTATTCTCTTTGAAGCATTTGTCATATCATAGATGCCATTGGCACTGTAATTGTAAGTTAAGTGAATTGAATAAATTCTTTCATTCTGATCATCACAATTTGCTTATTTACATAATTTAACAGTCCGACGATAAGATAGTGGTAGCTATCTCCGGCTTGCGATCCACGTTTCATGCACCCTTATGGGAACTATCCCACGCCCACTGACTGCGTAGGCGGGTGCTGTCAAGTAAATGGATAGGACCCAGGGTGAGGGTGGGTGACGTCACGCCCAGGCAGTGACGCACGCCGGCCCATGCTAGGAATGTCGCATTACCGTTAAGATTGATTACTGCACGCTGGACAGAGACAAAGCTATATCAGTTAAGATTACGGAAATCGACAGTGGGACATAATTACAATTTATATGCGATTATGGTGATTGAGTTACCTTCATGGCCAGCGATCTCTTGCGCAGAACCCTTACCTATAGGGAACGTACCAATACTACGTGACCCGTTTAAGGGTGGGGGTGGGGGTAGGTCTTCAAAATACTACACTCAGTCACAGGAGCGGTTTGATATTTGTTTCGTAGTCGATTTCGCCTAGAGAAATTTTGCACTTTTTCGACGTACCTTTGAATATGGCGCGCAGTGTTTAGTGCTTCTTAAACTCACAGTTGGTGGCGCGGACGCACATATGTCGGACGTCAGCTGATCGAAAACAGACACTGTTTATCAGGCAGTTGTTGTTCAGTGAAGTTGTCAAGCAAGTCAAAGGGAGTTCATGCTGTACAATAATGTCGTTGTACGATCGGCTGTACAAAGCTTTTATAAAATGTTACAAGGATTCCTTGTCAATGCAAGCAATCCAAAAAAAGAAGAATTTTGGTTGCCTTTGAAAGATGAGCACAAAAAAGTATCAGGAAGAGCTAGAGCGTCTAACATTGTTAAAAATTGAAGAACTTTGTCCGATTGCGACTAAGAAAAATGCTCGTCTTCTTAATTATTTCTTGAAGGTGAGTATTCTGAGCGCATTTTGTTGAATGATTATAACAGTTTATGATATTTGCGTGTTTTTAAAAGTTGGTCGGAGATTATAACCCATGTGATTTCTGGCGTTAATCTGACATGAACATAGTCTTATGCAATAAACGCCGCATTAATAAAGACGAATAAAAATCAAATTATTTTCAGTTGTTTCACTTTTTGCCTGTGAAATGATTAAAAATTATACTTGTCAATACTACATAAAATTTTTAAGGGGGTGGGGGCTTTGGCATATACTACGAGTGGTCGCCGAGGGGAGGGAGGGGTCGAAAATCTTAAAAAATAGGTCACGTAGTATGAGTACGTTCCCTAACCTCAGCTCCAGAGATACCGTGAAATGTCCGAGATGGAAGCCAAACAAACACAGCAGCTGGGAGTTAATACAGTGAAAGTATTGATGAACACAATTATTCTACATACAGAGGAGTACACATTATTTCACTCAAATAAAGATTGTAAATCAGTCACAATATTTTATTATGATGATGATAATTGTTGTTTTAAGGGGCCAAACACCTGTGTTATCGGCCCCTAATGGTTTGGGTGGCAGTGAAAATGTAAAGAAATGAAACTTTACCCAAAACTAACTACATACTTACAAACTAGAACAGGAAATTGAAAACAAAAATAAGAAGAAGGGAAACAAAAGACAGGAGGAAAGGAAATGCCCTCAACCCTCGAAGAATGAGTATTACGGGACTTGGAAGAAAGGAGAGCCTGGAAAGGCAGATATGAAAGTTAAAGAGGAGAGGGACCACCCCAAAGGAAATGGAAGAAAGAAAAAAACCGGACCCAGCTCGGGAAGCCTTCGGGGTTGCCAAATCCCGAACACACCAGACGTGAGACCTTGAGGGCGTAGCACAATCGAGGGTCCACCATAAGTGTTGGGGCTACACCCATCCTGCCTTCTTGAGGGCCTTCAGCAGAAGGCAGGAGATATAATGAAAACAAAACAAGAGGTCTGACCCCTCTAAGAAAGGGGGATCAGCAAAGATGAGACAAGGGCCAATTAAGGCGGGAAAGTAAATGACTCCCTAGGCCTCGGATACCCTAATACCGTCGGGGTCGGAAAAGAACAAGAATTTACCAAGGGAGGTCGAGAGGAAAGATAACAGAGAGGAGCCCGGCACAAGTGAGTGGAAGCAATGCCGGACCCAGATGGGTTGCCGTGGTCGCCCACAAGTTGTGTGCCTCCGGGGTCTCACAATATTTATTCAGAAACACAATATTTTATTTTTATTACCATACTGAGTAATGTTTACTCCCCTGTGGACTTACACCGTTTTCTGTAAGGAATTTCATCTGGAAAGTTTCGAGATTCTGAGGGACACCTGAGCTGGGTCCTTTCTTTCATTTTTTCGTTAACATTGGAATGTACCCTCTAAATCAAGTGATTTCAGTCCATTGCCCACGATTCTTTGAATAGTTCAAGAGTGGACAATCTGTAATAAAATAATTCCAATCTCTCTGGCCTAAATTCACTCGAAAACTAGAATAAAGTATTTTAAAAATACGTGTGGCATTCTGCAGTAACAATTGTCGAAGCTGCAAAAAGAAACAAGTAGTTCCGTGAAGAACTATACAGCCTATTCTCATATATCCTGCTTATGTCAATTGCCACTATCAACATACAAAATTTCAGTTTGATTGCTGTAATAGATTCGTAGATATCGAGAACCGACTAAATATTACGGATGGTCGCCATGTTGGATTTTCATATATGTAGGTTTTAGAGTTATGTACTGTTACATGAAGATTATTGTGTACGTGTAGTATTCAAACTTCAATCGCATGATTAGGACACAAAAAGTAAAAACGAGATTTTAAAATTTCGCACAGCTGCCATCTTGTGGTTATGGAAACAATTGAAAAAATTAGATGCCAGTGGATTAACATTTGTACAAGGATTTTCTGGCAACACCCGTAAATTTAGTTGTGGTGCAGGTATATATGCCTACGTCCAGCAGTGATGATGATGAGGTTGAAGAAATGTATGAGAAGCTGGAAGAATTACTGCGTAAGACAAAAGCTAGCGAGAACATTATTATAATGGGAGACTGGAATGCAGTGATTGGTGAGGGAAAAGGATTTGCAGTAGGAAGGTATGGTCTTGGTAGAAGAAATTCACGTGGTCAACGTCTTCTCGAATTCTGTGAACAAGAGAGGTTCGTTATAAATAACACTTGGTTTACCTCACCAAAGAGGCGGAGATATACTTGGAAAAGGCCAGCTGATGATCAACGTTACCAGATTGACTATATTCTTGTCAAGGAAAGATACAAAAATCAAGTGAAGAAATCCATGGCATATCCGGGCGCTGACATCTGTTCTGATCATTCTCTACTAGTAATGAGTACGGAACTGAAATTTAAACGCAGGATTCAGGGAAAACCAACAAAGAAGTGGAATCTTGAAGCATTTAAAAGCGAGCGGACTAAAAAGCAATATCAGGAAGCCACTGATGACAACATATCATCATATGCAAACAACTCACAAACTGTTGATCATTTATGGTCAATAGCCAAATTCTCCATCGAAAAGGCTGCTGAAGACTATGTGGGATTTGTGGAAAGAGTGAATCGCAAACCATGGATCACACTGGACATTCTCTTAAAGATGGATGAAAGAAGAAAATTGAAAAACGACTCTTCAGAAGTAGGCAGAAATAACTACCGAATGCTAAAGAACCAGATTGATCGACTCTGTCGGGAGAAGAAAATGGAGTGGTGACAGTCAAAATGCGAAGAGATCGAATTTCTGAAAAATCAAGGAAGAACAGATTTAGCCTACCAAAAGATCAGGGAAACTACTAAGAAACAAAAAGGATTCCGCACTAGACAGTTCCGTGATACACATGGGAATCCTATATCCGACCTGAATTACAAGAAGGAACACTGGAGGATGTATGTTGAAGATCTATACGCAGAACCAGTTCCATTCCTTTTGCCAACACGTGGCGAGGAAGACAGGCCAATTGCAGAAGATAGAATTATTAGATCAGAGTTCGATGAAGCTCTAAAATCAATATCCATGGGTAAAACACCAGGTATTGACAATGTTCCTGCCGAAATAATCAAGAATAGTGGGGATAGTACACTTGAATGGATATTCAAATTGGTAGCAAGAATTTTCGAAGAAGGTAAATGGCCTCAGGAGTTTTACACCAGCATCATCATTCCAATTCCAAAGAAGACTGTGCCAGTTGAATGTAGTGACTATTGGACCATTAGTCTCATCCCTCATGCATCAAAGATACTTCTGCAGATTTTAAGGAAAAGGATGGAAATATACATCGAATAGTATCTAGACAACTCTCAATTTGGCTTTCGAAAGAATATGTCTACACGTGATGCTATCGGGTCCTTGCGATGTCTTGGAGAAAAGATGTTAAGTGTAAACAGAAACCTTTACGTGTGCTTTGTGTACTTTTAAAAAGCATTTGATAAAGTCAGCTGGCACAAGCTGTTTCCTCTTCTGAATCAAATAGGTTGTCCCCATCGATTAATCAGATTAATATTTGATCTGTATATAAATCAAACTGCTGTTGTTCGGCTTGGAAATGACGTATCAGAACCCGCTAAGATCCGCAAAGGTGTGCGACAAGGGTGTTTGCTGTCCCCTGGACTGTTCAATGCCTTCGCTGAAGCTATAACTAAGCGGGCTTAGTTAGTGAAAGTTGGTGGAAGACTTATCCAGAATATTAAATTTACTGATGATCTGGCATTACTTGCAGTAAATCCGCATACATTAACACACATGTTGCAATGTTTAAATGATACAGCTACAGAATATGGAATGAAAATCAATTTTAAGAAGACCAAGATTCTGGTGATAAGTAAGCATCAACACGAACTAAATATTACCATAAATAAAGAACCAGTACAACAGGTCAATCGTTTTAAATACCTTGGCCAGATCTTCACAGAAGACCTACGATGTGAAGTTGAAATCAGAAGCCGTATAGCCATGGCCAAGCAGGCATTCCGTGAAAAGCATTCTCTAATTTGTCAACGCTCGATGTCCCTCAGCCTTAGAAAACAACTGGTTAAGACCTACATATGGCCAGTTGCAATGTACTGCAGTGAGACCTGGTCAATGAATAGAGGTGACATTAAACGACTAGAAGCGTTTGAGATGTGGTGTTGGCACCGAATGGAAAAGATCAGCTGGGTAGAGAAAATGACCAACATAACGGTGCTGGATCGAATAAAGGAAAAACGGCAAATGATCCGCCAGATATATAGAAGGAGATCCACCTGGCTTGGCCACAGGTTACGACATGGTGGCCTGATGATCGACATTCTAGAAGGCAAAATACCTGGAAAACGCCCTCGCGGGAGACCACGGAACACTTTCATGAGATCTTTCCTACATAGCTCTGGACTACGAAATTATGAAATGGTCAAAAGGACAACACAAGACCGAACAACGTGGAGAAGACTCATTGTAGGGGCAGACCAGTCGCTTGACTGAAAAACATGATGATGATGATGATGATAAGGATTTACTGTACCAAGTGTAACTGCACTCGGATGGTTTAATTGCGAGAAACGACCATTCAAATATTTATCCCTCGCGTCGCCGCCATGATTTTGTGATCACCAGTTTATTGAAAGTCCTATAGGTGAACTTATGTTCATAGCCCCTATGAATATTAAAAATTCAGTTTGATTGCTGTAATAGATTCGTAGATATCTAAATATTTCGGATGGTCGCCATGTTGGATTGTTATATATATAGGCCATAGAGTCATGTACCATTAAAGGAAAATTATTGCGTAGGTTCATTATTCAGACTTTCACTTCGATCGCATGATTACGACACAAGAAATAAATACTTAATTTTAAAATTCGCACAGACGTCATCTTGATGTTATGTAAACAATTGAACTAAATTAGATACCAGTGCATTACAATTCTTCAAATTCGATACGTACAAAATATTAACAGAAGGCAAATCAATGGAGTCCCAAATAGAACAGTAATGCCATCTGGCGGAAATGTCTCGCAAAAGAAATTTACTGAACAGAGCTGGGTTATTGACTGATTTCCGTGGATCTAATGTCATATGCTTGCTGCCTCCATGACATTCGGGGGTGTTTATATCAACAACAGCATTCACTAACAAGAAGTTCCGTGAAGAACTATACAGCCTACTTTTCATGCCAATGATTATTCTACAGTATATGAACCTATCTAGTATAATGACGAAATTAAGTTGGTAATATCGAAATATCAAATTAGTTCAAAATATACCTGGTATAATGTAGCCTAATAGAGCACTACATTTGGCAGCCCTGGTGACTGAATATATTCTTAGTTACATCTCTTAAGGTACAGAATTCAAAATTAGGTTGAAGTCCAACGGACGTTACATGCAGTTAGACACTGGATCTATCAGCACGCGTAAAAGCATGTTGCCAACAATACCATGCGTGTGCTGGTCAGAAATAATCTGAAATATTATGATATCTTGTTGTGCCAATTTTGGATGAAATCCGTTTGTTAGTATAGAAGTTACATGTATTTTAAAATTGGACATATCAGCAGGCATAGAATCATGTTGGCAGCACTGCCTTGTATTAATTACTCCAAATTAATCTACATGTCAGGTGCTATACGTGTGCAAAGTATAGAGCTGTTGGCTTGCATACTTTCTGATATATTGATATTAGGGTAAAAAAATATAGACGGCATTTATTAACAGTTGGCAGCCCTGATTGCTCTTAACAATACTTACAGTCATATCTGTTATGGTACACATATACGAAATTTGGTTGAAATCGAACTGATAGTACCAATTTTTAAATACATGTAACTTCTATACTATCTGCAGGCTTATAATCATGTTGGTAGAACTGACGTATATAAGTTACTCCAAAATTATCTAAAATATCAGAATATACGTGTGCATAGTTTAAAGCTGTTGGCTTGCATACTTTCTGATATATTGGTATTTGGATAAAAATAATAGAGAGAGCAATTATTAACATTTGGCAGCCCTGGTGGCTCTTAAGAATACGCTCAATCATATCTGATTATGTACAGATATTACAAACAAAATTTGGTTGAAATCCAATTGATAGTGTAAAAGTTATATGCATTTAAACATTGGACTTATCAGAAGGCTTAAAATTATTTTGGCAGCACTGTCATTGTTGGCCTCCTGGAAATTAAACTGAAATAGTATTATCTGCATGTGTACCAATTTTGGAATAGCTCCCATGCATACCTTGTGAGATATCCTACATGGAGCTCAAATTTCTAGTGCGTTTTTTCAGCAGTTGGTAGCACTGACATCATTTTCAAATATGGACGTGAGATACTCCGGTGCACATCATTACTCATACTAAATTTGGTTTTGATTGCTGTAGCCGTTTAGGAGTTGATAGGGGGGGACACACACACAGCCAGACAGACAGACAGATGGACAGACAGACATACAGACAGACCCACACACATTTTCCCGGATCGATCTCATAAGACTACTTTTTCCTCATTTTTGCAAAATGTGAAAAGTAGGCTAAAAATTGTCGGCAAAATCGTACGCAATGCTTAGTGTAAAAATTGGAGTTACGGACATTATGGTACAGTGCTATTTCCTTGTTAAATTCCCCAGTTTGTGTATGTATTGATCGGATATCCTCTTTCAAATCATGTAATACATGTCCGACAAGTTGGATTTTGTTTGCATGTGTGAAGCTATCAAGTACCTACAGTAATTGGTCACACAACTGTTTCATAATGATAATCTTTAGCTGTGATTGGTGGGATAAACTGTACCATAATGAAAACTAGTACATTAATGACCCTCATTACAGTGCAGTTTTCTGACATATAATATTTACATTTCGACATCGTCGGACATAAAATTCATTATGAATTATGTTGGTCATTACAACACAATCATCAAAACGAAAGTCTAAGTGAAGCGGAGAACTGAGAGCCTGGAAAGGAAGAAAACAATTATTCCCGAATTTACAAAGACAAATGCAAATTCATGAAAAATTTAAACTAAAAAGGCTTCTATTTTCAACATGTAGTTCCGTGAATAAAAGAAAGGAAGGAAGCTAAAGTTATACGTGAGCGTTAATCTCGCAATCATGAGCCATGAGACCTCCTTTTTACGTGGAATCCGAACCACAGGACAAAGCATTTCACTTCAAAAATCGCACATGCATTGACCGGGAATTGAACGCATTCCCCCTTGTTGAGAGAGAAACAGCCTGGCCCCTGCGCCTCCACGCCCCCAGTTCCGTAAATAACTAAGTAGTTTATTGTCATCGTACTAGTCCCTTCCATTAAAAAAGAAAAGAGGATTAAGAGGATTTTCCAAGTGATGTACCAAATAGCTTCTTCTACAAGAAGTACAGTATGTCTCCACCAACACCTATACATTGAGAAATTATGTACTAGAATATATATCATTCAGTATCTCCCGGGAGATGACATGATATGATGTCGATCATTGTTTTCTTAAGGGGCCTAACATCTAGGTTATCGGACCCTAATGGATTGGTTGATCGTGATAATGAAAATGTAAGCAATGGTAACTGTAACTCAAACTAACTACACACTTACAACTATAACTACTAACATACATAGACTACTAGAAGAGGAAATTGAAAACAAAAGGAAGAATAAGGTAAATAATAGACAGAAGAAAAGGAAATGTCCTCAACCCTCGAGAACGAGAATTAAGGGGATTGGAAGAACGGGAAGCCTTGAAAGGCAGATAGGAAAAGGAAAAAGAAATGGGCTGCTCCAAAGGCAGAAGGGGAAAATGGACCAAGCCATGAAATCCCTCGGATCGCCAATTCCCAAACTCACCAACCATGAGCCATTGAGGGTGTAGCATTAACCAAGGTGCACCATAAGTGGTGGGGCTACACACACACGAGGAAGAGTTCTGACTCCTCGAAGAATGAGAGTATCAGGAAATATGAGGCAAGGATCAATTAAGGCTGTAAAATGAAAGACACCCTAGTCCTCGGATACCCGAATACCATCGGGGTTGGAAGAGAACTACAACTGACCAAGCGAGGTTGACGGGAAGTAGGAATGAGAGCGCCCGGCAAATGTAAATGGAAGAAATGCCGGAATCAACTGGGGTCCCGTAGTCGCCAACCCACGTCCCACAAATTGTGAGCACCAGGGGGGAATTTAAGGTATTTTACAAATTAAATTGAGATTGGTCAGATCAAGAATCTCTTAGTTCCTTTGGAACCATAGGTCTTTTAATTGCGAAATACGGTACCTGTGAGTACGAACATTTAGGACCTTGATTATATTCGTTCTCCTCTATATGTGAGAAATCTAATCCAAAAATTTTGCCGTTTAATTTTGTTACACGAAGTATAAAGCTAAGTATGATTGCATGTACGATTAATTATGAACGTTGACGAAATCTTCATAATGGTCCATCGTGATTCTCCTCCCTTGCGGAGACGCTTGTCTTGCGAATCAGTGAAGAGAAGTATTAAGTAAGCTCGTCTACAGTTCATTTATCAAGCTGTCATAGTCAGGGATCAGCTTGTTTTGTATCCCGCGAGCACTGGAACAGAAGTGATATATGACGATAAGGCAAGTAGCAAGATTCTCCGAGAAATGATTAAAGGAAATGGTCACATTTGTCTTGAGCTACATAATACAATGTTACACTGTTTTTGCTCCTGACTGTTATTTTCTATTTCCTTGAATCTAAATAAAAGAAGAAAGGAAGCTTGTAGTTTAACGTGACTGTTTATCTCGCGATCATGAGCCACTGGACCTAAATTTTACATGAAATCTGAACCACAGGACATGGCATTTCACTTCAAAAATCTCACCTAAATTTACCGGGAATCAAATCCGGTCCCCCTTGGTGGGAGGCAAAGAGCCACCTCCCCTCCACCCCTCCCTCCCCGGAATCTAGAGAATACGAGAAAAGTTAAAAATAAGTTCCGTCATTTTATTTCCCAGGGACTCATTATTGCCAACACCATGGCATAATGTACTACATAACTTGCACTATTTATCAACATAGTCGGCATAAACATTGTCGTAGCGTACATCAGATTGAAGAAACTACTTTGGTAAATGATGATGATAATGATAATTGTTGTTTTAAGGGGCCTAACATCTAGGTTATCGGCCTCTGATGGTTAGGGTGATCGTGAAGATGAAAATGAAATATCAACTTAAAATTAAAACTAACTACTAACCTACATACTAAAAGAAGAAATGGAAAACTAAAGGAGAATAAGGCAAATAAATGACAGGAGGAAAAGAAATGCCCTCAACCCTCGAAGAATGCGGATTGAGGGACTTGGAAGGAAGGAGAGCCATGAAAGGCAGATAGGAAAGTGAAAGAGGAGAGGGTCCGTCCCAAAGGTAAGGGACAAAAGGGGAAAATGGACCCAGCCTAGGAATCCCTCGGGGTCGCCAACTCCCGAACTCACCAGCCGAGAGCCCTTGAGGGTGTAGAATTATCTAGGGTGCACCAGAAGTGGTGGGGCTACAAACATCCTGCCTCCTTAAGGGCCTTGAGCAGAAGGCAGGAGATAACATGAAATAAAAGGAAGGCTGACCCCTCGCAGAAAGAGGGTATCAGAAAAGATGAGATAAGGGCCAATTAAGGCGGGAAAGGAAGAGAATCCCTAGGCCTCGGATACCCTAATACCGTCGGGGTCGGAAGAGAACAAGAGTTGACCAAGTGAGGTCGACAGGAAAGAAGACTGAGAGGAGCAGGCACAAGTAAGTGGAAGCAATGCCGGACTCAGCTGGGGCCCCGTGGTCACCAACCCACGTCCCACTAGATGTGAAGCCCTGGGGGGTAAAGTACAGGTATAGGAGGGTGATCTAGAATCTATACAGAAACCAAACAGCAGTCATTCGAGCTGAAGGACATGAGAAAGAAGCTGGTATTCAGAAAGGTGTAACATAGCACCCATACTTTTCAATCTTTACATTGAACAAGCAATGAAGGAAATTGGAGAAAAATTTAAAGTGGGAGTGAAGATTCAAGGAGAGATAATTTCAACTCTGAGATTTGCCGATGACATAAACATCTTGGCTGACACGCCTGAGGATTTGAATGAGTTTTTGAATGGTATGAACTCCGGTCTCGAGGAAAGAATTCGTGATGGAAATTAATAAATGTTAAACAAAAATATTGGAATGCAGCCGAAATAAATCAGAAACCTCTATGGACATCAAATTAGCAGGTGAAAGGCTAAAGGGAGTAGGAGACGTCTGTTACTTAGGAAGCAAAATGACCAGTGATATACGAAGCAAAGAGGATATAATAAGTAGGTTAGCTCAGGCAAGGAAAGCATTTCTATAGAAAAGGAATCTGTTGATATCGAATATAGATTTAGGTATTAGGAAGTCATTTTTGAAGGCCTTTGTCTGGAGCGTGGCACTCTATGGAAGTGAAACCTGGACTATTGGTGCAGCAGAAAAGAAGAGAATTGAAGCGTTTGAAATGTGGTGTTACAGGAGAATTATGAAGATCAGATGGGTAGATAGGGTTACAAACGAAGAGGTATTAAGACTAATGGGAGAGGAGAGAAGTTTTTGGCGACTGGTAATGAAGAGAAGAGATAGGTTGGTAGGACACATACTAAGACGCGCAGGAATAGGAAGCTTAGGTAAGGAAGCAAGGGTCGAGGACAAGAACTGTAGGGGTAGACCCAGGTTAGAATATGTTAAACAGATTGCCTCGGATGTAGGGTGTGGTAGCTATGTATAGATGAAACGATTAGCTCAGGACAGGGAGGCATGGAGAGTTGCATCAATCCAGTCAAAATACTGAAGACTCAAACAACAACAACACCATCTAGGTTGTCGGCCCTTAATGTTTGTGTGATCGTGAAAATGAAACTACAATTAAAACTAACTACAAAACTTACGAGCCAGAAGACGAAACGGACAAAAGAAAGGAATAAGGGAAATAAAAGACAGGAGGAAAGGAAATGCCCTCAACCCTCGATAAATGAGGACTGAGAGACTTGGAAGGAAGGAGAGCTATGAAAAACAGCTAGGAAAGGGAAAGAGGAGAGGGTCCGCCCCAAAGACAATGGATAAAGGGGAAAACCTGGACCCAGCTCAGGAATCCCTTGGGGTGGCCAACTCCCGAATTCACCAGCCAATATCCCTTGAGGGTGTAGCAATATCCAGGTTGCACCTGAAGTGGTGGGGCTGCACACACCCTGCCTCCTTGAGGGCCTTGTGTAGAAGGCAGGAGATACTGTATCATGAAAAGAAAAAGAAGGCTGACCCCTCGAAGAATGAGGGATCGGGAAAGATGAGACAAGGGCCAATTAAGGCGGGAAAGGTGAAAGGCTCTCTAAGCCTCGGAAAGGGCATTAGCCGTCGGGGTCGGAAGAGAACAAGTGTTGACCAAAGGAGGTCGACATGAAAGATAACTGAAAGTAGCCTGGCACAAGTAAGTGGAAGCAATGCCGGACTCAGCTGGCGTGCCATGCTCACCAACCCACGTCCCACAAGTTGTGAGCCCTTGGGGGACACTCTGCTGAAACTCGGTGCCCTGCGATGAAAGGAATTGTCACACAGCCCACTCCGCCTCAGCATTGGTGTGAAAGTGACGTCCCGATCTTCATACTCCACACCCTGGCGTTCTTCACTGAACACGCAACACCAGCGGCGACCATTTGACGAAATGATGATAATTGTTGTTTTATGGGGCCTAACTTCTAGGTTATCGGCCCCTAATGGTTAATTTGTTGAGACACAACCGCTTTACCATATACGGTCTGTAGGCGTTCGTCGATGACTTACACACTTGTCTCACGTGCCCATTCATACCGGATAACAGCACGCACTTCCATTGTTGACCACGTTGTCATTACACGTCTGTGTGCCATAGTGAGTTGTACTCGAATGATATCGGGTACGCCGGTCTGCTGCTCCTCTCTCTTCGTCGGCGCTCTGCGTATGCGTCATTCCTCCTCCCGTCGTTGAAACAGCCACGGCTGTGGATTCTTATGGCGGTCGTTTGTGTCACCTGGTGTACCATCTCGTGCAATAAAATTACGAAACTTACTTTCGGATCTTCCCTCGTATAAAGGGCTTTCAAATTCAAAAGGACCACCTCCTATCATCTTGGCTGTCACTTCTGAGAACCAGGTTCGATTCCCGGCTCAGCCAATAAAATAATTCTTGTCTGTGGGTATACACGGCGGAACCTAAGTCTCTTGAAGAAAAACTGAGAAGACGCGGGTTAAATTCGATTTGATTCCCACATCAGCAATCCTAGAAGTGATTTTGTGATGTTTCCCCATTTCTACTCTAACTTGGAGCCACGACCGCCCCCTTCCAAACTCCACTCCAATTGCAAATATGATAATGACGATGATGTTGATGGTAATAAGTTTTCTTTAATTGGCCCCTAATGATATGATATGAAATGAAAATGAAGATAATAATAACCCACGACCAAAGATGAAAACGAAAATGGTTTGTATTATATAAAACCGACAGTGAGCCGTAACAAGTATGCCTTACTTGGATAAAAAGAGTAAAAACGATGATGATAAAAATAAATAAAACAAGGCTTATTGAACAATAAAACTACATAGGAACACAATAAAACATAAAATGGACTAAAACTTAATTAAAAGTCTTAAACTACATACAAATTAGAAAAGTAGCCACTCTCCTCCATGAACCGGATGGCCAGGTCTACTGACGGCCTGTCATCACGTAGAACAAGGGAGAGGATGTTAGGCAGATTGAGAGTTCTTCACATATCAGACAGGTCCAAGAGAGTGTGTGCCACGGTAAGGTGGGCACCGCAAGTACACACAGAGGGGGCTTCTGTCCTTAGCAGCTGGGAGTGCGTAGCATGGCCGATCGGGAGTCAACAGAGTACCACACCTTCCTTCCGACTAGATCGGAAGGAAGATCTTACACCTTCGGTGTCTCCTTGACGACTCTCAGTTTAATGGGCAGAGGCGTGGAACGCCACACATGATAGAATGACATATCTGTGAGCGTACATCACTAGCAGGTACCTTGGCCTCGATTTGCAGAAGTCATGTTATCAAATATGCATGAAACCACTAACACAAAACTTCTTTATGACCAATCAACTAATCACCCACTCCCTCATCCCAATATGAGACTGTCTATCAACCATGATGTCGATCGCTAAATTCACATACGTTTTTTCTTATTTAAATCGATTCCTTGTTGGCCACCTCTCAGATCCAGTTCGACGAGCACCTAAATAATGTACTAATACATTAGAATGTACGCAGGCCTCTCACCGCTGGGGTCCGTAGTTCAAATCCCGGTCACTCCTTGTGAGATTTATGCTGGACAAAGCGGAGGCAGAGGGGGTTTTCTCCGGGTACTCCGGTTTTCCCTGTCAATATGTCATTCCAGTAACACTCTCCACTTTCATTTCATTTCATCTGTCATTAATTTAAACATTGTCCCCAGAGCAGTGCGACAGGCTTCAGCAGCCGGCACAGTTCATATCCTCGCCGCTAGATGGAGGCTTCATTCATTTCATTCCTGACCCGGTCGGTCGACTGGAAACAGGCTGTGGATTTTCATTTTCACATTAGAATGTGGCGTGTTCATGAACACTTGGTAGTTTATAATTAAACATGCACAACATTGTAGGCTAACCTGAACAGCCCGTAGCCTCACTCAAAAAGTAATTAAAACTTCTCACTTCTACACCCACACTTCACTGTGAGTTTCAAATTGCAACGTCAAAATCAACCAATCTGTGCCTAACATTCAAACAATACACAGTTCGCCATTTCCTTCTTAAATAGGTACTCCATTTACCATACTGTATTCTAAAAGAAAGCTAAGGAAACAAAATGCAGGCAGTGTTCTAAGTAATTTTGGATATTCTTTCCACTAGTCACCACCACGATTCAGGTTCAGTGCTCAAGCGACCGAATTCTACACAGCGACATCTCCAAAAGCGTTCTGTCTGTTTGTCTGGTATAATCCCTAGAACTACTACAAGGGCTTTGACAAGTTTTCACCCTTCTATGAGGCATTTATCGAAAAACGACGATGATGATGATGATGAGGATAATTGTTGTTTTAAGGGACCTAACATCTAAGTTATCGGCCCCTAATGAAATTCTAACGTATGAAATGAAGATTAAAAAACAGCCCACTGACAGAGATGAAAACGAAAATTGTTTGTGTAAAACAGAGAGTGAGAACCAACAATTAAGCCCTATTTGGATAAAAGAGTTAAAACAGAGATTATAAAAAGCAATATATCAAATAAGGCATTTTGAACAAAGAAAATAGATATGTACACAATCAAACAGAAAACAGATTAAATCTAAACTAGTTGAAACCCGTCAAAACATGACGGTCAATAGAAAAATATTTACTGAAGAATTTTCTTATATAGGCCTACTGTACATTTTTTGTACGATTATTTTTTGACTCTATTGAAACTATAAGGGCGTCAAATGATTGCACTCTCAACATTGCAAAATACTGCTGGCCATGACTGAAAAATTGTTGGGGAAAATTGAGGCCTATACGTTTCAGAGTTTCCCCTTGAGCTTTATTGATAGTGATAAAGTATGCCAAATGAATTGGAAAATATTGCCTCTTAAAAGAAAATGATAGTGTTTTATCGGATGGTGTTAAATCAAGTCGAAGGATTAGACCTCTCTGCCTAATTTTAACTGCACCTATTATTTCCATATCCAAGCAATATGGTTGCATTTAGGAGTCCTTGGGAAACGTTCAGATTTCTAAGCAGAATAACGGGTCAAGCGTTTGGAGTATGTGGCGGCCAGTCATTTAGTTCCAAGAAATTCAAGAACTCTGAGGAGTCTAATACAACTGGCCGCAAACCGTCGCTTATAATTTTGGAATATAATGAAGAAATGCGATGATGTGCAATTCCATACATTTTAAAACAATGTGGACCGTGTGCGTGTGGCACAGTAACATTGACACCAAATGAAACGAAGGACATAGCATTGTACTGCCGATTAGTCTCTCTGAAATTCCTTGAGATATCATCTCCAGTGAAAAATAATTGTTGCAGCCTGTCAAATATTTTATATTTATTCAGATTAATTTTACCATTACAGCAGCAAAGGTCAAAGTAACCAAGTGTAGATTTCTCGCAAGAGATATACAGTGCAGAACAATGTTTACATTTGTTCGTCAAGGACCCTAAACTGTAACGGCATAGTATCTGGAATTGTTTCTGAAATGCCATATTTATGTTAGATTTTAAAAGTGGCTTCGTATTTTTCTCCGATTTCCCACTTTTTTTTTTTGCGGCTAGTGTTCCATTTCGTCAAATGGGTTTATTTATAGCAGCATTTCTCCCCAAATTAACGTCATTTTAAATAACACTATAGTGGCCTGCATCAACGCAGCAGCCAAATATTAAATGGCAAATAATTACTTACTTCCATTACCAAAATCAACTGCGTGGTTAGACCCATTGTTATGTACTCTAAACAAATAATCAATAAACAATAATATTCATATATACAATGAAGTTCAGAGACTTCCATTCTCAAGTTGGTTGCTGATGAGAATGCGATGAGACTGATCGCCAATAATACATACAATCCTTGCAATTTTTGCAATTTGCTTGCAAACGCCACTCAGGATGACGATCTTCATTTTGAAATAAACAGAATGAAATTGCTGTAAATAATCAATTTCCATCACCTGTTGAAAGTACAATACTTTGCATTCCCATGACAGTAAATTATGCAAGGGAGCATAGAATCACTTCGCTACTACTGGAATGAGCATAGACTCACTTCGCCAGCCACCGTAATGGAGGGAGTTTTAGAATTATATGTTCAGTGCTTGTCAAAGATCGTATTAACACAGGGAAGCCCACTCTTAAGACTACATTCTGAGCTATTGCCCCGGATTCCAAGTTCGATCCCCGCTCTGCAAGAAATTTTATTCTGGTCTGAGGACTGGAACGGGGCGCACTCGTGAGGCAAAACTAAGAAGAGCAAAGTTTGATTCCCATCTCAACAATCTTGGATTTGGTTTCCGTGGTTTCCCACTTCCACTCCAGGCAAATACCTAACTTAAAGCCTCGGTCGTTAACTCCCCATTCCCCACATTAATTACAAATGCACACATCAACACAGCCATCACATTAACACAGGTTTTCAGAGAAAAGTTTACACTCGCACACCAAAATAGACGGGGCTGAGTGACCACGATGTCTGAGTCCATCAAATGAATTATGTTCGCCAATTTGTTGACGCTGATGTATGTTTTTGAACTACTGGATATAAGTTCAATGACTTTTAAATTAATATCATTACGTTGTTGCAGCTTGGCAAATATTTTATATTCCAGTAGATCAATTTTACCATCACAACAGTGAAGGCCGAAGTAACCGCGCGTAGATTTTACGCAAGAGAAATACAATGTAGAACGATGTTTACATTTGATCGTCAAAGACCTTACACTGTACTGCATAACATCTGGAATTGTTTCTGAAATGGCCTAATTATATTGGATTTTAAATGTGGCTTCGTATTATTCGATAACACTATAGTGTCCTGCAATAACGGAGGCGCTAAATATTAAATGGCAAAAAATACTTCCATTGCCGAAATCAACTGCGTAGTTAGATTCAGTACTCTAAACAAATAATCATTAAACAATTGCCTTATACAATGAAGTTCAACATGACCGTCCAGAGACTTTCATACAAGTTGGTTGGTGAGGAGAATGCGATGAGACTGAACGCTTAAAATAAATTCCTTGAAATTTTTTGCAATAGCTTGAAAACGCAGCTCAGAATCACGTTCTTCATTTTGATATAAACAGTACAAAACTGTTCTAAATAAGCTATTTCCATCACCTGTTATAGTTTATGGCAGTACATTTTGCAGGGGAACATAGAATCACTTCGCCAACTACTGGAATGAGCATAGGTCTAAACTCAATACTCACTTCGGCAGTCACCCTAATGGAGGCAGTTTTAGAATTCTATGTCCCGTGCATGTCAAAAATCGTATTAACACATGGAAGCCCACCCATTCTTGGCTATCGCCTCGGAGACCCGTGTTACATTTCCTGCTCTGCCAAGAAATTTAATTCTGGTCTGAGGGCAAAAACGGGGCACATTCAGTCTCTTGAGGTATAACTAAGAAGAGGAAGGTTTGATTCCCACCTCGACAATCTTGGATGTGGTTTCCTGTGGTTTCCCACTTCCACTCAAGACAAATACCGGGATGGTTCCAAACTTAAGGCCTCGGCCGTCACCTTGCCATTTCCCACCTTAATTACAAATACACACAGTAATGCAGCCGTCACAATAACACGGGTTATCAGAGGAAATTTTACACGTACACACCAAAGTACACGGGGCTAAGTGACCACGATGTCGGAGCCCTTCAAACGAATTATGTTTACCAAGTGTCTCTCGTGGAGAAAGCAATTGTGGACACGCGCCAGGGCCTGGAAAACTACCTTTACTCTAATAATTTAAGAGTATATCGACGATGCATAATTATAACTTTTAGTCTAGGATGCTACCAACATGACCACCGAAGCATTGGGAGGAAATTGCAATATTAAGGTACATAACAACATAGCCTACACACTCAACTGTCAGTTAATGTTCTTCAACGTTTCCCTTCTTAAAAATTCCCCTCCTTTAGAATTCTCCATCACGTGAAAACGCGCGATGTCTTGTGTTTTAAATATATCGATGCAATGGTGCTGCCATCTGTTGTTAGTTACTGGAACTATATGGGCGAGGTACTGCCATCTGTTGTCAGTTACTGGAACTGATGGCAGATATTAGCTCTTTTGACCACATGCTGTAATGCAAAGGTAAAACGGAAATAAAACGTATTGAGAGGGAATGTAGAAATATGTATCTTTAACTGACATAAAACCTTACTAATACTCCTTGATAAAACAATATTTCAGTAGTAAAAAAATAAAAATACTGGTGGGAGCTGGGATCGAACCAGTGATTCTTGGATCCACAGTCAATCGCCTTAACCAAATAGCTATTCACGCACTCTCGTCTAGCTGCAGACGCAACCATTTAGTATCTTCAAAAGCCGGTATCTGAAGAAAATAATTCAATTCATTATCAATAAAATCAATATTGCAAATTCGTATATGTTCATACTGTTATTATATTTTATTGTCAGAACTTGGTTAATGTATGTTTTCAATTACATGGAAGCTTATTAAATAACTTACATTTAAATGGACTTCTCACCGCCATTTTGTCATGAGCCCAGGCAGATTGTGCGCATGCGTGAGGGAAAAGAATTCTGCTATTTTCTATATTTATTTAAAAATATACCGTAATATATTAGTTTATTTTATAGACACTCTGCAAATCTACTGGCCAAGAGCTTTTGTTAGAGTGCTCTACGAAGTAAATCGGTTCTGTCGTTCTCTCAATCTCGTGGTAACAAAAATCGCCTTAGTGTTTTAAATATATAGATGGCAACAGAGAATTCGTTACTTTACGGGAATGATAAAAGTGAAATATATTTCTACAATGTAATACCAATCGTAGGAAGGAAGAAAACAAAAAAAACATATCCGAGGTGGGAATCGAACCCTCTCGACCATGCAAAGGATGGCAACAGAGAATTCGTTACTTTACGGGAATGAAAAAAGTGAAATATGTCTCTACAATGTAATACCAATCGTAGGAAGGAAGAAAATGAAAATAAAAGAACGTATCCGAGGTGGGAATCGAACCCTCTCGACCATGCAAAGGATGGCAACAGAGAATTCGTTACTTTACGGGAATGATAAAAGTGAAATATGTTTCTACAATGTAATACCAATCGTAGGAAGGAAGAAAACGAAAATAAAAAAAACATAACCGAGGTGGGAATCGAAACCCCTCGACCATGCAAAGGATGGCAACAGAGAATTCGTTACTTGACGGGAATGATAAAAGTGAAATATGTTTGTACAATGCAATACCAATCGTAGGAAGGCAGAAAACGAAAATAAAAAACATATCCGAGGTGGGAATCGAACCCTCTCGATCATGCACAATACATATTTCTAGCGAGCAACCTTATCCCCTTGGCCATCCAGACAACTATGGAACACTTCAGTATTAAGCTATCTAACCAGTATACACACTCAACCTGAAGTTTAAATCCTTCAATTCGTGGTTTATTTAATATAATTCTATTTCAATGCATATTGTAAAAACATAATTAACATTATTGGAGACCCTTTTTAATTCTCATAAACAAAGATCTCATTTAGACGCGACCGGAATCACCATTTTCCTTGTTGAGAAAGGTCATTGTGCGCATGCGCGGGAGTGTCAAATGTTACATATTTCTTTAATCATTTAAAAATATACCGTAACATATATTTTCCTTTTAAAGAAACTCTGTAAATCTGCATGCCAAGAGCTTTCGTAAGAATGTCTTACGAAGCCAATCGGTTAAGTCGTTTTCACAATCTCGTGTGTACAAAAAACAGCTTAGTGTTTTAAATATATAGACTAGAAGTCCTAAACTACATCAAAACTTAAAAAAGTAGCCACTCTTCCTCATGAACCGTATGACGAGGTCTACTGACAGCCCGTCATCACGTACATGATGATGATGATGATGATGATGATGATAAATCTTGTTTTAAGGAGCCTTAAATCTAGGTAACTGGATCCTAATGGCCGATCCAGATTCGACAGAGTAACACAGCTTCATTCAGGGTAGATCGGAAGGAAGATTTGCATACCTCCATAATTGTCTCCTTGACGACTCTCAGTTGGATGATAGAATGTCGGAATTGAGAGTGTACATCACCAGCAAGCACCTTATACGGTAGCAAGGGCAGTGTGACTGCCTCGTTCGCCACCTGATCAGCAAGCTCGTTTCCCGCGAAGTCACAGAAAGCTGACCCTGGTTCCAGCGATACACGAACTGGCTAGCAGGTCGTGCACACGCTGCACCAGCGGGTGCTTCGCGAAACACACTTCGATCTCTTAGAGTGCACTCAGAGTATCAGTACTCACAATAAAGCGCTTGCAATCGTCAGGTAACGTTTAGTTCAGAGCTTCTAAGATGGCATAGAGCTCCGCTGAGTGCACGCTACAAGCCAAAGGGAGTGCAAAGATGAACCGTCGTTCCTAGATCACAAATTCACACCGTCCGTGAGCAGAAGCCCTGATCCTGGATATCGGTCCACCACGGACCGGAAGGGCCTCCGATAGATGGAGGAGTCTGTGTCCGACTTAGGGCTGGTGTGCAGATCGAGGATGATATCAGGGCGAGCGACCATTCACGGAGGGGCCTTGCTAGGTACTCGGACAATACAGCAGACTGAAGGAATTTGGAAATGCCGATATGAGGCCTCCAAGCGTATCCCTCCCGGCCGTGTGCACCATAGAGCCGGCGATTCGGATTATGGAGCAGATATGGATAACTGGATGAAGAGGCACCTGTTGGATATTTGTGCCATAGGTCAGCAGTACTTGTTGGCGCCTCAGGTGTAGAGTGACCTCTTAACAATGCAAGTTGTGTTTTTATTTTTCACCATCGCAGCAGTGAGGAAAAACCATGCCACTCAATTAGAAAAAATAATACGGGTTTACCTTATCCTTTTCTAAGAACACATACTTTTATCATGGATGAATACTGGACCTTACCAGCCATCTCGTCCTAGACAGCATAATGTGGTGGAAATAACTGGATACCATCAGCCACCATTCGTAGATACACACTAAGTATTAGACGTCCGAGGAGAGGAACAGAACCTCCATCCGCCAACGTCAGGGACCCTACGTCCAGAAGAACTTCATGAACGCACTGCACCAATGTACCACTGGTCAACACACCAAAACAAACTTGTTGAAAATACCTTAGGATCACTATCCGACACCCATTCTGACAGAAATCAAGAGCCGACCCAGCTGACTTGTCGCACACGTCAAAATAGACAAGATATCTCAACCTAACGGGGCTGATGACCCATGCATCCTTATTCAAAAACATTGGACATATAAATCAATCATTTTAATTTACAATGAACTTGGTCTAATAACATTGTTTTGAATACGTTGAACACTCGCATCCGTTTCAAAGTAAGTCCTTGCATGAATTACTAGATAATCTGAATACACAAATAATAATCAAGGGGTAATTCCCATTAATCAACTATTAGTGATTACGCTGGATTATTATTAAATGCTAGGGCCACACTCTAATTATGCATAAAACAACCTGCAACACCAACAAGTGTTGTAGGACCTTACGCTTTCATGAGCCATGCGCGGACTGTGTTTGTCGTATGTGTGGGAAATTCTGTGAGAGATATCACGTGATGGAGTGTACAGATAGAATATTATCATTGTCTCAATTCTGTTGTGAATCAACAGGATTATGTATATAACTGTCCATTTGGCTGGCTTATTAAATTATTTATTTTTAACAACTCGTGCATTATTTACAGAAATCTCCACCGCCAACTAACAACTATAATCTATGTGTTTTTCGAAACGGGCCCACCTTCAGCCCCTTTGTTAAACCAAGCTCTTTGGTGGCACTGACTATCGTGGACTCGCCACGGATATCTCACAAGAACTGTCCGTTTGACTTCAAAGCCCTGTCCTTTTATACACACACGACTACTTACTCACCACGCGTAGGTACAGTTTTTACTAACTTTCATGGAACCTCGTTCCACGTGCGAATAAATTATATCACTTTTTAAAGGAAAATTTTGCTTACCTTCATGGTTGATTTTTCGAAATAGATCGCTCAATTAATCAAAATATGCATAGCATCATTGCAGTACCAGGGTGGTAAGGGGGAATTACCGGGCACATGATTCCTTGGCACAATTAAGTCTCAAGTCACCGCGGAGGAATACTTGTACTTAATTGTTGTAGCAATAAACTCTCAACTACCTAAGTTTTGATTATAATGATGATGATGATGATGATGATGATGATGATAATTGCTCTTCTAAGGGGTCTAACATCTATGTTATCGGCCCCTAATGGGTTGGGTGATAGAGAAAATTAAAGATGATCAAATGAAACCTACAACTAAAACTAACTACTGCCTTACAAACTAGAAGAGGAAATGGGAAACTAAAAGGAGTAGAATATAAATAAAAGACAGGAGGAAAAGAAATGCCCTCAACCCTCGAAGAAAGAGAATTGAGGGACTTGGAAGGAAGGAGAGCAATGAAAGGCAGAGAGGAACTGGGTAAGAGGAGAGGGTCTGCCCCAAAGGCAATGGAAATGTTGGGGGAGGGGGGGGGGGACTTGAACCAGCTCAGAACTCGAGGTCGCCAAATTCTGAGCTCACTAACCGAGAGCCCTTGAGGGTGTAGCACTATCCATGGTGCACCAGAAGTGGTGGGGCTACATTCACCCTGTCTCCTTGAAGGCCTTGAGCAGAAGGCAGGAGATATCATGAAAAGAAAAACAAGAGGTCTGACCACTCGAAGAATGTCGGATCAGGAAAGATGAGAGAAGGGCCAAATAAGGCGGAAAAGTGAAAGACTCCCTAGGCCTCGGATACTCTAATACCGTCGGGGTCAGAAGGGAACTAGAGTTGGCCAAGGAAGGCCGAAAGGAAAGGTGACAGTGAGGAGCCCAGCACAAGTAAGTGGAAGCAATACCGGACTCAGCTGGTGTCCCGTGGTCGCCAACCCACGTTCCACTAGTCGTGAGTTACTGGAGGGCCTTAAGATAGTATCCATCCCGGCATTTGCATGCAGTGGAAGAGGAAAACTTCTTCCAAGATCTTTGGTGTGGAAATCAAGCACACCACTTCTTAGTTTTGCCTTAAGAGGGTGTGTACACCCCGTTTCAGCCTTCTCTTTCAGAGCCGGCAATTGCACCTGGACGCCGGGAGGTGACAGCCAAGAATGCTAGCCACCACAATACGAGGTGATCGCCATGTTTCTAAAGCGAGTAAATAATCTCTTAGAAATGGGATGAAGTTTAATTCACCAATATTTCAAACTATCATGGTGAAAAGCTGAATTCCTTAACCATTCTGTTCTGTCCGCCTCGTTTCGTAGTGACTAGCATTCTTGGCTGTCACCACGGAGGCCCGAATTCGATTCCTGGCTCTGCCGAGGTTGAATTCTGCTCTGAGGGCTGGAATGGAACGGGTTAAACTCAGCATCGTGAGGCAAAACTGAGAAGAGGCGGGTTCGATTCCCAACTCAGCCATTCTGAAAGTGGTTCTCCGTGGTTTCCCACTTCTACTCCAGACGAATTCCGGGTTGGTTTCTAACTTAAGGCAACGGCCGCCTCCTTCCCAATAACAAAAACCAAACCCCGTGGCGTTACAGTCTATGAAGGGCCTAGGCTTACCAAGCGACCACTGCCCTGCCATTTAACCTGCAGATTATGAAGTGACGCGTGGTCAGCCATTAATCTTGATCTACATGACCGCGGTGTGATGCCTTTCTGTCAGACAGTTACTCAATTGTCCTCACGAGGCTGAACTCACCCCGTTCCAGCCCTCACGTCAGTTTCTAAAATTCCTGACGGAGCCGGAAAATGAGTCCTGGGCTTCCGTGTGCAAGGCAGGCGCGCTACCCCACACCACGGGGATGGTCCCTACTTCCCAATCCTCACTTGAATTACAAGTACACTAATACAGCCATAACAATAACACAGGTTATCAGACAAATTCCCCACACTCACACACACACTCAAGTATACGGTGCTACATATACACGATGTAGGAAGGCCCGTAAAAAGAATCAACAACAACATCAACTTATCCACTGTGCCAGAAAGAATAATAGGCCTACAGTATTACCAAAATACAAGGAAAAATTTCTGGAATGTTCGTCAATCGCTCATCACTGTGTATAACATAGGTTGATTGATTCCTTTCTTTAGGGGCTGCGACAACGCGGTGATGTAGCCCCGTGTACTTTGGGTGTGTGTAGAATCTGTCTGACAGTTGGTGTTAATTGTGATGACTGTATTAGTGTGTGTTATATGTTTTCAATTCAAGTAAGGACTGCGACGATAATTTCAAGTAGTTCCTACTTTCGCTACCAAATGCTACCGTCCACGACACCTAGCAGGGAACTTCGCTACGACAAGTTGCCATCGCAACCAGCGGCTGGTGACGAACGTTGGAACTAATAGAGCGTTATCAATCCTAACCTACATATTTTGGCTACTCACAAGTGTAGTTAGTGGAAAGTTCTTTTACATGCTATAAATCTATGATATGGGCCCGCCGGTTTTACTTCCCTTCCGAGGAAGGTATACTGAGGGATTTTTAACGCTCTTCGGCTGAGTTTGAACCCGCGACCTTTGGCATAGAAGCTCAGCATGCTACCAACTACGCCACCGAAACGCCTGTGTATAACTTAGGAAAACATTTAATGATCTCAGTTTCCTTGGGGATCTATGTGGTCCTCCATGGACTTACTGGGTGAGGGATCTGAAATGTTGTTCACTTTAAAGCTTTGGTCAAACAACCTCAATTTATCTCCATCCATTCCTGGCTGAGAGCGCCTGCTGCGGTGAATTCCCAGAGGCTCTGTGGTCTACTGCCGGGAGTTGGCCAACTGTATTCATCAACCACATTCACTCACTCTCCACCTCCGATAAGAGGACTGCTGCACCTTGACACAAGTTGAAGCATCACCAATCAATTGGACACAGTGAATAAGATTTGATGATGATTATGATGATGATGATTATTATTATTATTTTAAAGGGCCAAACATCTAGGTTACCGGCCCCTAATAGTTTTGGTGATCGTGGTCATGAATGATAATAGTATGAAATCTACAACTAGAGCTTTCTACGGAGTTTTAGTAACTTACATACTAAAAGAAGAAATGAATAAACAAAAAGTAAAGAAATAATGGACAGGAGGAAAAGAAATGTCCTCAATCCACGACGAATAAGTAGAGGAACTAGGAAGGAAGGAGAGCCATGAAAGACAGATAGTAAAGGGAGAGAGGACAGGGCTCGCCCCAAAGTCAGTGGAAATAGGGGAAAAAACGGACCAAATTCAGGAATCCCTCGGGGTCGCCAACTCCCGAACTCACCAGCCGTGAGCCCTTGAGGGTGTAGTACTATCCAGGGTGCACCAGAAGTGGTGGGGCTACATACACCCTGCCTCCTTGAGGGCCTTGTGCAGAAGGCAGGAGATATCATGAAAAGAAAAAGAAAGCTGACCCCTCGAAGAATGAGAGTATCAGGAAAGAAGAGACAAGGGCCAATTAAGGCGGGAAACTGAAAGAATCTAGGTTTGGGATACCCTTATAACGTCGGAGTCGAAAGAGTTCAAGTGTTGACCAAGGGAGGTTGACAGGAAAGATAACTGAAAAGAGTCCGGCTCAAGTAAGTGGAAGCAATGCCGGACTCAGATGGGGTCCCTTGGTCGCCAATCCACTTCCCACAAGTTGTGAGCTCCTGGGGGATGATAACATGAAACCTACAACTAAAGCTAACTACAAACTTACAACTATCTAACGTACTAGAAAAAGATATAGACAAATAAAAAAGAATAAGGAAAATTAAAGACAGTGAAAGAAAATGCCCTCAACCCTCGAAAAATGAGAATCGAGGGACTTGGAAGGAAGGAGAGCCCTAAAAGACAGATAGGAATGGGAAAGATGGGAGGGTCCTCCCCAATGGCAATGATAAAAAGGGAAAACCAGACCCAGCTCAGGAATCCCTCGAGTTCGCCAACTCCCAAACTCACCAGCCGTGATCCCTTGAGGGTGTAGCATTATCCAGGGTGCACTATAAGTGGTGGGGCTACACATAACCTGCCTCCTAAAGGGCCTTGAGCTGAAGGCAGGAGTTAGTGTGAAAAGAAAAGAAGACGTCTGACCTCTCAAAGAATGAGGGATCAGGAAAGATGAGACAAGGGCCAATTAAGGCTGGAAAGAGAAATACTCCCAAGCCTCGGATACCCTAATATCGTCTGGGTCGGAAGAGAACAATAGTTGACCCAGGAAGGTCGACAGGAAAGATGATAGAGAGGACCCTAACACAATGGAAGCAATGCCAGACTCAGCTGTGACCCGTGGTCACCAACCTACGTCCCATAATTTGTGAGCCTCTGGGGAACTTCTACTTCTTTGATGGCAGAAAATGGCTTCATGCCCTTTCCTCGTTCGTTTAAAATATATCGTACCAACCCCAACACAATGGAAGCAATGTTAGAGTCAGGATTCAAACCCGAACCTCTAGTTCAAACTTATCTCTATACTATGTGAGTGGATAGAAATGTGGCTTTAAATCTGGGCACGACTAAATTTATCACAGATACGGTGGGATGGAACATCGTGATTATGTGCCCATTGCTACTGCCCTTACTGAAGTCCAGACTACTGCATGTGCAAATGTTCACCAGAATTTATACCCCTATATAATTGATTTGTGTTTCATTATCGAGTTACAAGTTTACAATGTACATTGACTCTTTCTCGATTACTGGCACTCAGCCAAACTGTGATTATTTATAAGAGTAACTACAGAATTTTAGTGATGGATAGTCTTCTAGCAATAAATTATACTGGCATTGCAATAGCCGTAACGTATGCCTGTCTGTTTGATTTCTTCTGTCACCATATTGCATTTTTACTCGTACCAGACCTATTTGGCATGAATGGTGGCAAAATATATTATCGTATCTGCTTATTCTTGTACCAGCTTGTTATATTATCACGGGAGAATCACTGGATGAATATTTTGTGTTGAATCTAAAGATGATAATTGTTTCTAAAGGGGCCTAACATCTAGGTCATTGACCCTAATGGTTAGAGTGATTGTGAAAAGGAAAATGAACCTAGATGTAAATAGAGTTTAACTATTTATTTAATTATTTATTTATTTATCGTATGGCTTTTAGTGCCGGGAGTGTCCGAGGACATGTTCGGCTCGCCTGAGTCTGTAGCTGCTTTAGCGGACACCCTTAGAGTGAGCTACAAGTTCCTTTCAATTTCAAGTACTTCCAACATTTGCTACCAGATATCTATGATACCTTGTGGTGAACGTTGGAACTTTGATACAGCCTTCCGACTAAATCTAACCTAACAATTTAGCTTCACACAAGTTTAGTCTGCGGAAGGATCTTTTACATGCCATAAATGTATGGCATGGGACCGCCGGCTTTACTTTCCCTCCGAAGGATGGCATACTGAAGGATTTTTAACGCTCTTAAAAAATCCGACGACTTCGGCCGGGTTTGAACCCGCTATTTTGGGAACAGCAGTTCAGCATGCTACCAACTACGCCACCGAAGCCGCTACCGTATAACTACAAACTTACAATAAAATCTAACTACCGACTTACTCACTAGAAAAAGTCCACCTCATTGCGTAGTGGCTGTCACAGTGGAGGCACGGGATCAATTCTTGGCACTGCCAAAAAGAATGAAAATCTGAGGGCCAAAACGGGGAACACTCACCCTCGTCAGGCAAAACTGAGAAGAGGCGGGTTCGATTCCTACCTCAGCCATCCTGGAACTGGTTTTCCGTGGTTTCCCACTTCTACTACAGGTTAATGAAGGGATGGTTCCTAAATCAAGACCACGGCTACCTCCTTCCCGATCTTTTACAGAATTACAAATATGCACACTAATACAGCCATCCATCACAATAACACAGGTTGTCATACAAATTCCATACATTCCCAAGTACACAGGGGTACTTGACCACTATGTCGCAAAGCCCCTATATGAATTAACAACAACAACTTAAGAAGAAATAGGAAACAAAGAAGAATAAGGGAAATAAAAGACAGGGAAAAAAATGTCCACAACCCTCGAAGAATGAAGAATGCGGGACTTGGATGGAACGAGAGCCGTGAAAAGTAGACAGGAAAGGGAAAGAGGAGAGGGCCCACCACAAAGTCAGTGGAAATAGGGGAAGAAACGACCGTGAGCCTTTGAGAGTGTGGCACTATCCAGGGTGCACCTAAGTGGTGGGGCTACACACACCCTGTCCACTTTAGGGCCTTGAGCAGAAGGCAAAAGGTACCATCATGAGGAATAGAAGAGAATTAAGGTATCAGGAAATATAAAACAAGGATCAATTGGGAAATTGAAAGTTTCCCTAGGCCTAGGATACCCTAATAACGTTAGGGTCAGTAGATAATAAGAGTTTACTAAGGTAGGTCAACAGGAAGGATGGCAGAGAGGAACAATGCCGGACTCAGCTGGGGTCCCGTGGTGGCTAACCCACGTCTCACAAGTTGTGAGTCCCTGGGATATATACCGCTTAAAGCGATCTCCAATATTTAGTTTCCAATAAATATTTTACAGATATTTTAATTGTTATACACACATCAAAAAAAGTTTTGCATCACCTCGGTTCCAAGAGTTCCGGAACCTTTAAATACAAAGGGAATAGAGATCAACACAAACAACATTTCAGCTCGTTTTATTGCTCATGAGACCCACACATTGCATGTTGTACCATCATACAGCTAGACTTTCAGCATTTGTGGTCCAGATTGCAGTACACACCACTACCTCTAATACCCAGTAGCACGTCCTCTTGCATTGATGCATGCCTGTATTCGTCGTGGCATACTATCCACAAGTTCATCAAGACACTGTTGGTCCAAATTGTCCCACTCCTCAACGACAATTCGGCGTAAATCTCTCAGAGTGGTTGGTGGGTCAAGACGTCCATAAACAGCCCTTTTCAACATATCCCAGGCATGTTCGATAGGGTTCATGTCTGGCGAACATGCTGGCCACTGTAGTCGAGCGATGTCGTTATCTTGAAGGAACGCATTCACAAGATGTGCACGATGAGGTCGAGAATTGTCGTCCATGAAGACAAATGCCTCTCCAATATTCTGCCGATATGGGTGCACTATGGGTCGGAGGATGTCATTCAGGTATCGTAAAGCCGTTTCGGAGCCTTCCATGACCACCAGTGGCGTACGTCGGCCCCACATAATGCCACCCCAAAACATTAGGGAACCACCACCTTGCTGCACTCGCTGGACAGTGTGTCTAAGACGTTCAGCCTGACCAGGGTGCCTCCAAACACGTCTCCGACGATTGTCTGGTTGAAGGCATATGCGACACTCATCGGTGAAGAGAACGTGATGCCAATTCTGTGGGGTCCATTCAGCATGTTGTTGGGCCCATCTGTACCGCGCTGCATGGTGTCGGGGTTGCAAAGCTGGACCTCGCCATGGACGTCGGGAGTGAAGTTGCGCATCATGCAGCCTATTGCGCACAGTTTGAGTTGAAACACGACGTCCTGTGGCTGAACGAAACGCATTATTCAACATGGTGGCATTGCTGTCAGGGTTCCTCCGAGCGGCAATCCGTAAGTAGCGGTCATCCACTACAGTAGTAGCCCTTGGGCGGCCTGAGCGAGGCCTGTCATCGACAGTTCCTGTATCTCTGTACCTCCTCCATGTCCGAACAACATCGCTTTGGTTCACTCTGAGACGCCTGGAAACTTCCCTTGTTGAGAGCCCTTCTTGACACAAAGTAACAATGCGGACGCGATCGAACTGCGGTATTGACCTTCTAGGCATGGTAGAACTACAGACAACATGAGCAGCGTACCTTCGTCCTGGTGGAATGACTGGAACTGATCGGCTGTCGTACCCCCTCCGTCTAATAGGCCCTGCTCATGCATGGTTGTTTACATCTTTGAGCAGTTTTAGTGACATCTATGAACAGTCAAAGGGACTGTATCTTTGATACAATATACACAGTCAACGTCTATATGCCGGAGATCTGGGAACCGAGGTGATGCAAAACTTTTTTTGATGTGTGTAGGTCGATTGATGGATGAATGAAAATGATTTTGTTTTGTTGCAGATGTCCAACGCGAGTGAGAGTGCAGAGCGCCCTAACTCCGGCTCTGGCTGCCGCCTACGAGGGGGAAGCACTTCCTCCAACAGTAACTCCGCCACGCCGCCCCATCAGCACAACAATAGCCAGGGGGCGGCGCTTGCCACAGCCCCTGGCCAGGGTCCTCTGCAGCGCCCCAGCAAGCCGTGCTGCTTCTGCTGGTGCTGCTGCTGCAGTTGCTCCTGGTGAGTAGACCACCCACATTACTGTCGTGTGTAGCACATCACAGAACACTGCTTTGCTCTAGCAAGTCGTGCTGCTTGTGCTGGTACTGCTGCTGCAGTTGCTCCTGGTAAGTAGACCACCCAGATTACTGTCGTGTGTAGCAAATCTCAGAACACTGCTTTGCTCTAGCAAGTCGTGTCGCTTCTACTACTGCTGCAGCTGGTCCTGATAAGTAGACGACGTACGTTACAGCCGTGTGTAGCACATCACAAAACTCTACATTGCCCCAGCAAGCCATTTCTGCTGCAGTTGCCCCTGGTAAGTAGACTACCCACATTAATGCCATGTTCAGCACATCACAGAACCTGCATTGCTTCCGCAAGCCGTGCTACTCCTGCTGGTTCTTCTGCTCGCTCCTTGTAACTAGGCCTACCACATTACTGTTGTGTGTAGCAGATCACAAAACCCCTCAGCGTCCTAGCAATCCGTGCTGTTTCATGAAGCTGCTCCTCTACGTTTCTGTCTTGTGTAACACATGACTCACACTGCAACACACCGCAAGCATGGTGTTGCTAATGTTGCTGCACACTGTAAGTAAACCATATTACTGCCGTGAGTGCATCATATTACAGAACTTTGTTGTGCCCCAGTGAGCCGTGCAGCGTCTGGTGCTGTTACTCCAACTGTTCCTGGTAACTCGACTACTCGCATTACAGTGATGGTTAGCACATCGCACAACCCTGTGGTATCCCAGCAAGCCGCACAGTGGTTCTTTTAGCCTATCTGGCCGCGAAAAATTCCTGTGCACATGGAAAAGGTCTAAACCCTAAAAATAACTGTTCAAAAGTATGTTAAACATTTTCCTTATTCTTATTTATATGAATTGAGGTTAATCTTTTCTTAATAAGAACAATGGTATTAATAATATTAATAATGTTCGACTGGATGAAGGCTTTCCTTAATGCTGCTGAGCGTAGGTGATTTTGTGACTACAGGTTTTTGAAAAATACTCCAGATTAAAAGAAATCAGCAACAATTTGTACTATGATGTGCTCTTAGCTTCATAAAATCCATATATATTTTAAAACTATTACAGATATTATGCCACAATAGGCTAATTTTCATTTGAGAATGCACTACATTACAAAATAGTATTTGATGTGTAGGTACAGTAATAACAATTGAACTCTTTTAGTAACCATAATAAAATACTGTGCACGAATGCACAAAACATATTTAATCTCCTTTGTCCTAACAAACTCTATATCTCTGGTCAACACAGTAATAAATTAACTTGTCACTGAAATGCGATTTCATGGGTCAGGCGAAACACATGCCGTTCCTTCCATCTGGTTCTTATCACAGCTAAACGTGTGGTGCAACGAAGCACTTAAGAAGGGAAGGAATTAATTAACACAATATATGATCTTTCGGGGGTGTACAGAATTAAACTGAAGTACCAAACATCTATTCGATTAAAGAACAAGTAGTTCCGTGAAGAACTATACAGCCTATTTTCATATATCCTGCTCATGTTAATTTCTTCTAACAACATACAAAATTTCAGTTTAATTGCTGTAACAGATTCGTAGATATTGAGAACCGTCTAAATATTTCAGATTGTCACCAGGTTGGATTTTTATTTTTGTACTATTACATTAAGATTATAGTGTACGTGTGGTATTCAAATTTCAATCGCATGATTAGAACACAAGAAGTAAAAACGAGATTTTAAAATTACGCACAGCAGCCATCTTGTGATTATGCAAACAATTGAAATAAATTAGATGCCAGTGGATCAACATTTGTATAAGCATTTAACGTGCAACGTTTCACAGCACTCGGATAGTTAATTCGCGAGAATCGTCCATTTAAATATTTATACTTCGCGTCGCCGCCATGTTGGATTTGTGCTCACCAGGTTAATGAATGTCCTATAGGTGAACATATGTTCATAGTCTCTATGAACATAAAAAAATTCAGTTTGGTTGCTGTAAAAGATTCATAGATATTGAGAACCGTCTAAATATTTCGGAAGCTCGCCATTTAGGGTTGTTATATGTATAGGCCATAGAATTATGTACCATTCAAGGACAATTATTACCTAGGTTCATTATTCAAACTTTCACTTCGATCGCATGATTACGACACAAGAAATAAAAACTTAATTTAAAAATTTCGCACAGCCGCCATATTGAGGTTATGTAAACAATTGATTTAAATTAGATGGCAGTGCATTACAATCTGCAAAATCATTTACTGTACCACATTTCACTGCGCTCAGAGAGTTAAATCACGAGAAAAATCTATTAAAATATTTCAAATTCGCTTGGTCGCCATGTTCGTTTTTTACTTTACAAGTTTATGAAGTATACATAGATAACCTTGTACCAGTACCCTTTATCACCGTACAAAATTGCAGGGTAATATCTGTAATAGTTTCGGAGATATAGAATGTCAGTGAAATATTTCGCACAGCCGCCATTTTGAGGTTATGTAAACAATTAAACTAAATTAGACTCCAGTGCATTACTATGTGTATAAACACTTGCTGTACCTAGTTTCATTACGTTTGGATGGTTAAATCGTGAGAAAAGTCTATTTAAAAGTCTCAACTTCGCTTGGTAGCCATGTTCGTTTTCTACTTTACAAGTTTATGAAATATACATAGGTAAACTTGTAACAGTACCCTTTATCACCGTACTAAATTGCAGGGTGATATCTGTAATAGTTTCGGAGATATAGAATATCAGTGAAATATTTCGCACAGCCGCCATTTTGAAGTTATGCAAACAATTGAACTCAATTAGACTCCAGTGCATTACAATGTGTGTAAACATTTGCTGTACCAAGTTTCATTACGTGTGGATAGTTAAATCGCGAGAAAAGTCTATTTAAAAGTCTCAACTTCGCTTGACCGCCATGTTGGTTTTGTAGTCACCAGGATTTTGAAAGTCTCATACGTGAACTTCTAGTAGTACCCTTTATGACCGTACACAATTTCAGGGCGATATCGGTAATAGTTTCGGAGATATTGAATGCTAGTGAAATATTTCGCACAGCCGCCATTTTGCATTGGTGAGACGTAACAAAATTTGAAGGGCACGGTCGAGGTCGCCGGGAATAGTGCTATGAACATACCGAGTTTCATTGAAATCGCTCCAGCCGTTTAGATTTCATTAGGGGGGGACACACACACGAATCACACACACACACACACACACACACACACACACGCACACACACACGGACAAAAGGTGATCTCATAAGCCTATTTTTTTCAAAATTGAAAATAGGCTAAAAATTAGGACGACAAAAAAGTAATAATGTATACAAATATTGCACTACGTAATAAATAAAGTATTTTATAATATTCTTTAAACCATACTGGTCCATATCTCTATATTGATTATGATGCCGGATCTTGTAATAAACTTAGAACCTTAGAAGGAATTGGGTCGTTTATCTTTTGTGGCTGTCTTCTCAGGCTACTTATTAGGGGATCAGATGACACCATGAGCATGTTCAGCATATATTCCATTGTTTGCTTCCTTGAACATTTTCTCGTATTCCTTCTTTTCGAAGATTCACTACAATCTACGAAGGATTTAGAAGGACGACCCACATTACTTGTGAAAGCTTCATCCTGTATGCCTTCTCCATATAGTGCAATGTTCACTTCCAGCCAATTTTTATTTTGCGACTGAAACTTGCTTAATGTCCTGTGACTTGCAATCCACTTTTTTCTTAATGGCGCGAAAAAATTAATAAGTTTCTTTCTAACAATATCGTTAACAGACTCTCCAAGGGTTTTCAGATTAGTATTTTCTATCAAATAGTTTAGTAAAACATCACTTTCTCTCACTTTCCCACTTGCACGGCGCCAAACATCGAAATCTTTCCGCGAAATTCCTTCCGACAGCACATTAAAAGGAGAAAAAAAAGCCAAAGTTGCAAAAAGGAGCAAGCAGTTTTTACACAGACAACACAATAGGGTATAGGCTGTAGTCTAATGAAAAGAATTTCAACAATGGCTGACAATTGCAAATTTTCGGGTCTAAAAACCCATAGATGAAGGATAAAATATATTTTAAAAGTCACTATTATCAAACGTTTATCACCTAAACACAACAATTTGTATACGATTTTGCAAATTTAATAAAGAAAGAGCTTACCTTGGTCTGTCATATCCAGTGGCAACCATGAAGATAGATCAACAAACACGTCTTTACAAGCACAAGATTAGAACTCAAATAATCAGCTCCGCTTCTAGCTGAGGATGCGATAAGAAACATTCTACTTCAGCGGTCTCTCACTCTCCAGGGGGTGAAGAAATATGACAAATAGGCACAGTTCTGAGGTCATCGGACATTACTGATACTAAAAACGTAATAAATCTTGAAAATGCATAACATTTATTTTTAACATTTTGAGCGCCCAGATAGTGCAAAAGGATCACTGTGAGCCGTGATGCTTCTGCAGCTGTTCCTCGTAAGTAAACCACCCTCATTACTGAAGTGTTTAGCACATCACAGAACCCTGGAGTATCCCAGCAAACCATGATGCTTCTGCAGATGCTCCTGGCAAGTAAACCACCCTCATTACTGTAGTGTTTAGCACATCACAGAACCCTGGAGTATCCTTGCAAACCGTGATGCACCTGCAGCTGCTCCTGGCAAGTAAACCACCCTCATTACTGTAGTGTTAGACACATCACAAAACCCTGGAGTATCCTAGCAAACCATGATGCTTCTGCAGATGCTCCTGGCAAGTAAACCACCCTCATTACTGTAGTGTTAGGCACATCACAGAACCCTGGAGTATCCCAGCAAACCATGATGCTTCTGCAGATGCTCCTGGCAAGTAAACCACCCTAGCGTTTAGCACATCACAGAACCCTAGATTATCCCAGCAAACCGTGCTGCTCCTGCTGATCTCCTTAATGAAGCTACTCCTGGTAAGTAAACCACCCACATTACTGCCATGTGCACATCATATCACTGAACTTTGCAGTGCCCCCTGTGGACTGTGCAGCTTCTGCTGCTTCTAGTAAGCACAGACATCCACAACACATCACAGCCTTATAAGTAACACCACAATATATTTCTGCAGCGTCTACCTGCTGATGCTCCAGTTTCTCCTGGTGAGTATTCCCCACGCAGTGATGCCTAATGCATCTCCAGGAATCCCTGCATCACTTTGAAAAACATTCCTGCTCTAGCAGGACTGAAGTTGCGCATGATGACAAAACAATGTATGCCTTATACGTCATAAATGTACGATACCTCTTTCACCGATCGTTTGGATGGGGAGGAAGTCTGAGACTTCCCCCCTGCTTTGCGGGCGAAGGTTGCTCCGCCCGCAGAGGCTTTTGGTGGCCGAAGGTAATGGTGTAGCCTCCTCCAGGATTGTTTTAAATTTCTTGGGTGCTATGCTCGACATCTTAGGAGACACAATAGAGAGTTTCACAACTGAAACAAAAGATGAGGCAGATGGCACTAAATTTGGAATTATAACGTTATAAGCAATCGTAGGAGCGGGATCAATTGTGGGTATGGTACTTCTTGCGGGCCTCCTGGTTGGTGACACCATCCACGGTTTTAATCTCCTGGATTTTCTGCTCACTCAGAAACACAGGGCAGCCCCTGTCCCGAAGAGAATGAAAGTCAAGGGCAGTTAGTGCACATATAGGGCTTTGTGCACTGATCCGCATCATGAGGTACCTTACCACACGATCCAAGAATTGCAGAGTTCGCGCAACGAGATATCGTGTACCCGAACTTCTGGCAGTTATAAAACCCCATAGGTGGAGGAATGTAAGACCTGACATCTCAACGGAAACTTGTGACCTTGAAATCAACCCCCCCCCCCCCTCCCCCGGCTGTTCTTGGGGCTATTAGCACCCATGCTATAACGAACATACTGTTCCGATGGGGTAGAATCCCTTAGGGAATCAAAATTCAAAAACTTGGCTAAGTGTCCACCCTGTTTTGGGAAGCTGCGTTTGCCCATGGCCATGTCATCCTCCCTGAATGTCGCCTACCCCAATCACGGTCTGTCTCTGTAAGTGCTATCCAGCCAAGGCAAGGCCCGCCTAGTTAAGAAGACATTGCCCGGGAGTCCGATGATTTACCTGCCGTACAGGATGATGATAATTATTGGTTTAAGGGACCTAACATCTAGGTTCTCGGCCCCTAATATTCTGGCTGATGGCGAAAACGACACTGTGATGGAACATATAACGAAAACTAACGGAGATTGTAAATACTGACAAAACATTGAAAATACACACAAAATATAATTTAGAGTGGAAAACACTGACAACATGAAAGTTAAATCGGAAAAAATCACGAAAGTAATTTAGATTGAAAATGCGCACAAAATGGAGGTTAGATTTTAAGAAAGTGCAATTTAGATTCAAAATTCTCACAAAATGCAATTTTGATTCAAAATACTTACAAACTGCAATTTGGATTGACACTTACAAAATACCAATTAGATTTAAAATACTTACAAAATGTAATTGATATTCAAAATAATCGCAAAATGCAATTGAAATTCAAAATACATACAAAATGCCCAACCTACAAAATGCAAGTTAGATTGGAAATACATGCAAAATGCAGTTTAGGTTGAAAATACTTACAAAATGCAATTGAAATTCAAAATACGCACAAAAAAAAGCCTGCCCCTGTGTACATTCAATGACTTACTAAAGAGCAATTTAGATTGGCAATCCTTACAAAATGCAATTTATATTGAAAATACTTACAAAATGCAACTTAGATTGAAAATACCTAAAAATGCAGTGTAGATTCAAAATATTCACGAAATGAAATTAACACACACGGGGAGCCAATTCACAAAAACAGTGTGGGAATCTTAAAGTGAAAAGGAAATATAAGAAAAGAAAAAGGAAGCTGATCTCTAGAAGAATGAGGGATCAGGAAAGATGAGACAAGGGCCAATTAAGGCGGGAAAGCAAGAGTCTCCCTAGGCCTCGGATACCTTAAAACCGTCGGGATCGGAAGAGAACAAGAGTTTACCAAGAGAGGTCGACAGGAAAGAAGCCGGAGAGGAGCCCGGCAC
This sequence comes from Meconema thalassinum, assembly GCA_946902985.2. Lineage (NCBI taxonomy): Eukaryota > Metazoa > Arthropoda > Insecta > Orthoptera > Tettigoniidae > Meconema > Meconema thalassinum. The sequence continues at coordinate 345,953,815 of OX336392.1, forward strand.
AAGTAAGTAGAAGCAATGCTGGAGACTCAGCTGGGGTCCCGTGGTCGCCATCCCAAGTCCCACTAGATGTGAGGCCCTGAGGGAATGCCTTGTAGGCATGTGCCCCTTGGCGTATACTAGAGAGTTTTCCAGCACAGGCATGCAGCTGTGCGGGGACCTGCGTTGTCAGGCGGATACTACTGCAGGGTACATGGCGCACCCACCTGTCGGTGTGGCCAGACCGGACAGGCTGTCGAGCGTAGTCGCGCACTTATGTGGCCCTTCCCCTGACAGCACGCATATATTAAATTTTAAGTGGTGCAACAGACATCATTCCTCATTTGTGTTCGCTGTCGCTTTCATCCATTTCATATATTCAGTTCACGTTAGATTCATATTTTTTAGGATATTTTTAATGATAATGACAAGTGTATGGCTGATGAAGGGGCTAATATAAGCCCCGAAACATGTACCATATGGGTATAATGTAACCCATTGTGTTTTAATTATAAGTATTGATCAGACGGAGTCTCTCTTCCTTTTAATATATTTAACTAACAATCAATACGGAACCATGACTGAACCAAATAGTACCTACTGTAAGAGGAAAATGTACAGTATATAATATGCTAATCCCATCAAGCAGTGAGCAGTTAATGAGTTATCAAACTAGATGCGTTTCATTGCTTTACTGGATCAATTTCCTTTGTATGAAGTCACGACATTCTCTGAGTGTTAAAGATTCCTCCAGAGAGAGCAGGTACCAGTTATTATTCTCAAGAATAATAGTTTCTTTTTCTTAGATCTTCCACGTACAAGTCGCTAGTGTCCTCAGTCACACAACTAGGTATCGTCGAGTCTTGGTGGGCGAATCTCTCTCCCGATGGCAAAGCCTGTTTATCTGATAAAACGTCTTTCCACTTACGCTAAATTCATTAACTGTTCACCCTGAAAAATATGGAGACGCTCGTAGTTTATTTCCATGCCGTTTACAGAACCGACCTTACGACGCGCAGGTCGCCTATGGTCGTCAACTAGAAAGACCTGCACTCGGCCTCTCCGGATGCCACACGATCATCATCATTGCAGAGCAGATCTACAGAAAATAGAAATCTGAATTCTCGTCCATAAATAATGTGCCTCACGTTCCTTCACGATATGCAAGTTTTCTAAAAACAGAATATTCGTATCACAGGTTTATAGTTCTCTGAGTACATCCTTTTGTGTCATGATATACGTCGTAAATATCACATCCACTCAACGCCCAACTCGTCATCATCCTTACCGGAGTGCCAGTCGGATATTTATAACGTCCCAATAAATGTGCTGATATGGGTCTCTCAAATTTAAACGCCCTTAAACTCTAAAACGGGCAATGAACACCTCAATAAACTTAGCCACATTGACAACCTATAATAATAATAATAATAATAATAATACGCTTAATTGTTTGTTTGATGATTTATACGTTGCTTTTGGTTGATTTTCTGTTGGTATTTAGTGTTTTATGGTGTTGTGAGAGCTCGTATAGAGATAATTGATAAATTTGTTGCGCGTGATCTTTGTTTACTCTGTTGCTTGGGAATAACTTGAACCAGGTTAGGTTATACATCTTCATATATGGTAATATTTCTTTGAATAGTTAAATTGAGACTTTTAGTTGTGTATTTATATCCCGTTAATTGATAACTGTCCAATTGTATCATCTGTCCGACAAATTATTGGGAAACGCTGTTCTGATTCATACGACATGCAGGGTAGGGTTATGTGAGAAGATATCAACTAAACGGAGCTACTGATTCTTGAATTGTGTCCGTCCTTCAGTTACAATAGTGCATCCATCTGTTTCCACATCTCCTGACACTGTGAGTATTTATGATTTCATGTAGTGCATGCTTATGCAATGTCCAACTTTGGTGAACTATTCGAGTGACGTCGATCATAGCATGAAGTTCTTCATAACTTTCCTCTGACAATTCATATGATCTAATAATGTTGGCCAGGGGCCGTTTGTTTCATTTCTTTTCGGCGAGTAGACTGAAGAGCACTATCATTTAACGTAAAATGAGTAGGAGGAGGAATGTGCAAGAGGAGGACTCTGGACCTGGTCCTGGGATGAGGTTCCCATCGAACCGCGAGTGGCCGAGAACGGATATATCGCCGATCAGTCGAGCTCATACTGAAAACAGTTCACCGTTAATAACTATAAGCAGCACCCAAGATCTCCCAGCTGCGTCCTCAGTAGATGTTTTGCCGTCATCTGAGACGTCAACCACTGCTGCAGGACTACCGAGAAGACGCATTCAATGGTCAAATGATATCAACAAGGAAGATATGCGTCCCTATTATTCCGTTACGAAACTGGAAACTGATATAACTATGTACAGGCACCTTCTGTGGCAAAAATTTATCGAGAAATACCCCGGATTGTCTCAGCGCCTCACAGAACAATATTTAGCGGATAGAAGAAGAGCTATTGTCGGAAAAAAGTTGCTGTCAACTTTGGAAATCAATTAAATAAAATGCGAAGTCGTAGAACAACTCCAAATCAGAGACTCCGAAGATCTCATACTGCAATTACGGGAATAACAGGTTGCTTTGGAAGAAAAAGATGAATTTCAGTTGGAAAGAGAACCTCAGTCACAAGCTCGTCTGCATCAAGATATACAATACGCGGCGTTGTGTGAACAAGCAGTCCTCTATTTCCAACAAGCAATGGGAAGCAATAAGTACTATGGGACTAACCCATGTTGTCGTCTCAAGATCCCGAAGGTAAACACCTCTGTAAAGTTTGGCGTAATCGTGAGCCATCTTAACAACACAGTGGTCACTAAAGCTCTAGATGGTGTGGATGATATAGAGTACGTACAACTGGTGATTTATTGTGGTGCGTTAGCTGCCGTACAAGCGATTGGTATTAAAATTGTGGCACAATATGCAAGGGTCCGTGCGAGCTCAGTGATGCCTCCCCCATGGCAAAAGCGCCTGGAGAAGGAGATTGAGGAGCTTCGTAGAGAACTTGGTCAACTGGCACAATTCAAAAGAGGAAATCGGTCCCTTAGACAAATCAGGAATGTAGTGCGCATAATACAGCCAAGTCGTTTAGATGAGCTGGATCAAGACAATCTGTCGGAAATAATAGACACGCGCACTCAGAGATTGGCTGTCTATAGTAAACGGCTACGCAGGTACAAAGAAAGTCAAAAGCGGAAGGATCAGAATAGAGCATTTGCATTGAACCAGAAACAATTCTACAACAGCTTGCAAAACTCTAATCCAGAACGTCAGAATAATACTCCTTCAATCGAAGAGGCCACCAATTTCTGGTCTAATATTTGGGAACAGCCCAAAGACCACAATTTTCGTGCCAACTGGATGATAGAAGAAGAGGCGAGGTTTTCTGGTGCGATTAATGAAATGAATATCCCTGACATCATGGAGCATGAGGTGAAGGCAGCGACTCTACGTACACAGAACTGGGAAGCGCCTGGGCCAGATTTTATACACAACTACTGGTATAAGAAGTTCACAGGTGCCCATGAAGCAATAGCCAAAGCCTTCACGCGAATTTTACGATTTCCTGAGGAAGCTCCGGAATTTCTGTTCATGGGAGATACCTTCTTGATACCAAAAGGTGAAGAATCAAGAGATCCGTCGAACTACAGGCCCATCACTTGCCTGTCGGTGCTTTACAAGCTATTTATGGCTATAATTGCTGAACGAGTGTATGGGCATTGCGCGGCGAATGGGATACTCGCTGAAGAGCAGAAAGGGTGCCGACGGAAAACGCAAGGCTGCAAGGATCAAGTGATAATAGTTTCAGTTATTGTAAATTTGGCTATGAAAGGACAAAGAAACTTGTGTATGGACTACATTGATTACAAGAAAGCCTATGACTCCGTACCTCATTCATATTTGATCGAAATATTAAAAATCTACAAGTGTGATCCCATCATTGTCCAATGTCTACAATCTATCATGTCTAGATGGAATGTGAAACTTCATCTAAAAGACCGATGCCAAGTCACTCCGTCCCATGCAATTCGAATTAACCGTGGAATATTTCAGGGAGATTCATTCAGTCCTCTATGGTTCTGTCTGTGCTTAAACCCGCTCAGTGGGCAGTTAAATAGGAGTGGATTGGAATTTGAAATACGAGCTGGTGAGGTGAAGCACAAGGTTTCACATAGACTGTACATGGATGACTTAAAAATCCATGCAAGCACACGGCGTCAACTGCAAGGGCTCTTAGATGTTACGCAGACGTTTAGCGACGATATAGCGATAGAATTCGGACTTCAAAAATGCAAGGCGATCATACTGGCAAGAGGGAAACTTGATAGGGCAGAGGGCTTCAATGTTGGTCTAGATGAGCTAATCGAGTGTTTAGATGAGGGCGAGACCTACAAATACTTGGGCTTTCTTCAGCTTCGTGGGATCCTACACACACAAATTAAAGCCAATTTACAGAAAAAGTTCGTTAATCGAGTGGATATAGTTTTGAAATCATACTTGGACGCAGACAAGAAGGTCAAAGCCCTTAACACCAGGGCAGTACCTGTACTTACGTATTCGTGCGGGTTCGTTAAGTGGTCTAAGGCAGATTTAGAGCAGATAGAACGGAGAGTACGAGTCTCCATGACAAAATATCGGCTTCATCTTCCAAAGGCAGCGGTAGAGCGTATCACACTACCACGGAGCGAAGGCGGTCGAGGGGTCATTGATCTCGCAATCGCCCAAAGTAAGCAAGTGGAACGTCTGCGACAGTACTTCTTTGGCGCAAGAAATACTCCTCTGTATGAAGTCATTGTTGAAAGTGATAAGAAATTCACACCACTACGACTTGCAGACATGCAATATGACACAAAAGAGCACGTTACTTCGTTTGAACAGCGCCAGATGGCATGGTTACGAAAAGAACTGCATGGTGTACACCCTCACTTGCTCAGCCAACATCATGTCGACCGATCATTGTCGAACTTATGGTTGAAGCATGGTTCGCTCTTCAGTGAAGCTGAGGGCATTGTAATTGCGATACAGGATCGTGTCATTTCAACCAAAAATTATAGAAAGCACATCCTTAAAGAGAATGTAGCAGATGATCGATGTCGTAGATGCACCTCAACGCTGGAAACCATCGATCATATCAGCGGTGGCTGCTCTACGCTGGCTGGTATAGAGTATACCAAGAGGCACAATGATGTTGCTAAGATCTTACATCAAGAGCTTGCTATAAAATCTGGACTTCTGGATACGTGCATTGTGTACTACAATTACCAGCCTGCCAACGTGCTTGAAAATGAGCATTATAAGATGTATTGGGATAGACCTATTTTAACCGACCAGAAAATCTTGGCCAATCGACCTGATATTGTCTATCTCAATAAAAGAGAGCAAAAGGCCTACTTGATAGACGTTGCTGTCCCACTTAGCCAAAATATGCAAACTACCCAAGGTAAAAAGACAAACAAGTACGCACCGTTGGCGGAAGAAATACGAAAACTGTAGGGATTAAAATGCGTGAGGATTTTGCCGGTGGTGATCTCTTCCACGGGAGTTGTTCCAAAGACGATGGCAATGGCTTTGGAGGAACTGAAAATGAAACATCTGATTACCAGAATACAGAAGGCAGTGCTGCTGGATACGTGCCATATTGTTAGGTTATTTTTATCCCAGTAGTAGTTTTACAGGGTTCTTGATTAACAAATCCGTACCTTGTAAACTGAATTGTAACATAATTAAGAGAAATTAAAGATAATAATAATAATATTAATAATAATAACTAAATAATAATAATAATTATATTAATAATAATAATAAGTTTATTATTATTATTATTATTATCATCATCATCATTATAACACAGGAAACCAAAATTAAGATACTGAAAGAGTCATTTATAAGCTGTCAAAATCGCTACCCATTAACTTCCGGACGATTCGGGTTCTTGAGAGAACTACTGTACTGCATTCTGCATTAGTTATTACAGTTGAGTATCCAGATCCAGTTCCTCAAGGCTTTGGTGCAAGGAACTTGTCATTATTATTATTATTATTATTATTATTATTATTATTATTATTATTATTCATTCATTCAATTTCGCTAATCGGCCAACTAGGGACCACGATAAGCCTCATTTTACATTCTGGCATTTGCTCATTTTTTGCTTGATCCACATTGCCTTCATGAGCTCACTGTGTTTAGCACGACGTTCCTCTGTCCATTTCGCACCAGTTGTCCGTTTTTCGTCCCGGAAAGTCCCAAACGTCTTGATGGCTGCTCTATAAAGATTTCGGTCTTGTGCATCTTCTGCTCGTATCCCCATTTCTTTCAGATCTTTCTGGACGTTAACATACCATGGCATTGTCGTTTTTGGTTTTGAGTCGAATATACTGAAGATACGTTTCGTCCATTGGGAATCGATCATCCGTCGCATATGACCGTAGAAGCAAACTCTGCGTTTTCGCATTGTGTCTGTGATCTTCTCTATCCTCGAGTAAACTTCTTGCCTGGATTTTCTGATGTAGATGCCATTTTTGTAGTCTGGGCCAAGTATGATGTGTAGGATCTTTCTTTCTTTTCTCTCTAACTTCGCGAGCAAACATTTCTCGGATAGGATAAGGCATTCAGATGCATATAGCGGTACTGGTTTGATGACAGTGTTGTAGTGACGAATTTTTGTGTTCATAGAAAAGCACTTTTTGTTATATATGTTGCGGGTGGTTTGAAAAGCGACTTCCATTTTCTTGATTCTTGCTTCTATGGCTTCCTTGTCAAGGCCATTTTGCTGGATCCATTCCCCAAGATATTTAAATTTATTAACACGGTTTATCGTTCCATATTTGGTGTTTAGTTGTGCTGTATCATCCTTGATGTTCGACATTACTTCTGTCTTTTGAAAGGAAATTTGTAATCCTGTTTGTTCTGCTACTTCCTTCAATATATTGACCTGTTCTGGACTCTTATTATTATTATTATTATTATTATTATTATTATTGTTAATGATCAATTTTCATTTGAGACTCCTTTTGCCTTTCGACGTTCAGTCTAGTCTGCTAGCTTCTGTTTGCGAACAAGTCCCCTCCTTGTTCCCCTATTTGCAGTTACGTTGCTGCCTCTTCTGCTTCCCACTTTGAAATCGTTCAACACAAAAAGTAAACATCGATCGCCTCCTAGGGCTACCTCTGCTTCTCTTGCCGTCTACAGCTGAACTCTAATCTCTTAGGTTAATGAAGCTGACAAGAGAGAGGAATTGTAAGAGTCTACTGCGGAAGCACGACCTTACAATGGTATGCCTCCGATATATCGGCCTGTTACACCTGGCTACCTGACTGTGGCTTCATGAGAGAACGACCGTGGAGAGACCCGATCTTCGTGCTCCCGAGTGGAACAGTTGATGGCTAACTGCGTGTTATTGACTTTCTTACGTATTAGAAATGAAAGTTATTCGTAATCGGGTGATGGATGTATAGGTGAAAAGTTTACGAGTTTAATTCACTTTCCTATCTAATAGGATGCCAGTATTTATTATTTATATTAAGTTGAGGAATATGGGCGTGCCGTTGAGCCGGTGAGTCAAGGAGGAGGTTTACCTGTAGAATAATATATTTGTAAATATGATGATGTTGATGATAATAATTTTATTCTTTCTTTCTTTCTTTCTTTCTTTCTTTCTTTCTTTCTTCGTTTTGCCCACTTCGGGAGCGCGTTTGAACTTGTTGACCCGGGTTGTTGGTGTTTTCCTCTCGTCTCCTCCCCAAATCTCCTCATGAACTCGCTATGCTTCTTACGTTCTTCTGTCCGTTTGTTTCCAGTGGACGTTTTAGCTTTTTCAGTAAAAGAGTGATTTGTAACTAGAGTTCCATAAGCCTTGTGATTCATGATGATATCGTCTGTAATGTTTACTTCTTTTAAGTCCTGTTTGATGTCTTTTAACCAACTGATTTTGACCTTCTTTGAATTAATTATATCAAGCATTGTTTTTGCAAATCTGGTGTTGTCCATTCTGCAGATGTGACCATAAAATTTCAATCGTCACGCACGGTATCAGTGAACTTATATATTAGCCTACTGTGTAAAAGTCTGTGGTTTTCCTTTCAATCCATGTAATAATTAATTTTATTATTATAATAAAATAATAACAGTTATAATTATATGAACATGGCTTTGAAATTACACCGGTTAAATTGTATGTCAAAATTTTGCTCTGGAGGGATGAGAATTCTTTACATCTGCCAGTATATCTACTGATACGAGTCTATCGTATTTAAGCACCTCAAATTGCCAACCGATTTGGCCCGGATTTCATCTCACAACCTTGGACTCTCAGGTCAAGAGTCTTACCAATTGCAATACTCAGGCAACATCAGTACCAACAGAGTCTTGCAGTACACCCCGCGTTAGAAGGCATAATGTGCTGATGACACAATAAGCTTCATGTGGAAATGTTAACATATATTGTTTTTCTAGCTTCATTCGATGATTGACGAACTTGTTGAACTTTCATTTCATTCCTTATGCTATTTTTTGTCCTATGTACAGATCATGATACATTGCCTTTGTTTCAAGTGGTGACCGACTTACAGCGAGACCGCTTCGCGCCAATAGCGCGCTGCTTGCCGGCTGAGTGGAATAATCACAGACCTTAAATTCAAATAAACTCACTGTTTGGCATTATAACGGCTTTATAACACGAAGACGAACACAGACACATTGTCTCACAATGTACCAAGTCCCTTCAACTGTATAATAAGCACATAGAGTACGCGCAGCTGTGCGGACAGAACCGGTTATAAGCAGTATTGCTCGCCGCCAGGTGGCCCCGCTGTGAGAAGCTTGCTGGCCGGCCACCACTTGAAACAAAGGCACCGTATAAGAATACTTCCTTGTGTAATGTTATCCCAACTGTTTCCCCTACACGCATGCCATCACACAATTACATGACAAGTGTGGTGTTGAATTACCTAACCCAGTGTATGTTCCATATAACAACAGCTTATCGCTGCTGTCTGAATGTCTCGCATGTACATTGGTGAACCTGCTTTCTTTTTTCTTTGCCGCCATGGCGTAGGAACAAATGGTAAGTGCTTCGGAGATGTTCTTATGTGTGTTAGTAGCTGGGGTTGCTAAACAATATGATAACACTACCCACACGTTACACTTCATAGTCTTCACTTTAGACGAACAAATATATCTCGAAACATACACATTTTGTATATTTAAATATATAAATATCTCCAATAATCGTTTTAGGCGCTTATAAGATGCCAAAAAACTATTAATGAAGTAATAACCATATGATGATGATAATTCTTGTTTTAAGGAGCCAAACATCTAGATTATCGGTCCCTAATGAAATATTATGAAATGAATGTATGAATATAAAAATATCCCACTGCCAGGGGGTGAAAACGAAATTGGTATACTAATAAAACACACAGTGAACCCTAACAATAATGCCTTATTTGGGTAAAATGAAAAAAAACGTGGATGATAATAAACAAGAAAACAAATAAGGCATTTAGAACAGTAAAAAGTAGATATATACGCAATAAAAAACGTAAAACAGACTAAACCTAAACTAAAAGTCTTAAACTACTGCCACTAATGCAACTTATAAAAGTAGGCACTCTCCCTCATGAACTGGAAGACGAGGTCTGCTGACGGCCCGTCATCACGTAGAACAAGGGAGAGGGTAGGCAATAAATATGAATTAAACATTATTTACATGCTGAATAAGAGTTAAAGGCATAGAATAGTAGTGCATAGCTGAAGGTTCACTCCGAAAGTCTTAGTTCAAATATAGTTTAATCTCCTCCATTTGTCTAACTCTTCTTCTGTCTGATATCGTCAGTATCAATAAAAAGAACACAGAAGGCAAGATAATAGGTTACATTATTATTTCTATTAACTAGACAAGAAGAGCATCGTGTCCATATAAGGTAAATACGCGAGTGTTGCCGCACGTTTTATAACTAGTGTTATATCTCAGTAGAATTACTTCAAAAATTCTTGTAAATTGATAGAGCAAATTTTGTAAAGGATTAAATATGAGTAAATCATTAGTAATTGAAAACAAATCGATAAAAACAGGAACAAAACATTTGTTGCATCTGCGGCGTCTCTCCCCGGATCCCGTAATAGATGCCGACATTGCTTGGGAGAGATGCCGCAAGTAAAATAATTAATAACAAAATCAAATTTATGTTAATTTCTTCAACTCTAATACATACAATTGAGTATTAGAACACACTACAAGACAATTACATTTTGAAAGATAGAATTTATATTTTGAAAATACTCCACCTCGTCAATACAAACTACGTTTAATTTTAATCCACATTATAAATGTTATAGGCCTCATTTAACACACAAATGTGGACCGATTGTGCCTTTTCCCAGATTTCCGGCATCCATTCTTCGTTTTAATAATCGTGCCTGAATTCCATTACAGCTTATTACAACTTCTCTTCAATTTTCCTCTCCCACAATAATGTTAACAATGAAATAAATTAGGTATTTTAAGAATCATAAGATAATAAAATACTCGAACAGAATACCGGTACCCTATGAATAGCTTAAATGTTTCCAGTTCGCGTTTGAAATTATATCAATGAGGCATCTCTAGCGGATTGCTGTATAGCAAATCTCCCAACAGTCAAGTAGGGACGACGCACCCTCCTGTTGTTGTAACTCAAGGCTAACATGGCCTAAAATAACCTTACCATCCAATACAGTAACAGTTAAGACTTCTTCTGTACTAAAAACGGCCGATTTAAGCGATTGAAATCAACTTATTATACAATAAATGAATATAAGGAAAAACTTTGTCAGGAGGAAACATGCACTCACCTCACGTTATCGACTACAATTTGCGTAATATGCGAGCAACTTGCACCATACCCGCAGACAGTGGTTATTGCTAGATACCGAAATACGTAGCTTACACACTGCCATCTAGCTGAAACGATGGTAACTTATAGCTACAGTGTATGCGGCGTCTGTACTGCAGCGGCATCTGTACCGGATTTACCTTATGTACATATTTGGTTATTCATTACGTGTTAAACTTATTGCCACACCTTTTTAAATTCATCAGTGGTATTGATGTTGATTCCAGTTTTAATTGCTCTAAGACAAAAAGCAATAACATTCACCATATAAGGAGAATGTATGATATTTACTGTATTGATTGATAGATAACTCTTAATAATACTACACCAATCAATACAAATTAGGAAACAACTATTCAATTGTTCAAAGTTGTACATGTTTCTGCTTGACATTGAACCTTCATCAACTGAAGGTCATGATGATGATGATAATTGTTGTTTCAAAGGGACTAACGCCTAGGTTATCGGCCCCTAATAGTTTGGGTGATCGTGATAATGAATGATAATGGCATTAAACCTACGACTAGAACTAACTACGGACTTAACTACTAACTTACTAGTGGAAGAAATGGGAAAATAAAAGAAATAATAGACAGGACGAAAAGAAATGGCCTCAATCTACGAAAAATGAGGGTTGAGTGATTTGGAAGAAAGGCGAGCTATGAATGGCAGATAGGAAATGGGAAAGAGGAGAGGGCCCGCCCCAAAGTCGGTGGAAAAAAGGAAAGAAATGGGCCCAGCTCAGGAATCCCTCGGGGTCGCCAAATCCCGAACTCACCAGCCGTGAGCACTTGAGGGTGTAGCACTATCCAAGGTGCACCAGTTCAAGGTGCACCAGAAGTGGTGGGGCTACATGCACCCTACCTCCTTGAGGGCCTTGTTCAGAACGCAGTAGATATCACGAAAAGAAAAAGAAGGCTGACCCCTCAAAGAATGAGGGTATCATGAAAGATGAGACAAGGGACAATTAAGATGGGAAACTGAAAGACTCCCTAGGCCTTGAATACCCTAAAACCTTCGGGATCGGAAGAGAACAAGTGTTGACCAAGGAAGGCCAATAGGAAACGTGACAGTGAGGAGCCCGGCACAAGTAAGTGGAAGCAATACCGGACTCAGCTGGGATTCCGAGGTCCCCAAACCTCGTCCCACAAGTTGTGAGACCCTGGGGGGCAATTACGAATATTAATTAAGATATCGTTGTGTCAAATGTTATATAAATTACATATTACAAAGAGCAATAACTTAATTTGCTATGGAGGCTAACCATGTTCTAAGATGGTGAGATACAAATCTAATAAAGATGAATTTGATGATAGTAATAATAATAATAATAATAATAATAATGTTAGGGGTTACAAGTCTCCTTTGACTACTTTGACTTAAGTGACACGCCTGGGTGCAAGATGTTTTCCCTGAGGGGGGTCTTTAATGTGGCAGTAAATCTACTAACTTTTAAGCACCCTCAAACGCCAAATTACTAAGTCGGGATATCATCCTGCAACCAAGGACACAGCTGGAGAAAATGTTACTGGTAATGCTGCACCATGCATGGGTTATTAGCGAAGTATTATTGTAGATATCTTCAAGATACCTTATGAATTGAGGCTTGAAAAACGAAGGAAAAATAACAGAATAATTTACATGCATATCCCAGCATTCTTCCTATCCACTCACATAACACAACACAAATATTTCAAATCAGTTACTAAGTCTTGAGGAGATAGAAATGTTACGAATACGTCCCAATAATGAAAGAAATGTAAGAAATCCCTACAGGGATGAATAAACTTAGCTCTGAAAAATATTTAATCTTACGTAGATTCATTCAAAGTATCACCATCCTATTAGCATTATAAAGTACAATAACAAAGAACATCAATATAAATGCATGGTTGAATTACTTTCATGTTTAGCACCCCGTATGTGTTAGCAAAGTAGATGTTAGTTAGCTGTGTCATTGTTGTTTGATTTTAAAGTGTGTTCAAAGTGTTCTTCTGCCATGTGGATTGTTCTTTTACCTCTTCTTTAATAGATTCTAGATACTCGGTGTTTTAATAAGGCCACAGGCAAGCCAAATCAAGTAAGTTATAGTGCTCTGACATACAAATAACTCATTCACGTACTCAATGAGTTTAAGAAATAGATGCGATGATTTTGTTCATAATATAAAACTACTAGCAACTCGCTCCAGCTTCGGTCAGTGATAGGCTCGCTCGCTGGCTCATAAACTCGCTCCGAAACTAGTAATTTTAATTTCCACTGAATGTAGATTGTTGAAAGAAATGATAACGTAAAATCACTTATAGTAGGTGATGTGTTAAGGTAGAGAAATGCTGTCGTGGATTTTTATAGAACTTTTCAGGCTGAACAATTCTTACACTCATAGTATATAGATATTTTGAACGGTTTGCGCAGCGTAAGCTTAAAAGGCGCATGGACGGCAGGTTTCTTCGACTCGATTCCGTGAAATATTTACTGCTTGGGTTCCTTTGATCATAAATGATTGCTTTGGTACAGAAACTTTTCTCGAGAAATCCTTTTCATAATTATGAAAACCACATCAAAATCCATCCAGTGGTTCTCGAGATTATCCGTTACATCCAAGAATCTCTACTATGTAGAGGTTATGACTGTAGCCTATAACTTAAGGAAGTCATGTTTTTTCTGGCCTCATTTTCCCCATTTTTTGAAAAATAAGTGCGAATGAAGAGTCCCTGATCCCGTTAAATGCAATTTTATTTTGCCTAGAACTACATATTTTGGACCATTTGTAATGTTGAAAACATTCTCTCAGCAGACAAACTAGGGGTGCCCATCTTAGCAACAATGTAAAATTAAGCAATTCCCTCAATTGTTCCAAACGTTGAAGGGCTAAAGGGCCCAGATAGGTTTCAATTTGTGAATCTTCGAGAGCTGGACACCAAGAGCCCGCTGATGAGCCAGCTTGGTGTTCCTAGGCAAAACCCCACACAAGACACGGCATAAACCTAGAAAAATTGCTAAGTTTTAAGATTATATTTGTTGTTTTAAGGGGCCTAACATCGAGGTTATCTCCCCTTAATGAAATGATAACATTAAGACGAAGAATTATTTGTATAAAATAGACGGAGAGTCACAACAATTATGCCTTATTTGAATGAAAAAGAAAGAAAACAGGGATGTTAAAAAATTAATAGAACAAATAAGGCATTTTCAACAATGAAAATAGATATATATATATATATACAATAAAAGATAAAACAGATTAAACCTAAACTAGGAGTCTTAAACTATATTAAAATTTTCAAAGTAGCCACTCTCGCTCATGACGACCCGTCATCACATAGAACAAGGGAGAGCGTGTTAGAAAATGTGAGAGTTCTTCGCAGACCGGGCAGGTCCACAGTCCAATGGAACGTGTGCCACGGTAAGGTGTATGCTGCAAGTACTCACAGGGGAAATCAGAATTGATAACATCTATTCGATATTTGGTCAACAATATTCGTATTATCCTACATATCACTTCCTTATCAGTAGGGGACCATTTAATTATCTCAAATGAATATTATCGACTGCATTTCTTTTATCAATCGCGAAATTCTTCATATGTCCCGACTATGATGGACGATGTTCTCTCTATCTGAAAATGAAACCTCTCTCCACTATTTGACCGGGCTGGCGCTCAAGACGTCCGTACTCTGACCGGACTACGAGATCGATTCAGTCCAACCTATGCATTTTGATCAGTAACGTCTGCTCTACGAGGCATTAAATGCTGTGCACGTCTCTGATACAATGTGTAGCGTCAGACCAAAATATATTGGCAGAGGTTTCGTATCGTAATATGTTGGCCACACAAAACATAGCTAAATTTCATAGTTTTGTTGGATGGACATTGCTGTTTTGAGAGGAGAAACGTATAGAAAATGAAAATCCACAGCCTGCTTCCAGTCGACTGACTGGGCCAGGGAATGGAATGAATGAAGCCCCCATCTAGCGGCGAGGATATTAATTGTACCAGCTGCCGAAGCCTGTCGCACTCCCCTGGAGCAATGATTGAATGAATGACAGATGAAATGAAATGATAGTGGGGAGTGTTGCTGGAATGAAATTATGACAGGGAAAACCGGAATACCCAGAGAAAAACCAGTCTGCCTCCGCTTTGTCCAGCACAAATCTCACATGGAGTGACTGGGATTTGAACTATGGACCCAGTGATGAGAGACCGGCGTGCTGCCGCCTAAGCCACGGAGGCTCAGGCGAAACGTATAGGTCATCTAAAAAGTAAACATACAGTAGCTCTGAAGCCATATTTTAGTGTTGCCATCAATGCCCGGTTCCAGTCTCTTCCTGGGTCGGATTGTGAAATAAGGACCTCCATCTTTGCCTGTCCCTCCACCACTCCTTTCCTACTTTCAGTACATATTCTGGTTTTCCTCCCTTCTTCCCTACACACCCCTTCACTGAATCCATCCATCGTTTTCAGGGTTTTCCTCGTGATCTCCTTCCTGTTAATTTTTTCAGAAATATTTTTGTGGAACTCTCTCCTCACTCATTCCCATCATGTGCCCGTAGCACTTCAGTTTAGTTGTTTCTATCCCATCCTGGAGTTAACAGATTTCTGTCCTTTTTCGTTTGCCTTATTAACAATTAATATTGTATCTTTCAGTCGGTCAACTCAAAATAATTCCAATTACTGGAATATGTGAAAAACGAATATGTAAATTAAGGCCTACATGTGATTATGATATATACAATATAACCTATTGTTATGAGATTGGTTTGATTTTCTAGAGGCCACTACAGAGGCTCTAGATTGGATAAGAACATTGGACATCAAAAAATAATTTACTTGCTTTCCTGTTTTTGTGCCATGCGATAAATAAATAATAATAATTCAAAAAGAAGATTTTCCTTTAATAGGACACACTTTCTTGTACACAAAAAGGAGAGGGGGGGGGGGTTAAATTGTATGACAGGTTTCGATCGTCAGCGATCATCATCAGATCCTGCTCACTTAAGCTTCGATATGGTGCGATGGTATGTATTAAACTTATGTACAAAAATTATACATTGGGAGAGGAGAGATGTGTCTCGCGACTGCTAATTAAGAGAAGAGATAGATTAGTAGGGCACATACTAAGACACCCAGAAATACCGAAGCAAAGTTAGTTATGAAAAGGAGGGTCGAGGATAAGAACTGTAGGGGTAGACCAAGGTTAAAAAATTATAAACAGATTGCCTCGAATGTAGGGTGTGATAGCTATGTAGAGATGAAACGATTAGCTCAGTACAGGGAAGCATGGAGTGCAGCATCAAACCAGTCAAAAGACTGAAAATTCAGACAACAACAACAACAACAACGACAAATAAATAGATAAATAAATAAATAAATAAATAAATAAAAAATAAATAATAAATAAATAAGGGATCATGAAGGTATCTCGTTCGCACATTGACTAGACTGGATCTTGAAAGCCAAAACCGTCTCAAACGTAAATGAATAAATGAATGGGTAATTCAGAACAGATAATATTGATATTAAGGTTTTCATAAACGTTTTAAGAAAATTTTTAAACATTACTTTTATTAAATTTGTTTAGTGACATATAAGGTAAATAATGGCAGTTATGCCATCAGAAATGATAATTTAACATTCCATGGGTGCCCGCTTATTTTTTTTATTTTTATTTTTTTTTTGGGGGGGGGGGGGTCGTCGCTCGAAGGCACGTGCGCTCGTGCCCGAAAGTGGAGCTTCATATTCGCAGGACAAGCCTGGATTACTTTTCGCTGGATGGGACCACGGGCGATTGCGTGCGTGTTCTTTTGTCAAATTAATTACATTTTTGAGATCGCCTGGCAACTACCACAATGCATTAATTTCAATTTTTCTTTCACATAACTATTAACAATAGTCGTTGTTTGATTCTTCAGCTTTTTGACTGGTTAGATCCAGCCCTCTATGCTTCCCTGTCCTGAGCTAATCGTTTCATTCTACAGAGCTATCACACCCTACATTCGAGGCAATCTGTTTAACATATTCTAACTGTGGTCTACCCTTGCAGTTCTTATACTCGACCCTTCCTTCCATAACTAACTTTGCTATTTCTGGGTGTCTTAGTAAGTGTCCAACCAACCTATCTCTTCTCTTCATTAGCAGTCGCCAAAAGCATCTCTCCTCTCCCAATCCTCTTAATACATCTTCATTTGTAATCCTATCTTCATCAATCTCCTGTAACACCAAATTTCAAACGCTTCAATTCTCCTCTTTTCTGCTGCTCCAACAGTCAAAATTTCACTTCCATAGAGTTCCATGCTCCATACAAAAGCTTTCAAAAGTTGCTTCTTATAACTAAATCTATATTCGATGTCAACAGATTCCTTTTTTTTTAGAAATGCTTCCCTTGCTTGTGCTCACCAACTTTTAATATCTTCTTTGCTTCTTCCAGCACTGGTTATTTTGCTTCCTAAGAAATGGAAATCTCCTACTTTCTTTAGCTTTTCACTTGCCAATTCAACGTCCATAGGGGTTTTGATTTATTTCGGCTACATTAACAGTTGAAAATGAAACCCCTTGACTTTTTGCCTGAATCACCTTCATTATTTAAGTTGCGGTTGAGCCGTTAGAGGAGGTTATTCGGGTACCATCCGCCGAAAGAAATGGTATTTCGAAAGACCCCGTCCTTCGAACCCAACACCTTAGAGGATCGGGTGCATTTATTTGTAGGCTTGCTCAGCACGAGGGGCTTGATCCAGGGGATCTGGGTCATTCAGCACGGTAACAGCCATAGACGCCCAAAGAAATACATCCGAAAATACAAAGCTAGCAATAAAAAGGGATCCAGTCTTAAGTTAGATTCGTGCACGATTTATTCAAGTAAGACCCCTAAACATCTTCCGAGGGTCGAAATCGGCTAATCCGCTACTCTAATTACAATAATGAGTCGTTCCCTATTTTGATGTTCAGCACCCTCGCGAAGTCCTAGTTACATGAAACAAATAGTAAAACTAACTAGGCGCGTGGTACAAGAAGAATTAACGCGTAGCAAATTTACAAATAAATGATTCGGTATAATTTACATTTAACAAACCAATCACTAGGTTAGGATGGTACCACGTCCTCATTTAATACTACATTTAAATTCTGTCTAATGCCTATGTGAACGAAAGTATTACGACGAGACGCGTCGTAAACAAATGCTTATTACCAAATCTAATGATAGTTTGACTACTGACTATCAAAAAAGAAACCAATTACATAACACTCTTATGTCTAATAGGAACAATTGGGTAAATACACTCGGGAATGAATAAATAAACACTCTAATACTAGCCTGCCTTCGCGAACTGACGTACTGTTTGTACCCAGTCGTCATCTCAAGCATGTGAGTTATGTTTGCAAGGCGCAATCATCACTGCGACTTACAAGCTTTGAATCACGCGGGCTACAAGTTACTGATTATTGGTCCCGAAGATCCATGTCGTCGAAAAAAGTAGTGTCAGCTCATGTTAAGGTCATCTCCCACATGGAAATGGATTGAAGTCACGGTGTCAATTAAACAACAAGCAAATGGTTGCAAATTTATGGCTGTAATTATTTATATCAATTAATTAATCCATTGGTTTAGGATAATAAATGCTCTTGATTTATCAGAAGGTTTAAATACTGTTTAGTTAGTTCAATTATGACACCAGTCGTAGGCTGCAGCATGTGATCTCGCTTGAGATTCAATCAAAGAACATGACTTCAAGTCAACAATAACACAGGTTGGTGCGTCTTACTCCCATTGCGCGCAAGTGCATCGGTCGCCTTGGCCGCAGCTCAAAGAACGCTGGAATAAACCAACAATAAGGCGGACATTCATCCGTCCTGCCTAAATACCAATAATGTGTTCACGGACACAACAATTACACTTGCTAGCCTAATTTATACAGAAACTGGGTCAATTAACATTATTGTTTAAACCATTCTATAACACGCCAGATGAATCAATGTCATCGGCTCAAAACATTAAAGGAATTCGCATAAGCGAGCATCCCCTCACTCATCAAAGGTGGTGAAAGAAATAACAGATGTTAGCAGCTCACATAGCTGTTCTCCAAAGCAAGGTTATATTAATAACAGTGACCTTCAAAATTCCTAGGACTTGTGACGTAAATTAGCACACAAAAAAGTCCATATTGTCGTCTCCCGTTGCATCTCGGGTAAACCGGTTATCAGCTGGCGCCCTCAAACAACTCTCTCACTGCATCGCGTACAGCGTTAGCATAGCAAAGATTGTGCTTCATAACTGATCATTTTAATCTTGCAGTAGCACGAATTAAAGTCCTCAAGTGCTCTACAGATTGTATAAAAATGCATCATCACTTCCCTAACAGTGTTTCTTGGGATATTTTACCCTTCAATAAGGTATAATGCAGTAGTAAATTCAAAGAATACTAATATAAAGATGTCACACTCGTGCAACTAACTGCACTGACATTCGAAGATATGTCACTCATTCTATGTACACGTGGGCTTTGATATGCGTGGCTTGGCACTTTCCACAACAAAAATAAAACATCTAACCTCTGCTGCGATGTTTGAAATGATACGATGTAGGTTTGCCCACCAATCTTATTGTGTATTGGTTCGTTCCTCTGGAACGTCACGTAGTACTCACGAAAAATGTCAAATAAAGAGTACAAAAATGCTTCAGCGACTTTCGGCTGAGAAATGATAAGAAAATAAAGCTCTTCCAACTTAAAATAAGGGACCTAACTATAGGGTGTCCCTTAAACTTTCAGAAGCCTACACCTTCTGTTCTTAAGATGCCGTTTACATGACATGCTGGCTTATAAATACACTGAAAATACATGTGAATGTGCACCTGTCGTATAGTACACGGACTGTGGTGTATAACTGAAAGATTGTCCCAGTGCCAAGAAAGAAAATATGTACATTCCTACCTAAGTGGTCAAATTATCAAGTCGTTTCGGCTAAAAATATACATTCAAATGCTACCTCAACCTGGACAAACCTCGTTCATGGACAATACAGGACTCACGGTTACTTCATAAAGTAGGTCACCTTCCAGAACACCCATTGGAAGGGGTAATATGCTTCCAGGGCTCCAAGCATATTCCTGGTTAAGGCTATGGGTTTCAGCCTGTCCTTGTGGTCCTCGGTTCTCGTCATGCACATGGTTTGTACCTGGTGGTGTTGGTTGGACAATTCCATGGTGGTGGTTTATTTCATCGGTGTTTCCCTCACATTAGGAATTACACCATTACGATGCTCTCAGAATAAAGTTGAAGAATCACCAACACGTGGTGCATTAACCTAGGCATCGTGGTTATCAAAATACACTGATTCTATGGAAATATTATTATATAAATGCACACCTTCTTTAATAATTGCAGGTGATCAAAATACTCTGCTTTTCCTGCCATAGACTCTAGTAATACCATCCACGTGGTATTGTTCACAGATTTTACACTATGTCAAATCACTGTAAATCTGAACAATCACTGTCGCATGCGTGCGATACGTAGCTTTATCATAGTTAAATTTTGTAGTAGCACACACTGGGCTATAAAACGTAATTGTAGCTTAAATATTTCACGTCTGCCTGAATATTTCACGTCTGCCTTTCAGACGGTCCTCGTGGTTAGTGAAAAATATGCTGAATTGACACGATTAAATTTCAACTTTCACAATCACGTAGCACTGGCCTTACCTGGCCGAAATAATACTTTTCGTAGACTCAAATCGCAATTTGCAGCTCGATGGCTGTAGATTGTAGTCCTAAGGGACGTAAAACCAATAACATTAAGATTGTAGTCCTCCCAATTATGGGGTATGCACTTGCCAAATGTGGCCTTCGTCTTAAAGACAAACAATCGACACAATACGTCCTGCCTCAGCAGACTATCAAAACGGTGTGTTTGTGCGTAGCACGGCTTCCTGGTTTGAAGGAAGTAGTCGAGTCGATTAGCGACTATTTACATTATTCTCCGCGTGTCTGCGGTGAAAAATACCTTTACCATAAAGTGATTTTCCATTTCCAAAAGGCATAGAAGATAGTAAATTATACAGAACTAGGTGACCCGGCGAACTCTGTTCCGCCTTAGAGGCAATAAATAAGCAGATTTTCGATTTTATTAAGTTCAATTTTTATTAGGAAATACAAATTAAAAAATTAAGTATTTTAATGATTCTTTATTGTTCATGTATTTTGGTGCATAAGTTGCACTCTTCAGTTATGTACCTTGTGATACACGACATTTTTTGTTTTATTATCAGGCGCAAAAACAAACGACGCAGATGGTCTTCCGACCCGTGAGCATGCCACATATAATTGACATTGGGAAAAACATGGATATTCCAGATTCAAAACACAAACTTTCATGGATTGGCCTCGTGATTTGTTAATGGTCATGGCGAATGCAGGACGGATCGGAAATTGAAGTCTTTTAAACTCAAACGGCATATCGGTTGGGATCATCGGAATCCTCGGAATGAGAACTTCCTCACCTTCGAATTTTCCTTTGAGTATCGTCGCGTAAATCACATTGTTCATCAATTTACTTACCACCAAACGCGTACCGTTGCACAGTTTTGGTTGGTTTATGTTTCGAAGCATGATTACTACGGAGCCAACCTTTAGGCGTAAATTGTGCGGTGGTAAGCCAGGCACATCCTAGGTGTTTAAAAATTCAATTGGATAGTTGATGGCTTCATCTTCATTTGTTACACAGTCAATAGATTTGAATGAATGCATTGTTCCAATGATCTCATTCTGAATTATGTAGTTTAGGTCATCTAGATCTTTATTCTTAGCCACTAAAATTGCTCGCTCACTCAACCTTTCATTATTTTTGTAATTAGTAATGCTGTTTGAAAATAATTTGTTGATAAGTTCGTCTTTCGATGAGACAAAGTTACATAAATTATGAGGAAATGAAATCAATCCGCTCGATTCGTCGACAGTCATTAAACAATGCAACTCTCGTGTTTTATGTCAGCTGAAGTTTCTTCAAATAGCGCCATATATTCGATGATTGGAGGCAAGCGTTTATTTCGTCGGCAGCCGTTGATCTTGGAATTACTGGCAGTGTTTGGCGGAAATCGTCAGACAGTTAAATCATTACTCCTCCAAAACATCTGGAGTCATTGCCTAGATCTTTCAATGTTCGGTTAAGTGCTTTTAATGCACGTTTATGCGTCATTGTGCATTCTTCCCAGATGATGATTTTCGATGCTGATAAAACATTGGCCAGTGCTGATTTTTTTTTGCAATATTACATATTGTTTCTTCAATAGTTTGAAGATTTAACGGCAATTGTAATGCTGAATGAGCCGTACGACATCCTTCTAACAATGTGGCTGCTATTCCAAAAGAAGCAACTGCAACCGCAATGTTGGATTTCGCACGAACAGTGGCTAAAACTACTGACATGAGGAATGTTTTACCAGTTCCATCAGGGGCATCCAGGAAATATAAACCACCATTTCCATCATCAATTGCCTTCATTAATGTATCATAACTTCCTTTTGTTGGGGATTCAATAGGGGTACATTCGTTTGAACTATTAAATCTAATTCCTGGTGATCATATTCACGTTCCCGTTCCAATTCTTGATTAAATGCGTCATTCATTTCACGATTTAGCGCTGGCATTCCTAACGTGACTAATAAACTAACGCACACGAGGTAACACATGTCTTCGATCAAGAGCAAAGCCCGATTGTGTATCTCCTCATTCATCTGAAGATCGTGATTTCTGGAACTGACACGAATTTGATGTAAAATATCTCCTGACATATTATCCTTGTATTTGTGCCACAGGTTAGATGGGTTCGATGGAAAGCATGACCTTGAATGTCGGATTAAATTCTCGTTCTTCGATAATGTCTGCCCCAAATGAGGTCATTTGGGAACAACCATTGTATTTTTGAGTGTTTGCAAGAAAATGACGTGAGTCGGGTGTTTCGCCACAAAGCAATGAATGCAATGGCTCAGGTGGCGGAGTCAATAATGGCAATTTCACTTTCCCACTAAGGCAGCACAATCCGGGCGTTTCTCCGGAAAACTTCAATGCGCCACAATACTCGCAAACAACGTCCATTGGCCCAATACAAACACTCGGATGCAAGCAGTAATCAGTGCTGCAATCGCATCGAAACGCTGCTCGACTCAAATCAGCACTTGATAAATCTCTTCTTGTGCGTCGAAAATTATCTACTTCTTGATCTCTGTTGTTCGCTTGACGATTTCGCATTGCCAATAGAGCCGTTTCACGGACTGCCTCACTTTGCTCTTGTGATTGAGAAGCACGAAGTCCATCCATACTATCGCGGCGCTCTTCACGGGCAATTTCTTGTTCTTCTTCAGTCCTTTATTCGCAATGTTTCGTATCCTTCTTGCATTATGGCTTTGCCGGGAAAGATTCGATCATCTTTTTCGCGGCATTGTTAATGATGATTCAAAGAGAATAGAAAATACGTTGAGTAACTAACGGGATTTCATGTTAAGAGCCTCATTTTCTATACCGGTAGTGGAGAGCGCTAATCGCATCCAGTCGGCCGTGTCTCGTCAAGAGCTACTGTTGCCTGGAAACGACTTGCCTTGCCATCCCTTCATGAGTTTATTTTAGCTGTCATTTGCCTTACGTTTTATAGTGACTTGAATTCTCTTTGATGTTTTATGTCACGTCACGGGATCCTATGTCCGTCTCCTGGTTCTAAGCTACCTCCACACCAATTTTCAGCCAAATCGGTTCAGCCGTTCTTGAGTTATAAATAGTGTAACTAACACGACTTTCTTTTATATATAGATATAGATTAATTATTATATGATCCTGAGGTATGTGGCATTAAAATAGTAAGTAATATATCTCTAGGAAGAAAATAAGCTGTCCTCTCCGAAGTCAAAATAGCGGATTGTTAATGAGGAAGCTTCAGGGTGTGTTCTGTCGAACTGAGCATGTGAAGTAAGTATGCTCTCAAAGAAATATTTGATACATGAGCCAAGGCGGGCTCACAGTACAAACCTTTCATAACTTAAAACTTCAGGTATTTTATGTCAGACAAACGAGTGAGATGGTGTGAAGGGTCTTTCATTCTGTAGTCCACATTCTCACCTCTTGGTTGTGAGCTAACGGAGAAGAACTCAGCGTGCTCTGTCAGTCTGTGTCAAAACTCTGACTTAGAATTGTATATAGCCTATGACTTAAGAGGATACACGAAACTACTCGTCTTTTAAACGACGCTACCCTCTTAAATTAGTCTTTTTACATCGTTTCGCCAGTCTGTGGAGCGCGATAGAACTTATTTCGCTAATGATGTTTTCTTTTCTTCGGGACACTAAAAATATTCCTCCGTTCTTCCCTCCATGATTCTTGGTAATGGTAGTAATTTTCTCAGAAATTTATAGTTGTTGATTAATACTCTGAACTGGGGTCAACCTTGTAACATATCTCCTGTATTACCAATTTCTTGAAGATCATTTTATATTTCTCTAAGCCAGTTGTTCTTGAGTTTCATTGAGAGAATTCTTTTCGTGAGGCTGTCATTGTTCATTCTGAGAATGTGACCGTAGAACTTCAATCGCCTTTACCTGAATGTGTCAGTGATCTTTTCAGCATGCTCCACTTGCAGTAACTGCTGGCTGGATTGAGTAGCTCAGTAGCTACTGTTGCAGGTTCCAAGCCCGCAGAAAGGAGGGTGGTTGACTCAAAGCCGTAAAGTAATAGCCAGAAAGCACCTTGAGGCAAGCTCTAAGGCACATTATCTTAGTTGTAACACTGAGGTTGATTACGGTCAGTCTCCGCAAAATCTTACATTATTATTATTATTATTATTATTATTATTATTATTTAAATTCATTTGGCATGCCAACACAATATTTTCTTTTTTACAGGTCTCAGCATTTACGACCGCTGCCACGACGAAGGTAGGATTCAGTTGTTGAAATTTTCAGACCATTCGCTTAAGGAAAGTTGTTGTTGCTTCTGTTGGAGTATTGGGACATCTTTCTCATCAGCTCCGTGTATTTGGGTGTGCATTGAATTTGTCTGATAATAAGCTGTGTTTCAGTGGTGACTGTAGCATTGTGTGTAACTTCTATTTATTACTGTGGACAATTTAGGATTTGCATCTGGTTAAAAAAAAAGTAGTTCCGTGAAGAACTATACAGCCTATTTTCATATAGCCTACTTATGTTAATTGCCACTATCAACATACAAAATTTCAGTTTTATTGCTGTAATAGATTCGTAGATATTGAGAACCGACAAAATATTTCGGATGGTCGCCATGTTGGATTTTATATATGTAGGTCATAGAGTTATGTACTGTAACATGACGATTATTGTGTACGTGTAGCATTCAAACTTCAATCGCATGATTAGGACACAAGAAGTAACAAGGAGATTTTGAAATTTCGCACAGCTGCCATCTTGTGGTTATGGAAACAATTGAAATAAATTAGAAGCCAGTGGATTAACATTCGTATAAGGATTTACTGTACCACGTTTCACTGCACTCGGATGGTTAAAATGTGAGAAACATCCATGTGAATATTTATACTTCGCGTCGCCGCCATGTTGGATTTGTGATCACCAGGTTATTTAAAGTCCTATAGGTGAACTTAAGTTCATAGCCCCTATGAACATAAAAACATTCAGTTTGATTGATATATTAGATTCGTAGATATTCAGAGCCATCTAAATATTTCGGATGGTCGCCATGTTGGATTATTAAATGTATAGGCCATAGAGTCATGTACCATTTGAGGAAAATTATTGCGTAGGTTCATTATTCAAAACTTTCACTTCGATCGCATGATTACGACACAAGAAATATAAACTTAATTTTAAAATTCGCACAGCCGCCATCTTGAGGTTATGTAAACAATTGAACTAAATTAGATACCAGTGCATTACAATGTGTATTAACACTTCCTGTACCAAATTTCATTGCGTTTGGAACATTAAATCGCAAGAAAGGTCTATTTAAAATTTTCAAATTCGCTTGGCCGCCATGTTTGTTTTGTAGTTAACTGGTTTTCAAAAGTCTCATAGATGAACTTTCAGTAGTACCCTTTATCTCCGTACAAAATGTCATTGTGATACCGCTAATAGTTTCAGATATATAGAATGCCGGTGAAATATTTCGCACATCCGCCATCTTGTGGTTATGTAAACAATTGAACGAAGTTAGATGTCGGTGCATTACAATGTATATAAACATATACTCTAGCAAATTTTATTGCGTTTGGTTGGTTAAATCGCGAGAAACGTCTATTTAAAAGTCACAAATTCGCGTGGCCACCATGTTGGTTTTGTAGTTACCAGTTTTTCAAAAGTCACATAGGTGAACTTCTAGTAGTTCCCTTTATCACCGTAAAAAATTTCAGGGTGATATCGGGAATAGTTTCAGAGATAGCGAATGCTGGTGAAATATTTCGCACAGCCGCCATGTTGGATTGGTGAGACGTAACAAAATTTGAAGGGCACGGTCGGGGTCGCCCGGAATAGTGCCTTGAACTTACCGAGTTTCATTGAAATCGCTTCAGCCGTTTAGAATTTATTAGGGGGACACACACACACACACCTCACACACACACGCGCGCGCGCACACACACACACACACACACGGACAAAAGGTGATCTCATAAGCCTATTTTTTCAAAATTGAAAATAGGCTATCAAGGTACCATCCAGGCATTTTCCTGGAGGGAGTGTGAAAAAAAGTGGGTGGTAACTACATTCAAGAAGGTCGGTGCCAGTTGCTGTAATTCGAACATCCGATTTCCTGCCTTGTTGATGAATCTCATTGATGCAGGACTTGACCAAACACATTCAAAATGCGATTCAAGCTGAGACCAATTACATTAAATGACGATGATAATTTTTGTTTTAAGGGACCCAACATCTAGGTCGTCGCCCCCTAAGGACGTGATATGGAATAAAATGGTCAAGATAAAACTAGCCTACTGCCAGGGATGAAGGAAAAATGGTTTCTATGAAACAGACAGTCAGTCCTATCAATTATGCCATATTTGAACAAATGAAGTAATATAAAATAAACTATAGAAATAGATATGTACACAATAAAAGTGTAAACAGTCTAATACTAAAACTTAATAGACTACCTTTAACTATATAAAAACTTAAAAACGTAGCCACTCTCTTTCATGAACCGGATGACGAGGTCTACCGACGGCCCGTCATCTCGTAGAGCAATGGAGAGGGTGTTGGGTGAGGCCACGGTTAAGATAGGCGCCGCGAATACACACAGAGGGGGTCTTCTCTCTTTTGAAGTGGGGGTGCGTAAAAATCCCATGGCCGACAGAGTACCATAGCTTCCTTCCGGCTACTTTGGAAGGAAAATTAATACTTTCATTGTCACCTTGATATACTGTATCTCAGTTCGTTGGGCCGAGTCGTGGCCCGCCACGCTTCCTCCCAATGCGACATGATGGAACGCCACAACTGAGAGCATACATCACTAGCAGGCATCTTGTACGACAGCAAGGGCAGTGTACTGCCTCCTTCGCCACCTGATCAGGAAGCTTGTTTCTCGCGATACCCATTTGGCTTATCACACTAAAATTGAAATCCATTACGTGGGACAAATTGAGACCAATCACAATAAAATTCAGACCAGTCACATTCCGATTGGAACCCAGCACGTTCAAACTGAGACCGATTCAATGACTAAAGATCATGTATAATATAATATTTCAACAGTTTATCTTCAATGTATGTACCTACTTGAACGAGGGCGTACTTCTACTTGTAGTTAAGTTGTATTCTTCACACACCCAAGTACTCGGGGCTAAATTACAACGATATCGCAAAGCCCCTAAATGATTTAACAACAACCTCTAAGTTGAGAGAGGAAATATGATGATGATGACTATGATGATGATAACTGTTGTTTTAAGGGGACTAACATGTAGGTTATCGGCCCCTAATGGAATGGGTGATAATGAAAAATGTTAATGAAATGAACCTACTACTATAACTACAACTAGTTCTAACTGCAAGGAAGGGAAAAACGAACCCAGCTCAGCAATCTCTCAAAGTCGCCAAATCCCGAGCTCACAAGCCGTGAGCCCTTGAGGGTGTAGCACTATCCAGGGTGCACCATATGTGGTAAGCTGCACCCACCCGGCCTTCTTCAGGGTTTAGAGAAGAGGGCAGGAGATACCATGAAGAGAAAACAAGAGATCAGAGCCCTCGGAGCATGAAGGCATCAGGAAAGATGAGACTAAGGCGGGAAATACAAAGACACTCTAGGCCTCGGATACCCTAATACCATCGGGGTCGAAAGAGAAGAAGAGTTGACCAAGAAAAGTCGATAGGAAAGAGGACAGAGAGGAGCCCAACACAGGGAAGTGGAAGGAATGACGAACTCAGCTGGGGTCCCGTGGTCGCCAACCCACGCTCCACAAGTTGTGGGGGCGGGAATTAGAACTATGTAATCGATTGTTCAATGGTTCAAATTTAATGTAATTATATACTGTAACTGAATTGAAGAAATGAGAGGACCAGAGAATTAATGAAGGAGGATCCATTACAGGACGGTATGGAGAAATCTAGACTTAGATGGTATGGACATGTAAAACGAATTGAAGAGAAGAGGATACCCAGGAGGATACACGAGACGAAGTTGGAAGGAAAGAGACCGAGAGGATCCCCCAGAGACAGGTGGCTGAATGGGGTGGAAGAAAGCGTGAAGAAGAGAGGAGAAGACTGGACAAGGGTGGAGGCTGAGAGATGGTGGGAAGACAGAAGACGTTGGAGAGGCTTGTGTTCCAAACAGACCCGGCCAGTGGCTGGAAACTGTGCAAGATGATGATGATGAACTGAATTTCTGTAGAATACTATTTTTGATTAAGTGCATGTCTGTACGCACCTCTTTCCTCATTCAAGCAAACATCTTCATTGCATTAAGCTAAATGTAATGATTTAGAGTGATATTCCTTAATTATAATATACGCAGAAACCCTCCCGAATGATTAATATCTATGTTATTATTATTAATTAACATGTCAAAAGCAAAATTAAGATTACCTGGCTGTATATCTCAGTCCATTACAAAATGAAATTGGATCTATGAAAGCAGAGATAAATTACTAAGGTGAAATGAAACTGATTTCAAATTTCATTCCATGAAGTGGTCGGCTGCGCGTTAGATCTATAGCCTTGGCAGACCGCCAAATGACGTCTGCAATCGGAGAATAGGGCGGAGAAAGTATGGTATCAGGAATACTTGTTGGTCGTATTTCAGAGCAGAGAATTCGAGCTGCTGACTCAGTTTATCGCCAGGGGACAGGAAAGAAGATCTGTCTCACCGTTGAACACTGACCTGTTGCCAGGTCTTTAGTGGAGGGTGTAAGCCGGTATTCTCTTCTAAGACTAGTGGTGGGGACGGAGCGTTCAGTTCGGAGTGAGTACAATGACGTCAATACTCGGTTCAACCGAGTAGAACTTTATCGCTGTATATTTAAACTTTAATTGCCCTTCTATGTGACAGTATACATTTATAAAGACGATTAGCAATTAATATCAGATGTCATCAGAGGTCATCTGCCCAATACAACAACAACAGCAACGATATTCTCAACATACCTTCTGAATCATTATAGTACAAGGCGAATACTGTCTAGTTTGTTGTTAAATTTAAACTATAAGTCTGATTCAATAAGAGATGTACCGGTAGCGTGCAATTCCTCTCTACTGTATAACCTTATAACAGTTTCTTAGAATTAGATATTGCGATGTTGTTTAGTTGTCTTACTTTTAATGGGATTTTGAGGTGCGGCGCCAGTCTTCTGTATCATGTTATGGAAACAGTTCAACTTACCAAAGGACAGGATTTCGGACTTCGTGAGATCTGATGAAGATGATGATGATTGTTATTTTAAAGAGCATAACGCCTAGGTTATCGGCCCCCAATGGTTTGGGTGTTAGTGAAAATGATGATGAAATGAATATTTACAACTAAAGTTTAGAACGGATTAGGAAAAGAAAAGGGAATATTAAAGAAACAAGGTAAACAAATGGCAGGAAAAGAACTCTCGAAGAATGAGGATTGAGGGACTTTGAAGGAAATAGAGCCAAGAAAGGAAGGAAAGGGAAAGAGGAGAGGGCCCGCCCCAAAGTCAATGGAAGAGGGGGAAAACAGACCCAGCTCAGGAATTACTCGGGGTCACCAACTCCTGAGCTCACAAGCCGTGAACCCTTTAGGGTGTAGCATTATCCACGGTGCTCTATAAGTGGTGGGGCTACACACACCCTGCCTCATTTATGGCCTTGATCAGAAGGCAGGGGATACCATGAGAAAAAAAACAAGAGGTCTGACCCCTCAAGAATGAGGGATCAGGAAAGGTGAGACAAAGGCCAATAAAGGCTGGAAATTGAAAAATTCTCTAGGCCTCGGATACCCTAATGCCGTCGGGGTCGGAAGAGAACAAGAGCTGACCAAGGGAGGTCGACACGAAAGATGACGGAGAGGACCCCGGCATAAGGAAGTGGGAGTAATGCCGGATTCAGCTGGAGTTCCGTGGTCGTCAACTCACGTCCCACAAGTTGTGAGCCCCTGGGGGATAACCGTATGTCACAAGCTGAAGAATTGTTAATACTGTACTGTTGCTTGTCCCATGTACTTAGGTAAGTGTAACCCCAGGGTCTCTCAACTGGACGTGTTTAATGACCACAGAGACCTCAGCTGAGTCTGGCATTGCTTCTATTTACGTGCGCGGGGGTTCCTTATTTTCATGACTCCTCTCCACCTCTCTTGGACAAATCTTGTACTCTTCCGACACCGATGGTATTAGCATATCTGACGTTAAGACTATCCTTTTCCCGCTTTAATTGGCCTTTGTCTCATCTTTTCTGATGTCCCCATTCATCAAGGGGTCACACCCCATTCATTCCTTTCAAGGTATCTCTTGTAAATGGCCTTAAAGGAGGGAAGGTTTGTGTATCCGCACCATACATAGTGTCACCTGGATAGTGCTAGTAGTAAGTCCAGGGATAGGGACGCTAAATGTATCCTGAATTGGGTCCATTTTCCAACTTATGCCAGTGATTTTAGGACGGACCCTTTCCCATCTGTCTTTCGTGGCTCTAATTCCTCGAAACTTCTCAATCCTCATTCTTGGAAGGTTGAGGACGTTTCAATCCCCTGTCTTTTATTTGCCTTATTTCATTTTTTTCTTCATTTCTTCTTCTAATATGTAAGTTGGATGTAAGCCATCATTTTCGTCATCATCCATAACATTAGGGGCAGATGATCTACGTTGTTCGCCCCTTTAAAGGGACCGGTACAGTAAACCATCTTCAAAATTTCGATTTTTCAATGTATTTTTAATGTACAGCCTCACTCATCTAGTTCATTTTGGTGAAAGAATTATTTAAATATCTGCAATAGTTTAGGGGTTATGATTTAAAATGATAGACATTGCATAGGCTCTGTGGTACTTTGCGATTCATTTTCTCAAAACTATATTTATCAAATCCGTTTTACTTGTAACTCCTAAATTATGCATTGTATTACAATGATACTTTTCTCTAATGTTCTAAGTGTTAGAGACTAAAAAACTGACCAAACTCAAGTTTCTAGAGTTGATAATTATTGGGATAAAAAACTATTTACATCCCAAAATTTGACCAAAATATGCCATTTTTATGTAACACAAAATTAAAAATACTAATTTTGAACATATAATTCTGAAAGTGGTTAGATTTGTAGCTGTAACTTTTAACAGTACATTTAAAAAAAACCAGAACACTAATATATTGATAAATGGTCCGGCTATGAATATAACGCTGAGCACCGACACGCAAACAGCCGCCACTTTGAATAAATAATTAGCGAGTTTGATAATGGTAAAATCAATTCTGAGATATGTGCTTGCTAGTAAATATATAGGATGCTTTATTTAGAAAGTTTCATAGCTATACATATATTAGGAGCTGAGATAAGAATTATTTTAAATGTCAACATTTGAAGGTGGTTTACTGTACCGGTCCCCTTAAGGGAACAAAACAACCACCTTTGACTCATAAGCTGAGTTATGTAGGGGAGAGTATTGCAATACCGGCCAACCCTGGTTATCGTTTTTGGTAGTTGTTAGTTGTAGAGTGAATATGTCATATGAATCATGCTACATTCCCGGGTGTTTCAGTTTGCGTTCAGTTTTGTGTAAAGTGTGAGTATTGTACAATGGGAAGATTCTTGACGATATTGTAAGTTACTTTCATATAAGATCTAGATAACAATAATAACTATAGGGTGACAATTCTTGTACCCCGATTGAAGTCGCTTATCTTAATCACCATCCATGATGATAATTCTTGTTTTCAAGGCCCTAACATCTAGGTTATCGGCCTCTAATGAAATGAAATGTTATTAAATGAAAGCATAAAGATAAAAACAGCCAGGAGATGAAAACGAGAATGGTTGGATAAAAGAAGAAAAATGATGATGAATATGATAATTATATTAAGGGGCCGAACATCTAGGTTATCGGCCGCCAATGGTTTGGGTGATAGTGAAAATGGAAATGAAATGAAACTAAACCTAAAACTAACTACATACTTACAAACTAGAAGAGGAAATGGAAAACAAAAATAAGAATAAGGGAAACAAAAGACAGGAGGAAAGGAAATACCCTCAGCTCTCGAAGAATGAGAATTAAGGGACTTAGAAGAAAGGAGAGCCAGAAAAGTCAAATATGAAAGGTAAAGGGGAGAGGGACTGCCCCAAAGTCAATGGAAGAAGGAGAAAATCTGGACCCAGCTCAAGAAACCCCCGAGATCACCAATTCCCGAGGACACTAGACGTGAGCCCTTGAGGCTGTAGCACAATCCAGGATGCACCGTAAGTGGTGGGACTACACACACCCTGCCTCGTTTAGGGCCTTGAGCAGAAGGCAGTAGATACAATGAAAAGAAAACAACAGGTCTGATCCCTCGAAGAATGAGGGATCAGGAACGATGAGACAAGGGCCAATTAAGGCGGGATAGTGAAAGACTCTCTTGGCCTCGGATGCCCTAATACCGTCGGGGTCGGAAAAGAACAAAAGTTGACCAAGGGAGGTTGAGAGGAAAGATAATAGTGTGCCCGCTGGCCGAAGGTTTCGGGGAAACCACCGGTTTCAAATAACACTTCCGAGACCCTCTTCCAGTTAACACACAAGTATGGGGGACGATACATTCATAGGCTGGTGTAGCACAAAAGTCTGCACTCGGGGGTGTCGGGATTTAGTGAGGTTCGATCTTTAACCAGCTCAGAGAAATGCATCGATAACAAAACTAAACAAGAAAGAGAGGTCAGTCTTAGGTTAAAATCACAAATAAATTTTATTCAGAATAGATCCCTAGCCAAGCATGAGAGTTGCAAACGGCTAGTCCGATACTATTCTGCCCTGAAAGAAATATAAAAGAAAGTCCTAAACAAGATCTAATTGCTCTCATGGTCCTAATACAAAATTCGACAAAATGAACAAGCTAAGAGAATGGCACGTAAGATCGGCCCTAAGCAATTACATCGAAATAACTTACGGGTGGATCAAACATCAAAAGAATTTACAGCAAAGCAAGACATTTACTTGTTTACAAATACTAGAACATTTACATTTAGTAGCAAGGGGAAAATTGGTCCTATGCTATGATGGTGCCATCTCTAACATTTATCTTTAGAGTTAAGTTTTAGCTAGTCCTAAATATCATTAGTTAATAAACGAGATGCGTTTATTACTAAGAAAATCAAGCTATGTGCACAATGTTGCTGAATAAAAAAAATTATGCTAATACAACACAAATGCATACAATAATTCAGCACTCCTGTGGTTGTGCAATTGGCACTGCCTACGTACTCGATTTGTTACTGTTTGTAACAAACGGTCATAGTGTCAAAGTGTTAAGAAAATATAAAGTATAGAAAAGCCTGCAAATGCGATAGTAATTAAGCAATCACATCGACTCATATTGCTACTAATCTGATGTGTGTACTTCAGTTATCACATCACCAATTAGTGGTCGACTAATCATGTGAAAATGTATCAAAATGTATCTACAATAGTTTAACAGTATCTAAGTGTTAATATTTGGTCCAGAAAAATAGTTTATTTTTAATGTTTATAAATTTTATTTAGGTTCAGGGGGAATTATACGATTTGTTAGTTTTCAAAACCCTATTTTTGATTATTATTAGAGTTTTACACAATTATTTATTCCTGACAGTATTGTTGTTCAGTTTATGGACCTTTAAAAGCGTTCAGTGTATTCAGGTAACGTTTGTATCCAACTTAAACAAATAACTCAATAGTTCAATAGCTTACGAGACACCCTGTGTCTTCACCAATATTTCATCACACTTATTAGACATCCTAAGTCTTCACCAATTACTTTACCCTTATTTCGGATCCATTGATCCAGGCGCCTTCGGTTTTTGGTACGACTTTAGTCAGTTCATTACCACCGATATAATCACAATAACAATGTCGGAGGTATTCATCCACCGTCACGACTCACATACTCTAAATTTACAAAAGTGTGGAATCCTAATTGATACACGTTTGAATTGCTGGTAATAAAGTTTATGTGTACAAAACACATCCTGACAACGCTTTAAATAAACATAAAGGTTTCTGATACAAGCTAACTGTGTGTGTGCGTTTATAAAATTACCTCTTCCCTGAATAAATCGAACCTTCGTTCATTTGGTTACAAAATACAATTTCATTCATAGCCTGTGTGGCTTCTATTAAAGAAATAAACCTGTTTTCAAGTATTGTTCTGGCCAATAAATGTGAGTAACGGAACTCTGCATTCCACTCGTAATAATGTCAAGAATCTCACAGCCTTCTAAAACAAAATATTAATCCTGCCTAGAATCGAGTGTGCTGTGTAGTGAACTTGGCTCATAACCTTGGCCTTGACTTAACATTGTCAAACTAAGAAGATGGTATATTGGCTTTCACGGCCGGTGAATTAAAACTCAGCAATTCTTCTAGGTTTGTGCCGTGTCTTGTGTGGGGTTTCGCCTAGGACACCAAGCTAGGCTCATCGGCGGGCTCTTGGTGTCCCCGCCCGGACTAGTTTATTTGTCATCAGCCTGACAAAATAAAAGTTGATAATACTTGTTTTTAAATGATACGAATGAGCATTGAAAATCCAGCCTTCCTGGCTTCTATAAATGTTTAATAAACTATTAATTTCCACACGCGTCTTATAATTAGCTTCCTGCATTGTGCACAAAATAAATGAAACCAAATTAAACTGTCTACTGTTTTCCACTCTTACAATACGCTATAAATATTTGATCTGACTTACAGATTCAGCGTCACTTGGTTCGAGTCCCGCCATGAGAGTTGTATGCGGTCTCGTGTATGGCTTTAAGTTACCATTTCATTGTGTCTGGACATCCTCCGTCGCCAATTCCCCACGCATGATTTAGCAATCACATGCCATCGCGCGGTTGGAGTTGTATCTGAAGATCTGCTAGTTTATCATTATTGCGATGTTAGCGTTGGTAAAAATGTAGCACATGATTAAATAAAACTGTCGCGCACTGCAGCTAATATGCGGTAAAAAAAAAATGCCCATTTCACTCCGCCGCTGGCTCTAGTTTCCGTCGCTTGTGCGACACTCACTCGTGACTTGCACTGATATTTACACAAGAAAATTTTAACACAATTAAATCAAAATCACGGCCCATCCGGCAAATAAAAATTGTACTTGTAGATATTATACAGTTATAAAGTTAGTTAAATCCACAGTTTATAGAACACTGAAACATGTGTGTGTGCGTGAGAATGAGACCATGCGGTCGCAAAGTTTTCTTCGCACAAGTCCTTCATTTCACCTCGGATAATGATAAAAATATTTTACAGTTTTCGTAGTGGTGAATGTCTTCAATCGTTCAAGTATAACACAATGCCATGATGGCTATCCATAAGAAAGTTATTCGTAGATTTTTCCTGCCACATGGTTTCCTTTCACTTGTGCTCCATCATGCACATGTTGCTTCTTCCACAGACGAATAGGAACTGGTGTTACCAAATATGGCGTGCTCTCAGTACATGAGCTGGCCGCATAAATTGATAGTTTCTTCGATTTACGAAGTATGCTGTACTTCAAATATGCAGAATTTCTTAGTTATAATTATAGTAGATTTTTGGAATATGAAAAATAAGTAAAAATATAATCCTAAGCGATATTGCTTCAGCTTCTTCCCGCCGCTCGCAGGGTATGTTCAGTTACATATCAGCATAAGTTTTCGTATCTGTTGCCTGAGCAAACATGCGTCAACGGGCGCATACATCTCCACGTCAAGTAAATAAAAATTGTGGAAGTCAATTTTTATTTCAGCCAATTACCAATCCTTGGTTTGACTTCGTGCACGATCCATTCTGTCAGTGATCCTGTGATATTCTTCATCACTCATGCGATTGTCTTCACCTGCTGGTTCAATCTCAATGTTGTGAACATCAGCTGTCGTAACTTTCCTGTTATTCTCACGACATTTGTTATTTCCATCTCCTCTTCTGTCTGATTCTTCGTCTTCTGCATTTCTTCTTCTCCGTTCCTGAATGTATTGTCGACTTTCATTAGCCTTACCTTTCCAATCATTATCGTATTGAAAATGAGAATCATTTTCTCTTCGGTCACCGCCACTGTGTCTGTAATCTCTTGTGGGATTATCAGTGTATCGGTTATTTCGATCCTCACGATCACGTGGTTGTCCTCTGTAACCACGGTTGAAATTAGCGTTGTTATTGTTACCGTTGTTATCACGACGATTGTTATTGTAATTATTGGCTCTATTTTGATATCTGTTCTGGTAATTCTTGTAAACTGTGTCAAATCGACGATTCCTTGCATAAGGTGTATTGTCTTTACGATAATCACGGAAATCTCTCCTTTTATCTGGTCCCTCGTGATTTTGACGATTATCTGTTCGACGATTTTCTGTAGTTTGTACAGTCTGACTGGTTCTGTCCACTGAAGTTATATTTGCATCAGGTGTGCTCCTGTGTTTAGGTGTAGGTGCAAATTGTTCGTGACTGCTATCCAGTTTTCTAAGAACTTCGTCACATTTCATAAATGTATTTGCATCTGACACTATGAGTAACCTTTGTACTTCCATAGGATATTGTCTTCTGATGGTTTGTACAAGTTCTAATTCGGATAAAGGGGGTTCCAAACATTGCAATTCCGAAAGCTGACTTGCGGAGTAGGTAGCGTACTTAGTTGTTTGAGTACTAGCGTATCTCTTATTGTACATTTCCGCCCTTACATTTTGCTGACGTTCTAAAGACCAATAAGTCTTAAGGAATGCTACTTTGAATTCCTGATAGTTGTGGAATGAGTATCTGAATGCCTTGAACCAGGTTAACGGGCTGTTCTCTAGGTATTTTTCGACAGTCCGTAACTCCCTGTCTGGTGTTACCATAGTTTCTCTCATGTATGACTCCAAGTTTCTCAGAAAATCTACCGGTGTAACGGAATTAGAATTATTGAATTTTGCCGGTCGATCTTCATGGCTTCTCAAATACACAATATTCGAGTACTGAATTTGACCATAGTTCGGCGTGACATTAAAGTTAGGTGTCAGCCCATAATTCGGCGTTATGTTAGCATTCGGTGTCACAAATTGTGATGTTGTCCTAAATGGATTATAACCTTTGGTTTTCCATCGGAATATTCGGTTTTGGTATGTTAGTCGTAGTGTTTGTAGATGGTACACCCTCTCTATTAGGTTTTAATAGACGATTGATGCGTTCATCCATTTCGGCGTATTCTAACACTTTCTCAGGTTGCTTATTAATTATAGCATTCACCTGTGATTCTATCTGCTCAAATCTTCCTTCAATGCGATTATCGAATTCTTTCTGTTTCCCATCCTGTTCCTCAAGGTAAGCATCTAATGTTTTTTCTACGTATTGGTTGGATCTGTGATTGTTCTCACGAGTTTCCTCTCGAATCGCTTCAATGTCTGTAGTTAAGTGCTGTTTTATTTTTGATGACTTCAGCCTCCACCTTCTCTACTTTGCTTGCTACACGTTTGGTAATCATGTGTACGGCAAATGCTTCTAGTTAATTTTAATCCAGAGTTAACTATAGCCACATCAGCTTTTAACACACCCACGTACGTGTTAACTTCTTCCATACGCTGTTCCACGGAGTTAATTCTAGTACTAACGATTTCTTTTGCATTAGCGACTTCACTCCTGACTGATTCAATGTTATCGTTCATCTCCGTCTGAACGTCTTTGAGTTTTTGGTTTATCTCAGATCGATTTGTGCGTATTTCCTGTTTTATTCCCTCTAAGTGTGCGTGATATTCCGTGCGATAAGTTTCCATTTCTGCACAAAAATCATCACTAACCTTATTGATTGTGACAGTAATTTCGGCTTTAACATTGGAAATGTCCTCTCGCACTTCAACTACATTCTGTGCCATATCTGCCCTAATGTTATTGTTTAACAGTGCCATATCAGCCCTAATATTTGTGGTAATGTTGTTACTAGTTTGTAACAGAGTATCTGTAGCATTGTTACTGATCTCATTCATGCCTGCCCTCAAAGTTTCGTTATTTAGTGTGATCTCAGCCCTTAAATTATCACTGTTTTGTGTTACATCGGCCCTGACATTGTTTACATCTTCCCTGACAGTGTTTATGTTTTCTGTAACATTATTAATATCTGCCCTTAAGTTTTCATTATTCTGAGCCATCTCAGTCCTTAAGTTTTCACTATTTTGAGCCATATCTGTCCTAACATTGTTTATATCAGCTCTGAGATCATTATTGTTCTGTGTCAAATTGCCCATCGACCCCTGCAGATTATGCAGTAGGGCAAGCAAGTTTGCCAACAACTCGGCTGTCTCTTGCGCAGACATAATATCTTCAATTGGAAAAATACGGGGAACTAACAACTTCATATGCCTTAACAATGATTTGAGTTGGAAAACAGTAGAAAATCCATTCCTGCATAAATTTATTCGATGATAACAGCTGAACCTCTGGTAAAATTTTAAATGACATCAAGACAACAACAAACTTACATTTACTCAAGACTAGGAAAACTGCAAATCAAATCCTCAACTTATTATTATTAATAAATGTTACCTAGCCTCATGGTCTTAATTCTGGAATAAGAATGCCATGTAGCCTTCCAAAACACTAGTACGAAATCTCGATTCGTTACTAATCTGTTGGATTTGCTAACAAAATAAAATCCTCACAAACAAACGAATCATAGAGATCAAACACAAGTTTCGATGCAACCACGTTTGGCGCCAACGTACTATATGTGCCCGCTGGCCGAAGGTTTCGGGGAGCCACCGGTTTCAAATGACCCTTCCGAGACCCTCTTCCAGTTAACACACAAGTATGGGGGACGATACATTCATAGGCTGGTGTAGCACAAAAGTCTGCACTCGGGGGTGTCGGGAATTAGTGAGGTTCGATCTTTAACCAGCTCAGAGGAATGCATCGATAACAAAACTAAACAAGAAAGAGAGGTCAGTCTTAGGTTAAAATCACAAATAAATTTTATTCAGAATAGATCCCTAGCCTAGCATGAGAGTTGCAAACGGCTAGTCCGATACTATTCTGCCCTGAAAGAAATGTAAAAAAAGCCTTAAACAAGATCTAAATTGCTCTCATGGTCCAACTACAAAATTCGACAAAATGAACAAGCTAAGAGAATGGCACGTAAGATCAGCCCTAAGCAATTACATCGAAATAACTTACGGGTGGATCAAACATCAAAAGAATTTACAGCAAAGCAAGACATTTACTTGTTTACAAATACTAGAACATTTACATTTAGTAGCAAGGGGAAAATTGGTCCTATGCTATGATGGTGCCATCTCTAACATTTATCTTTAGAGTTAAGTTTTAGCTAGTCCTAAATATCATTAATTAATAAACGAGATGCGTTTATTACTAAGAAAATCAAGCTATGTGCACAATGTTGCTGAATAAAAAAAATATGCTAATACGACACAAATGCATACAATAATTCAGCACTCCTATGGTTGTGCAATTGGCACTGCCTACGTACTCGATTTGTTACTGTTTGTAACAAACGGTCATAGTTTCAAAGTGTTAAGAAAATAGAAAATATAGGAAAGCTTGCAAATGCGATAGTAATTAAGCAATCACATCGACTCATATTGCTACTAATCTGATGTGTGTACTTCAGTTATCACATCACCAATTAGTGGTCGACTAATCATGTGAAAATGTATCAAAATGTATCTACAATAGCTTAACAGTATCTAAGTGTTAACATTTGGTCCAGAAAAGTAGTTTATTTTTAATGTTTAAAAATGTTATTTAGGTTCAGGGGGAATTATACGATTTGTTAGTTTTCAAAACCCTATTTTTGATTATTATTTGAGTTTCACACTATTATTTATTCCTGACAGTATTGTTGTTCAGTTTATGGACCTTTAAAAGCGTTCAGTGTATTCAGGTAACGTTTGTATCCAACTTAAGCAAATAACTCAATAGTTCAATAGCTTACGAGGCACCCTGTGTCATCACCAATATTTCATCACACTTATTAGACATCCTATGTCTTCACCAATTACTTTACCCTTATTTCGGATCCATTGATCCAGGTGCCTTCGGTTTTTGGTACGACTTTAGTCAGTTCATTACCACCGATATAATCACAATAACAATGTTGGAGGTATTCATCCACCGCCACGACTCATACACTCTAAATTTACAAAGGTGTGGAATCCTAATTGATACACGTTTGAATTGCTGGTAATAAAGTTTGTGTGTACAAAACACATCCTGACAACGCTTTAAATAAACATAAAGGTTTCTGATACAAGCTAACTGTGTGTGTGCGTTTATAAAATTACCTCTTCCCTGAATAAATCGAACCTGCGTTCATATGGTTACAAAATACAATTTCATTCATAGACTGTGTGGCTTCTATTAAAGAAATAAACCTGTTTTCAAGTATTGTTCTGGCCAATAAATGTGAGTAACGGAACTCTGCATTCCACTCGTAATAATGTCAAGAATCTCACAGCCTTCTAAAACAAAATATTAATCCACTGCCTAGAATCGAGTGTGCTGTGTAGTGAACTTGGCTCGTAACCTTGGCCTTGACTTAACATTGTCAAACTAGTTTATTTGTCATCAGCCTGACAAAATAAAAGTTGATAATACTTATTTTTAAATGATACGAATGAGCATTGAAAATCCAGCCTTCCTGGCTTCTATAAATGATTAATAAACTATTAATTTCCACACGCGTTTTATAATTAGCTTCCTGAATTGTGCACTAAATAAATGAAACCAAATTAAACTAAGTCTACTGTTTTCCACTCTTACAATACGCTATAAATATATGATCTGACTTACAGATTCAGCGTCACTTGGTTCGAATCCCGCCATGAGATGTTGTATGCGGTCTCGTGTATGGCTTTAGGTTACCATTTCATTGTGTCTGGACATCCTCCGCAGCCAATTCCCCACGCATGAATTAGCAATCACATGCCATTGCGCGGTTGGAGTTGTATCAGAAGATCTGCTAGTTTATCATTATTGCGATGTTAGCGTTGGTAAAAATGTAGCACATGATTAAATAAAACTGTCGCGCACTGCAGCTAATATGCGGTAAAAAAAATTGCCCATTTCACTCCGCCACTGGCTCTAGTTTCCGTCGCATGTGCGACACTCACTCGTGACTTGCACTGATATTTACACAAGAAAATATTAACACAATTAAATCAAAATCACGGCCCATCCGGCAAATAAAAATTGTACTTGTAGATATTATACAGTTATAAAGTTAGTTAAATCCACAGTTTATAGAACATTGAAACATGTGTGTGTGCGTGAGAACGAGACCATGCGGTCACAATGTTTTCTTCGCACAAGTCCTTCATTTCACCTCGGATAATAATAAAAATATTTTACAGTTTTCGTAGTGGTGAATGTCTTCAATCGTTCAATTATAACACAATGCCATGATGGCTATCCATAAGAAAGTTATTCGTAGATTTTTCCTGCCACATGGTTTCCTTTCACTTGTGCTCCATCATGTACATGTTGTCTCTTCCACAGACGAAGAGGAACTGGTGTTACCAAATATGGCGTGCTCTCAATACATGAGCTGGCCGCATAAATTGATAGTTTCTTCGATTTACGAAGTATGCTGTACTTCAAATATGCAGAATTACTTAGTTACAATTATAGTAGATTTTTGGAATATGAGAAATAAGTAAAAATATAATCCTAAGCGATATTGCTTCAGCTTCTTCCCGCCGCTAGCAAGGTATGTTCAGTTACATATCAGCATAAGTTTTCGTCTCTGTTGCCTGAGCAAACTTGCGTCAACGGGCCCAATAGAGAGGAGCCAGACACAAGTAAGTGGAAGCAATGCCGGACTCAGCTGGGGTCCCTTGGTCGCCAACCCACGTCCCACAAGTTGTGAGCCGGTGGGGCAAGAAGAAAGAATGTGGATAATAATAAACATAGGGGCAGATGACCTCGTAGTTCCGCCCCTTAAAACAACAATAAAAAAAAAAACAATAATAAACAATTTAACTGATAAGGCATTTTGAACTATAAAATGATATGTACGCAGTAAAAATCATAAAAACAGACTAAACCTAAACTAAAAGTCTAAACTATTTTTAGCCTATTTTCATTTATGAAAAAATAGGCTTATGAGAACACCTTTTGTCCGTGTGTATGCGTATGTGTGTGATTCGTGTGTGCGTGCCTCCCCCTCCCCTCCCCCCTAATAAAATCTAAACGGCTGAAGCGATTTCAATGAAACACGGTAACTTCATAGCACTAATCCGGACGACCCCGCCCGTGCCCTTCAAATTTTGTTACGTCTCACCAATCCAATATGGCGGCTGTGCGAGTTATTTCACCAGCATTCAATATCAGCCTGGAATTTTGTACGTGATAATGGGAACTACTAGAAGTTCACCTATGTGACTTATAAAAACTTGTTAACTACAAAACCAACATGGCGGCCAAGCGACGTTGCGACATTTAAATAGACGTTTCTCGCGATTTAACCTACCAAACACAATGACCCTTGGTGCAGTATACTTTTATGCACATTGTAATGCACCGACATCTAACTTCGTTCAATTGTTTACATAACCTCAAGATGGCAGCTGTGCGAAATATTTCTCCGGCATTATATATCTCTGAAACTATTACCGTTATCACCCCTGAAGTTTTGTACGGAGATAAAGGGCACTACTGGAATTTCATCTATGAGAGTTTCAAAAACCGGTTAACTACAAAACGAACATGGCGGCCAAGCGAAATTGAAAGTTCTAAATAGACTTTTCTCGCGATTTAATGATCCAGACGCAATGAAACTTGGTACAGCAAATGTTTATATGCATTGTAATGCACTGGTATCTAATTTAGTTCAATTATTTACATAACCTCAAGATGGTGGCAGTGCGAATTTTAAAATTAAGTTTTTTATTTCTCGTGTCGTAATCACGCGATCGAAGTGAAAGTTTGAATAATGAACCTACGTAATAATTTTCCTTTAATGGTACATAACTCTATGGCCTATACATATAACAATCTAACATGGCGGACATCCGAAATATTTCGACCGTTCTCAATATCTACAAATCTATTACAGCAATCAAACTGATTTTTTATGTTCATAGGGGCTTTGAACATAAGCTCACCTATAGGACTTTAAATAACCTGGTGATCACAAATCCAACATGGCGGCGACGCGAAGTATAAATATTCACATGGACGTTTCTCGCAATTGAACCATCCGAGTGCAGTGAAACTTGGTATAGTTAATCATTATACAAATGTTAATTCACTGACATCTAATTTATTTCAATTGTTTCCATAACAACAAGATGGCTGCTGTGCGAAATTTTAAAATCTCCTTGTTACTTCTTGTGTCCTAATCATGCGATTGAAGTTTGAATGCTACACGTACACAATAATCGTCATGTTACAGTACA
Organism: Meconema thalassinum; assembly: GCA_946902985.2. Taxonomy (NCBI): domain Eukaryota; kingdom Metazoa; phylum Arthropoda; class Insecta; order Orthoptera; family Tettigoniidae; genus Meconema; species Meconema thalassinum. Next base: position 345,997,667 of record OX336392.1, read on the forward strand.
TAACTCTATGACCTACATATATAAAATCCAACATGGCGACCATCCGAAATATTTAGTCGGTTCTCAATATCTACGAATCTATTACAGCAAACAAACTGAAATTTTGTACGTTGATAGTGGCAATTAACATAAGTAGGTTATATGAAAATAGGCTGTATAGTTCTTCACGGAACTATTTGTTAAACTTAAAAAAAGTAGTGTTTCTCATGAACCGGATGACGAGGGGTTGCTGACCGCCCGTTATCACGTAGAACAAGGGAGAGGGTGTTTGGCAATTTGTGATTTCTTCGCAGATCGGTCATGTCCACACACTCCAAGAGACTGTGTATGTGTAATAATAATAGAATGTTATTGGTTTTACGTCCCATTTAACTACTGCGGCTATTAGAGACGCCGAGGTACCGGAATTTTGCCCCAAAGGGGATTTTTAACGTGGAAGTAAATCTACTGACACGGATCACTCCCATTTGCGCACCCTCAAAATCCAAATGGCTAGACCGGGATTCGATCCTGCAACCTTTGGAAAAGCTGGCGAGAACGTTAACGCTGAGCCACGCAACCAGCCCAAGAGAATGTGTGCCATGGTATCTAGATAATAAGTGCATACCCCTGAGTAGGAGAGATTTTTGAGAATTAGCATTCGATTTCTTTCACTCGTTACTCATTGTTCAAAATGCAAAGGCTGTGAGTATAGTGGATGTATAGACCTCGAAAATATTTTGTATTTTATGTGTCATAGTTGCAAATAAAAAGAATGCTTCAAATTGGGGATGTCAGTCCCAATAATTTTGTATTTTGGACTTAATTGTGAAGATGTGTATTGTTAATGATTTATAAGACAGATATTATTATGAATTGCAGCCAATGGCCACAGTAGGGTATTTTAATTGAACGCCCGTGGGCTTCCAGGAAGTTCAATTTCAAGTACTTCTAACTTTGGCTAGCAAGTGCCACTGACACTGACACCTAGCTGCGAACGTTGGAACTTGATAGAGCGTTTCTAACCAGCTAAACACCTACAAATTTGGGTACACACTACCAATTGTAGTGGTAGGTTATTTTACATTCCATAAATTTATGAAATGGGCCTGCTGACTTTACCTCCCCTCCGAAGGAAGGCATACTGAGGATTTTAATGCTTTAACACTGATATATCTGCAGTATAGTAAGTTAGCTGGACGGTATTCGCAGAAGATTTCTACTTACTTCTTGAAAATAAAGCTTTGTTGTATCTTTAAATAATCGAAACTCTTAATAATATACAGCATTATAGGAATCTCAGACTGGCAATGTAAAACCATTTTCTGACGTGCATGATTAGTGTATTAAAATCTCACACCACACCGAATTTTATTTGTTATAACGAGAAAAGTTGAAGTGGCCGATACTTTAAGAATATCCTCTAATTATGTAATTTGAATTATTAGCTCAAAGGATTGGGGTAGGTGCACCGAGATTTAAAAATAAGGAACCAACCAGGCATCAGGGAAGAACACACCGGGATTCAAACTTTGGTTCACCAGACTAAGGCACCAAATCGCAACCATGATGCGTGACTGAATGTGCTTGACTACACTGCTGCCTTTGTCCAAAACAGATCGGACATGAGGTGTGAATGATGATGATGATAAGTGTTGTTTTAATGGGCCTAACATCTAGGTTATCGGCCCTTAATGGTCTGGCTGATAGCGAAAATGGGAATTTAGAAGGAAAATACTCTCAAAAGGAATAGATTGAAAAATACGCTGAATATGTATTTTTAGGTTCAAAATACTTACAAAATGCAAGGTAGATTCGAAATACAAAATGCAATTGAAATTCAAAATACTTACAAAATGCATTTGAAATTGAAAATACACAATGCAATTTAGATTGAAAATGCCATACCAGATTCAAAATACTAACAAAGAAATTCAAAATACTTAAAAAATGCAATTGAAATTGAAAATACTTACCAAATATAATTTAGATTCAAAATGCTCATTTGGATTGACAATACTTACAAAATGCAATTTAGACTGAAAATACTTACAAAATGTAATTTAGATTCAAAATACTCACAAAATACTTACAAAATGCCCATCCTACAAAATGCAATTTAGATTGAAAATACTTGCAAAATGCGGTTTAGGTTGAAAATACGGTGTGAATGATACTGAACTCAGGGAGGATTCACTGTATTGATTGATGACTCTCAAGAGCTGGTACACCGTCCCAAAGACGCTGCAGCGAGGAGACGAGAAGAGGTTCGTTTGTCGGAAACGCAATTAACACGCCGTAGAGCGGTCTGGCGCCTGCGACCGCAGACATGGCGCTTCTGTGACACGGGTTTTTAATTCAGTTACCAAATCTTAAACAACTGTAGTGAGATTCCAGAAATTTCTGTTTCATTGAACACCCGATGATGATGATGATGATGATAAAGATATTTGTTGTTTTAAGGAGCCTAACATCTAGGTTATCAGCCCCTAATAATATGAGTGAAAGTGATGAAATGAGACTACTACTACTACTACTTCTAACTACAAACTAAAAGGAGAAATGGTGAACAAAGTAGGAGAAATAAAATTAAAGATAGGAAGAAAATGCCCTTTGCCCACGAAGATATGATGATGATGATGATGATGATGATAGTTGTTGTTTTAAGGCACCTAACAGGTTCTCGGTCCCTAATGGTTCGGGTGAAAGTGAAGATGAAATTAAAACTAAAACTAACTACAGACTTACACACTAGAAGAGAAAATAGGAAACCAAAGGAAGAATCAAGTAAATAAAATCCACGACGAAAAGAAATGTCCTCAACCCTCGAAGAATGAGAATTGAGGAACTGAGAAGGAAGGAGAGCCATGAAAGACAGTTAGGAAATGGGGGTAAAAGGGGATGGTCCGCCCCAAAGGCAATGAAGAAAGGGGAAAAACTGGTCATAGCACAAGAGTTCCTCGGAGTTGCTAACTCCCTAACTCACCAGCCGTGAGCTCTTGAGGGGGTAGCACTATCCCGGGTGCACCGTAAGTAGTGGGACTACATACACCCTGCCTTCATGAGGTCCTTGTGCAGAAGCCAGGAGATATCATAAAAAGAAAAGCTCTGACTCCTCGAAGGATACCAGGAAAGATGATACAAGGGCTAATTAAGGCGGGAAATTGAAAGACACCTTAAGCCTCGGATACCCCCAAAACCGTCGGAGTTGACCAAGGGAGGTCGGTAGGAAAGGTGATAGAGAGGAGTCTGGCACAAGTAAGTGGAAGAAATGTTGGACTCAGCTGGGGTCCCGTGGTCACCAATCCATGTCCACTAGTATGGCCATGGCCGCAATTCCAATCCTTCATACTAGACTTCCAAACACGGAGTGTTAACCTGACTGTAGAGGTCTGGAGTTCCAGGTATTACATTATAATAATTATGCTGTGAATTAGAGAGGTCAAAAGTAACAAAGGACAAGCTTTTTACATGAATATGGTGCAATTATGGTCTCGAACTTTGTGTACAGTAAATACAAAGTGCATGGATGCGCTAATTGCTGCGAATTGGGTTTCCATGATGATTATTATTATTATTTAAGTGCATGCTTTATAGTTTTAAATGTGTTGAATTCGTTGAGCAAACTAAATGCAAATAAGGGATTCATTCCAAAAGCCTGACAAGCCCAAAAATTAAATTGTTCCGAAACTAAACAAAACAGTATAGTTTCATTTGTGGCGAATGAAATAAAAATTGCGTGGCGGCAGTACTTAGCCTACTGAATGTGAGAAACAGTTAATGTATTCACAAATATCAGTTATTTCAGGACTTTCAATATTACAGATTTATTATGGTGTTTGAAGTAATTTTCAGTGTTGCCTTAGTAGACAAACGTTTGATGCTTTGCAGTCGGTCAACACGACTGTACCCAATTTAGGGGTTATTCCCCAATCCTGAAAAAAATGAAATTAATAAATACACTTGGATGACTAGTTTCGATGGTCAAGCGATTATCATCAGATCTATTAGGCCTACACTTAGGTTATAAAATCTAAGTCTAAAAGTGTGAGTGAAAATATTTACAATATATACGCTTATTCAGTTGCAGGATTAGTTAAGATAATGCAACTCGTCAGTATGTGTTAGTTGTGGTCTGTGTGATGTTTTGTTGAGATACTGGAAGTGGTGATTGGCCTCCGCAATTTGCTTGTTTGGAGTGAATAAGTGGTTGTTGTAAACGGTCAATTCAGATTGTATTGTACAGGCTCCTTATCTGGTTGAGTCTTGCGTGGTCCTGTTGAGAGCAGTTAACTTGGTCACTGCACTCATGTAATTTTTTTTCAGGATTAAGGAATAACCCATCTCATTTGGTTACAATAGTCTTGACCGACTGAAAAGCATGAAACTTTTTGATTACAGATTTATACAACGAAGACTGCTTAACAATATACTAAAAGATTACAACAGTCACCGCTAGGATCGCTGCTTGACAACAGTGTTGCCATTACTTATCGAATGCCCTAGTATGTAGTTAACTCGTCTATTTTAATTGAGAAAAAGAGTGTCGACCGACTGAAAAGCGAAAATTGATTTGTTGTTTGGCAAATCTGGCTTAATTTGTACCATGCGTTTACCAGTGATTGAGACCTCCACTAGAGTGCTTGCTCCAGAGGCTCAGATTCAATTTCTACTCTGCCAATAAGTAGCCTACTGTATGTCAATGCTGGTATGAAGTGCCCTGTTCAATCTGGTGTTCAACAGATGCCACCGGGACACGTCTAGAGAGCTAGTTATGTTGCGTATCTCAATAATGGGTGTGTGATTGCGGTATGACGCTCACCTCTGACATTTAAAGTGAGGTCAAACACCTACAAGAACTGTGGTCGCATCCAACACAACCTCTCACACAATTAAATGCTACCGTCCAACTGTTGATTGAGGTTCCCTACCTCTTTTATTATATAGCTCATGATTAGGGATTGACACGTTACTTGTAACGATTTCATGACGATCATGATGATGAAATTTGGTGTTTAAAGGGGCCTAACATTGAGGTTATTAGTCCCTAATGGCTTGCATGAAAATGAAAAATTATGAAATATGAACACTAGAACTAAGCCTAACTACAACTTACGACTCACTCACGGGGTAGAATAATAATAATAATAATAATGTTATTGGTTTTACGTCCCTTTTAACTACACTGGCTTTTAGAGACGCCGGGGTGCCGGAATTTCGCCCCGAAGGGGATCTTTAACGTGCCAGTAAATCTACGGACACGGTTCCCTCGCATTTGCGCACCCTCAAATGCCAGCTGACTGCGCCAGGATACGAACCTGCAATCTCGGGCCCAGCAAGCGAGAACGTTACCCCTGAGCCACGCAGCCAGCCAGGTAGAAGAAGAAAAGGACGATGAAGGAGTAAGGGAAATAAAAGACAAGGACCAAGGGCAATTGAAGAATTGAAAAGCAGACCCAGTTCAGGAATCCCTCGGGGTTGCCAACTCCCGAATTCACCAACCGTGAGTCTTTGAGGGTGTAGCACTATCCAAAGTGTAGCATAAGTGGTGGGGCTTCACACACCCTGCCTCCTTGAAGGCCTTGAGCAGAAGGCAGGAGATATCATGAAAAGAGGCAGAGGTCCGGCCCCTCGAAAAATGAGGTAATCAGAAATGATGGTACAAGGACCAATTACGGCGGAAAGTAGCAATACTCCCTAGCCCACGGATACTCCAATAGACCGCCAAAACATTTTAATTCTGTCTCTGAAGGCTGTAACGAGGTACATTCAGCCTAGCGAGGCAAAACTGAGAAGAGGAGGTTTAAATTCCTACCTCACCCATCGTGGAAGTGGTTTTCCTTGGTTTCCCACTTTTACTCCAATCAAATGCCGGGATGGTTCCTAACTCAAGACCACGGCCGCCTCCTTCCCAATCCTCGTGTGAATTACAAATACACACTCTAATACAGACATCACAATAACACAAGTTATCAGACGAATTCCACACCCTCTTAAGCACACGGGGCTATATGACCACATGTTGCAAACCCCCTAAATCAATCAACAACAACCTAATACCGTCGGGGTCGTAAAAAAACATAAGTTGACGAAGGCATATCGACAGGAAAGATGAAAGAGAGTAGCTTGTGCATAAGTAAGTGGAAGCAATGTTGGACTCAGCTGGGGTTCTGCGGTATCACAATAATAATAATAATAACAATAATGATATTTTTCTTTTCTTTTTTCGGAGGAGGAGAGAAGCATTTGCGCACAGAGTGTCGGACTCCTGAGTGGCAGACTGCTGACTAAAACTGAACACTAGCCTGGAACCGTTTATCTCATTACTTCAGGCTAGAGCCATTTTATCTTTACCAATAAGGCACACTTCCGTAGTGAAATATTCACTGGATAACGCCTCATTAAATACATCGCGAGTGATCTTATTCAAATTCCATCTCCGTTGTTTCTGAGTAGATAAGTTCTGTCCCCTTATTACTGCACACATTAATTAAAATATAATGATGATCACTACCAGTGTAGTATTGTAAAGGGTGATTCTTTTGCTGGAGTGGGGCCGGGCGGGCGCGCCTTCCACCAGCCAACCGAGCTCGCACCGTGGATTGCGCGCAGGTGGAAACCGTGATAAAGTGCATTATTAATGATAAATTCACCAGCAAACCATGATTAAAGAACTTACCTATCAACAGGAGATGCTAAGAGTATTCTCCTTCAGCTGACAGACAGGCATTGTACCGTGTAAATAAATTAGCGTTTACACGTTGTAATTCCCTTCTGTTGTGAGGGATATCTGCTGCCGTATGTTGTTCTCCAACTCTTCTACGGGTAATTGATATGTTCACTTTGTATTTTAAATTAAGCCACAATTGAACATCAAACGGGCTTAGGTCCATGCTTCGATTAATTACAGTAAACACGCAGGGGGTGCAGGAGTAGCTACATAATGTAGCGCTGTTACTTTCAAAGTTACTGTCTGTCAGCTGAAGGAGAACATTTTTAGTATCTTCTGTGAAAAGATAAGTTCTAATTTTTAAATGGAGACGTGAGGGCGTCCAGATTCCAAAGAAATATGAAAACATAGGTGCCTCTTTAATTAAATCTTGCAGCTGTTGTTTATGTTACCTTCTTAACTTTGCGCTGACACTACTGTGCCCTTCTGAACTAAGAAATATGCAAATCATAGTCCGCTAGCTCAAATCAGACAATCGGGGCATAGTATGTTCTCCCACTGTATGATTTACACATTCTGGATCAAGCATCGGATACACTTCAAAAATAAACATCAAAATTCTACTACAAAACTATTTAATACATTTCAAAATTAGGCGCTACAAACAAACATAAAAACTGAATAACTTCACACTTGTTCTAACTATGAACAAGGAATCACTAAAACATAGCTTACAAAAATCATTAATTTAAGGTTCCATTGAACCTGACAAAAATGTCAAAATCACTTTCACTCCCATATAGCATCATTTAAAAATTCATCAAACGAGCTCCAAATGTCTCGGTAATACCCTTTACATACAGTTACATATTTAAAACACATTAATTATTCTTAATCTGAATATTATTAATAACTTGAATTAATGTTTACAATGGTGTCAACAATTAGCATTTAATGGATCCCACATATTATTCACAATGTATCATCTCTCTTATCCAACACTACCAAACTGTACTTGTCCTGGGGAAACTCGTGTACCTCAAGTTTTGGAAACTACTGATTAAATAAAAAAAGATAAACTCCCATGTATCCCAATGTTTCCAACAATACTTGGGAACAATAGCATATAAAATGTAACAATAAAAAGGGGTTTCTATTATTGTCTCAAATGACAATGATATCATTAATTAAATATGGATCTGAACTTCAACAGCAAGGATAAATACATTAGCAAGATCTCGGTACAAATTACCGGTCCGTTTAGAATGTTTATATAACAGCAGACCGCAGACAACATCTGGTTATACTGCATTACAGGACTACCCTAACGGTGGCCCTTTCACAAGTCAAGACACTTAAGACGAGATTTATTGCAGTGGAGGGAGACTCAATATCTACCTCACTCTGGACGGCACACAAACAACTAGCTTGCTACAAGCGTATCTTTCTTAAACTTGGAGAGACAACAAGTTACATTTATTTAACAAAAACATTATGAGGTTCTTTAACCGACTCATATGGCTCAGGTGTGATTATAATTGTGGAGTTTTCACGCTGGCTGGTAAGATACTCAATAAAACCAATAATAATTAAGGGGCTCTCGAAGTAAAGAAACGCTCGTTCGTTCCTCTGGCCTGCCTCTAGGACACATCCATTTTTGAGGACTTAGGACCTGCAAATGGAGCGATGGTATCTAACCACTCGTCCTAATATTAGCGTCTTCTGGCTGGCATATGCACTATCCCTGCGCTCAACAACAATAAAATTAGCACCCTTCATAAAATCTGCTTCTGCAGATACACACACAATCTATTACCGCTTCCAGCTGATCCCCACAATTACCAATTTCCTGGCCTATTTCACTGCATTCCTAGCGTGACAATTAATATTATATGCGCTCTACTGGCCTCAATTAGTAATTCCGTGATGCCTTTCAAAGTAAGATATTTATTCCAAATCAATTAATTTATCCATCCAAAAATAATAGTTTTCCCGATGATATACAATTCTTGACATACATTTACTAGAACTCAACTGGTTCAATAATTATTCTTATCATCATAAGGAACTCAACGGTTTTCCTTAATTATCAGTATTATGAAATTAATTAAACAATTAATTTATTCATGAAATTATTATCCTTACCCTGCTGGTATTAATGAAAATGAAAATCCACAGCCTGCTTCCAGTCGACCGACCGGGTCAGGGAATGGAATGAATGAAGCCTCCATCTAGCGGCGAGGATGTTAACTGTGCCGGCTTCCGAAGCCTGTCGCACTCCCCTGGGGCAATGATTAAATGAATGACATATGAAATGAAATGATAGTGGAGAGTTTTGCTGGAATGAAATTTGTGGCAGGGAAAACCGGAGTACCCGGAGAGAAACCTGCCCGCCTCCGCTTTGTCCAGCACAAATCTCACATTGGGTGACCGGGATTTGAACCACGGATCCAGCGGTGAGAGGCCAGCGTGCTGCTGCCTAAGCCACGGAGGCTTCGCTGGTATTAATATCATTATTAATTATTTTTACTAGTATTCCACTGAATACTATTTCTTTGAGTATTAATTAGTAAAATTATGTAATTACTTCCATCATTAATTTAATGTTCAGATCCTGCATTTCTCACTATACACAGCTTTACATATCCCTGTTTTTCAACGTTTGAGAATTAATTCTCTGGTCATTGTTACACGAGCTCCCCAAGGCCAAAATACATAATCAAATTTGGTTACACACATGATTTGATCCAGCCAGACTCTCTGGATTCCAGTGAAGCGACATTTCGCCCACACTTATTTGCTTATTCCGTGTTGACACCCATATTAGCACACGTTAGATTTTCCCGAAATTTACACATATTATACACTTTTAACTTGGTTTGAGGAAATACACTCATAATTACACAATCACTAAAAAGAAAATCACTAAAAATATATTAAAATTTCACCAACAAATTATATTTACACACATTAATTTCACTTTTGGCATTTATATTGCCTTACACACGTGAATTCTTTCTTTTCCGCCTCGCAGGGATGCAAGTATCAATCGTTGCCTCCTAATTCCTATTTGGATGATTGACAGTCTCGTTCGATATATACCCTCTCTTGGCTACGAAAGATTCTCCTATTCTGTTCCTGAAATTTATCGGCACCCTAAGGGGGGTCATACAGTAGATTATACTGAAAAATGACATTTTTTAAAATAAATCTCAGACGAAAGGTTGAGGCTTTCTTAACATAGATACGAAGTTTTATGTAAAAATTTCTCATAGTTTTAGAGATATTCGCATTTTAGTGACAGCTCGCACGTTGTGATGGGCGTGGCTACGTAGCAATGGATGCAAATGTACAGCGCCAGACGGTTGTGTGGTTTCTCTTTTCATTAATTTCTTATAACACTGGCTGCTTGGGTAGTATACACGTAGGCCATGCCTGTATCCATGGTTTAGTGAGTTGTCTTTGAGAGTGGAAAGCTTTAGACTTCTGTTTGCAAGGTTACTGTTGTGCACTCCAAGGCCGGCGTAGTAGCAGTTTGTTTGGAACTTTACACGTGCTTTTATTACATTGAGTTGTAAATTGTGATCATAATGCCTAAGAAAGGGAACGTTGCAAGACAGAAAAAGAGGAGATATCTGGAAATCGCTTTTCTAATGAAGAGAGGGGTGATAATGGCAATGTTATTACTGACGTAACGAGTAGCCTAGGCCTAGTGCATCAGCCAGGAAACTTGGGCCAAAGGGTAGGTCACCTGTCAATGATTCTAAGGATACTGACAACGTGTCATATAGGATTATAGATTCTTCTTCATTAGTGGATAATATAAGTGTACGTTTGTCTTGCAAATTGTGTCATGGAAATGTGAAATTAATTTATAACAAGAAGTTCCGTGAAGAACTATACAGCCTACTTTTCATGCCAATGATTATTCTACAGAATATGAACCTATCTAGATTAATGATGAAATTAAGTTGCTAATATCGAAATTTCCAATTAGTTCGAAATACTGTATACCTGGCATAATGTATCCTAATAGAGCACTACAGTTGGCAGCCCTGATGACTGAATATATTCTTAGTTCCGTCTCCTACGGTACTAAATACAAAATTTGGTTGAATTCCACTGGATAGCATGGACGTTACATGCAGTTAAACATGGGATCTAACAGCGCGCGTAAAATCATGTTGGCAAAAATGTCATGCATGTATTGGTCACAAATAATCTGAAATAATATGATCTATTGTTGTGCCAATTTTGAATGAAATCCATTAGTTAGTATAGAAGTTACATGCATTTTAAAATTGGACCTATCAGCAGGCTTAGAATCATGTTGGCAGCACTGACGTATATTAGTTACTCCAAATTCGTCTAGAATGCCAGGTACTATACGTGTGCAAAGTTTAGAGCTATTGGCTTGCATACTTTCTGATATATTGATATTAGGGTAACAGAAATAGGGACAGCACATATTAACAGTTGGCAGCCCTGGTTGCTCCTTAGAATACGCATAGTCATATCTGTTATGGTACACATAGCACATACGAAATTTGGTTGAAATTCAAATGATAGTATGGAAGTTACATGTATTTAAAGTTGGACCTGTCAGCAGGCTTAGAATCATGTTGGTAGCACTGACGTATATAAGTTACTCCAAATTAATATAGAATGTCAGGTACTATACGTGTGCATAGTTTAAAGCTGTCGGCTTGCATACTTTCTGATATATTGGTATTTGGATAAAATAAATTAGGAGCATTTATTAACAGTTGGCAGCCCTGGTAGGTCTTAAGAACACGCTCAGTCATATCCGGTTATGTACACATACAACATACGAAATTTGGTTGAATTCCGCTTGATAGTGTAGAAGTTATATGCATTTAAAAATTGGACCTATCAGGAGGCTTATAATCATTTTGGCAACACTGTTTGGCCTCCTGGAAATTAAACTGAAATATTATGATCTGTACGTGTGCCAATTTTGAAATAGCTCCCATTCATACTTTCCAAGATATCCAACATGGAGCTCAAATTTCAATTGCGACTTTTTAGCAGTTGGTAGCACTGACATCATTTTCAAATATGGCCGTGAGATATTCAGGTATAGATCTTTACTCCTACCAAATTTTGTTTCGATTGCTGCAGCCGTTTAGGAGTTGATAGGGGGGGACACACACACACAGCCAGACAGACAGACAGAAGGACAGACAGACAGACAGACAGACAGACACACATTTGACCGATCTCATAAGTCTACTTTTTCCTCATTTTTGCAAAATGTGAAAAGTAGGCTAAAAAGGGAGAAACCAAAATGCAAAGGAGTCATTCAACTGTAAAATTTGGCCCTTTTGGCCCAAAACATCATTCAATGGTAATAACATTGTTCAAGTAGCAACCTACAGAGCACAGGCCAGTTTTAATGGTGGAGCTATCAGTAGTCTACAAGTGCCGAAGTCATTGGGAATCAAAATTGGGAAGAATACTGTGGAAGCTTTGAACAAGTTTGACAAGGTACGTGTAGATTCTGCTGAAAAAAAGTAAAAAACTCCACTTTGGAGGCTAGAAGGACTAGACGAAGACTCAGAGTGGAAAAACAATCCAAGCACATCCAGAAGGAGTGTATAACATATGCCAATGGAGCCTTCTAGGGTGAACTGTGATTAGAACTGTGTGTGACAACTTCACATGCCATTTCCTGAAAACTTTTTTTTTTTCAAACAAGAAACGTAATATCACAAGAACCATTGGTCTGGTCAAAATGAAACTTTGCACAGTTGTACAAATAGGAATGCTATAGAGGATGAACTAAAATAATGGAACTGAGAAAAAATTTAGGCTAAATATAATGATATAAACAGGTAATAAAATGTAAAAATTATATGTATATTTTTAATCTGCCAAATTAATTTGAATGCACTAAGAGATTTCATCTTAGTTCATCCTCTATAATTTTCTGTCAGTTTCAATTCAAAAGAAAGAAAACAGCCATTAAGCTCATATTTAAAGAGTTATCATGTTTTTTTGTCATATCATGTGCTTAATAATTTTATCAACACTTATTAATTAATAATGTGGCTAATTTACATTAAATTTACATTAAATTTTCATTTTTACTATATCAAACAATAGGTTAGGATGTTATATATCATCATATTCATTTTCAATGTCCTACTTGAAATAATGTAGGAAATAATCACAGTTTTGTCATGTGCTAGCCTAACTAAACATGGCATGACTACTGTATGACCCCCCTTAAGTTAATGCACGATATCAATGTCGCATTCGGTACCGCAATTGTTTATATGGCAAACTGTCTTTAGTTTAACGTTCACTCCTAGAGTCGCTGTACTAGATTTCCTGCGCTCTACAATTGCTTTTCTAGTCCACGTTTTGGACTTTATTCTGGCGATTGTTGCCTATTATTTGTGGAATAAATTCCCAAGTCCTTACTGCAATTTCACTTGGCAACTGATCGCTATACTGTCGACTTCTCGAATCTATCGCCACTTTGGCGCTAACCTCCTCAGTTCAGGAAAATTAGGCATTTATCCTACGTTCAACCCTAATGTGGTTATTTAACGCACTGGATAAAATATAGAGTTTCACTACTCTGTCCATGTCTCGTATTACTTTCGAGATGCTGCGATGTAACTTCAATACTGGTGTTTTACGCCTTGACTGCCTTCGCCGGCTAACGTATTTGGATCAAAGTAAAATACTTTGCTTGAGTCCGTAGACTAATTCATAAAGTTCGGAGCTTGGCGGTACCTTTCCTTCCAACAAGGATTACGACGCTTCAATGCTCGGCGACACTGCTGAATACTGGAGCAGTACCTCCCCTCAGGAGTACTGTATTTTCGTGACACAGTATAACGTCCCACAGGACTGATGATGACTGCATGAATTCCCTCGGGTTCACGGCCTATATATTTGATTCTGATTTTAAAAAAAGGATCAATTTCTCTTCTTCTCCAAGACTATCTTCCAAAATAATCGTCGTACGAGGCTATAAAAAATACCTCCTTGGAGCTTATGCATTAAGTCTCTCAAATATATCAAAATTTCCAAAAATCGATCGTACAAATCTTCAATATTAATTAAAATGAGCTCCTCTGTTGCGTGGGTAGTGCCTTCGTTTTTTCTCCTACCACAGGCTTCTGGCTCGGTAAAGTACCGGCTATCCAATGCTGACATTGCACTTCTAATGTACTCAATTATTAAAACTTTTTCCACTCTCAAAATTCTATTCTCCCAGATAAATAACATTGAAGGAGAGACTTTTCCATAATTTTGTGTATTTCTGGCTGATTTCAATAATTTCTTCAATTGTTATGGCCACACCTCCCATTCAGTGTTGGCAATTTATCGCTGACTAATGACTTTTACAAAGATCTTCTGTCCTCGTCTTGCACGGAAAATTCCGTTGATCTATTTTTAGCCTATTTTCAATTTTGAAAAAATAGGCATATGAGATCACCTTTTGTCCGTGTGTGTGTGCGTGCGTGTGTGTGTGTGTGTGTGATTCGTGTGTGTGTCCCCCCCTAATAAAATCTAAACGGCAGGAGCGATTTCAATGAAACTCGGAAAGTTCATAGCAATATTTCCGGCGACCTCGACCGTGCCCTTCAAATTTAGTTACGACTCACCAATCCAACATGGCGGCTGTGCGAAATATTTCACCAGCATTCAATATCTCCGAAACTATTACCGATATTACCCTGACATTTTCTATGGTGATAGAGGGAACTACTATAAGTTCACTTATGTGACTTTTGAAAACCTGGTAACTACAAAACCAACATGGGGGCAAGCGAATTTGCAACTTTTAAATAGACGTTTCTCGCGATTTGACCAACCAAACGCAATGAAACTTGGTACAGTATATGTTTATATACATTGTAATGCACCGACATCTAACTTCGTTCAATTGTTTACATAATCACAAGATGGCGGATGTGCGAAATATTTCACCGGCTTTCTATATCTCTGAAAATATTAGCGGTATCTCCCTAAAATTTTGTATGGAGATAAAGGGCACTACTGGAAGTCCATCTATAAGATTTTCAAAAACCGGTTAACTACAAAATGAACATGGCGGCCAAGCGAATTTGAACATTTTAAATAGACCTTTCTCGCGATTTAATGTTCCAAGCGCACTGAAACCTGGTACAGGAAATATTTATACACATTGTAATCCACTGGTATCTAATTTAGTTCAATTGTTTGTTGTTGTTTGAGTCTTCAGTCTTTTGACTGGTTTGATGCAGCCCTCCATGCCTCCCTGTCCTGAGCTAACCGTTTCATCTCTACATAGCTCCGACACGCTACATCCGAGGCAATCTGTTTAACATATTCTAACCTTGGTCTACCCCTACAGTTTTTATCCTCGGCCCTTCCTTCCATAACTAAGCTTGCTATTCCTGGGTGTCTTAGTATGTGTCCTACCAACCTATCTCTTCTCTTCATTAGCAGTCGCCAGACACATCTCTCCTCTCCCACTCGTCTTAATACCTCTTTGTTTGTAACCCTATCTACCCATCTGATCTTCATCATTCTCCTGTAACACCACATTTCAAATGCTTCAATTGTTTACATAACCTCAAGATGGCGGCAGTGCGAATTTTAAAATTAAGTTTTTATTTCTTGTGATGTAGTCATGCGATCGAAGTGAAAGTTTGAATAATGAACCTACGCAATAATTTTCCTTTAATGGTACATGACTCTATGGCCTATACATTTAACATTCCAACATGGCGACCATCCGAAATATTTAGACGATACTGAATATCTACGAATCTATTTTAGCAATCAAACTGCATTTTTTAATGTTCATAGAGGCTATGAACTTAGTTCACCTATAGGACTTTAAATAACCTGGTGATCACAAATCCAACATGGCGGTGACGCGAATTATAAATATTCACATGGACGTTTCTCGCAATTTAACCATCCGCGTGCAGTGAAACTTGGTACAGTAAATCTTTATCCGAATGTTAATCCACTGGCATCTAATTTATTTCAATTGTTTCCATAACCTCAAGATGGCAGCTGTGAAAAAAAAAATCTCCTTGTTTTTTCTTGTGTCCTAATTATGCGATTGAAGTTTGAATACGCGTTCACAATAATCTGCATGTAACAGTACATAACTCTAGGACCTACATATATAAAATCCAACATGGCGACCATCCGAAATATTTAGTCGGTTCTCAATATCTACGAATCTATTACAGCAATCAAACTGAAATTGTGTATGTTGATAGTGGCAATTAACATTAGTAGGATATATGAAAATAGGCTGTATAGTTCTTCACGGAACTACTTGTTAATCCTTGCGCAAGCCTCTTTCCGCTGAGCGAGCGAGTGATCTCACATCCAGATGCAACCGTTTCACCACAGTTACCTCATCCATCCATGCGTCATACAATGGTAGTTTCAACTTAACCCTTCTGCTATCCTTAAAACTGTACTAAAATCTGTAATATTTCTTCTTTTTCTAACTTAAAAAGATATGGGTTCGATATCTGTGCCAACCACATGGGCACACTACACACCCTCGTTGATGAAAGTTTAGTGACTAGATGACTTTAATGGCCCGGGTTAGCTCGCCTCTGCCTCGCGCAACTCTGTGGTCCAAGCTTGGTTGGCTGGCGGAAAGCGCGCGCGCCTGGCAGTTGGCTGCCGGTCCCGCTCCAGCAAAGGAATCTCACTGTATAACATTCCATTCCTTTTAATGTATGGTGAAATGTCTCAGTAGTCATGGAGATATCTGGAATGGTCCCTCTATATCCCGGGCGCCGAAGGGTTGACACTGCACCTACATTTAAGACCAAATGTCCCGTTCGTGATGTAATTTCCAGAATGAACTTACCTCAGGAATTGGTATTGGGCATAACACAATCCACTGCTATAGCATTGAAATCCCCAGCTGCAGCGACTGCTCTAGTTGTATTACGAATGGCATCTTCCAGAGAGTTAACTTTCTAACGACAGTCTTCCATTGGCTTATTTGGAGTAACATAAAAACTAAAGTAGGTAACTCCTCAACTCTTTAACCAGACGCATCCGTTCCAGTTGTCGTGTTTCTTCATTGGAATTCTTCCAGAGTCTATGATCCAAATAAGCAAAGCTTTTAGTTTTTAGTTTTACGTGACCGTTAATCATGCGATCATGAGCCACGGGACCTCCTTTTTACGTGGAATCCGACCCACACGACATGGCATTTCACTTCCATAATCTCACATGCATTGACCAGGAATCAAACCCGGTCCACCTTGGTGAGAGGCCAACAGCTTGACCGCTGCTCCACCACGCCCCTATGATCCAAATGCAGAGGTGCCTAATGGGTCTCTGAACCAGAGAGGTGACTCCACATCTTGGTATTGATCACTCATTAACAGCAGATCAGTTGGTTTTTCGGCAGCTAGCTGGTAGAACAGCTGATGGGCAGTTCTATTCGTCTTTATATTAGCTTGCAGAACTCGGATAATTTTCTTTTTAATAATAATAATAATAATAGGACATATAACCCGAATGAAATCAACACGGCAATCCAGCAGAATTTTTGCTTTTCTCCGTGGAAAAAAGACAAAAGGGGCCTGGTTCAGTGAAGTAGAGAAAGATCTGTTGGAGATTGGAATAACATGTGAAGAAATCCAGGAGCGTGGCCCACTTAGGGAAAATCTTCAGAAACATCGGAGTTTTCAACTTAAGCCGAAGCTAAAAACCGGGAAGACGTGGACGACGGAGAGAAAGGTGCAACATCGATTGCGAATGAAAGAGTACTGGGCCAAAATTAAAATTCAGAAAAAACAGTTGACATGACGTGGTCCTTAGTTGGCCGTAACGAAGGAAGAAGAAGAACAACAACAACAAGGTATTGCAAGTAAAGTACGTAAAGTTTTGCCTCTTCAGTGACTCGGAACATCTTGAGATCCAGTGTTATCATTTGTGTCATTGTTGGCTCGCAAGGAGTCCAACGGTGATGGTTTTTATGTAAGTTACATTTCCGATTATCATCATAACAATAATAATCACAATAAAAACCCGTTTTTCTGGGCCCAATTATTACGCTATCCCGTTTATTACGCTCTTTCTGTAACTACCCTGGAAGGTTCGTAAATAATACTGCATAATTTTACCCTATTATAACTCTTCTAAATCTCGCTTATAGCGACTTTTACACGTACAAAATTAGGGGAAATTCCGTGTAAATTGTAAGAATGCACTGTATTTTAACAACAATAATAGTGATACAGTTATAATAATAATAATAATAATTATTATTATTATTATTATTATTATTATTATTATTATTATTATTATTAGGCCTATTATTATTATAAGACAGTAAATGTAAAATAATAAAATACTGTACAATACTGAAATGAAAATGAAAATCCAGAGCCTGCTTCCAGTCGACCGACCGGGTCAGGGAATGGAATGAATGAAGCCCCCATCTAGTGGCGAGGATATGAACTGTGCCGGCTGCCGAAGCCTGTGGCACTCCTCTGGGGCAATGATTAAATGAATGACAGATGAAATGAAATGAAAGTGGAGAGTTTTTTTCTGGAATGACATATTGACAGGGAAAACCGGACTACTCGGAGAAAAATCCCTCTGCCTCCGCTTTGTCCAGCACAAATCTCACATGGAGTGACTGGGATTTGAACCACAGACCCAGCGGTGAGAGGCCGGCGTTCTGCCGCCTAAGCCACGGAGGCTACACAATACTGAAATATTGTTTCAAATTTATTTTCCCACCTCACAAATCATTTTTCGTCTATAGCGCTGTCCCGCTTATTACGCGTTTAAACTAAAATCCATTGATGAGCGTAATAACGGGGTTTTACTGGTATAAGGAAAGAAACATTGTCGCCATTTGAATTACACATTCCAAGCGCTGCCAGTGTGTTTAAAACTACGCTATACAACTTGTGCAATATACCACACAGTCACACGTCTATTTTACTCCAGCTGTGCTTGGAATGCGGGCGCGCCTGGAATTTGGTCTGTAGTCTAAACACCACAACACTACAGTAGTAACCTTCATTATTCTGCTTGCTTCCTTGTCTGAGAGACAGTGCATTCTACGTACAGTGGAACACTGTGCGCAATGCTTGCCTTTGGCTTTATTATTATTATGACTAAGAACATTCCTGACAACAGTCCATTGTACTTTTCATATGCATGAAACTCGTCTGTTGGCAATGACAATTGTTGTTTAAAGGGGCCAAAATCTAGGTCAGCGACCTATAATTAAATGATATGAAATAAAATCTAAACGACTGGAGCGATTTCAATGAATCTCATAAGTCTATTTTTCATAAATGAAAATAGGCTAAACAGAAGAAGAATGTAAATAAAAGACAGGAGGAAAGGAAATGCCCTCAACCCTTGAAGAATGAGAATTGAGGGACTTGGAAGGAAGTAGAGCCACGAAAGGCAGAGAGGAAAGAGGAGAAGGGGGAAAACCGGACTCAGCTCAGAAATACCTCAGGGTCGCCAACTCCCGAGCTCACCAGCCGTGAGCACTTGAGGGTGTAGCATTATCCAGGGTACATCAGAAGTGGTGGAGCTACATACGCTCTGCCTCCTTTAGGGCCTTCAGCAGAAGGCAGGAGATATAATCAAAAGAAAAGCAAGGGGTCTGACCCCTCGAATGGGGGATCAGGAAAGATGAGAGAAGGGTCTGTTAAGGCGGGAAAATGAAAGACTCCCTAGGTCTCGGATACCCTAATACCGTCGGGGTCGAAAGAGAACGAGAGTTGACCAAGGGATGCCGAAAGGAAATGTGACAGTGAGGAGCCCGGCACAGTAAGTGGAAGGGTCACGTAGAACAAGGGAGGGGGTGTAATTGTTTAGTTATTAAAATATCTTATACGGTATTTGTTTTTCTAGACGTGAACTCGGTAAATAAAGAAAATAAATGGCTCAAATTCTAGGAATTTCACTTTCATATCGATTAAAATCGAATTTGAAATTTCATACACTCAACATGAATAGGCTTGTAGGATACCAAGTCAGAGCTGTCATTGTACACCAAGTTCTACAAAGTTCAACCAACAGAGCCATTTCATTCCCACCCATGAGGGTGGTTGTGCCCCTATAGATGGCCACACCACTCATGGGCCAAAAGAGGATAAATAACTGAAGATGTAAAATATAGAATTGGAGATGGAGTATGTGTAATGTGGATGTGTGCGGAGAAAAGGTAGAAGAGACCTCTTGGCTAAGACGTAAGAAGTTTAGGATTTTGTGGATGAGTGGTGTGTGTTCGAGTAGTGCTTGTTTGTGGATGGCATGGTGATTTTTGTGGTGGTTGGAAAGCAGAAGAAAGGAATGAGATGAAATGAAAGAAATAAAATCAATGGTTTGAAAAGAAGTGATGAGGAATTTATTTTAAAAGTGAAAGAGAAGAGAAGAGTCTAGATGAATGTGCGATTTATTTATTTTTTGAACCTGAAGGAAGAAAAGAAATGAAATGAAATGATAGAAATTAAATTAATGCAATGGTTTGAAATGAAAGATAGGTGAAGAAAAAAGCTAAAACCGTGATTGGAAACGAAAAGATGCGATATGATGAGAAAGAATAGTGACGAGATAAGGGAAACAGAAGTAGAAAAAGTAAATGGAACAGAAAATATTATTTTAAAGTAAAGTGAAAGTAGAGAGAAATTGAAAGAAAACTTGAGGATAGCGATGAAGTGATGAGATGTTATTTTAAGGCGAAAAAAAAAGAGCAGATTCGAGATGAAAGAGCGTTTCTTTTAGAAACAGGAAAAAGAAAGAAATGAAATGAAGTAAAATCAAGGGTTTGAAGGATAAGCGAGGAAACAGAGCTAGGTCCCGTTCTGAGGATGGTCATGACAAAGGAAATGAGCAAGGTGAGGTTCTAACTGAAAAACGAAGAAATAACGAGTATATTAACTACTGTAGTTCACTTTGGAATTAACTCCAGGAATCTGGAAGAGCCATTACGAGTCGTTTATATCTCTTAATGAGCCTGGGTTTCCTTTAAGCTCGCTGGATATTACAGTATGATCATAAAATCCATAAGCTCTCCACCGGCGGGAAGTGGCGCGCCCGGCCGGGAATCTGAGAAACTACTTCACAGAAAGCTCGTAGTTCAAGGAAATGGCATAAGTGGTGCGTCGATCGAACGTCTTCTTGATAAACGGCGCTATGTGCTTCGCGAAGCCTGGGTCTACACTACCTACTTCGATAGGCCCCGTCGCGTAACTACGAGGTGCGACCAGGGGGACCAACCCCCTCTAGAGCCAAATAATAAAAATATGAAATTTGATTAAGTTTTTTATTGTGTATATGATATTTTTTTCTTTTTGTCGTTAGGCCTTCTCAGGGGTCGTTCTATTCGATTTCCGTGGGCGACCTGCGCGTCGGGATGAGAGATGGAATGGATGAAGATGAATGAAACTGGACAAGGATGTGAAAGAAAGCGGTCGTGGCCTATCAGAAGGTACTGTCCCAGCATTTGCCTGGTGTTGAAAATGGGGAAACCACAGAGAACCATTTCAAGGACAGCTGACGGGGGGGGGGGGTCGAACCCACGCGTCTACCGAGTCAGCAGAGAGCTTGGCCCCATGACCTAACGCTGCTTATTAGCCAGCGTAGCCACTGCTGTCGGTAATATGATGATGATAATTGTTGTTTTAAGGGGCTTAACATCTAGGTTATCGGCCCCTAATGGTTTGGGTGATAGTGAAAATGAAAGATGATCAAATGAACCCTACAACTAAAACTAACTCTCCACTTACAAACTAGAATAGAAAATGGGAAACCAAAAGGAGAAGAATTGAAATAAAAGACAGGAGGAAAGGAAATGCCCTCAACCCTCGAAGAATGAGAGTTGAGCGGACCCAGCTCAGGAAACCCTCGGGGTTTCCAACTCCCAAACTCACCAGACGTGAGCCTTTGAGAGTGTAGCACTATCCAGGGTGCACCAGAAGTGGTGGGGCTACACACATCCTGCCTCCATGAGGGCCTTGAACAGAAGGCAGGAAATACAATGAAAAAAAAAAAGAGGCCTGACCCCTCGAAGAATGAGGGATCAGGAAAGATGAGACAAGGGCCAATTAAGGCGGGAAAGTGAAAGACTCCCTAGGCCTCGGATACCCTTACACCATCGGGGTCGGAAAAGAACAAGAGTTGACCAAGGTCGGTCGCGAGACGAAAGATAACAGAGAGCAGACTGGCACAAGTAAGTGGAAGCAATGCCGGACTCATTGTCAGCTGGGGTCCCGTGGTCGCCAACCCGCATCCCACAAGTTGTAAGCCCATGGGGAATAATTGTGACTTCCGATTGATGACAAATGATTGGATTGTGTACGCATTTGAAAGCATGTATTTTCCCTCAATTACATTTTTAGCGTTACGCTAACACACCTCACACTTGAATTTGTTCAGTTAGTCACGTTGCCATTTCATTTCTTTTCTGAAATGTTCTTAACATATATTTTGTGTCTAATCGATTTCTCTTTCAATGTTTCGTTCGTCGTTAATATGTATATATTGTTGAAAAAGATTAACCGGGCGATGGTTGGAAACATGAAGTCAAATTATACGGGAATTTCATAAAATCAGCAGGAGTAGTGAGTAGGCTTTTTAGACTACCCAGTCGGAGCTGGAATTGTTTGATGAACACAGCCTTGTTAGCCTACTTTCTTCTTTTTCAAAAAATGAAAGTTGACTTATGAGATCTACACAGGGCTAAATATTGTTTGTCTGTGTGTAATAGCGCTAGCAAAGGGCACCTCAGTGTCATGTTTTATATCACCGCCATCTTTACCAAAACTTAATGGCAGCCACCCAAATGTTCGAAACTTAAAATTAAATTACGACCAAACTAATCATCGGATCTCTACCAAATTAGGTGCAAACATACCGTCATATGGAACGCGTCCTGCGCTCAAAACTAGATCATCAGCCAAACCATTTCAAGATGGCAGCCGTGTAAATCATGCAAGCATTATAATCCAACCCACGTCCCACAAGTTGTGAGCCCCTGGGGGATAATTGTGAATAAAACCAATCTTCCGATTGATGACAAATGATTGGATTGTGTAATCATTTGAAAGCATTTTATTTTCCAAATCCGATTTTCGAATCGAGGGTGGTTTAAGCTATCCTAAAGAACGTGACCCGTTGAATATTATAATTTTATATTATAAAATTATACTGTAGTGGTGACTTAACACAGCTGAGCTGTCGCGGCCATATGACAAGATGGCAGCTGAACTCTCGTGCCTGACCTATATTTATTTCAACAAGTTACTTCAACCAACATTTAATTATACTCCTTGATAAGGACAGTTAACTTACAACTATACCCATACATTTAGGAGAAAGTAGGCTATATATTCTTTCCTGAACATCTTGTTCAACTTCAGATTCACTGGATATTTCTGAAGCAGCTGATAGTCACTTCGTAAATCAAGCTCCGAAAGATAATTATCTTCACTTAAATATGATTGATTCACAATCGCACTAACACAGGAAAGCTCTCCTACTTCATTGCGTGCTGCTATATTTCATTTCTTGGGTATAAATACAGCGCTCTATATAGGTTCCCCGAATTTCCTGCTCAAAGTATCCTAACAATTAAGTTCAGAAGGACATGTATTCTCTATATTCTATGTAGATATAGTCCTATCACTAGCTGCTGTTAAAACTTGCTAATCGAGGAGTAAACGCTTCCGACACACAATGCACACACTCATCACAAGATTCCACACACACCTAAATACATGGGGCTATATGGCCACCCTAAGGTTTGTTGTTGTTGAGTCAATTAGGGGCTTTGCAACATCGTGGTCATGTAGCCCCGTCTACTTGGGTGCATGTAGAATGTATTTGATAATCTGTGTCACTGTGGTTTTTTTTGTTTTTTTTTTTGCGTATGGCTTTTAGTGCCGGAAGTGTCCGAGGACATGTTCGGCTCGCCAGTTTTGTAGCTGCTTCGAGACGGACACCCAATGGGTGAGCTACAAGTACCGTTGGGGAGGAATGTTGGATGGGAGGGTCGAGGAGTTGGAAGGTAGCGGCTGTGGCCTATAGTTAGGGACCAACCCTGGCATTTGCCTGGAAGGAAGATGGGAAACCACAGAAAACCATCTTCAAGGTTGCCGGCGGGGGGATTCGAATCTCCTCGCCTCCCGGATGTGAGCGACTGCCTGCAGCCACGCTGTAACGACCACGGCTAACTCATCCGGTACAAGTCAGAGTAAGTACACTGCATAGTAGTATTTTGATGGTGCATGCTAGTTTCATGTTTGTTTATTGACTTACTACTTAATTGTGTTTTAATTGTACACACATGTAAACATGTTTAGTCATGTAATTCATAAAAAACGTTCCGGAAAAAACATAACTTATAACAATGATGATAATTGTAGTTTAAAGGGGCCTAACATCTAGGTTATCGGCCCCTAATGGTTTGGGTGAATGTGATAATGATAATGTAATGTAAACTATAACTAAAATTAACTACAGACTTACATACTAGAAGAGATAATGCAAAACAAAAGAAGAATAAGGTGAATAAACGACAGGAGAAGAGGAAATGCCCTCAACCCTCGAGGATTAGTTAGTTAGTTATTGTTGTTTTAAGGGGCGTAACTGCGAGGTCATCTGCCCCCCCTCCCCCCCCTCGAGGATTGAGGGACTTGGAAGAAAGGAGAGCCATGAACGGCAGATAGGAAAGGGAAAGAGGAGAGGGGCCGCCCCAAAGTCAATGGAAAAGGGGGAATAACCGGACACACCTCAGGAAACCCTCGGGGTCGCCAACTCTCGAACTCACTAGCCATGAGCCCTTGAGGGTGTAGCACTATTCAGAGTGCACCAGAAGTGGTGGAGCTACACACACCCTGCCTCCTTGAGGGCCTTGTGCAGAAGGCAGGAGATGTCATGAAAAGAGAAAGAAGGCTGACCCCTCGAAGAATGAGGGTATCAGGAAAGATGAGACAAGGGCCAATTAAGGCGGGAAATCGAAAGACTCCCTAGGCCTCGGATACCCTAATACCGTCGGGATCGGAAGGAACAAGTGATGATCAAGAGAGGTCGATAGGAAAGAAGACGGAGAGGAGACCGGCACAAGTAAGTGGAAGCAATACCGGACTCAGCTGGGGTCCCGTGGTCGCTAACCCACGTCGCACTAGATGTGAGCCCCTGGAGGGAACTTAAAACGAGATTCATCTTTGAATCATAGTGATACACCCTAGACAAACTACCACAATACTGTAGTAGCGACTTGAATTAAATTAATAAATTAATTTTTTAGTGTAAACTTGAACCACTGCTCAGTCATCAGGACCTGATGATGGCCACTTGAGGATCGAAACCTGTAATCCTAAATTGCCTCATTAATTGTGATAATCTAATTAATATATGTGATTACATATTTACATATTTACATCTTGTAACCCGCCCATTCTTTGGGCGCAATAGTGTTGACCGACTGAAGAGCTACCAAGGACAATTTGTGTAGGAAACACTGAAAGAATGGCTTCGTATCTCCACAGTAATGCCTGACCCATCTGGGGTCCCGTGATGATGATGATGATGACAATTCTTGTTTTAAGGAGCCTAACATCTAGGTTATCGGCCCCTAATGGCTTGGGTGATTGTGAAAATGGAATTGAAATGAACAATTCCTAAACCTAACTACATACGTACAAACTAGAAGAGGAAATGGAAAACAAAATGAATAACAAGATGTTCAGTAAAGAACATATAGCCTACTTTCTCCTAAATGCATGGGTATTGTTATAACTCTTTGTCCTTTTCAAGGAGTATGATTGAATGTTGGTTGTAGTAGCTTGTTGAAATACAACGTGCTATAGGGATATTAAACATGAATATGAGGTGCCCTTTGCTAGTGCTACCTCTGTAAAAAAATTCATTCAATTCGGTTTCACCGTGTTTGAATTGATCTGGGGAATGGATTTGCACACATACATGGCCGCTATTTGCAAACTATTGGGCTGATGACCTTGTAGTCAGTCATAAGATGCTTTCCACAAAAAGGCATGTTGTTGCAAAATCCGGTAGAGATCAAATTATTAGGATGGTCGAAATTTGATTTAAGCTTTTAACATTTGGGTGCCCGTCATTCCGTTTCCGTCAAGATGGCGGCGATATAAAACATGACACTGAGGTGTCCTTTGCTAGTGCTACCTTTGTACCAAATTTCGTTCAATTTTCCCTCACCGTGTTCGAATTGATAGGGGAGGACAGACATTCAGAGTCCACACACTCACACACACACACACACACACAGACTCACACACATACACACACACAGACAGACACACTTTTTTTCGCCCTGTAGTGTTCTCATAAGTTTACTTTCATTTTTTGCAAAAATCGAAAGTAGGCTAATAAGGGAAACAAAAGACAGGAGGAAAGGAAATGCCCTCAACACTCGAAGAATGAGAATTAAGGGACTTGGAAAAAAGGAGAACCAAGAAATGATGATGATGATGATAATTGTTGTTTTAAGGGGCCTAACATCTAGGTTATCGGCCCCTGATGGTTTGGGTGATCGTGAAGATGAAAATTAAAAGCGAACTTAAAACTAAAACGAACTACTAACCTACATACTAGAGAAGAAATGGAAAACTAAAGGAGAATAAGGCAAATAAAGGACAGGAGGAAAAGAAATGCCCTCAACCCTCGAAGTAGGCGGATTGAGGGACTTGGGAGGAAGGAGAGCCATGAAAGGCATATAGGAAAGTGAAAGAGGAGAGGGTCCGCCCCAAGGGGAAGGGACAAAAAGGGAAAACGGACCCAGCTCAGGAATCCCTCGGGGTCGCCAACTCCCGAACTCACCAGCCGTGAGCCCCTGAGGGTGTAGCATTATCGAGGGTGCACCAGAAGTGGTGGGGCTACATACACCCTGCCTCCTTAAGGGCCTAGAGCACAAGGCAGGAGGTAAAAGGAAGAGAAAAAGAAGGCTGACCCCTCGCAGAAGGAGGGTATCAGAAAAGATGAGACAAGGGCCAATTAAGGCGGGAAAGGAAGAGACTCCCTAGGCCTCGGATACCCTAATACCGTCGGGGTCAGAAGAGAACAAGAGTTGACCAAGTGAGGTCGACAGGAAAGAAGACAGAGAGGAGCCCGGCACAAGTAAGTGGAAGCAATGCCGGACTCAGCTGGGGCCCCGTGGTCGCCAACCCACGCCCACAAGATGTGAGCCCCTGGGGGAAGAACCAAGAAAGGTAGACAGGAAAGGTAAAGAGGAGAGGGACCGCCCCAAAGGCAATGGAAGAAGGAGAAAAACAGGACCCAGCTCAGGAAGCCCTTGGGGTCGTCAACTCCCGAACTCACCAGACGTGAGCCTTTGAGGGACTAGCGCTATCCAAAGTGCACCAGAAGTGGCGAGGCTACACACACCCTGCCTCCTTTAGGGCCTTGAGCAGAAGGCAGGAGGTACAATGAAAAGAAAACAAGAGGTCTGTACCCTCGAAGATTTAGGAATCAGGAAAGATGAGACAAGGGCCAATTAAGGCGGGAAAGTGAAAGACTCCCTAGGCCTCAGACACTCTTGTAATACCGTCGGAGTCGGAAAAGAACAAGAGTTGGCCAAGGGAGGTCGAGATGAAAGATAACAGAGAGGAGCCCAGCACAAGTAAGTGGAAGCAATGCCGGACTCAGCTGGGGTCCCGTGGTCGTCAATCCACGTCCCACTAAATGTGAGCCCCTGGGGGGGTGGGGTCCCGTGGTCGCCAATCCACGTCCCACTAAATGTGAGCCCCTGAGGGGTGGGGTCCCGTGGTCGCCAACCCCCGTCCCACTAGTTGTGAGCCCCTGGAGTGTGGTTAGTTCATTGACGTTATGAACGTTTTCCCTGCCAAATGTCCTTCCATTGTATCGCTGTATTACAGAACCTTCAGGAAACTATAGAATTCGGTAATGCATATCAATATTGTAAAATTCAATCGAGCCTGTACAATATCACATGTGTGCCCCCAGAGAAATATCTGCGCTGACAAATACCGCCCTAGGGATGAATATTTAACATTATTTCCAATAGTGAACGTATGAAGACGCTCCTCTCGTCCCAGTGGGAAGCCGGGAATCAATATCAGTGAAACTTGCCTCCTAGCACATGGTCCATATTCCAATAAGGTCAGTGCCACTGGGCTCTTTGGCTTTAGAATGTGTGAGGAATTCCCACTACTGATCAACAATGAGCTAAGGTCATCATTTCTGACGGTGGAGGAAGTGGTGGTGGTGATGATGATGATGATGATGATGATGATGATGATGATGATGATACTAATTGTTGCTTTAAGGACAATTTTCACCAATTATTATATCTTATTATATAATACGCTAAGGTGTATGTTTCACAAAACTCAAGCTCCTAAACCAGAGGCAGTTACAAGGTGTGGTTTGTACCAAAATCTCCCAAGTCGTCTCAATAGTACAGGAAAAATCTTGCATTTCTTGAAAACTCAACGGAAAAATATGTATTTGTTTATAAAGTGCTTTAAAACAAATAAACAAGACGATAGCCCCTGGCAGAACTCTGTCGCGTACAGCCGCATAGCACTAGGGCCGGACGGGTAGTCTGTAGGGGCGCACACAACCCATTATGCGAGAATTCTCACACGGGTCTGCTAGTTATCTCTTAATCCATCATTAATGGTCATTTAGATTTCATCAAAGAGAAACTCTCGTTAACTTACCACTAACAAGCAATTACGTTAAATGTCCAAATCTGACCATTCAACACCCTAAAGCATCATTAATGAGATGATGATGATGATGATGATGATGATGATAATATTGCTTTCTAAGGGGCCCAACATCTAGCTTATCGGCCCCTAATGATTTGTGTGATCGAGAAAATGAAACTACAACTAAAACTAACTACATAAATTACGGATTAAAAGAAGATAAGGACAAAAGAAAGGAATAAAAGACAGAAGGAAAGGAAATGCCCTCAACCCTCGAAAAATGTGGACTGAGGGACTTGGAAGGAAGGAGAGCCAAGAAAGGCAGACGGGAAAGAGAAAGAGGAGAGGTCCACCCCAAAGGCAATAGAAAAAGGGGAAAAACCAAACCCAGCTCAGGGATCCCTCGGGGTCACCAACTCCCGAACTCACCAGCCATGAGCCCTTGAGGGTGTTTCACTATCGAGGGTGCACCAGAGGTGGTGGGGCTATACACACCCTGCCTCCTTAAGGGCCTTGAGCAGGAGGCAGCAGATATGAAGAGAACACAAGAGGTCTGATCTCTCGAAGAATGAAGGATCAGAAAAGATGAGACAAGGGCCTACTAAGGGGAGAAAGTGAAAGACTCCCTAGGCCTCGGATACCCTAATATCGTCGGGGTTGGAAAAGAACAAGAGTTGACCATGGGAGGTCGATAGGAAAGATGACAGAGAGGAGCCCGGTACAAGTAGGTGGAAGTAACGCCGAACTCAATTGGGGCCCCGTGGTCGCTAACTCACCTCCCACTAGCCGTGAGCCCCTGGGGAAGAAGCATCATTAAAGTGGAGGGAAAGAGCTGAACTATATCTCTTACATCTTGCAATGCCAGAAAAATATGTTTATGACAGTGAAATTATAAAAGATCCTGCATGTTACTGATACCAAGAAACAAGAATACGGAAATTTAAAAGATAACATAACCGAAGTGGGATTCGAACTCCTTCCAGCTCTGCTTAATGAACTGCAATTAAATCACATATGCTACAAGGACAACAAGGAGAGTGTGTCCTATTTAGCTTCGTAAGTAAACAATGTATACACACAACTGCTAGTTCTCCTAAATACTTTGTTCGTATCATTTTAAGCGTTTGCCATGAATAAGGTCTCCTGTATTTCCCTTCCTTTATAATTATGTTCCAGAATGTCTCAAGGAAGCATCGCAAACAATGATCAGTGCTACTGGTTTTAGTTCTGTCAGCCATTTCTCCCCAGGGTGTAACCGAGTCTAGGATTGAGTGAGAGCCGTAAGACGTATTTAGGTAATTACGAATACGAATGGCCTCGAGATATGCATCGACGATAACCATGCATTAACTCTCGTATTTAACATCATGGTGCTTGAAGCCATTTTTCAATGTTGTCTCGTATTTAAGTTAAATATGAATTTACTAACTAATCGTTAGTAAACAGTTGGTGAAAATGGCTCTAAGGTGCCTAACATGAGGTTATCGGCCCCTAATTGTTTGAATGACAGTGAAAATGAAACCTCAGTTCTACGTCATGGGACTAAGTAGACCCAAAGTTAAATTTCTTGGCAAAGCCGGGAACCAAACCAGAACCTCGGGGGTGACAGACAAAAGATGGCCTAGTAGTATATAAATCTCAAATTATAAAAGCCGCCTTTTCAAGCACTAGAAAGTAGTTTAATAATTAAATGAAAACTTACATGTTTCGTTATATCAATGATAACTTCGTTAGCGTTAAAAAATCTTCGAAACTATCTTAACAAAACCCAAAAACAAAATGGATGGTTGGTTGGTTCCTTAGTTTAGGGGCTGCGACAACGCGGTCATGTAGCCCCGTGTACTTTGGGTGTGTGTAGAATCTGTCTGATAACCGGTGTTAATTGTGATGACTGTATTAGTGTGTGTATCTGTTTTTTAATTCAAGTAGAGACTGCAACTTTGAATTTTCAAATAGTTCCTACTTTTGCCGCCAAACGCCACCGTCAACGACTACTAGGCCTAGTTCAGAACTAGCTACTAGACGCCACCGCAGTCGGCTCTTGGCAACGAACGTAGCAACCTAAGAGCGTTGTTTACATTCTTAACCTATCCAATTTAGTTTCACACAGGTGTAATTAGTGGAAAGATCTTTAACATGCCATAAATCTATGACATGGGACCGCCGGCTTTACTTCCCCTCCGAAGGAAGACATACTGAGGGATTTTTAACGCTCTTAAAAAATCCGACGGCTTCAGCCGGGTTTGAACCCGCTATCTTGGGCATAGAAGCTCAGCATGCTACCAACTACGCCACCGAAGCCGCAAAAAACAAAATGGATATCCTTACAAAAAGGCATTAATCTAAATAAACGAAAGGTCACAAAAAAGAATTAATAAATAATTATAGGATGTGTGAAATACTTGGACATTGATATTACAACCGTAAATGGAACGGTAACATTGCACCACATCCACTTGTGACATCAGTCACTTCAATAAATTTTGCACGTGGGAAAGTTTGCGTCATGACATATATCTCGAATCTGTTTGTTGGTTATCTCCGTCCGCTGTTAAAAATTGTTAATGCATATTGGCAGAAACGTTAGGTACGAGAGGGAATTAAACGCATGTGTAGGAACATAACGTATAAGCTTGAAGGACATCTGACCACGCATACGTTCTTTGAACCATCCAGTGTAGTTCCTCTACTGCAGTTCAAGTATGCAGCACGACGTACACTCCAGAGCAGAAAATTTCGTTCGTCCTTTTGTGGGGAATTTCGTACGAGTTCTTATGTTGTTGTGACTGGCAGTTTTGAAGGTATTGGTCTACGTACAACTGAGAAAGTATTGCAGGAGTTTTATTCTATTCGAGTGTGAAAAATGAGTATTTGTTCCATAGATAGATGTAGTACTTCTGCTCACTTCTTGCACCCGTTAAGGTCCCAAATGGCGAATGAGATCAATAAGGTAATTTTACGTGTGACAAAAACAAGCGGGTAAATGAACGATTAGGGTCAGTCATCACACACTCTCCCACACTTCGCTCTGTTCCAGGCTCTGGCGTTGCACTGAAGTTTTACACAGACGCAATGATATTGGTAAGTCCTTTTAACATAACCGTGTACTTGGCATTGTGGGCAAAATTGACAGGAATTAGTAATTTTATTGGTTTCGAGTCCCTTTTAACTACTGCGGCTTTTAGAGACGCCGGGGTGCCGGAATTTTGCCCCGAAGGGGATCTTTAACGTGCCAGTAAATCTACTGACACAGCTCCCTTGCATTTGCGCACTCTCAAATGCCAGATGGTTGCGCCAGGATTCCATCCTTGAGCACAGCAGGCGAGAACGATACCGCTGAGCCACGCAGCCAGTCTGACAGGAGAGATGAAGATGGTGATAATTCTTGCTTTAAGGGGCCTAACATCTAGGTTATCGGCCCCTAATGAACTGAAATGTTATGAAATGAGAGCATGAATATAAAAACAGACCACTGCCAGGGGATGAAAAAGAAAATAGTTTATATAAAACAGACAGTGAGCCCCAACAATAAGAACAGATAGACAGGCATGGTACAGAGAACAAATTAAGGCATTGACCTAAGAAATGTAATAACTGCCAAAATATAGTCAGTATGGGAAATCTTCGTGCTGTCGTTATAATACCCAATTCGATGTTTCTCACACACAAGTGAGACGAGAAGGAACATCAGCAGGTTGTCCATTAGCTCTGCTTACTCCGCCCCTGCGAGTTACCCCTTCGTCCACGAACCTTTGCGGTGCCTCGAGTGACCACGGCATGGCGGGCACCTGTTGAAATTCCCAGCTGGAGGTCAACCACCATGTCCAGTCCAGTTCAACAGATGATTATGATAATTGTTGTTTTAAGGGGCCTAACATCTTGGTCATTGGCCCCCTAATGGTTGAGGTGATTGTGAAAATTATGAAATGGATAACTACAATTGAAACTTGCTACTAAACGAACATTTACATGCGTACTAGAATAAGATGTTGACGATGATAATTGTTGTTTTAAGGGGACTAATATCTAGGTTATCTGCCCCAAATGGTTTGGGTGATCATGAAAAAAGAAAATGAAACGATAACTAAATCTAACTACAGCTTACACACTAGAAGAAGAAAACGAAAACAAAAGAATAGTAAGGGAAATAAAAGAAAGGGGAAATAAATGCCCTCGGCCCTCGGAGAATGAGGACTGAACGACTCAGAAAGAAGGAGAGCCAAGACAGGCAGATAAGGAAGGGAATGGAAAAAGGGGAAAACCAGACCCAGCTCAGGAATTCCTCGGGGTCGCCAACTCCCGAACTCAACAGCCGTGAGCCCTTGAGGGCCTTGAGCAGAAAGCGGAAGATATCATGAAAAGAAAAAGAAGGCTGACCCCTCGAAGAATGAGGGATCAGGAAAGATGAGAGAAGACCCAATTAAGGCGGGGAAGGAAGAGACTCCCTAAGCCCCGAATACCCTAATACCGTCGGGGTCGGAAGAGAACAAGTAATGACCAAGAGAAGTTGACAGGAAAGAATACGGGGAGGAGCCCAGGACAAGTAAGTGGAAGCAATGCCGGACTCAGCTAGGGTCACGTGGTCGCCAACCCACACCCCAGTAGATGTGAGCCCCTGGGGGGGGGGTCTAGAAGAAGAAGAAGAAGAAGAGGAAAAGGACAAAAACGTATAAGGGAAATAAAAGAAAGGGACTAGAAACGTTCTCACCCCGAGAAAAATGACGACTGAGATACTCAGAAAGAAGTAGAGCCATGAATGGTAGATAGGAAAGGAGAAGAGGAGAGGGTCCATCCCAAAAGGCAATGGAAGAAGGGAAAAGTGGACCCAGATCAGGATTTCCTCGGGGTCGCCAAAACCCGGACACATCAGCCGTGAGCCCTTGAGGGTGAAGCACTATACAAGGTGCGCCAGAGGTGGTCGGACTACACACACCCTGGCGCCTTTAGGACCTTGGGCAGAAGGCAGGAGATGCCATGAAAAGAAGAGTCTGTCCCCTTAAAGAATGGGGGATTAGGAAAGATGAGCAAAAGGACAAATTAAAGCGGGAAATTGAAAAAAGCCTTGGGATTCGAATAGTCTAATACCGTCGGGGTTGCAAGAGAACACGATTTGACCAAGGGAGGTCATTCATTCATTAATTTATTTTATTTACAAATGGGGGTAATTCCCCGGTGGCAATTACAGATAGGAAGAATGAAAGAGGGGACCGTGGCACACGTAAGTGGAAGCAATGACGGACTCAGCTGGGATACCGTGGTCGTCAACGCACGTTCCACTAGTTGTGAGCCGGAGTTTTCGTCACAAGGGTGTAGTTTTCTGTGAAACTCTCTGTAGCGCCCCGCAGCAAGAGCAAGGGAAAGAAAGGATATTGGATCAAAAACGAGCGCTCTGTAATCCCCAAAGACTCGCTATTGTTCCTCAACTAACCTGCGCTATCATCACACCAGCACCGGTAAAGAAAGAATTCCGTAGCTCCGTGTACATGAAAAGGTTATAAAAAACGTTATTAATGGCTTCAGAACCCATAGCAGCTCTTCCAAGTCACAAAGCTCTTTGAGCTGTGTGCCCGTTCATAAAGATGCGATGGCAAATAGCAGATTATTGTTCGTGTTGTTAGAAAGAAACTGAATTCCATTGCCACGCTATTGTTCTGGTTATTACTTAAAAACTTCGGTGACGCTTATCTGGAATGTGATGGCAAAATGGCTACTTGTGGCATTTTACAAGGATGGCCAAGATTCTAGCTCAGGTTTGCGGTGTGGAAGTATAACCTAAAAATTGATTTCCTTGAGGTTTAAGGGTACATATTGATCGATGATGATGAAGATAATTTTTGTTTTAAGAGGACTAATATCTAGTCCTCTCTCAACATACAACTCTATCAATATACAAAATTTCAGTGTGATTGCTGCAATAGATTCGTAGATATTGACAACCGTCTAAATATTTTGGGATGGTCGCCATGTTGTATTTATATATATAGGCCTTAGAGGTATGTACTATTACATGAAGATTATTGTGTAGGTGAATTATTCAAATTTTAATCGCATGATTAGGACACAAGAAATGAAAACGAGATTTTGAAATTACGCACAGCCGTCATCTTGTGGTTAATAAATAATTGAAATAAATAAGATGCCAGTGGACAAAAGGTGATCTCATAAGCCTATTTTCATTTATGATAAAAAATGGGTTGTGAGATGACATTTTGTCCGTGTGTGTGTGTGTGTGTGTGTGTGTGCGTGCGTGTGTGCGTATGTGTGTTGGTGTGTCCTAATAAAATCTAAACGTCTAAAGCGATTTTAATGAAACTCAGTAATGTCATAGTAATATTTTGTTTGATCCCAACCGTGCCTTTCAAATGTTATTACGTCTCACCAATCCAACATGGCGGATGTGCGAAATAATTCACCGGCATGTATATCTCCGAAATTATTACAGATATCACCCTGAAAGATTGTATGGTGATAGACAACGCTGCTAAAAGTTCACCTATGTGGCTTTCAAAATCCTGTTAATTACAAAACGAACATGGTGGCCAAGAAAGTCGAAACATTTAAATTGACTTTTCTCGCGATATAACAATCTGAGCGCAAAGAATCATGGTACAGCAAATGTTTGTACACATTGTAATGCACGGACATCTAATTTAGTTCCATTGTTTACATAAACACAAGATGGCGGCCATGTCAAATTTTAAAATTAAGTTTTAATTTCTTGTGTCCTAATCATGCGATCGAAGTCAACGTTTGAATAATGAGTCTACGCAATAATCCTCATCTAATAGTACATAGCTCTACGGGCTACATATACAGTATAAAAATCCAACATGGCGACCATCCGAATTATTCAGACGGTTCTCAATATCTACTAATCTATGTCAGCAATCAAACTGACATTTTGTATGTTGATAGAGGCTATAACCGTAACTTGACCTATGGAACATTCAATAACCTGGTGAGCACAAATCCAACATGGCGGCGACGTGAAATTTAAATATTTAAATGGACGTTTCCCGCGATTTAACCACCCGAGCGCAGTGAAACTTGGTAGACCTACTGAATATGCTTAATATACATTATGATCTACTGACATCTACTGTACGCTTGAAAATGCTACTTGCGCCCACGCCGGCCTTCAAAGAGGTAGTCAGAGAACACATGTTGTTGTTGTTGTTTGAGTCTTCAGTCTTTTGACTGGTTTGATGCAGCTCTCCATGCCTCCCTGTCCTGAGCCAATCGTTTCATCTCTACATAGCTACCACACCCTACATCCGAGGCTATCTGTTTAACATATTCTAACCTTGGTCTACCCCTACAGTTCTTGTCCTCGACCCTTCCTTCCATAACTAAGCTTGCTATTCCTGGGTGTCTTAGTATGTGTCCTACCAACCTATCTCTTCTCTTCATTAGCAGTCGCCAGAAAAATCTCTCCTCTCCCACTCGCCTTAATACCTCTTCGTTTGTAACCCTATCTACCCATCTGATCTTCATCATTCTCCTGTAACACCACATTTCAAATGCTTCAATTCTCCTCTTTTCTGCTGCACCAATAGTCCAAGTTTCACTTCCAAAGAGCGCTACGCTCCAGACAAAGGCTTTCAAAAATGACTTCCTAATACCTAAATCTATATTCGATGTCAACAGATTCCTTTTTTGT
Organism: Meconema thalassinum; assembly: GCA_946902985.2. Classification (NCBI taxonomy): domain Eukaryota; kingdom Metazoa; phylum Arthropoda; class Insecta; order Orthoptera; family Tettigoniidae; genus Meconema; species Meconema thalassinum. Next base: position 346,033,671 of record OX336392.1, read on the forward strand.
AGAAAGGCTTTCCTTGCCTGAGCCAACCTACTTTTTATATCCTCTTTGCTTCGTCCATCACTGGTCATTCTGCTTCCTAAGTAACAGAAGTCTCCTACTTCCTTCAGCTTTTCACCTGCCAATTTGAAGAGAACACATAGCAAAGAAAAAAAAAAGATATTTGGATGGAATTTTACACCACGGATGCCATGATAACGACGGACTGGAAAGAAGCAAATTATCATTTCAAACACTTTGTTACCAGATTTTCAGTGCATGGTTTTCATCAAAAGTGTTGTAGGACCATACATTTTCACGAGCCATGCGCGGACTGTGTTTGTGGTATGTGTGGGAAACTGTGAGAGATATCACGCGATAGGTTGTACAGTTAGAATTTTATCATTGTCTCCATTCTGTTGTGAATCAACTTGATTGATTATGTAACTGGCCACTAGGCTGCATTATTAAATTATTTAATATATTTCAATTGCTTTTATAACCACAAAATTGCGGCCGTGCGAATTTTTTAAATCTCGTTTTTATTTCTTGTGTCCTAATCATGCGATTGAAATTTGAATAACACACCTACGCAAAAATCATGTAATAGTATATAACTCTATGGTCTACATATATAAAAATCCTACAAATGCGACCATCCGAAATATTTAGACGGTTCTCGATATCTACGAATCTAATACAGCAATCAAACTGAAATTTTGTATGTTGATGAAAATGAAAATCCACAGCCTGCTTCCAGTCGACCAACCGGGTCGGGGAATGGAATGAATGAAGCCCCCATCTAGCGGCGAGGATATGAACTGTGCCGGCTGCCGAAACCTGTCGCACTTCCCTGGGCATTGATTAAATGATTGACAGATGAAATGAAATGATAGTGGAGAGTGTTGCTGGAATGAATTTGTGACAGGGAAAACCGGTGTACCCGGAGAAGAACCTGCCTGCCTCCGCTTTGTCCAGCACAAATCTCACATGGAGTGACCGGGATTCGAACCACGGAACCAGCGGTGAGAGGCCGGCGTGCTGCCGCCTAAGCCACGGAGGCTCTGTATGTTGATAGAAGCAATTAAAATAAATATGATATATGAAAATATGCTATTTAGTTCTTCATTAATGAAGATTTTAATGAATCACAGCAAGGTCATTTACGTTTTACAATAAAAATGGATATGTACACAATGAAAACGTACAACAGACTAACCCTAAACTAGAAGTCTTAAACTACATACCTTAAAAATGTAGCCACTCTCCCTCATGAACCGGATGACGAGGTCTGCTGACGGCCCGTCATCACATGGAACAAGAGACGGTGTTACGCAGTTTGAGTGTTCTTGTCAGATCCGTCAGGAGGGGGGGGGGGTGTATCTTCTCTCTTTAATAAGTGGCACTGCGTAAAAATCCCATGGCCGATCTGGAGTTGACAGAGTACCACAGCTTCCTTCCGTCTAGATCGGAAGAAAGATACCCGTACCTTCGTTGCCTCCTTGATGACTCTCAGTGTGATGGGCAGAGACGTGGCGCGCCTCGCTTCCTCCCAATGCGGCATAAGAATGTAACTCTTCAAGGATCATTGAGTTCGGTTAATTAGTTCCACTATTAATGATTCAAAGGGAAAGGCTGTCCTTCTGCACATTTTTCAGTAATAATAATTTTGTATCTTATCTTACGTGACGGGGATATGACCTAGAAGTAGCTCTACACTGCCTTATTTTACTCTATGGATACGTCAACGACAGTAATGGAGCTCATTATCATTAATATTATTATTAATATTATTATTATTATTATTATTAACAATAATATCATTTAAATAATTCATGTTTTTGGGCTAATGCCGTGTGTATTTAAATTAGAACCATACGTTTCGGAGAAACCTTGCCTCCTTTCAGCCCAAAAACATGAATTATTTATATGGTAAAACCGGACCGTGAAAGCCTTAATATACATAATAATATCATTATTCTAAGGAGCCTAACGTCTGGGTAATTGTCCCCTGTTTGTTTGGGTGATCGCGATAATGAAGGAATAACTCCAACTAAAACTACTAAACCTACGTACTAGCAAAGGGAAAAAAGGAATAAGGAGTATAAACGACAGGGAAAAGAATGTCCACAAGCCTCAAGGAATGAGGGCTGAGGGGTTCTTAGGAAGAAGTAGAGCAATGAAAGGCAGATAGCAAAATAGGAGAGGGTCCTTTCAATATTCATTGTAATAGGAGAGAAACGGATTGAGCTGTGCAATCGCCAGCTCGCGATCTCACCAGCCGTAAGCCCTTGATGGTGTACTGTCCGTCCAACAGCTTAAGGTCCGTGGCAGGAGACAGCTGACCTCTACTGGGTGAGTTAGCCGTGGTCGTTACGGCATGACTGCTGTCAGTCGCTCACATCCGGGAGGCGAGGAGGTTCGAATCCCCCCGCCGGCAACCTTGAAGATGGTCTTCTGTGGTTTCCCATCTTCCTTCCAGGCAAATGCCGGGGTTAGTCCCTAACTATAGGCCACAGCCGCTACCTTCCAACTCCTCGACCTTCCATTCCAACTTTCCTCCCCAACGGTACTTGTATCTCACCCATTGGGTGTCCGTCTCGAAGCAGCTAAAACAACCTGGCGAGCCGAACATGTCCTCGGACACTCCCGGCACTAAAAGCCATACGCTAAAAAAAAAAAGCTGGCCTCTGCGCGAACGACAATAGTGCCAACCTACGTCTCACCCGTACGATTTCACAATTGAAACTAAACGAAAGTAGCAGTGAGTAACATCGGTGCTGAGTTGGCAATACCTGCAGCGACACGTCCACTCAATCAACGCAGCTGGGATGTCTCTCCTCTTCCCTTCAGCCCCAGGAGCTGGTGGACGGACAGTAGCATTACCCAAGGAACGGCAACACGCTCCCTCTCTGCTTTAGGGCCTTGATCAGAAGGCAGGGGATACCATAAAAAGAAAAAGAAGGGGTTTGACCCCTAAACGACTAAGACTATCAGGAAGCATGAGACAAGGGCCAATTAAGGCAGGAAAGTGAAAGACATCCTAGGCCTCCAATACCGTAATAACGCCGTGGTCTGAAGAGAGCAAGAGTTCACCAAGAGAGGTCGACAGGAATGATGACAGAGAGGAGTCCGGCACAAGTCAGTGGCAGCAATGCCACACTGAGCCTGCCTGCTTTAAACTAAATCTGTTCAATTCGATCACACGCCTTGCTCTACAATAGAAAGCACTTGATGAGTTAATTGGGCGTATGAACGTTTTAACAAATTATACCGCCCTAAGCTCACCACATTTCCTTGATAATTGAATCTGCATAAGCAGGCTCGGCAAAGGTCAACAATAATTCGCCCCAAAGCGGCCTACATACAGCAGCTACGAGGTGATGATAATGATGATGATAATTGTTGTTTAAAGGGGCCTAACATCTAGGTTATCGGCCCTTAATGGTTTAGGTGATAATGAAAATGATAATTGATCAAATGAAACCTAGAACTAAAACTAACTACTGACTTACAAACTAGAAGAGTAAATGGGAAACAAAAATTAGAAGAATGTAAATAAAAGACAAGAGGAAAGGAAATGCTCTCAACCCTCGAAGAATGAGAATTGAGGGTCTAGGAAGGAAAGAGAGCCACGAAGGGCAGAGAGGAAAGAGGAGAAGGTCCTCCCCAAAGTCAATGGAAAAAGGGGGGAAACCGGACCCAGCTCAGGAATCCCTCGGGTTCGCCAAATCACGAGCTCACCAGCCGTGAGCCCTTGAGGGTGTAGCACTATCCAGGGTGCATCAGAAATGGTGGGGCTACACACACCCTGCCTTCTTTACGAACTTCGGCAGAAGGCAGGAGATATCAAGAAAAGAAACACAAGAGTTGCTGACCCCTCGAAGAATGAGGGATCAGGAAAGATGAGAGAAGGGCCAATTAAGGTGGGAAAATGAAATACTCCTTAGACCCCGGATTCCCTAATACCGTCGGGGTGGGAAGAGAACAAGAGTTGACCAAGGGAGGCCGAAAGAAAAGGTGACAGTGAGGAGTCCGGCACAGCTCAGCTGGGGTCCCGTGGTCGCCAACCCACGTCCCACTAATCGTGAGTCTCTGGGGGATAGTTACGAGGTGCCTGTCACTGCATATCGTTTCTATTTCCAGACACGGAGAACTTGCCGAGGTTTGTGTTTCCTGAGTTGATATGCTCATCAATACCAAACAGAACGCGCGTCATATCTTCCCGGATGTAGGCTACCTACTCTCTCGCCGCGTTCACAAGTTCATGTCTCTGTGGTTTGTGTTAAAATCGAGTTGGTGCAAAACTAGTTTTCTAAACGTCCTGTGCCAGTGTTACAAGTTTGTAATTTCTAAGAATGTTTATAAGATGTCAGAACTTCTACCGGATGTGAAGGAATGACACTTCATAAATTCAAGAAGTTTTGCAATTTGTTGACACACCAGGCAGAAGGTACGGAGGGTAATGATAATGATGATAACTGTTGTCTCTAAGGGGCCTAACATCAAAGTTATGGTTTGAGAGATAGTAAAAAATAATGATGAAATGAAACAAGATGTTCAGTAAAGAACATATAGCCTACTTTCTCCTAAATGCATGGGTATTGTTATAACTCTTTGTCCTTTTCAAGGAGTATGATTGAATGTTGGTTGTAGTAGCTTGTTGAAATACAACGTGCTATAGGGATATTAAACATGAATATGAGGTGCCCTTTGCTAGTGCTACCTCTGTACCAAATTTCGTTCAATTCGGTTTCACCGTGTTTGAATTGATAGGGGGAATCGATTTGCACACATACTTGGCCACCATCTGCAAACTATTGGGCTGATGTTCTTGCACTTTGGTCTGAATATGGTTCCCACATAAAGATATGGTGTTGCAAAATTTGGTAGAGACTAGATTATTAGGTTGGTCGTAGCTTTTAACATTTGGGTGGCCGCGATTACGTTTCCGTCAAGATAGCGGTGATATAAAATATGACACTGAGGTGCTCTTTGCTAGTGCTACCTCTGTACCAAATTTCGTTCCATTCGGTTTCACCGTGTTCGAATTGATAAGGGGAATCGATTTCCACACAAAGATGGCCGCCATCCGCAAAATATTAGGCCGATGACCTATTAGTTTGGTCAAAGGATGCTCCCTCCATAAAGGTATGTTGTTGCTAAATTTGCTAGAGATCGGATGATTAGACTAATCGTAATTTGATTTAAGCTTTGAACATTTGTGTGGCCGCCATTACGTTTCCGTCAAGATGGCGGCGATATAAAACATAACACTGAGGTGCCCTTTGCTAGTGCTACCTCTGTACCAAATTTCGTTCATTCGGTTCCACCGTGTTCGAATTAATAGGGGGAATCAATTTTGACATAAAGATGGCCGCCATCCGCAAACTATTAGGCTAATGGCCTATTAGATTGGTCAAAGTATGCTCCCTCCATAAAGGTATGTAGTTGCAAAGTTTGGTAGAGATCGGATGGTTATGTTAGTCGTAATTTGATTTAAGCTTTAAACATTTGTGTGGCCGCCATTACGTTTCTGTCAATATGGCGACGATATAAATCATGACACTGAGATGCCCTTTGCTAGTGCTATCTATGTACCAAATTTCGTTCCATTCGGTTTCACCGTGTTTGAATTAATAGGGGGAATCGATTTTGACACAAAGATGGCCGCCATCCGCAAACTATTAGGCGAATAACCTATTAGATTGGTCAAAGGATGCTCCCTCCATAAAGGTATGTAGTTGCAAAATTTGGTAGAGATCGGATGATTAGGTTAATCGTAATTTGATTTAAGCTTTGAACATTCGTGTGGCCACCATTACGTTTCCGTCAAGATGGCGGCGATATAAAACATGACACTGAGGTGCCCTTTGCTAGTGCTACCTCTGTACCAAATTTCGTTCCATTCGGTTCCACCGTGTTCGAATTAATAAGGGGAATCAATTTTGACATAAATATGGCCGCCACCCGCAAACTATTAGGCTAATAACCTATTAGATTGGTCAAAGGATGCTCCCTCCTTAAAGGAATGTTGTTGCAAAGTTTGGTAGAGATCGGATGGTTATGTTAGTCGTAATTTAACTTAAGCTTTGAACATTTGTGTGGCCGCCATTACGTTTCTGTCAAGATGGCGGCGATATAAAACATGACACTGAGGTGCCCTTTGCTAGTGCTACCTCTGTACCAAATTTCGTTCATTCGGTTCCACCGTGTTCGAATTAATAGGGGGAATCAATTTTGACATAAAGATGGCCGCCATCCGCAAACTATTAGGCTAATAACCTATTAGATTGTTCAAAGGATGCTCCCTCCATAAAGGAATGTTGTTGGAAAATTTTGTAGAGATCGGATGATTAGGTTAGTCGTAATTTGATTTAAGCTTTGAACATTTGTGTGGCCGCCATTACGTTTCCGTCAAGATGGCGGCGATATAAAACATGACACTGAGGTGTCCTTTGCTAGTGCTATCTATGTACCAAATTTCGTTCCATTCGGTTTCACCGTGTTTGAATTAATAGGGGGAATCGATTTTCACACAAAGATGGCCGCCATCCGCAAACTATTAGGCTAATGACCTAGTCATTTGGTCAAAGGATGCTTCCTCTATAACGGTATGTTGATGCAAAATTTGGTAGAGATCGGATGATTAGGTTAATCGTAATTTGATTTAAGCTTTGAATATTTGTGTGGCCGCCATTACGTTTCCATCAAGATGGCGGCGATAGAAAACATGACACTGAGGTGCCTTTTGTTAGTACTACCTATGAACCAAATTTCGTTCCATTCGGTTGCAGCGTGTTCGAATTGATAGGGGGAATCGATTTTCACACAAATATGGCCGCCATCCGCAAACTATTATGCTGATGACCTATTAGTTTGGTCAAAGGATGCTCCCCCCATAAAGGTATGTTGTTGGAAAATTTTGTAGAGATCGGATGATTAGGTTAGTCGTAATTTGATTTAAGCTTTGAACATTTGTGTGGCCGCCATTACGTTTCCGTCAAGATGGCGGCGATATAAAACATGACACTGAGGTGTCCTTTGCTAGTGCTACCTTTGTACCAAATTTCGTTCAATTCGCATTCACCGTGTTCGAATTGATAGGAGGGGACAGACATTCAGAGTACACACACTCACACACACACAGACACACACACACACACACAGACTCACACACACACATACACACACACACACAGACTCACACACACACATACACACACACAGACAGACACACTTTTTTCGCCCTGTGTTGATCTCATAAGTCTACTTTCATTTTTTGCAAAAATCGAAAGTAGGCTAAAAATAACTAACTACGAATTTAACCTAACTTACGTATACTACAAGAACCAAAAAGGGGGAAAAAGATTAAATGAAATAAATGTAACGGAAAAGATATGCCCTTAATCCTCGAATAGTGAAGATTGAGGGACATCGAAAGAAGTAGAGCCATGAAAGGCAGATAGGAAAGAGGAGAGGGTCCGCCTCTGAGTCACTGGAAAAATGGGAAAACCCGGACCCAGCTCAGGAATCCTTCGAAGTCACCAACTCACCAGCCATGACACCTTCAGGTTTTTGCACTATTCAGGGTGCGCCTTAAGAGGTGGCGCTACATAATACACACTGCCTCCTTTAGGGCCTGAGGCAGAAGGCAGAAGATACAATTGAAATTAAAGGTCTAACCACTCTACAAATGAGGGATCACGAAAGACAAGACAAGGGTCAAATAAGGCGGGAAATTGAAAGACTCCCTATGCCTCGGATACCCAAATAATGTTCGGGTCGGAAGAGAACAACAGTTGACAAAAGGAGGTCAACAGGAAAGACGACAGAAAGGAGCCCGGCCGGACTCAGTAATGATCCCACAACTGCTCTTTATCATGTAAAGCATTCCTAAACTCTTGAAATTATCTTCCTGAATACAGGTCTTAGCGACTTGGTTAATGACAGTATACTCAACAGTGGCATAAATACATGGGGTGATTATGGGATATTACAAATGAAATGTATACTTCGAATAAAACCAATCTTAGGATTGATGACAAAGTACTGGACTATGTACGTTCATACTTACTAATTTGAGAACATTTCTCTTTTCTGATGTAAAGCTTTTAATGTTACCTGAACATAGCACTTGCTTACGTAGCCTAAACTGTTCATCGGCAAGCATTTGTACATTGATAGGTGTAAATAAAACATAATAAATGCCATCGTGTGGGTTTGTTTTCGTTGGTTGGTTGTTGGTTTCACAAGATCCCCTCCCCCACCCCCACCACCGCATAGAGCAACAACAAAAATCATAAACGGAAGAAAAATCAACCACAAATCAAAAAGAAAAAATTAAAAACAAAAACTAGAGCAGAAAAATGCCAAAAAGCTACAGAGCAAAAACAAAAAGCAAAAACAAAACAAAAACAAGGAGCAAAAGGAAAAAATCAAAAACATAAGCCAAAGCATAAAAAACAACAAACATGAAACCATTAACAATAAAACACAAAACAAAAACAGAAATGCAAAGCAAAAACCAATAACATAAAATCAAAAACAAAAAACAATAACATATAATCAAAAGCAAAAAGAAAATCAAAACGAAAACAAAAGCAAAAAAACAATAACATAAAATCAAATTCAAAACAAAATTTAACGTAAACAAATGTAGAAACAAAATCAGAAGAAAAACAAAATTAAAACGAAAACAAAATCAAAAACGAAATCAAAAAGAAAACGAAATCAAAAACAAAATCAAAACGGAAACAAAAACAAAATCAAAAGGAAAAATCTAAACGAAAACAGAATCAAAAGCAAAACAAAATCAAAACGAAAACAAAAGCAACAACAAAATCTAAACGAAATAAAAAGCCAAAACAAAATCTAACCGAAACCAAAAGCAAAACCAAAATCAAAACGAAAAAAGCAGAAATAAACAATAATATAAAATCAAATTCAAAACAAAAGCAAAACGAAAACAAAAGCAAAACTAGACAAAATCAAAAACAAAATCAAAAGAAAAAAAAAATCCAAAGCAAACAAAATCAAAACGGAAGCAAATGCAAAAACAAAATCTAAACGAAAACGAAAGCAGAAACGAAATAAAAACCAAAAAGATCAAAATAAAAAATAAAGTCAAAACAAAAACAAAAGCAAAAATAAACAATAACATAAAATCAAATACAAAACAAAATCAAAACGAAAAATAAATCAAAACGTAAACAAATGTTGAAACAAAATCAAAAGGAAAAAACAAATTAAAAATTAAATTTAAAACAAAATCAAAAACAAAATCAAAACGAAAACGAAATCAAAAACAAAATCAAAACGGAAACAAAAACAAAATCAAAAGTAAAACACAATCAAAACGAAAGCAGATTCAAAAGCAAATCAAAATCAAAACGAAAACCAAAGCTACAACAAAATCTAAACGAAAATAATAGCAAAAACGAAATAAAGAGCAAACACAAAATCTAAACGTAACCAAAAGCAAAAACAAAATCAAATCGAAAACAAAATCAGAAATAAACAATAACATAAAATCAAATTCATAACAAAATCAAAACGAAAACAAAATCAAAAACAAAATCAAAACGAAAACACAATAAAAAACAAAATCAAAACTAAAACAAAATCAAAAGAAAAACAAAATCTAAACGAAAACAAAATCAAAACGAAAACAAAAGCAAAAATAAACAATAACATAAAATCAAATTCAAAACGAAATCTATACGAAAACATAATCAAAAACAATATCATAACGAAAATGAAATCAAAAACAAAATAAAAACGGAAACAGTATCAAAAACAAAATCAAAAGAAAAACACGATCAAAACCAAAACAGAATCAAAAGCAAAACAAAATCAAAACGAAAACAAATGCAACAACAAAATCTAAACGAAAACAAAAGCAAAAACGAAATAAATAGTAATAACAAAATCTAAACGAGACCAAAAGCAAAAACAAAATCAAAACGAAAACAAAAGCAGAAATAGACAATAAAATAATATCAAATTCAAAACAATATCAAAACAAAAACAAGATCAAAACGTAAACAAAAGAAAAACAAAATTAAAAGAAATAAAATCTAAACAAAAACAAAATCAAATGCAAAAATAAATTCAAAATCAAAAGAAAAGAAACAAGAAACCCAGACACAAAACCTAAACTTACTATGATGCAAAACAGAAAAAAGCAAGAGTTTATTAAAATATAGTTTTATCGCATGAAGGGTATAGACCTAGTAATGGACTCCGCTCATCCTCCTCCAGAAGCAAATCCTATTTACGACACTGGTACACAGCACAGTTTGTCCCTTTGTGTGTCGAGATGACCTGATATATTCAGTGATGCGTTAGCGCTGTCCTTGACTGGCCCCGCCATCTTCCAGGTAGCGCCGGTATCTCACGGCTTAGCGCGGGAGGTTAATTTTAGTATGAGCGTGCTCTAGTGGCAGCAGATAACAAGTCTGTTTTGCTAGTCAATACAGTATGTCTTTGGCGACGTCTAGCGCCTAGTGGTCAGGCGCATGCGCGTACGCGAGCACGGTGGACGCCGCGAGACGTGTGTAGTGCGGTGAGTGTTGTAGTGAGTGAACGTCATGTGGACATCATGTCGGAACGGTGGAAAGCTGTTGTTGACAGGATCCGGAAGAGGTGAGGATGTCTTCCTTTGTAAGTAGTGCAGCTCGCCAAACTGATTCTATATATAGCCACATGCCTCATCTGCCTGCATATGCCGACACTATGGCTTGCTGAACGTCGAGCAATGTTTACCTTTTCCTATTATGGCTCTCTCTCGAACCAAAACAGATGATTAACATGGTTCAGTTTTTCTAGAAATTTCAAAGTACGGAGAAAGCTATTCTGAACTCATATACAGAGGTATGCAAATTATTAGATTGAATGCCAATTTTCAAAAATTTTATTTAGACTTGTCTCGACTTAATGCACAATATATGTTTGAAAGACACTCAAATCATTTCAGAAAAATAACCAATGGTCTTAATTATATTTAATTTAAAGAAACTCATAGCCATTGTTTTTTTTTTTTTGTTTTTTTTTTTTTATTTCCACTAAAAGAGGCCTTACTGATGCAAAATGCCTCACGTTTCGTTTTGATTCATGTATTCTACGAGGGCTGCTTTCTTCAAGTTCCGATGGACTGTATAAAAATTAACAGATTGTCATAACAAACTGATTTGACTACTAAATGTTTGTTTGTTTTATTGTTATGTCTCAACATAATCGCTAAAACGATTGAAACATTTGTCGTATCGTTACACCAGCTCTCCAATGCCCTCGGCAAAATATTCTGCCGCTACTGAGGTGGGAACGTCTGGAAAGTCTCCTGAAGTGTTTCCTTTTTGGCGAGGCGTTGCCGCCCAACCATACCTTCAATTCTCGAAAAAGATGAAAATCATTCAGTGCTGGTTTGGACTAAACGGCAGACGGTCCAAAAAAAGTCTATCGTAACGTTGGCACAGTGCGGTCGTGAATGATTTTCACAAAGGCGATTATGTTGAGACATAAGAATAAAACAAGCAAACATTTAGTAGTAATCAGTTTGGTTTGTCATTCTGTTATTTTATACAGTCCATCGGAATTTTGAAAAAAGAACAGTCCTCGTACTTTTTGTGTGAATTTAGAGCAGAAGGATTAGAAGTCTTCTTACTGATGGTCAGATCTTCAACTGTCCATAGACTCGTAGACCATGGATTGAAACTACCTTATTAGTGGGTACTTTCTAAAGTCAATGACAACTATGAAAACGGACCCCTCGGATTCCCGAATTTAGAAAATTTACAGACGCAATTTCTTAAGGGAAAAGTTGTAAATCTATAGGGGAGAACAAACTACTAAGTACAGTAGGTAATAAATTATTTCAGCAGTTGATCAATAAAATGATTTTGAATAAAGCATTGAGAGTGATTTAAATTCTTTGAGTCTTAATGATTTGCACACCTCAGTACACTCGCAGGCCTATATTTGGAGTATGGATGCCCAAAATTATTGGTTTTACGTCCTGAACTGCGGCTTTTAAAGTCGCCGGAGTGCTGGAATTTGGCATCGGAGGGGGTCTTTAACGTGCCAGTAAATCTATTCACGCAGCTTCCTCACATAAAAGCACCCTCAATTGCAAGCTGACTGCGCCAGGATTCGATCCTGAAATCTTGGGGACAGCAGGCGAGAACCTTACCGCTGAGCCACGCAGCCAGTCGCCAAAAAGACACGGATCATAGAGTGGTCTGTCAATTTCCACACGTTCCACTTCGTTGCGTAGTGACTAGCATTTTTGGCCGTAATTACGGAGACCCGGGTTCGATTTCCGACTCTGCCAAGAAATTTAATTCTGGTCAGAGGGTTAGAACGGGGTACACTCAGCCTCAAGAGGCAAAACACCATCCTGTAAATGGTTTCCCGCGGTTTCCCACTTCTACTCCAGGCGAATGCCAGGATTGTTCCAAACATTAGGCCACGGCCACCTACTTCCCGATTCTTATATGAATTATAAGTACAAATACACACATTAATACAATCATCACAATTACACAGGTTATTAGACAAAGTCCACACATACTGACGTACACGGGACTACATGACCACGATGTCGCAAAGTCCTTTCATGAACCAACAACAGCAACGTTCTTAGGAGCCCTGGTCATCTTCCCTAACCGCCTTCTGTGGTCTCCGGGTATGTATCGAGACTCCGGATCTAAAGGTTCTGGGTTTTATTCCCGGCTATGTTAAGAAATGTCTAATTCTATTCTGGGGGTTGAAGCTGGGTACACTCAGCCTCGTGAGGTAAAACTGAGAAGAGATGGGTTCAAATCCCCCCCTTCAGTTGTCCTTAAAGTGATTTTCCGTGGCCTGTGTGCAAATGTGTGTCAAATAAACAGTATTAACTGTAACTGCACAAGACAACTGATCTTCCCTTTTACAAATTAACCGATTGAAGGACATTTTACATAGATTCTAGAAGACAAAACTGAAGAAATATAATGCAGTAAATAGCAAACATTTAAATGATTAAATAAAAAATAAATAAATTTTAAAAAATCCAGGCAAATGTCGGAATGTTTCCAAACTTAAGGCCATGGCCACTTCCGTCAAAAAACTATCCTATATTATAAATACACACACTACCACAGTCATCACAATGACACAGGTTGTATGTTTACTCCTTATTATTTCCGTTTTCCAACGGGGCCGGGGATGATATGAGATGGAATTTTTTGTGGTGGACAGATTTTATGGCCAGATGCCCTTCCTGATGCCAACCTCATGAGAGGGGTCAATGAGAGATGAAATGAATGATGGTGAATGAAACTGGGCAAGGATGTGGAAGGAAGTGGCCGTGGCCTGTCAGAAGGTACCGTCCCAGCATTTGCCTGGAGTTGAAAATGGGGAAACCACGGAAAATCATTTCAATGGCTCGAACCCAAGCATCTACCGAGTCAGCAGAGAGCTTGGCGCCATGACCTAACGCTGCGCTTTAACGAGCGTAGCCACCACTGTCGGTCACAATGACACAGGTTATCAGACAAATTTGAAACATCACACACCCAAGTACTCGGGACTACATGACTAGGATATTACAAATGGTTCAACAGCATCTATCCTAGAATATAAAGGACACCACACTAAAGAGTGTTGCTCCTTTAACTTTGTCATGCAATCACAGGCATTATAGTACTTTTTTTTCTTTTAGCGTGTGGCTTTTAGTGCCGGGAGTGTCCGAGGACATGTTCGGCTCGCCAGAGTTTGTAGCTGCTTCTATGCGGACACCCATGGGGTGAGCTATAAGTACCGTCACGTATGGAATGTTGTCTGGAGAGGAAAGTTTGAAAGTAAGGAAGGTAGCGACTGTGGCCTATAGTTAGGGACCAACCCCGGCATTTGCCTGGAAGGAAGATGGGAATCCACAGAAGACCATCTTCAAGGTTGCCACCTCGTCTCCCGGATGTGAGCGACTGCCTACAGCCACGCCGTAACGACCACGGCTAACTCACCCGGTATTATGGTACTGTGGTAAGAACACATCTCAGTCAATATGAACAATACAGTTCAATCAGTGAACATTTATAGAGAAGGCCGATTATATTGGACGGTGAAAAGTCTTATCTTTAGAAATACATAATAAGCAAAAACTTTTACCATTATAGGAAAATGTGAGAACATTGTCGTATTTATTAATAGATAATAAATTAAAATGCTCCGCCAATCGATAAAAATTACATTCGACTCTCGATAATTTGAAACTCAAGGCACCAGAGAAAGAGTTCAATTTACCGAGAGTTCAAAATACTACGAGTTCAAATAACCAAGAGGGAGAGAAACATTGAATTAAGCAAGAGTTTGATATTCGTAATTTTATTACTGTACTTGTGAAGCCTCCGTGGCTTAGGCGGCAGCACGCCGGCCTCTCACCGCTGGGTCCGTGGTTCAAATCCCGGTCACACCATGTGAGATCTGTGCTGGACAAAACGGAGGCAGACTGGTTTTTCTCCTTGTACTCCGGTTTTCCCTGCCAAATTTCATTCCAGCAACACTCTCCACTATCATTTCATTTCATCTGTCATTCATTTAATCATTGCCCCAGAGGAGTGTGACAGGCTTCGGCAGCCTGTACAGTTCATATCCTCGCCGCTAGATGGGGGCTTCATTCATTCCATTCCTGACCCGGTTGGAGACTGGAAGCAGGCTGTGGATTTTCATTTTCATTACTGTGCTTACTGATGTTTATTTCTCAACATTTATCCTCTACACTGACCAAGCAAGCACTTTTCATGACGGGGAAATTCATCCTGATGTGACCTTTATCTACTCTCTAAAGGCACTTCCAGTGACGCGATCTTTGTCCTTCAAAATCTTCGATAGTGTCGATGGTAAAATGCCGAAATCTTTGGCGAAATCTCTTTTTTAATTGTCCATTCTCCACAGCTTGAATCACACGTTTGTTTGTTTCTTCGCTTATGAAAAGACACTTGATCTTTCTTGAACTCATTTTGATACTTAAAAATTTCACAAATCAACTATTATACTGTAACACACTTTAAAGCATGGAAGAAGACTCAAGACTGCGAACTTACTCATACAGCTCATTATTGATGTAAATAAAAAACAGGTCTGTGCATGATAACTAGGGCTCGGATTTTTAGGTAAATAAATATGTTTTATGTAAATGCAGATTTTAAGCATTTTTTCTATAAATACATAAATTCCTGCTTTTCACTTATTAGCACATAAAAAGACATTCTATTTATTTATTTTTTAAATCAGCATGCTAGATCTTCCAGTTTATTGCATTATTGTTCTGTGTTACTTCAACGGGGAAGAACCTGTGAGCTATCTAATCTTCATGCAGAGCGTATGTCAGCTTGCAACTGTGTTATTCTTAACTTGTCGCCCCGTGCCGCTCACTGTGGAAGCCGAGGATTTCCAGATAAGTTTACTTCTGATGGGGGCGTTCTGTTCTACCAACCATGTGGAGAAGCAATCAAGGCTGATCAGTGATCTCAAGTTACACAACACCTCGAGGGCAAGAAACATATTGCCGCAGTTTCGCGCCTTCAGAAGAAGTGTTTAGCGATAATCGTCGGTCATTTGTGATGGACTACGTGAAGATATATCTCGTTGTGTATTGTAATTCTTCAGTAGTCAATGAGGGTTAGCATAAATTCCATTCGTGAGTACTGCATATTGCTTATATTCACATTAATAAACTAAATTATAATTAAATAGTTTTACTTTTTTCACATATTTCAGGTATTTTAATAAATAAAAAATAAATATTTTCCCGATTTTTAGCACCTAAAAATCCGAGCCTTAATGATAACAATACTGTAATTACCGACTTCAAATTATACAGAGTAGGGAAGCCCGACTTCAAATTATAGAATGTCGGCAATTAAGATGCCATTCCTAAAACTTCAAATTACCAAGGGCACCAAATCACATTGATATTTTTTTCAATTTATCGAGTATTTTTCAAGGGACAGGGAAAAACGTCAAAATATCGAGAGATTCGAATTAAAGATTGTCAAATTATAGTGTCGACTTTATATTCGAATTAGGAAATTAATTGGATACAATTTGTATTGGTTTGCGGAGTATTTTAATTAATTATTTAGAAATTATTAAATGGATTGGCCTATTATCTTGAAATTGATAAAGTGAAGGTGGATTTGAAAGTAATATTGCTATATTATGATAATGTGAGTATAGCTCTAAAACATGTACACATCGCCCGTCGCTCTCATTAAGTAAGGTGAAATAAGTCGTAACATAATGAAAATGACAATCCACAGCCTGCTTCCAGTCGACCGACCGGGTCAGGGAATGGAATGAATGAAGCCCCCATCTAGCGGCGAGGACATGAACTGTGCCGGCTGCTGAAGCCTGGGGCAGTGATTAAATGAATGACAGATGAAATGAAATGATAGAGGAGAGTGTTGCTTGAATGAAATTTGTGACAGGGAAAACCGGAGTACCCGGAGATAAACCTATCTGCCTCCGCTTTGTCCAACACAAATCTCACATGGAGTGACCGGGATATGAACCACGGATCCAGAGTTGAGAGGCCGGCGTGCTGCCATCTAAGCCACTCGTAACATGGTAAAATAATAAAATGAACGGTCAATATGAAATAAATTAATAGTAACTGAATGTTTCTCCTTCGTTTGATGTATCTTTTCTCTCCACAGTGTGAATTTTCTCTAATATAAAGGCAGACCATCATTTATTCGATGATCCTTGTATAATGGATGGGGTGAGGTTTGTCTCTGAAAACTAGGTCATATCACCACACATCACACTCCTATTATCATTATATATATATACAAGCTGTACCCGGCATGCGTTGCAATGCCAATCAAAGAAAGTGTTGGCGTTGAAATTCTGTTTTTTGAAGTGCTTTTGGATACACAACATCAATTTCCGTTAACTGCCCCTATGCTATCGTAAAATGGATTTTCTAATTTAGAATCAATCGTGGGAGCGTGCACAACAACTTTCAAAAGTTTCATCGCAATCGGATGAATGGTATATGCACGCATACGGGGTTTTGTTTAAACGATTCGTGCGCTGTCACTCATCTGTTGAATCTACTCGTGCGCTACCTATTGAGAAATGTATGACTAAGTCGAAGCCCTTCCCTGGCGTGTACACAATAACTCATCAAGGTTTCATCGCAATCGAAGAAGGTTATATGAACCCAATAGGGGATTTTGTTGAAACGCTTCGCGCGTCGGCACCCATTTGTTGCATCTACTCTTGCGCTACTTATTGTGAAATGGATTTACTACGTCGAAACCCTTCCCTGGCGTGTACACAATAACTGATCAATGTTTCATCGCAATCGGATGAATAGTATATGAACGCATTCCGGATTTTGTTTAAACGATTCGTGCCCCGTCACTCATTTGATGAATCTACTCATGCGCTACCTACTGTAAAATGTATTTACTAAGTTAGAAACCGTCACGTAAGTGTCCACAACATCTCACCCAAGTTTCATCGCTATCGGACTAATGGGATATGAAGACATAGGGGAGTGTATTGAAACGCTCCGCGTGTCGTCGTTCATTCGTCGAATCTACTCGTGTGCTACCTACTGTGAAATGTATTTACTAAGCCAGAAACCTTCCTTGGAGTGTCCACCATATTTCACCCAAGTTTCACCGCTAACGGCAGAATGGTATATGACCTTATACGGGACTTTGTTGAAACGCTTCGCGCTTCATCCCTCATTTGTTGAATCTACTTGTGCGCTGCCTGTTGTATAGTGGATTTACTAAGCCAGAAACCTTCCATGAAGTGTACACAACATCTCACCCAAGTTTCATAGCTATCGGACGAATGGTATATGAATGCATACGGGACATGGTTGAAACGCTTCGCGTGTCGTCGCTCATTTGTTGATTCTACTCTTGCGCTACTTATTGTAATATGGATGTACTCAGCCAGAAACCTTCCCTGGAGTGTACACAACATCTCACCCAAGTTTCATCGCAATCAGATGAATGGTATGTGAACGTATACGGGACGTTGTCGAAACGCTTCGCGCGTAGTCACTCATTTGTTGAATGATGATGATGATGATAATTGTTGTTTTAAGGGGCATAACATCTAGGCTATCGGCCCCTGATGGTTTGGGTGAACGTGAAGATGAAAAATGAAATGCAAACTTAAAACTAAAACTAACTACCAACCTACATACTAGAATAAGAAATGGACAACTAAAGGAGAATAAGGCAAATAAAGGACAGGAGGAAAAGAAATGCCCTCAACCCTCGAAGAATGCGGATTGAGGGACTTGCAAGGAAGGAGAGCCATGAAAGGCAGATAAGAAAGTGAAAGAGGAGAGGGTCCGCCCCGGAGGTAAGGGACCAAAGGGGAAAACGGACCCAGCTCAGGAATCCCTCGGGGTCGCCAACTCCCGAACTCACCAGCCGTGAGCCCCTGAGGGTGTAGCATTATCTAGGGTGCACCAGAAGTGGTGGGGCTACATACACACTGCCTCCTTAAGGGCCTTGAGCACAAGGCAGGAGGTAAAAGGAAAAGAAAAAGAAGGCTGACCCCTCACACAAGGAGGGTATCAGGAAAGATGAGACAAGGGCCAATTAAGGCGGGAAAGGAAGAGACTCCCTAGGCCTCGGATACCCTAATACCGTCGGGGTCAGAAGAGAACAAGAGTTGACCAAGTGAGGTCGACAGGAAAGAAGACAGAAAGGAGCCCGGCACAAGTAAGTGGAAGCAATGCCGGACTCAGCTGGGGCCCCGTGGTCGCCAACCCACGCCCACAAGATGTGAGCCCCTGGGGGGCATTTGTTGAATCTAAACGTGCGCTTCGTATTGTAAAATGGATTAACTAAGCCAGAAACCTTTCCTGGAGTGTACACAACAATTCACCAAACATTTATCACTGTCAGATGAATAGTATATGACCTTATACGGGACTTTGTTGAAACGCTTCGCGTGTCATCGCTCATTTGTTGAATCTACTGCTGCGCTACCTATTGTAAAATGGATGTACTAAGCCAGAAACTTTCCCTGAAGTGTACACAACAGCTCACCCAAGTTTCATCGCTATCGGATGAATGGTATATGACCTTATATGGGACTTTGTTGAAAAACTTCGCGCATCGTTGCTCATTTGTTGATTCTGCTCCTGCTCTTCCTATTTTTAAAGGGATTTACTAAGCCAGAAACCTTCCCTGGAGTGCACACATCTCAGCCTAGTTTCATCGCTATCGGACGAATGGTATATGAACGCATACGTGACTTTGTTGAAATGCTTCGCGCGTCGTAGCTCATTTGTTGAATCTACTCGTGCGCTGCCTATTGTAAAGTGGATTTACTAAGCCAGAAAATTTCCCTGAAGTGTACACAGCATTTTACGCAAGTTTCATAGCTATCGGACGAATGGTATATGAATGCATACGGGACTTTTTTGAAACACTTCGCGTGTCGTCGCTTATTTGTTGAATCTACTCGTGCGCTATCTACTGTGAAATGTATTCACTAATTTTGAAACCTTCACGTAAGTGTATACAGCATCTCACCCAAATTTCATCGCTATCGGACGAATGGTATATGAACACATACGGGACTTGTTTGAAACGCTTCGCGCATCGTCACTCATTTGTTGAATCTACGCGTGCGCTACCTATTGTAAAATGGATTTACTAAGTCAGAAACCTTCCTTGGAGTGTACTCAACATCTCACCCAAGTTTCATCGCAATCGGATGAATGGTATATGAACGCATAGGAGACATACCCACAGACATATCCACAGACATACCCACAGACAAACTATCACGTTACATTGATTTTTATATATATAGATTATTTCAGTAGTATAGATCCCTCCTGCGGCACTCACAAGCGACCGATCGTGACAAATGAGCATTCAAATGAAAGAGAATGGACATTAGCAGTGACGAATTGCACTCCAAATTAATAAATATATATAATTTATAAAAAAAATGACTTTTAAAAAATGTACGAAGTGTGCGATTTGCACATACTGATGCTGTAGGAAAATACGCTCCATAATTACTGTCCACTTCACATTTTGGCCGCTGTGACGCCTGTTTCATGTCATTTTAACATTCTGATGGATTTCCTTTATTATTTTGCATGGATTTCAGAAACAGTAAATCAAAGGAATGAGTACTCAAATCGTATAATTTCATAAATATCGAATAACCGGTGAGTGTTATGATGATCCAATTTTCAGTGATTGCCTTCTTAAGTTAGGGAACATAGAACTTGGAATTCTAACTGAAATGTAAATAGTGTTCTATAATCATTTCGTTGAAATAAATACATAACAACCTTTCCCCTTAAGTCTCTCATTATAAACCTATTGGGGAAAGTGTGGTTTATGAACATGCGAGATTTCTCGCACGGGTTCGCTAGTAATACTAATTTGGAGAATCATTTTCAAACATCCTGTACGATCACACAGTTCACTTGCTTGTGTTTGCCAACACCCAGGCTCAGGCGATATCGCACAATGTTTATGTGCTCATGCTTTGTTCTTCCTTCATATCAAACCAAAAGATAAACATGATTCTTATTGTTGTTCAAGTAACAAAGTAATCTACACACATAATGTTCTGAATGCTGGTACAGCCGCACAATCCTTCAATGGAATGCCGGTGTTTACCGACATTGAGGTTCGCTGTACATCGCAGAATATTTACAATATGTGCCCGTCCGTGTTTGTTTTTATCACATCACTCCCACCCTAGCCGAATAATACAAGGTTTATATTTTGTTGAATAAATATATATACTGCCACTGAACTGAAAGAGTGTATAGGATGTCCTATATATGCCTAAGAAATGCGGGGGAAATGTAGTCAAGCCCGGAATAATGTCATTAGCGAACAAGAATTTCACATCATTCGCAAAAATGTGTCGATTTAAAAGATATTTTCACACGTTTTAAATTGTTTTCAAAATCGTTTAAAGTATAACAAGGTACAGATGATGAAGATGATAATTGTTGTTTTAAGGGGCCTAACATCTAGGTTATCGGCTCTTAATGGTTCATATGAAAATGAAAGATGATGAAACTCAAAAATAAAATAATCCTAACTACAAACTTACAACTAACTTACGTACTAGAAGAAGAAATTAATAAATCAAAAACGAAAAAGAGAAATAAAAGACAGGAGAATGAGAAATGCCCTCAATCCACGAAAAATGAGGATTAAGGGACTTAGAAGGAAGGAGAGTCATGTGAGGCAGATAAGAAAGGGAAACAGGAGGAGAAGGTTCGCCCCAAAATCAGTGGAAAAAGGAGAAACAACGGACCCAGCTCAGGAATCCCTCGGGGTCGCCAAGTCCCAAACTAACCCGCCGTGAGCCCTTGGGGATGCAGCACTATCCGGCGTGCACCGTAAGTGGTGGGCCTGCTCACACCCTGCCTCTTTGTGGGCCTTGTGCAGAAGTCAGGAGATATCATGAAAAGAAAACCAAGAGGTCTGACCGTTCGGAGAATGAGGGTATCAGGAAAAATGGGAAACTGAAACACTCCCTAGGCCTTGGATACCCTAATACCGTCGGGGTCGGATGAGAACAAGTGTTGATCAAGGGATGTCGACAGGAAAGATGAAAGATGGGAGCCCGACACAAGTAAGTGGATGCAACGCCGGACTCAGCTGGGATCCCGGGGTCGCCAACCGTCGTCCCACAAGTTGTGAGCGTTGGAGAAGTTGACATTTGAGAGTGTGCAAATGCGAGGGGGCCACGTCAGTAGATTTACTGGCACGTTTAAGATCCCCTTCGGGGCAAAATTCCGCCCCCCCCCCCCCAGGCGTCTCTAAAAGCTGCAGATGTTAAAAAGGACGTAAAACCAATGACATTATTATTATTATTATTATTATTATTATTATTATTATTATTATTATTATCCAGCTCATCTTCCAGGTTTTTTTCCATGTCTTTTGCGAGGGTTCGCCTAAGTGCACCAAGTCGGACTCATCAGCGGGCTCATGGTGCACCCTGCATGGACCCACTGGCAGCAGTGAATATATATGTAAACTGCATCCCTATGTACGAATTTACACGTAATTGCTGTGGCAACTGAGATTTCCCGCAATATTATCTCTTCCCTATAGAGGTACCAAAGTATGGCATATTGCTTTTCAAGGTCAAGTAATTAATGATGATGATTATAATTCTTGTTTTAGGGGGCCTAACATCTAGGTTATCGGAGCCTATTTATTCATTTATTGAATATCCTAACAGTGCATGGGTATATTAGGGTTATAGTCTTCATCAGTTAATTATTGGTCCATTGACACAAAATTATGAAACTAGATTATTGTAGATTTGGTGAATGAATTTAAGGAACTGTTTGTAACAGCAGTATTTCTTAAACTGGTGGAATAATGGCTTTGAAATTTCCATATTACAATTGTTCAGGTGACACTCAAGATCGAATCTTGTCCTGCTAAACATGGCAGAGTCGAACAGTAAATGGTCCACTGTTTGCGAAGATCCACAAAAAAGAAATCGCCTGCAATATTAATTTTAAAACGTTTGAAGTAGCACTTAAACTTTCCATGACCAGAGAGAAACTGCGTAAGGATGAATTCGGGCACTAATGTTTTGCACTGGAGTCGGCTATGCTATATATGTGCGGGGAAAATAATTCTCTTGTGACAGACCCTATTATACTGGATGCCCGGAGGTTGTTCTACTGTCTTATTAGATGTGATTTGATTTGGGCTTTGGCATAACTTAGTGGTGGTTTATTGCATGTAATTTCTATGTTGGATGAGGAGGCTGCTTTTGCGAGTATGTCTGCCTTTTCATTTCCAGGAGAACCAGTGTGTCCTCGGATCCAGGAAAGACAGACATGGGGGTGCCTAATGAAATGTTACGAAATGACAGGATGAAGATAAAAACAGCCGACAGCCAGAGATGAAAACGAAAATGGTTTATATAAACCAGACAGTGAGCCCCAAGAATGATGCCTGATTTGGATAAAAGGAGTTAAAGCAGGGATGATAAAAACAATAAAACAAATTGAAAAATAGATATGAACACAATGAAAGCATAAAACAGACTAAAACTAAACTAAAAGTCTTAAACTACATTAAAACTTTAAAAAGTAACCATTCTCCCTCATGAACCGGATCACGAGGTCTGCTGACGGCCCGTCATCACGTAGAAAACGGGAGAGGGTGTTAGGCAGTTTGCGAGTTCTTCGCAGATCGGCCAGGTCCACACATTCCAAAAGAGTGTATGCCACAATTAGGTTGGCGCCGCAAGGACACATAGGTGGGGGGCTTCTCTCTTCAACAAGTCGGAGTCGACAGAATACCACAGCTTCGTTGTCTCAATGCCTCTGCGTTTATTGGGCAGAGGCGTGGCACTCCACGCTTCCTCCTAATGTGACGTAAGGTACCAAGAGATGGCATACTTTTCAAGATCAAGTAATTAATCAGCAATTCCTCTCGGTTTTTGCCGTTTCTCTTTGGGGGTTTCGCCACTACCCCAGCGATATACCGGACAAAAACAATAACCAAAAGCCCTGACTTGTTGCACTTAGAAAAAAAAAACGAATAACACGGCAAAATCCACGAAGAATTGCTGGATTATTAATTCATTTCAATTTTGGTAGAATTCTCCACATTCATATATTATTGAGAATGAGCCTTAATGTTCACATTTAATGATAACTGAAGGAGTCAGAACCGAAAAAGCACCAAAATATATTATATTTCCAAAAATTAAATTCTTCGTTTTTGTTTATTTCATTATGGTTCATTCTCTAGAATAATCCACCTGTCGTCATGTGATCTGGAAATATAATTGTGAAAATAATGAGTGTTTTGGTAAATAAGGCTACATATTTTTTTTAAAGAATTCCAAAAAAACTTTTTTATTCCTGCTATATAAACCTCCTATATATATGAACACATGAGCCAAAACTCAAGAAAATCTCTCAAATAGTTGACAGGTATTGGATACTTTGGGAAATGTGTTATCACAAGTGCAGGAAACCTTTTAACTTTTATACGACAGAACTAATTAATAATTTCCAGTATATAAGATATTTTATTTTAATTGTATACATTTTCATATGACTTTAATTTTCATGTACATATGGATTTTAAGTATAATTTTAAATAATTCTGTTTCTTAGTTTTAATTTTATTAATATCAATTCTGTAAATTTAAATTTATTTCATTATTAGCCTACTTTTCTTATTTTCCAAAAATGAGGAAAAAGTAGACTTATGAGATCGATCCGGGAAAATGTGTGTCTGTCTGTCCTTCTGTCTGTCTGGCTGTGTGTGTATGTCGCCCCCCCCCCCTATCAACTCCTAAACGGCTGCAGCAATCGAAACCAAATTTAGTATGAGTATAGATGTATACCCAAATATCTCACGCCCATATTTGAATATGATGTCAGTGCTACCAACTGCTTAAAAAACGCAATAGAAATTTGAGCTCCATGTTGTATATCATGGAAGGTATGCATGGGAGCTATTCCAAAATTGGTACACATGTAGATAATACTATTTCAGTTTAATTTCCAGGAGGCCATACATGACAGTGTTGACAAAATAATTTTAAGCCTTCCGATAGGCCCGATTTTTAAATGCATATAACTTCTATACTATTAATTGGATTTCAACCAAATTTTGTATGTAATATGTGTACATAAACAGATATGACTGAGTGTATTCTTAAGAGCCACTAGGGCTGCCAACTGTTAACTATTGCTCTCTCTATTTTCTTCATCCAAATACCAATATATATGAAAGTATGCAAGCGGACAGCTTTAAACTATGCACACGTATAGTACCTGACATTGTAGATTAATTTGGAGTAACTTATATACTTCAGTTCTACCAACATGATTCTAAGCCTGCTGATTGTACCAATTTTTAAATACATGTAACTCCTATACTATCAGTTGGATTTCAACCAAATTTCGTATGTGCTATGTGTAACATAACAGATATGACTATAAGTATTGTTAAGAGGAATCAGAGCTGCCAACTGTTAATAAATGATGTCTATATTTTTTCCCCTAATATCAATATATCAGAAAGTATGCAAGCCAACAGCTCTATACTTTGCACATGTATAGCACGTGACACTCTAGATTAATTTGGAGTAATTAATATAAGTCAGCGCTGCCAACATGATTCTATGCTTGCTGATAGGTCCAATTTTAAAATACATGTAACTTCTATACTAACAAATGGAATTCATCCAAAATAGGCACAACAAGATATCATAATATTTCCGATTATTTCTAACCAGCACACGCATGACATTGTTACCAACATGATTTTACGCGTGGTGATAGATCCAATGTCTAACTGCATGTAACGTCCATTGGACTTCAACCAAATTTTGTATTCTGTACCTTAAGAGACGGAACTAAGAATATATTCAGTCACCAGGGCTGCCAACTGTAGTGCTCTATTAGGCTACATTATACCAGCAATATTTCTAACTAATTGGACATTTCGATATTACCAACTTAATTTCGTCATTATTCTAGATAGGTTCATAAACTGTAGAATAATCATTGGCTTGAAAAGTAGGCTCTTTAGTTCGGCACGGAACTTCTTGTTTTTAATTCTAAATTAATATTTCATGTTTACATCGCGGCTTAATTTTAAATTATTATTACTTAACATTTTAATTTTTTATTTCATGTATTCTTTTTTCTTTTATCCAGCACCATAGGTCAAGGAGATACAGAAATAATGATGATGATGATGATGATGATGATGATTGCCTCACATCTAGGTTATCGGCCCCAAATGGAATGATATGGAATGAAAATAAAAACAGCCCCTTGAAAACTAAAATGGTTTGTATAAAACAGACAGTGAGCCCCAACAGTTATGCCTTATCTGGATTTTAAAAACAAGTAGTTCCGTGAAGAACTATACAGCCTATTTTCATATATCCTACTAATGTTAATTGCCACTATCAACATACACAATTTCAGTATGATTGCTGTAATAGATTTGTAGATATTGAGAACCGACTAAATATTTCGGATGGTCGCCATGTAGGATTTTATATATGTAGGTTCTAGAGTTATGTACTGTTACATGACGATTATTGTGTACGTGTAGTATTCAAATTTCAATCGCATAATTAGGACAAAAGAAGTAACAAGGAGATTTTAAAATTTCGCACAGCTGCCATCTTGAGGTTATGGAAACAATTGAAATAAATTAGATGCCAGTGGATTATCATTCGTATAAGGATTTACTGTACCAAGTTTCACTGCACTCGGTTGCTTAAATTGCGAGAAACGTCCATGTGAATATTTATGCTTCGCATCACCGCCATGTTGGATTGGTGATCACCAGGTTATTTAAAGTCCTATAGGTGAACTTAAGTTCAATGCCCCTATGAACATTAAAAAATTCAGTTTGATTGCTATAATAGATTCGTAGATATTCAGAGCCGTCTAAATATTTCGGATGGTCGCCATGTTGGATTGCTAAATGTATAGGCCGTAGAGTCATGTACCATTAAAGGAAAATTATTGCGTAGGTTCATTATTCAAACTTTCACTTCGATCGCATGACTACATCACAAGAAATAAAAACTTAATTTTAAAATTCGCACAGCCGCCATCTTGAGGTTATATAAACAATTGAACTAAATTAGATACCAGTGCATTACAATGTGTATAAATATTTCCTGTACCAGATTTTAGTGCGTTTGGAACATTAAATCGCGTGAAAGGTCTATTTAAAAATTTCAAATTCGCTTGGCCGCCATGTTCGTTTTGTAGTTAACCGGTTTTTGAAAGTTTTATAGATGGACTTTCAGTAGTGCCCTTTATCTCCGTACAAAATGTCAGGGTGATACCGCTAATAGTTTCAGAGATATAGAATGCCGGTGAAATATTTCGCACATCCGCCATCTTGTGGTTATGTAAACAATTGAACGAAGTTAGATGTCGGTGCATTACAATGTATATAAGCATATATTGTACCAAGTTTCGTTGCGTTTGGTTGGTTAAATCGCGAGAAACGTCTATTAAAAGTCGCAAATTCGCTTGGCCGCCATGTTGGTTTAGTACTTACCAGGTTTTCAAAGATCACATAAGTGAACTTATAGTAGTTCCCTTTATCACCATACAAAATGTCAGGGTGATATCGGTAATAGTTTCGGAGATATTGAATGCTGGTGAAATATTTCGCACAGCCACCATGTTGGATTGGTGAGTCGTAACAAAATTTGAAGGGCACGGTCAGGGTCGCCCGGAATAGTGCTATGAACTGACCGAGTTTCATTGAAATCGCTCCAGCTGTTTAGATTTTATTAGGGGGGGACACACACACGAATCACACACACACGCACACACACACGGACAAAAGGTGATCTCATAAGCCTATTTTTTCAAAATTGAAGATAGGCTAAAAAAGATAAAACGGAGATGATAAAAAGCAAATAAAACAAATAAGACATATTGAACAATAAAAATAGATATGAACACAATAAACATATAAAGCAGACTAAACCTAAACTAAAAGTTTAAGTTAAGCGAGTATCCAATCTCCCTCTTGAACCGGAGGATGAGGTCCGATGACGACCTTAGGTAGTTTGTAAAACACTGTTTATCGTTATAGCAAACAATAATGTGTGAGCTCGCACACTGTACCTGTATTACTATTGGTTAATTGAATTCAGGTGGCACCTTGATTGAAAGTATCCTGATTGGACTGTCAGCGTGCGGGGACACTGTTCCAGACAGAAATCCCGTCCCCATTACATTGATAAATTAACTGTTCTGGAGGGTAAACAACAGATGGTGTCACCTGCTCTACAAAGCGGAATGGAAATACAGAGGCATTCACTGCGATCAATATAGGGTACACTGTTGCATTTTACAAGCATTTCCATTGGACCACCTCGTCGTCTGGCGGCTAGCATTCTTGGTAGTCACCCTGCGGGTCCGAGTTCGATTACCGGCTGTGCCAAGAAATTTAATTTTGGTCCAAAAGCTGGAACGGGATACGGACAGCCTCGTGAGACAGAAAAGAGGAGAGGCGGGCTTGATTCTCACCTCAGCCATCCTAGAAGTGGTTTTCCGCAGTTTCCCCACATCTACTCCAGGCAAATACTGGGATGGTTCCTAGCTTAAGACCACGGCTGCCTCCTTTCCAATGCTCATCTTAATTATAAATAAACAGACTAATACATCATCACACTAATACTGGTTATTAGACAAATTCCATATACACCCAAGTACACGGGGCTAAATGACCACGATGTCGCACAGCCCCTAAATCAATCAACAAGAACTCAACAGGAAAGGATCAGTGACAATTACGGTGGGAAAATGAAAGACTCCCAACACCCTGGTTGCCGTAATATCATAGGTGTTGTGAGAGAACAAGAGTTGACCAAGAATGATGATGATGATGATGATAATTGTGGTTTTAAGGGGCGAAACATCTAGGTAATCGGCCCCTAATGGTCTAAGTGATAGCGAAAATGACAATTAAATGGAAACCAGAACGAAAATTGAGTTCGACTGTAAATACTGACAAAAGGGAACTCAGATTAAAACGACTCACAAAATGTAGAATGGAAATACTTACAAAAGGTAATTTAGAAGGAAAATATTCACAAAATGAAGTGATTGAAAAACACGCACAAAATGTAGTTTAGGTTCAAAATACTTACAAAATGCAATTGAAATTCGAAATACTGCACTCACAAAATGCAATTGAAATTCAAAATACTTACAAAATGTGATTGAAATTGAAAATGCTTACAAAATGTATGATAGATTCAAAATACTCACAATATGCGGAAGCCCGCGATTCAAAATACTGTACTGACTAAATACAATTTAGATTGAAAATACTTACAAATTGGAGGTTAGATCGAAAATACTTACAAAATGCAATGTAGATTGAAAATACTTACAAAATGTGGTTGAGATTCAAAATACTCACAACATGTAATTTAGAGACACGGGGAGTCAATTTATAAATAAGGGCGGGAATCTTAAAGAGAAAAGGCACTATAATGAAAAGAAAAAGAAGGCTGATCCCTAGAAGAATGAGGCATCAGATGAGAGAAGGGCCAATTAAGGCGGGAAAGGAAGAGACTCCCTAGGCCTCGGATACCCTATTACCGTCGGGGTTGGAAGAGAACAACAGTTGACCAAGGGAGGCCGACAAGAAAGAGAACAGAGAGGAGCCCTGCACAAGTAAGTGGAAGCAATGCCGGACTCAGCTGGGGTCCCATGGTTGCCAACCCACGTCCCACGATATGTGAGCGCCTGGGGTGTGACCAAGAAAGGTCAATAAGAATGATCAAGAACTCCTACTGATAATGAATAATGGCGGGTGGCACAGGTGGGAATTGAAGTCAACCCATCTCAATTTTGTCTCATGAGGCTGTGATATACCATTCCAGACCTTGCAATCATGGCCACAATTAATGAACCCAGACCTTTTGGGACACATTCTCGAAACGTACTGTAAATCTGCGACAAGAAAAGGCCTCATTCTTAACATGGTTTCCGAGACCAGAATCCAATCTTCTTCTTCTTCTATACAATAAAAATCAATGTTACGTGATAGTGTGTCTCTGTATGCATGTCTCCTATGCGTTCATATACCATTCATTCGATTGCTATGAAACTTGTGTGAGTTGTTGTGTGCACTCCAGGGAAGGTTCCTAGCTACAATTTATTTATGTAACACCAAAGGGCGAGGGACTTAACAGGAACCCTTAAATCCCACAGTAACCCAATTGCACAATGTGTATACTTATCACACAGCAACGCCAGGTGTGAGAATGGCTTGCTGATTCATCGTGGGGTGACATGAGGAGACTGTCAACAGCCCGCCGTGTGTTGTTTGAGTCTTCAGTCTTTTGTCTGGTTTGATGCAGCGCTCCATGCCTCCCTGTCCTGAGCTAATCGTTTCATCTCTACATAGCTACCACACCCTACATCCGAGGCAATCAGTTTAATATATTCTAACCTTGGTCTACCCCTACAGTTCTTGTCCTCGACCATTCCTTCCATAACTAAGCTTGCTATTCCTGGGTTTCTTAGTAAGTGTCCAACCAACCTATCTCTTCTCTTCATTAGCAGTCGCCAGAAACATCTCTCCTCTCCCACTAGTCTTAATACCTCTTCGTTTGTAACCCTATCCACCCATCTGATCTTCATCATTCTATGTAACACCACATTTCAAACGCTTCAATTCTCCTCTTTTCTGCTGCACCAATAGTCCAAGTTTCACTTCCATACAGTGCCACGCACCAGACAAAGACCTTCAAAAATGACTTCCTAATACCTACATCTATATTCGATGTCAACAGATTCTTTTTCTGTAGAAATGCTTTCCTTGCCTGTGTTAACCTACTTTTTACATCCTCTTTGCTTCCTTATCTGGTATTGCTGTCTATTCCGATACAGTTCACGCCACGGTTTTTGGCCGGGGGTTCTTAAAACTGAACTCAAGCTTGGAAAACCAATAACATTATTAGTATCCTCCTGTCTTTCTATCTATATGTCATTGATGGGCATTGCAACGCATGCCGGGTATAGCTAGTATTTAATAACTAGCATTACCCGTCGCGGCTTCGCCTGCGAATATTCTAGTTGTAAAGAGTACACTTAGCAAAATCTCAATCATGAATGCTATGACTGATTTATCATTGGTATGAATAATCAGACTTGATCAATTCAGCTACTGGTACAGTGGTTAGGGGTTTGTCATTCCATCATTGGTATATCAGAGCGAAGTTAGTTTTCTGGGAATATCACCGACACTGTTAATTTAAGGCTTTTAAATGTGGTTTTCGGAGACCCTTTATAGTAGGGTGAGAAAGACCTATCGTGCCACACTCACACGTGAAAATTGCGTGAAAAAATCTAGAATGCCCCTTGATCCCCCTAAGCGCATTATACTGTATGTATTGATGAGTTTTACCGCTTAATTTGGTTCCGTGATAACCTTATAACCGTCTGGAAACTTTCACAGTAATGTAATAATTGGAATTGCATTGCGTCTTACAGAAATAGATGGACCGGTGAGATTCTGTTACCATGGTTACCGTGTTGCATTCTTTCGTTATTTCATTGTAAATATACGTGTTTTATGGTATTTATTTAATTGTGAGGCATTTAAAGAGTAAGTGAGTGTGTTTCGCTTACGCATTGGGTTATGCTGAACCTGTAGGTACCCCATATGTGTAGGTTGGTGTTAATGGGACCTTATTTTCGGTACAAAACTGGAATGGGACCTTAGCAGAATGATATAGGGAGGGATAATGATCACATAGTAGAGGCGGTTAGCTCATCGATAGCAATAATGCATAGCTGAGAGCTGCTGGAGCCGAGCAATGGGCCCATTCCAATTTAGATGACACACATTCCACTGGAGAGACATGTTTTCATGGTCTGCTTCCTCGGCGGGCGTCACAACCACAACTTTATTATATTGTGAGCCAATTACCAGCTCTTGAGCTCAGTAGCTTGTATTCATGATCGATAGTGTCAACCAGGTGTTGTCAGACTAAATGGGCAGCTGCAGCTAGTCTCGAGATCACAGGTTTGAATCCCGGTACTGACAGTGGAATGATTACACCCACCAGATAATAATCGGGATAGTCCTTATTTCAAGGTCGCGGTGCAATTTTCCTATCCCTGTCCCTAATACAGTTACAGACACTACTACAATCATTACAGAAACACACACTGTGGAGACGTTCAACACACAACTAAGTACGCAGGGCTGATGGCCTGGATGTACCGAGCCCCTAAAATGCTATTTGATGATGATGATGATGATAATTGTTGTTTTAAGGGCCCTAAGATGTAGGTTATCATTCCCTAATTGTTTAGGTGAAAATTAATGAAAATTACAATTGAAACTAACTACTGCACCCATTTCACAATGGAGAATGCTTCATCACGACCTGGCTAGCTACTTCGGTCCGGGGCGTGTAACGTCAACCCCCACCGTGATTCCACATTCGATATGATAGCACTTTTTAGGATCTACAAGACTAAATTGAAAAAACCAGACATGTTACAAATGACATGAGTTTATTGCAGAAAAACTCCAAGGAACAATACAAATTGTCACACATAAAAATTTTGGAAAATCCAAAATCCACAAAAATATCAAAAATTTACTTAAATCTCTATCATTATCTTATCCTTATCTTTATCTTGCATAGATCATATTTTATACATTAGCATTTCTCTATATTTTTATTTACAACACATTATCTGTTTAGGCACAAAGCTTGCCTATTATTTCATATCATTTTTCTCTAAGGCTTTACGGATATTTAACCGTCTAATTAACATCCCTTCTGGGTTTTATTTTACCCTCAGTTTACTTTAAATTCTTTAATTATCACTTTATTTTGATTATATTACCTCTGCCGGTAAGCCTTAGTTTATCACAACAAATCGACACTTTAAAACAATTAACCATGCCATGTTCTCATATTCATGTCCCTCCAAAATTTCTTCCATGCAATAGGGTGGTTTATAAATGAGGTATCATATGCCATCACTATACAGTTATTTAATTACTTTCAAACTCCGTTATGAGTTAGCCCGTTTTCATTTCATATCTCTCTTTTAGGTAGGAATCGGATATTTAGTGTTAAACTTATACTTTGACTACTATGGTCAAATATTATCAGATTTCAACAAATCTAATGTGGGGATGATTTTCAAGAACCCACCAATTCAATTATTTGATTAAAAACTTTATAGCACCGTTAATTTACAAATTTGCGTATTTAACTATAACGCACTTCATATTTATTCAGCAACCGCAACCTTTTTAAACAAAAGTCCATTGTACTCTCCTTTCGTGTTTAGGGTCGGTCGGCCGGGTGGCAGAACCTCCCTCACACCCTCGATTCACGATAATTTACGACCTTACGCTCACACCATTCACTTCCCTTTAAAAGAACCTTCAACTGTTTATTTCTACAACATAAGATGCATGAAAATCCAAGTGCGACATTACTTCATTCAACTCTATCCCTCATTAACTTTTATTCATTTCATTGTCCCTGTAACCAGTGCTGTAATTGGAGATCATGACGCATTTATTTATTTATTTATTTATTTATTTATTTATTGTTCTTTAGTCTGAACAATATCTTCAAATCTCGTCTGATATCTCAGAAGAACAAAGTCCATCTGTACACGACACTAGTGAGACCAGCACTTTTATACGGTTGTGAAACTTGGGCGACATCAGCAACGACAGAAGATACAATATGTGCTTTTGAAAGAAAGGTACTTCGAAAGATATATGGGCCCGTCTATAATAACATGGAAGGTAAATGGGAGAGAAGAAAGAAAGAAGACCTGTACCAGAGGTTTGGAAAGCCACACATTGGACGGATAATGGGACAGAGGCGACTACAATGGTTTGGACACATCTTACGAGCGGACGGATCCCTTCCTAAGAGAGTCCTCCAATCTCAACCCACGGGAAAACGCGCGAGAGGGCGCCCAAGAACATGATGGAAGGATGGAGTGACGACGATCCTTCAAGAAGTGGAACCAACAGCTGTGGAGGATGATGCTAGAGACCGGAAAAGATGGAGTGCCATCTGCTGCAAATATCTCCTCTCATGATTTACTGACTTTCCTTTTATTGGATCCTTTTTGTGTTTTGTAATAATTTTCCCTTTGTAATATTTTTTTTGTTTTTTTTTTTTTGTTTTTGTAATATTTGTAATATTTATCTTTTCCTTTTGTTATTCTGCTGTAGGCCTCAATGGCCTGTTTCATGCAATAAATGATGATGATGATTGGGAGGAGACAAGAGGACTTTACCATTCCTTGCTTCGAATCCCGTTCATTCCTTTTACACATTTCACTTGGTCATAACATTTCGATGCTGGCAAAGTAAGGCTATATGATTTTTAGGCTCGGGACACACTGTTTCCCCAGTTATAACCATATCTCGTAGAAGCACTGATACTTTTCAGATTAATACACACACATTTAGCAATTGCCCAGCGGGACTTAGATTGCAACAACTATAATGCCTCTGGTTCGAATCCCTGTTCGTCCAGACGGGTCGAACCCTCGCTAATACAACAATACCGACGACTTCCTGACCATTATTACTTTTAGATCTCTCATCTTACGCACGTTACAAGACATATTTATTCCACTAGCTAGCCTATTTGACTCATTTCATCATTTTACGGGCCTATTCCGGCTCCAAAACTTTTATAAGACTTGGATCTTCATTACAACAACTTTGCTCGTGTTTAGCATTTTATTTCGACATTAGTATTTAGCCTATAACATTCAGCTTTATTTTACGGCGTTCAATTTTCACCTATTACTTTTAGCACATTACATTTTATCATTTGCTGAATAACGTTTATTATTTCATTTCTTAAGGTATCCCCAACGATCCTTCAATTACGTTAATTATTCCACGCACTTCAATTATTTCAATTACTTTATCACTTCAACTCGAGTTTATTATTATCATTTGATTAACATTCATTATTTCATTATTAACTTGCAAAAATGCCATTGTTTACATTAACATTATTATTCAGAGTATAAAAACTCAATATTAATTATTATTATCATCATTCTCATGGTGCTAATTACATTTACGTTAATTTATTTGGCATACATTTTACTTGCCATTTTTCATTTATTATATTCGATTCCTCCTTTGAGATTTCACTTTATTTTCATTTAACCACTTTTTCGGGTTTTCATTATTATTATTATTAGTACTTTGCACTTTTCATAATTATTATTCACATTTTTGCAAACCGTCTGAACAGTTGCCTTTTGACATCTTAACACTTTTTGTCTATCCATCGTGCATACATTTATACATAAATTCACTGATTTGCATATGATACCCTCATTTTTATATTATGAACATTTTCTACTCACCCCTTTTCCATC
This sequence comes from Meconema thalassinum, assembly GCA_946902985.2. Lineage (NCBI taxonomy): Eukaryota > Metazoa > Arthropoda > Insecta > Orthoptera > Tettigoniidae > Meconema > Meconema thalassinum. Next base: position 346,068,598 of record OX336392.1, read on the forward strand.
TTGTGACATGATTTTTGGATGGTTTTCACCCACACATGATTCTAACACCACATAACTTCACACAAATAGACCTTCTTCATTTTCTGGCCTTTTATTTTACACACGGACATATTTTTATACATTTTACGTTTCACAGAAAGCACTTATTTCACTAAAAAGAAAATCGCTTAATTATTATATACACTTTCTTTCACACGGACCAAATCTCAGCTGACGATGAAGATATCTTCACGTGGCTGATGATCCTAGTAAGTCCCTTTTTCTGTACTGGTTGGGACGTGTGATTACTCTTATCCCCCCTACGTTAAGGTAAGCCTCTTTCCTACAGCTTTTATTCATGTAACGGCTCCCCACTCTTCTCCTGGTAAGTCTCTTTCCTTCCTAATTGTATTAGTATTTAGCCTATTTTCCGCTCGAATACTGTTCATCAAATTCTTCCATTTATTAGTTTAATCCTATAATTCTAACTTTACTTATGTTTGGCTCTTGACGCACTATTATTTTTGGTTTCTCTTCGACTTGTCTTCCGTGAAGACCATTTACTATACCGTAGGGTTTTCGTTTCCCCTTGACTGACCTATTTCTTCGAACCAATGTTCTTTTGATATTTTCAGTCTCTAGCGTATTTTTCGAACAGACGATAAGTTTGCTGCGTCTCGCTTGTTAGCTTATTAATTTGCTTGGCGCATTCGTTCTGTACTTTTTGTCCCTTTCGGAGACTCGAATTCTACTGTCTGTTACTTTGGTTTTGTTCTTGACGGTTTTTACTTGTCGCTAATTCGCGTATCCTATCACCGAGGCTCTGTTTACTTTTGATCGTACTTGGTACACTTTCCCTATAAGCCTATAATAAAGCTTTGCCTACTGACGGACTTTAACTTATAACTTGTCTCTGCTGACTGTCTGACAGACTGATGATACTTCGTATGACGTGCCTCTCACCAAGGCTTGTCATAGACTGACGAACTTCGTGTACTGACGTGCCTTTCACAAAGGCCTCCCACAGGCTGATGAACTTCGTAACGTACCTCCTCTGCCGAGGTTTGAATCTGACTGACGAACTTCATATGACGTGCCTCCTCTGCCGAGGTTTGAATCTGACTGACGAACTTCATACTTTTGCTCGGGCCTTAGGCCTACTTATTCATCTCGGCTGACGAGCTTCGGAAGTTCAAATCCTGAATCCTAGCTTCGATCTTGTTTAAATTTTAATCCCAAGTGTAATTGGTAATAATATTACAATTTCCGGCAGGCGGAATGAAATTGTTTCGCTGGGTTATCTGTAATTAATTAAAATAGTTGATATGCTCTTGGCGGGGCCTATCTTTCACTTACTGCCCTCCGCTAGTATCCTGTCGCTCAAGTGTTTATGACCCTTTTCCCTTACCTTGCATTCTTCTCAGGTGTTTTTCAGGACTGCCAACTTCTTGAATTTTTGGGTCACTAGATTTTGTTTCGACTTCGTATCTAATATCTTTGGTGAGTTTATTTCGTGAGGTTTAACGAGGTAACTCCCCCTTTTATCTACTTAAGAAAAACTGCTGATTTAACAGATTACTGGTTTAAGTTTCGAGTGTCTATTAAGAAATAGTTCCGACTCTTAGTGTCCACTTGAAACGCAATATTTTCCTGGAGTTGCTGTCTCCCTGGAATCTCGAGTGTTACTTAATGCCTCTTGGGTCTGACTTTCTGGCGCTTGCTAATCGTTATTTTAATGGCGATTTGCTTTTAAAATGCCAACTAAAATGGGAATATATGTATTTCCACTTAACCATCTCCCCTTCAGGAATACCTGAATGTTCGTTTTCCTGTGAGTTTCCCTCTGAGACTTCTGGTGCATCTCTAAGATTTTATAATATTTTATAAGACTTTAAAATATTCTCTGTAAATGGTCAGGGGTTTTGATCTAGTGCCAGTCCTAAATGGGCACACTACCAACGTACAACTAAAAGAAGATAACGAGAAAAAAGAAAGAAAGAAAGAAAGAAAGAAAGAAAGAAAGAGATAATGATGATGATGATGATGATGATGATGATGATGATAATTGTTGTTCTAAGAGGCCTAACATCTGGGTTATCGGCCCCCAATACTTTGCATGATAGTGAAAATGTTAATGATATTAAACTAAAACTAACTACATACTTACAAACTAGAAGAGGAAATGGAATTCAAAAATAAGAATAAGGGAAACAAAAGACAGGAGGACAGGAAATACCCTCAATCCTCGAAGAATGAGGGTTAAGGGACTTGGAAGAAAGGAGAGCCAGGAAAGGCAGATAGGAAAGGTAAAGAGGCGAGGGACCGGCCCAAGGGCAATGGAAGAAGGAGAAAACCAGACCCAGCTCAGGAAACCCTCGGGGTTGCCAACTTCCGAACTCACCAGACGTGAGACCTTGAGGGTGTAGCACAATCCAGGGCGCACCATAAGTGGTGGAGCTACATTCACCCTACCTCCTTGAGGGCCTTGAGCAGAAGGCAGGAGATAACATGAAAAGAAAACAAGAGGTCTGACCCCTCGAAGAAGGGGGGATCAGGAAAGATTAGACAAGGGCCAATTAAGGCGGGAAAGTGAAAGATTCCCTAGGTCTCGGATACCCTAATACCGTCGGGGTCGGAAAAGAACAAGAGTTGACCAAGGGAGGTCGAGAGGAAAGATAACAGAGAGGAGCCCGGCCCAAGTAAGTGGAAGCAATGCCGGACTCAGCTGGGGTCCCGTGGTCGCCACCCACGTCCCACAAGTTGTGAGCCCCTGGGTGGAAGAAAGAAAGAAAGAAAGAAAGAAAGAAAGAAAGAAAGAGAGAAAGAAAGAATGAATAAAAGAAAGAAAGAAAGAAAGAAAGAAAGAAAGAAAGAAAGAAAGAAAAAGAAAAAAAGAAGGATAATTAAGCAAAGACAGGTAAAAAAGAATGCTTTCAATTCTCGAAGTATGAGTGTTGAGGGGCTTTGAAGGAAATAGAGCCATGAATGGCAGGAAAAAGGAAAAGGAGAGGTCTGACCCCTGAAAGAATGACGATATTAGGAAAGATCAGACAAGGGGCAATTAAGGCGGGAAAGGGAAAGTCATCCTAGGCCTCGGATACCCTAATACCGTCGGGGTCGGAAGAGAACAAGAGTTGACCAAGGGAGGTCAATAGAAAAGAAGACAGATAGGATTCCGTCACAAGTAATTGGAAGCAATGCTGGACTCTGCCAACCCACGTCCCACTAGCTGTAAGCCCTGGGGTGAGCTACAGTTGAAGTGAGCCTAAGGATTTTTCGAAAAATTTGGTAACTTGTGTTCTGCAATGATAGTTAATTCCCGGATGTTGGCAAACGTTGTAATTAGGGGTCTTTAACAAGGTCCTATTAACATTGCAATACACCTCGTGTAATTACGAGCTACGACTTCATCAAGGTCAGATGATGTTTGGAGACCACGTTTCACATCAATATTCCATCGATTATAGTCACTTAATAATACAATGAGTAAGAATTGTAAGTTCATAAAATCTGTACAGTCTTTCTGAATTTTGTAAAATGTGTATATTTGTCACGATTTAATCAATAATAATAATAATAGTTATTGATGTTTTAAGGGGCTGAACATCGAGGTCAACTGCCCCTCGTAATAAAAATAAAAGTATACAAATTTAAAAGAATTCAATGTTTGAGGTCGATGCCAAATGTTTTTTAAATTTAATTTAAATTAATAAACTAAAAATATATATATATATATAAAATAAAACTAATACTGTAATAAATTATAACTAGCGCACCCGTGCGAGAAATCTCGCATGTTCATAAACCACACTTTCCCCAATAGGTTTATAATGAGACTTAAGGAGAAAGGTTGTTATGTTTCTATTTCAACCAAATGATTATACAGGGCGCCCGAGAATGTTCTCCGCAGTGGGTACGTGCAGCTGAGAGTGGTTGAGTCATGAGTTTTAGTTGGCTGCACTGCACTGTGTCCTTCAAAGCGGGACTTCCCCGAGTGAGCTGTCGGTGTGCATCGCGATAAGCGCGCGAGCCTGCAGGTCTTCAGCGTGTATTTCAGTCAGCGAGCGTTCGGATGGATTATTATTGGAAGAGTGCAACAGTATACAGGCGGTAATGTATACTACTGAAGAGAGTTTTTTTTTTTTGGTGGAATAAGTTTTTCGCAAAGGCGATCAGTTTACAGAAAATGTAAAATTAAGATTTCAGGCGCGGTTTCCTATTTCAAAGTGTCTAAACCGTGATACCATTCGGGATTTTGTAAGTAAATTTCGTGTGACTGGCTCAATTCACGATGCACCGGGAACAGGCAGGCCTACGCTTTTAACAGACGAAAAACTTGATGAAATCTCCGATATAATGCTGCGAAGCCCAAGTAAATCAACACGAAAATTAGCTCACAAACAGGAATCTCCAAGTCGACAGCACATAGAGCTGTAAGAGACAAGCTTCAGTTGTTCCCTTATAGTGGGCGATGTATGGAAGGTAGACATATGCTCTCGCGGACTTTTTTGTAGAACTTTTCATGCTGAACAATTCTTACACTCATAGTATTTAGATACGTTTAACGGTTTGCCCAGCGTAAGCTTACAAAGCGCTCGGACGCCAGTTTTTTTTAATCGACTATTCCACTAAAATCGTTACTGCTCGGCTTCCTTTGATCAAAAATAAATAAAAATTTTTAGGCCGTCAGCACTGTATGCTGCAGAATGCTTACAGATGACAAACAAAGGCCCATTGAGAAAATTAGAACTTAAGGATCGGAAAATTCTAAGGAAAATATTAGGACCTGTTAATGATAATGGTACTTACAGAAGAAGACATAACAATGAATTATTTGAACATATAGAAGATTTGGTGAGTGTGATGAGAAAAAGGAGAATGTCTTTCTTTGGACATTTGGAACGGATGGAGCATCATCGACTTTCACATCGAATACACTCATCAATCTCTAAAAAAAATCCTATTATAAATGGTCGATGCAAGTTAAAAAGGACCTAACAGAAGCTCGAATCAATCAAGATCTGGTTTGGGATAGGAACCTGTTCAGAAAGGCGGTTAAATCAACCAGTAATCTGCACCCTTTAACATCTGCGATGCCTCGCCCTCACTGCAAATGGACGGAAGAAAGGAGAGCTGAACATTCGTCAAGAATGAAGATCTACTGGCAGACAAGAAAACAAGCTTTACAGTGATCATATGAGTGAAGAACATCGTGGTCCATTGATGGCCGAAACGACTCAAAAAAAATCTACAGAAATCATACTCGATATATCCTTTACAGTATGGTGAAAACCGCATCAAAATCTATCCAGTGGTTCTTGAGTTTACCAGTAACATCCAAGAAACGGGGACTTGGTTTTATACTAAGTAGAGATGATGCAAGCGGCAGCCGTGCTACCTGCGAACTGCTGTAGCTAGCTCTCACAGGCGCATGTAGGCTCTGCGGAGAATATTCCCGGACTCACTGTAGAGCACCATTTACATTTCAGTTAGAATTCCAAGTTCTACGTTCCCTAACTTAAGAAGGCAATCACTGAAAAATTGATCATCATAATACTCACCGGTTATTCGATATTTATGAAATTATACGATTTGAGTACTCAGTCCTTTGATTTACTGTTTCTGAAATCCATGCAAAATGATAAAGGAAATACCTCAGAATGTTAAAATGACATGAAACAGGCGTCACAGCGGCCAAAATGAGAAATGGACAACAATTATGGAGCGAATTTTCCTACATCAACAGTATCTGAAAATCGCACACTTCGTACATTATTTTAAAGTCATTTTTAAAGAAATTAAAGATATTTATGAAATTAGAGTGCAATTCGTCACTGCTAATGTCTATTCTCTTTCATTTGAATGCTCATTTGTCAGGATCGGTTGCTTGTGAGCGCCGTAGGAGGAATCTATACTACCGTACTGAAATATTATATGTGATGATAATAAACAACAATTACGGAAAACAAAAATTCAGGATTTCAAAAAGGAACAAGTTCTTTGAGTAAAAGTATACTGGATAATTTTGATTGCTGGCCCTAACCCACTATCACTTAAAAAGCGGATGAAGAGATCAGCAGCCACCACGTCGCGGCTAATATAAGATCGACTGCATACTGCAAACCAAGGTTTCTTCGTACATCAGCAGATCCACACACTCGGTTAAAATATGGGTCTGATGAATACGGCTCCACAGAAACCAAAGGTGGGGTCTTCCCTTCTCATTAGTTACGAGTCGGTGGATCTTGCACGATCTATCCATAGCCTACACATAAAGGCGGACTCCCTCCGTGCCCGGAAAGAGCTACGGCACACGATAGTAGTTCCCTTGATGGCTCTCAGTTTACTGGGCAGTGGCGTAACTACGGGTTCAACCCCATCCCCCACAGCCAAATAATAAAAATATGAAATGTGTTGACGTTTTTAAGTTAAACTTAGATTGGGAACTGTCATTTCTTAATATATATAGGCCTACAATACCGACAGTGGTAGCTATGCTTGCTAACGCGAGGCGATAGGCCATGGGGCGGACTCCTAAGACGAAGATTTGAACACCATCGTCGGCTGTCGTTGAATCGGTTTTCCTTAGTTTCTCATTTTCAACTCCAGGAAAATGCTGGGACGGTACCCTCCACATCCTTGCCAAGTTCCATTCGTCATCATTCATTTCATCTCCCATTAATTCCTCTCATGAAGTTGGCGTCTGGAAGGGCATCCGGTCGTAAAAACCATCCACGAGATAGCACTTCATCGCATCTCATTCCCGACCCCGTTCAAAGTGGGAATATTAAGGCCTACAGTGAGGAGGAATGAAAAAGGTCAGATGATTTCGCTTTATAATTTAATACAGTATCAACAAAAGTGCTCATTTTCGGGCTTATTACATTGATAACTGCTAATACAACGTAATAAACGAAACCGTGCGAAGATATATACTGTACATAGGAGGTTTTGAAACTTTGGCATCGTATATTTTCTTTGATTATGTTTTATTATGTCCAAAACCACACCTCCCCCCAACCCCAACCCCAACCCCCAACCCCACCCCACCCCCTCCAAAATATGTGTGATTTTGACTCAGCTAATCCCCCTCCAGAAGCAAATCCTAAGTATGCCACTGGGTTAGCTAGCCACTGACTCTCCCAGAAAGCCAGTACTTGTCTGCGTAACTAAGAACGTTGGTCAACCTGAAAACACCAGAAGCGGTCATTTCAGCCAAACAAGCGAATACCATAATGTATAAAAATCGAAACTAGGTTCCCGTTAATGAATAAACAGGAAATAAACTGACATTAAGAAACTGGAAATTAACTGACAATTATATCACATTCAATTGCAAATACTAAATCTCTGGCATCCAGCCCAATGGGATGGTTACATGGAACATATACTGTACATGACATAATAAATTGCAGTGTTAGAAGCCATTTTTCAGTGTTGCTTAATCCTGAAAAGCTTTCGTTAATGACATAATGAAAACGAAAGCCGTAGAAAAAGACGATAATGATACTTGTTTTAAGGGGCCTAGCATCTAGGTTTTCGACCCCTAACGATATGAAATGTTATGAAATTAAAGGATGAAGATAATAACAGCCCACTGCCAGGGGGATGGGGGGAAACGTAATATGTCTGAGTGTAAAATTATACATGGCCTATGTTGTAGACAATAACACATTACATCTTTTTTGTCTCTTGCTATTTCATCATACGACGAATACTTAGGGAGTTATTAATGATTTTGTACTTTTTGGCCGGAATTTTCTAAGTCCCAAGAAAGACATAAAAATTGATTCGATTGAAATTTCATAAATAGGTTTTTTAATACTTTTATTATATTTTTCACGTCTTTTAGGGTCCGAAACCAACATGATATTTCAGCCAAACAAGCGAATACCATAATGTATAAAAATCGAATCTAGGTTCCCGTTAATGAATAAACAGGAAATAAACTGACATTAAGAAACTGGAAATTAACTGACAATTATATCACATTCAATTGCAAATACTAAATCTCCTGCATCCAGCCCAATGGGATGGTTACGTGGAACATGTACTGTACATGACATAATAAATTGTAGTGTTAGAAGCCATTTTTCAGTGTTGCTTAATCCTGAAAAGCTTTCTTTAATGACATAATGAAAATGAAAGCCGTAGAGAAAGACGATAATGATACTTGTTTTAAGGGGCCTAGCATCTAGGTTATCGACCCCTAACGATATGAAATGTTATGAAATGAAAGGATGAAGATAATAACAGCCCACTGCCAGGAAATGAAAAGGAAAATGGTTTGTATAAAACTGACAGTGAGCCCTAAAATAATGCATTATTTGGATAAAAAGAAGCAAAAAACGAGGATGATAAGAAAACAGTAAAACAAATAAGCCATTTTGAACAATGAAAATAAATATGGGCGGCATCGGTGGCGTAGTTGGTAGCATGTTGAGCTTCTATGCCAAAGGGCGCGGGATTTTTTAAGAGTGCTAAAAATCCCTCAGTATGCCTTCCTTCGGAGGGGAAGTACAGCCGGCGGTCCCATGTCATAGATTTGTGGCGTGAAAAAGAACCTTCCACTAACTACACTTGTGTGAAGCCAAAATTGAAGGTTAGATTATTTGATAACGCTATATTGGTTCCAACGTTCACCGCCAGGTGCTGGCTGCGATGGCTTCTAGTAGCCAAGTTTGCAGCTAGGTGTCTTTGGACGGTAGCAGTTGGCAGCAAAAGTAGGATCTACTTGAAACATTGATCGTCTACAGTCCTTAACTGAATCACAGATAACACACACAAATACAGTCATCACAATTAACACCGGTTATCAGACAGATTGTACGCACACCCAAAGTACACGGAGCTTCATGACCGCGTTGTCGCAGCCCCTAAACTGAGGAACCAACCAAAAATAAATATGAACACAACAAAAACATAAAACAAACTAAAACCTAACTTAAAGTCTTAAACTACATTAAAACTTTAAAAAGTGATGATGATGATGATGATGATAATAATAATTCTTAGTTTAAGGGGCCTATCATGTAGGTTATCGGTCCCTATTTATTTGAAATGTTATGAAATGAAAGGATGATAATTAAAACAGCCCAACACTATAGATGAAAACGAAAATGGTTTGTAAAAATCAAACAGTGAGCCCTAATAATTATGCCTTATTTGGGTAAAAGGAGGTAAAACTGGGATGATAAAAAACATTAAAACAAATAAGGTATTTGGAAAAATAAATATAGATATAAACACAATAAAACTGACTACAATCATACTAAAAATCCTCAACTATATTGAAACTTTAAAAAAGTTGCCACACTCCGTCCTGAACCAGATGAAGAGGTCTGCTGACGGTCCGTCATCACGTAGATCAAGGGAGAGGGTGCTAGGCAGCTTGACAGTCCGTCGTATATCGACCAGGTCCACCACACTGCAAGAATATGTGTACCACGTTGAGGTGTGCGTCGTAAGTACTCACGAGTTGTGAGCACCTTTGTGGATCGTGGTGAACTTCAAGGAAACAATAGGATTATTTTTATGGAGATTTTAAGGCAATTTAATTTGGTTGATTTTGTTTTATTAAGGTACCACAATCGTGAGAGCAGATTGAATAACATATTTTGCATAATAAAATATTCCACTTGCTTGTTACCTTTGTGTGTTTCTGACTGTAAGCCCTCCCAGTTACGTCTTAGAAAGGAGCGTTCTCCTGCTTGACTCGCTCAGCGCTTTGATGTTCAATTAGATTAGATACGGTAATGGGGAGCTGGTTGAGCATTGAGCTCGGAGTATTTCTCGAGACAAAGAGCTTCTCTGCTCGTATTTCTAAATCATCAATATCATATACAACTCCAAGGATGATATGATCGCACAACAAATAGGAAATTAAAAACCCCTGAGACAATACTGTACATAAATGATGATGAGAATTCTTTATTGAAGGGGCCTAACATCTAGGTTATCGGCTCCTAATGAGATTATATGATATGAAATGATGATTATAATAGCCAACTGTCGGGGGGATGAAAACGAAAATGTTTGTATAAAGCAGACAGTGAGCAATAACAACTATGCCTTATTTGGATAAAAGAGGAAAGATCATGGTTAATATGAAAACAATAAAACAAATAAGGCATTTTGAACAATAACAAGATGTTCAGTAAAGAACATATAGCCTACTTTCTCCTAAATGCATGGGTAATGTTATAACTCTTTGTCCTTTTTAGGAGTATAATAATTGAATGTTGGTTGTAGTAGATTGTTGAAATACAACGTGCTATACGGATATTAAACATGAATATGAGGTGCCCTTTGCTAGTGCTACCTCTGTAAAAAAAATCATTCAATTCGGTTTCACCGTGTTTGAATTGACATGGGGAATAGGTGGGCACACATACATGGCCGCTATCTGCAAACTATTGGGCTTGTAGTTCAGTCAAAAGATAGCTTGCCACGGTGGATGAGTGGATATCGTGTCGGTCTACTAACCCCAAGATTGCAGGTTCGCTCCTGGCCTTGGTAAGTGATTTTTGAAAGGCGGCAAAAATACGATACGCATGTCATACGATGTTGGCATGTCAAAGAACCCATTTGAATTCAGTAGGCCGAGTTCATAATGGCAAAATTAATCTCGGGAGTTTCCGCCAACACAAAAAGAGTTCCTCATTTCTCTGCTAGAAAGCGCTATAGTGTTCAAGGAGCTTAGATATCTAACATCTAACCTCCTTGACTTTCTTAGTCAAGGAACAACGAAATTCGACATGCAAGCTACCCTCTGGGTGTCAAATAGCAAAGCTGGCACCAGGCACCCGAGGCCATACGATATTAATTAATTAAGTCAAAAGATGCTTCCCACAAAAGGTATGTTGTTGCAAAATTTGGTAGAGATCAAATGATTAGTTTGGTCGTAATTTGATTTAAGCTTTTAACATTTGAGTGGCCGCCAGTCCGTTTCAGTCAAGATGGCGGCCATATAAAACATGACACTGAGGTGTCGTTTGCTAGTGCTACCTCTGTACCAAATTTCGTTCAATTCGGTTTCATCGTGTTTGAAAAGATAGGGGGAATCGATTTGCACACACACATGGCCGCCATCCACAAATTATTGGGCTGATGACCTTGTAGTTTGGTCGAAAGATATTTTTTTTAATACTTAAAGGTATAATGGTGCAAAATTTGGCAGAGATCAGATGATTTGGTTGGTCGTAATTTTATTCAAGCTTTTAACTTTTGGATGGCCGCCATTAAATTTTCGTCAAGATGGCGGCAATATAAAACATGACACTGGAGTGCTCTTTGCTAGTACCTTTGTACCAAATTTTGTTCAATTCGGTTTAATAGTGTTTGAAGAGATAGGGGGAATCAATTTTCACACATACATGGCCGCCATCCACAAACTACTGGGCTGATGACCTTGTAGTTAAATCAAAAGAAATTTGCCATATAAATATATGTTGTTGCAAAATTTGGTAGAGATCGGATGATTAGGTTAGTCGTAATTTGACTTAAGCTTTGAACATTTGGGTGACCGCCATTACGTTTCCGTCAAGATGGCGGCGATATAAAACATGGCACTGAGGTGATCTTTGCTAGTTCTACCTCTGTACCAAATTTCGTTCAATTCGGTTTCACCGTGTTTGAATTGATAGGGGGGGGGGCAGACATTCAGAGTACACACACTCACACACACACACACACAGACACACAGACCCGACTCCGATAGGGATTTTTGAAACTGATGTGAGGGCTGGAACGGGGTGCACTCAGCCTCGTGAGGACAATTGAGTAGTTGTCTGACAATGAGGCAGCGCCCCAGTCACGAAAACCAAGATTAACGGCCGAGGGGATCCAATGCGCTGACCACGCGTCACCCCAATATCTGCAGGCCAAATAGCTGGGCAGCGGTCACTTGGTAGGCCTAGGCCCTTCATGGGCTGTAGTGCCAGGGGTTTTTATTATTATTTTAACATCTAGGTTATCGGCTCCTAATGAAATGAAATGCTATAAAATGAAAGGACGAAGATAAAAACAGCCCACTGCCAGAGATGAAACGAAAATGGTTTATATAAGACAGACAGTGAGCCCCAACAATTATGCCTTATTTGTACAGAGAAAAAACATAAAACTGACTTACCCTAAACTAATAGTCTTAAACTATATTAAAACTTAATAAAGTATCCACTCTCCCTCATAAACCAGATGACGAGGTCTGCCGACGGTCCGTCATCACGTACAACAAGGCAGAGGGTGTTAGGTAGTGTGCAACGGCAAGGACAGCTCATTCAGGTTTAAGTCTATCGTTTGTACTCAAGTTGCGATTTGGAATCTCGCTGCTGCTGCCTGGACGGCGCGACACTAGCGTCGCCGTATGGGCAGTTGTGGTGTTTCCGTTCCTCGCTGCCTGGGTAGCGTGGTAGAGGTCTAGTAGGCTGTTTACATTAAGGTAATTTAAAGGTACGACCATCATGATTAGTGCTGCTACCAAAGCAAAAATATGCATATTATTGGAGGGAGAAGAAAACGATGACAACTTGATTCTAGCCCTACTGGTGCAAAAAAGAAAAAGGAATGCCACGGAATATAACTACAAAAACCGAGAGAGCGAAGAGTGCTGTAAAATATTGATTAAAAGACATTTAAAAAGAGACGAAGAGCTTTGTAGGCAATACTGCAGATTCAACTATGACCAATTTGGGATGGTTTTGAGGTTGGTTGCCGAGGATTTGATACCATCTACACCGCGGAAATGCATCAGCGCCCAGCAGAAACTCTTTCTAACGTTGCAATAAGGGATAATGTCATTTTGTCGGTTCACATTTTATTGCATTGTTGATTTTTGTTGTTGCTTATTTTACGGGCTGTAAAATCGTGGTCATATAGCCCCGTGTATCTAGGTGTGTATGAAATTAGTGTGATCACCTGTGTTATTTTGGTGGCTGTACAGCCACAGTTAGTATTTGTAAATTCGGGATAGGATTGGAATGAGGCGGCTGTGGCCTTAAGTTACGAGCCATTCCAGCATTTTCCCGGGGTATAGTGGGGAAACCACTTCCAGGATGGCTGAGGTGGGAATCGATACTTCCTCAGTTTTGCCTTACGAGGCTGGGTGTATCCCGTTCCAGACCTACACCAGAATTATAATGCGTTTGCAGTACCGGGAATCGAACATGGACCTCAGGGGCGAGAGCCAAGAACGCCAGCTGCAACCCCGGAAGGTGGTCTGTACTTATATCTGAGGTTACATTCTATTTTACATTCTTTACAACATTTCTTAGATAAAGAGGAAAAGACTGGAAAGTTACTTGAAAAGCTGCTATGGTCAATGTGAACGGCATATCTGCGTGGATTTATTTCAGTGGAAATACTTCTTGTCGGTGGCTCTTAATTACTCGGACATATTCCTGTTTCACAAAATTGGTCTAAATTAAGTTAAATGTCATTTAAATGTTCTTTAGATGCCTTATTATTTGAATAATTGCTTTCTTGTCCTTATTAAAGGCAACAAATACAATTATTCGCGAATGATTTGTACTGACAAATTAGCAACAAGTCGAGACATCTAGCGGACTTTTATGAAACGCCATTTTGGATAGCAGTTTTATACTCTATTTCCCGGCCTTTTATAATTGTGCAGCGCCGCAGAGCCGCCAGACCGCTCCTGGCGCGGCTAGGTGGTCACGCTGCTCATGCGGCGCTGCACAGACAGCGGCGGCGGTGTTCGAAATGCATCCCGTGTAAATACACGTGGAGAGGTAGTGAGCTTCCGCCGCCATGGCTGTGCGCCGCATTTGCAGTGGCAGCGTGCTGCCATTCGGGCGAGGTTCCAAACTGCACATAACTAGTGATTCCGAGAAGAAATTAATAGCATGTTTTCATATATCCCATTGGCCCTTTCCGTTAACAACTCTCCCGCCTATTCCCATGTGATGTACTAAATAATCGTAGCTTTTGATACTCGATCTACAGGGTCTTTCATATAAAGTAAGAACGGCAGTTTTGTCATTCGCTGCTGAAGCCGGCTTGACCGAGCTTGTGACGCGCCACGGCCCCCTGCTGTAGTATTGAAAGCGCGCGCATAGTACAAACTTGACCTTGCAATAAGCGTGCAGGTGTTGTCAGTCGCCAGTCTGAACCTCAGCTGCTAACATATTGAGACAGTTATTATTGCAACATCGTATTTTTGTATGTAAAATTTATTTTAATTACGATTCGGCTCGGCGGGTACGTGATGCATTTGTTCAGCAATTTCTTGATGAAGTGCCACCTTCACTAGCACAGATTCATGTAATTGTAAATAACTTTGACACTACTGGTTCAGTGCTCAATAAAAACACAAAATACAAAATCAGAAAAAATACAGTGGCATGACTCACTCGCGTCAGCCAAAATGTGGTTACCAGATACAATGTCTGTATAACTCAGGAAGGACGACACTTCCAACAACTTTTATAAGGTAATATTTCATAGAGGATTGTACACACGCTTAGAGCAGGGGGCCACGGCTCGCCACAAGCTCTGTCAAGGCCACCACACTAGCGGATAACAAACCCGCCGCTTGGCGTTCTTACTTTATATGAAAGACCCTGTATGTCTCCACCAACACCATTACATTGATAAATTATTTGCTGCAATATATCTTTCAGTATCGGTGATTAAAACTCCTCCCGTGAAATGGCATCTTCCTCTAACGAGTCACGGGAATTTATTTTAAAGAATGTCAAATGATCGCCTTCTATGATTTACGAAAAGTAACCGACATAATTTAGTGGCATTAGATAATTAATATAATAGCCCATCATAGGAATCTTCTCTTCAATTGCTTGAATAAGGTACGAGAACTAAAATAAAACAGTTTTTAAATATCCAACTAATGTCATCTTCAATTTGTAGAAACAATTGTACATCATTACATGTCCCTATACTAAGTTATGAATAAAGTTTCGCTGTGCTAAGTTCCATTGCTCTCGTGTGATTAAATCGCCTGAAAATGCATTATTAATTAATTCATTCAATAATTAATTTACTTCATTAGCAAATGGTGGCAAACAATAATATCTAACACAATATACACAAATGGCGATTTGGGAACCATAGTAACATATCATAGTATTGTGACCGTTTGACGGATGTCCCACGTCCACACAAGCGCACATCTAAACAACAGCTGAGCATAAGACTCAAAAACATCTCGGGGTTAAATATGGGCAAACAACAAACGTTGTAATTTAATAACAAACGCTTGGCTACAGCAAGGATAGAACGGAATTAAGTTTTCAAGAAATCATGAATGACCACAGTTTTCTATAAGATAAAACGCATCAGGTTAATTTATTCATTCAACCATCCTAACTAATTACAAGATTCTTCCACAGGGAGATAGCTAAAACACCATCCTGAAACAAAATACATCCTGTCGCTCCCCCTGGGACCCTGATCTAATTATGCCCTGTTAAACCAACGGCAATTATTAAATTTTCGAAAACAAAATTTTGTTAATAAATTATTTAAGTGTTATTAGAAGATTTGTGAATTTCATAGTTCACCAATACAATCTGTTTTTATCCTAAACACAATTAACACATTCACGATGTGCAGAGAATTAATAGTCCAGTCTGACATCATAATAAAAATATTTACAACACACAACAGATTTAATATTTCCAAAATTATTATCCAAAATAATTTTTATGATCGTTTCAAAAACGTTTGACAAGTCAGGAATAAAAATTCCAAATATCTATCCTTATTATTTAAACGCCATCAAATGCTAATTGGCTTAAGAACAATCTTATCCTTTCTTTTATATGTTTATCAATCAAGCTATTCCAAAATCATAAATTTCCACACATGTAATCTATTTATCAGTATCCAACAACCTTGTTGATTTATTCTTATTTCCAATAAAGAAATAAATGTATTTATTTATTAAACCTGGGTGCAACTCGCTATTATCAATAATACTTGGATTTTATATTAATTATGGACCAGTTATAACAAATCACAAATTCATCGAAAATCGAGGTCGGCATTCCCTGAATGCCTCATCTCACTAACAAGCATTACATAGGCTTCATATCATTATATTTCATTATAATACGGAAAGTTTCCAAAAATACTAATTGTTCTGCAAAATATAATCATTTAAAAGAATATTTGTGAAATGGTCAGAGCAAACTGAAGGTAGAGTATGGAATTCTACTGATGACATTATCTGGTTGAAGGCGTGGGGTCGCTACCCTGGCAAAACCCTTCCTTTTGAACAACGTAACATGAGGATACCATCCTCCAAATTATCAACATATTTCACATACAACATTGTATAATTATTATTCACTACTTCCATATTTCTAAATTCCATTGAGCCCCATTGCTATGATTAATGGATTAGAATAACTGCTGTGGGGTAAGTGCACGCATGCCTTCCCAATTCAACTCAACAACCTGCCAGATAAAAACTTAGGTGTTATAAATAAATGTCTTCCATATTCATGTTGCATTCGATTTGTCATCATTACAAAAGTTCCCCTATTTGATATAAACTACTCTACTCCGAAAACTTTCCTTTCCGAAATTATTATTATTATTATCTCCTTAGAGAAATCCAAATTGTATTATTTATAAAACCTCATTAACTTTTCCTATAATCTGATCCAAAATTTGATTATGTGCACACCACAATTGTTCACTATCACCCATAAATTTATTGTTATTATTAAATATTTCAACAATGTCAAATATAATATATTCTAGGTTTATGATCCAATATAATCTTTGAAATCATCATAATCATCATTCATGATTTAATCCTGTCATATCCAAAATATGACCATTATCAGTTATTATTATTACTGAAAAAAAATCCTAAATCGCATGAAAAATCGAGCTCATTAGACTAAAGCTGAGTATCTAATCTCACCTAGGATTAATAAGATCCATATCACATAGAAACAAGAAGTTCCGTGAAGAACTATACAGCCTACTTTTCATGCCAATGATTATTCTACAGAATATGAACCTATCTAGAATAATGACGAAATTAAGTTGCTAATATCGAAATTTCCAATTAGTTCGAAATACTGTATACCTGGCATAATGTATCCTAATAGAGCACTACAGTTGGCAGCCCTGATGACTGAATATATTCTTAGTTCCGTCTCTTAAGGTACAAAATACAAAATTTGGTTGAAGTCCAATGAATAGCATGGACGTTACATGCAGTTAAACATTGGATCTAACAGCGCGCGTAAAATCATGTTGGCAACAATGTCATGCATGTATTGGTCAGAAATAATCTTAAATAATATGATCTATTGTTGTGCCAATTTTGAATGAAATCCATTAGTTAGTATAGAAGTTACATGCATTTTAAAATTGGACCTATCAGCAGGCTTAGAATCATGTTGGCAGCACTGACATATATTAGTTACTCCAAATTCGTCTAGAATGCCAGGTACTATACGTGTGCAAAGTTTAGAGCTATTGGCTTGCATACTTTCTGATATATTGATATTAGGGTAACAAAAATAGGGACAGCACATATTAACAGTTGGCAGCACTGGTTGCTCCTTAGAATACGCATAGTCATATCTGTTATGGTACAAATAGCACATACGAAATTTGGTTGAAATCCAAATGATAGTATGGAAGTTACATGTATTTAAAGTTGGACCTCTCAGCAGGTTTAGAATCATGTTGGTAGCACTGACGTATATAAGTTACTCCAAATTAATATAGAATGTCAGGGACTATACGTGTGCATAGTTTAAAGCTGTCGGCTTGCATACTTTCTGATATATTGGTATTTGGATAAAATAAATTTGGAGCATTTATTAACAGTTGGCAGCCCTGGTAGGTCTGAAGAATACGCTCAGTCATATCTGGTTATGTACACATACAACATACGAAATTTGGTTGAATTCCAATTGATAGTATAGAAGTTATATGCATTTAAAAATTGGACCTATCAGGAAGCTTATAATCATTTTGGCAACACTGCCATGTTTAGCCTCCTGGAAATTAAACTGAAATATTATGATCTGTACGTGTGCCAATTTTGAAATAGCTCCCATTCATACTTTCCAAGATATCCAACATGGAGCTCAAATTTCAATTGCGATTTTTTAGCAGTTGGTAGCACTGACATCATTTTCAAATATGGCCGTGAGATATTCAGGTATAGATCTTTACTCCTACCAAATTTTGTTTCGATTGCTGCAGCCGTTTAGGAGTTGATAGGGGGGGGACACACACACAGCCAGACAGACAGACAGAAGGACAGACAGACAGACAGACATACAGACAGACAGACAGACAGACAGACACACATTTGCCCGATCTCATAAGTCTACTTTTTCCTCATTTTTGCAAAATGTGAAAAGTAGGCTAAAAATAATTTACGGATTACCGTCGCAAATAACTATCCAACACGATAGCCTATAATAAACCATGCTACAAAAATTATGTAGAGAACTGTACACTAAGACAATTAATGAAACTAACAGCTAACTAGACAATTATGGATGCCTTCGAAAATATGTCATCATCCAACGATAAACTACATCGTGGATATGCTAGTCTTCATAGTACAACTGAGTATAAAGAACTATCAGAAGGATCCAGTCATTATGCTCCTGAATATTTCAAACTAAATACTGGTATCAAACGATGACTTCTAAATGGTTGAATGAAATAGTCTACAGTCTGCAAATCACCGGTACTAGCTACTAATAGTAAAGATGATGTTCACTTCCCTTGACATTGCTCTGTAGAGATGAATCCCATGGCTGTACAACGCCCTGGATTAGGCATGCTGTCCGGCTCGAACAGGTGTATGCGGAAAGCATACACACTCCCCTCGGCATCACCTCGTCCCGATCCAAGTCACCATTCATCTTCTGCCATCACACCACCAATTCGATTTAGTGCTCGATTATGACGTTTCGGTTCGTGGTAATTCTCAAAAGTCCATCACGACGATTCACTACCATGATTTCCTGTGCGTAATTCATTAACACCATGGCTTGTACCATGCAAAATCACGTAATCTAGACTGTTCCTGGTTTGACTACTGTCACCCTGTAATTCAACGTTCCGAAATAAGTCACCATTTAATGTATGACTGTATGCGATAACTTTGCTTGCAATCTTACTGAGATTAGCGCAGCACACTGACGAACCTGTATTGCCATTGTTTCCAGTTACAGCTACTAACATCTGAACTAGAAAAAATTCTTGAAGTCCTAACTAGATCAGGAATAGTATTCCGCAAGACATGATTATACATAGTCCGCTCCATTGTCAGCTAAATTTTAATCTGGCAGAAGATATGCTCTTCTCATGACCCGTGTTAGGGATCAGTTCCAGTACGTAGGCTAAACTAGCTGTGAGATCGGGTATTAGCCCAGCTCAATCCTGCACACACAGAGATTGGCCTCACCTATAACAAGAAGTTCCGTGACGAACTAAAGAGCCTACTTTTCTTAAAATTTAAGATTCATGCCAATGATTAATCTATATGGATCTATCTAGAAAAATGACGAAATTAAGTTGGTAATATCGAAATTTATAATTAGTTCGAAATACTGTATACCTGGCATAATGTAGCCTAATAGAGAACTACAGTTGGCAGCCCTGGTGACTGAATATATTCTTAGTTCCATCTCTTAAGGAACAGAAAACAAAATTTGGTTGAAGTCTAATGTATAGCATGGACGTTACATGCAGTTAAACATTGGATCTAACAGCGCGCGTAAAATCATGTTGGCAACAATGACATACATGTATTGGTCAGAAATAATATGAAATAATATGATCTATTGTTGTGTCAATTTTGAATGAAATCCATTAGTTAGTATAGAAGTTATATGCATTTTTAAATTGGACCTATCCGCAGGCTTAGAATCATGTTGGCAGCACTGGCGAAGGCCTATATTAGTTACTCCAAATGAATCTAGAATGCCAGGTACTATACGTGTGCAAAGTTTAGAGCTATTGGCTTGCATACTTTCTGATATATTGATATAAGGGTAACAAAAATGAGACAGCATTTATTAACAGTTGGCAGCCCTGGTTACTCTTAAGAATCGGCATAGTCATATCTGTTATGGTACACATAGCACACATGAAATTTGCTTGAAATCCAAATGATAGTATAGACCTCTCAGCAGGCTTAGAAGCATGTTGGTAGCACTGACGTATATAAGTTACTCCAAATTAATATAGAATGTCAGGTACTATACGTGTGCATAGTTTAAAGCTGTCGGCTTGCATACTTTCTGATATATGAGTATTTGGATTTTAAAAAATGAGAGCATTTATTAAAAGTTGGCAGCCTGGAGGCTCTTAAGAATACGCTCAGTCATATCTGTTTATGTACAAATAGCACATACGAAATTTGGTTGAATTTCAATTGATAGTGTAGAAGTTATATGCATTTAAAATTGGACCTCTCAGCAGGCTTATAATCATTTTGGCAACACTGCCATGTATGGCCTCCTGGAAATTAAACTGCAATATCATTATCTATACGTGAGCCAATTTTGAAATAGCTCCCACTCACACCTTCGAAGATATCTGACATGGAGCTCAAATTTCAATTGCGATTTTTCAGCAGTTGGTAGCACTGACATCATTTTCAAATATGGCCGTGAGATATTCAGGTATAGGTCATTACCACTACCAAATTCTGTTTCGATTGCTCCATCCGTTTAGGAGTTGATAGGGGGGGGGGGACACACACACACAGCCAGAAGGACAGACAGACAGACAGACAGTCACACATTTGCCCGATCTCATAAGTCTACTTTTTCCTCATTTTTGCAAAATGTGAAAAGTAGGCTAAAAATCTAACAGTGGAGAACACTGAAACAGTGTATCCTCGAAGGCTATTTCTTGGCTTCAAGGTCTGGTACTCGTAATTCAGATAGAAATAAGCTCTCGAATTCATGTTCGCTCGAATACATGAAGACGAATTCTATACTGTACTGTCTTCCACTCAACCGGTGTTCCCAGCGTGGTTCCGTATGTGCTGCTATCCCATGCGCATCGCTGATCGCGCACAAACGTATCGGTACTCTCTACAGGGATACTCCCAAACTTCTCGTGGCGCCCTCTTCAAATATTCTCAACATATTGTCCTAGCCCCAGCCCTTTATAAAAGGACTGTGCCTATACATACATAAAATATAATCAGAAGTAACTACGTAAAAGACGACATGGCAACACGACTACGGAGTAAGCCGTAGGTCATATACCTAGGGTCCAACAGCAAGCAGGTAGACAGGACACAGCGGACATTACACTCCCAACATACCGCTTAGTGGACTGACCAGGCACATTTTACCTATAAATAGAGGTACGGACACGCGCCGCGCTCTCTAGCTTTTGACGCTCTAACCTAACCGGGCTCTAGTCTCTAGTCTCTAGTCTCTAATTGGAACGTGGACTCTTCTGAACCTTCACTTACCGTCTTACACTCTATCGGAGTTGTGCTACGCCGGACAGATATGGGGCATCGCCCCATATCGAGTCCCAACGCCACCAACATCATAGAAGACCGGTATCAACGGTGGGGTGAGTGATAACGTGTCTGCTAGACTCCTTTTTCCCCCTAGATTATTATTTCCATCCTCCCCTCTTGTCACTGCCACTATTACGTAATAAACCCCCTTTTTGAACAGTCTAATGATTACCTTTTTATTTCGTTTAGATTAAGAAGCCCTTCCCTTTAGATTAGTACCTAGTTTAAGATCTCCATTGAACGCTGCCCAGCAGGAGGCGATGCACAGCAAGCGTGCGGCCTACTAAGCCACATTGAGGTAAGCTAGGTGAGTATTCTTCCCGCCAGTTCCCCTGTATGTAAATTGCTCTCTAAACGTGTCCGCAGTTCTTCATAAGACATCCTAGTAAATCCCCGTAGATGCAAGGATGCCCAGTAATCAACACCCCTTTTGAATGGTGGTTAAGGAACCAATCAAACCTCCTTAACAAATGCTGAAGGCACGGGGTGAATCCCTCTAAAACGGATCAGCTCAGCCCTCAGACCAATCAAACACCCTTAACAAATGGTGGGAGGCGCGGGTTAGACAATCAAACACCCTTAACAAATGGTGGGAGGCGCGGGTTAGACAATCAAACATCCTTAACAAATACTGAGGGCGTGCGGGGTACCAATCAAACATCCTTAACAAATGGTGGTTAAGGCACCAATCAAACATCCTTAACAATATAGCGGAGAAAAACAACTCTCATATTCTTGCTATGAGCTCCCTCAAAATGGGCACATCATATACACAAAATTTCAGTCTTCTCTTAAACACATCAATATGTTTGGGGAAAGGATCTAAGACTGAGGCAGGTAATGAGTTCCAGTTATCATTACCACGATTAATGAAAGAATATTTCCCACCATTTGTACACTGCGGTCGGCCCTTAACTTTATTTGGATGATCTGCCCTGCTCAGGTAGGTGGGATTTCCCAGGCATTTGCTTAGTTCTTCCCATGCTGGCCGATTATTGTAAGTGTTAAACATAGCGTACAGTCTGGATTTTGTCCATCATCCAGAGATTCCCACCCTAGTTTTTCTACCTTTCGAGTTAGACTACAAATCTACCAGCCTTTCCTTTGTATCATCTCCAACTCACTGATGAACACTAACTGGTAAGGGTCCCAAACCACTGAGCCGTATTCCAAGATTGGCCTCACCAGGGTCAAATATCCTAATTCTTTTGCTGTGGAACTACTGCCTTTTATTATTATTGGAATTAAACACAATGTGTACAGAATTATTACATAACAGATATCATTGACACTCGTCCTTTGCATAGTACGAGATTGGCATTGTTCTTTTTGTACATTCAAATAGGTGATACTGTGTGCAGCATTGGTTGCAGAGTTCACAGCTGCATTGGTAAACTTTCCTGTTGCAGATTTTATGGTGAAAGCCGTGTATTGCTCCTCGGGTGTAGAGGTGTCGTAGTTCATAGCCGGCTGATCTCCATTCTTTCTCCTTCATGGCCGGGGTGCGGTAGAATTCGGGGTCTATTTCTGTTGATTTCTGGGCTCCTTCTTCCAGGAACTTGATGCATGCTTGTGTTTGAATCAGGTTGTGTTTTAATATTAGGTCTTCTATAAATGTGTTTGTTCCCACCAGTTGATAAACTAATCTGGTTGGGGCGTACTTCGATACGCACAGTGTTTTCTTGAGGTATCTGGCTTTAACTCTATCCAGGTCTTTGATGTTTTTGTAGTTCAAGTATGGCCAAATTATTTCAATTGCGTATGATGCTATTGGGGCTATTTTCAGGTTGAACAGTGAAATTGATGTTTCTAGTGAGAGGCTATGAAGTCTTTTGATTTCCATTGTGGCTTTTATTGCGGAGATTGATCTTTCCTCAACATGTCTTGTGAAGGTGAATCCGGTGACCTGCAGAGTTACCCCTAAATATTTGTACGCCTTCGCTATGCCTAAAGTGTGATCCCCACATGTGAAGACATCCTTCGAGGATATTCGTCCGCCTTTCCGAAACTTCATTACTTTTGTCTTGTTCTGGTTTATTTTAAGTTCGTTTTCATTCGTCCATTCCTCTAACCGATTGATAGCTTGCTGCATCGCTTCCCTGTTTTTGCTTAGGATCACCATGTCATCTGCATAGAGCAGTATTTTTACCCCTTCCGTTGTGATCTTTTGAACTACGTCGTTTGTGAGCATGTTGAAAAGTATCGGGCTTAGAGGGTCACCTTGTAGAACTCCGTTTGTCTGTTTTATGTTCCTTGATTCTAGCTGACCGTCACATATGCTTATTACGTTGCTGTGCAGTATGCTTGTTATGAGGCTAAGGAAAGGGTCTTCTGGTCCTAGAACTGTCTTCAGTTTTTGGATGAGAATGTTCCTGTTCACTCCATCAAAGGCTTTTTGATAATCTACGAAGGTCGCGTATGCGCTGCCTTTGGGTTGACTTAGTGCTTCACCTATATATCCAAGTACTTTCTCTATTGCTTGGATTGTCGATCTTCCTGGTATGAATCCGTGTTGTTCCTCTGGTGTCTCTTCCATTAATTGCTCGAAGATTCTTTCACGTATGACGCTGGATAACATCTTGAAGGCTGCACATTCAAGCGCAATCCCCCTGTATGAGTCGGGTGCATCATGTGGTGCCTTTTAATACCCTTATTACAAAATGAAGTGATTTGTACGCTTTGGAAACTACACAACCCACATGGGTACTCTATTTCATATAATTCATTACAATTCCAAGAATGATATGATCAAACAACAAATAGCAATTTAAATAAAAACCCTGTGACAATACTGTACATTTGATGAAGAGAATTCTTGATTTAAGGGGCTTAACATCTAGGTTATTGACCCCAAATGAAATGAAATGAAATGATGAAATGATCCCAACTGTCAGGGGGATGAGAACGAAAATGGTTTGTATAAAACAGACAGTGAGCCCCAACAATTATGCCTTATTTGTACAGAGAAAAAACATAAAACTGGCTTAATCTAAACTAAAAGTCTTAAATTACACTCACCGGCAAAAAAAAAACGCTTGTTAGCCTACTTTCGATTTTTGCAAAAAATGAAAGTAGACTTATGAGATCAACACAGGGCGAAAAAAGTGTGTCTGTCTGTGTGTGTGTATGTGTGTGTGTGAGTCTGTGTGTGTGTGTGTATGTGTGTGTGTGAGTCTGTGTGTGTGTGTCTGTGTGTGTGTGAGTGTGTGTACTCTGAATGTCTGTTCCCCTCTATCAATTCGAACACGGTGAATGCGAATTGAACGAAATTTGGTACAAAGGTAGCACTAGCAAAGGACACCTCAGTGTCATGTTTTATATCGCCGCCATCTTTACTAAAACTGAATGGCGGCCACTCAAACGTTCAAAACGTAAAATCAAATAACGACTAACCAAATCATCCGATCTCTACCAAATTTGGTAACAACATACCTTCGTATAGGATGCGTCTTGTGACCAAACTACAAGGTCGTCCGCCATACCATTTCAGGATGGCGGCCGTGCGAATTATGCAAACTTTATAATCCATATCATGGGACCCACCAGTTCCGATTATCGAGCCGAGAATCGTTTTAACTGTTCTAAAGGAAGAGGCACGTTCGAAATTAAAAGTTTATTTTGTAATACTATAGTGCAGACGTGATTTTAAAAAGCTGAGCTGATTCAGTAATAAGACAAGATGGCAGCGGATATCTTGTGCCTGACTTATATTTCACTAATTTGAGTATTGCATGCAATATAGCGTACTGGTACAAAATAAATAAACTTTGTATGAAATGCTTTATATATAAATAATATACTCCAGTGATGAAATCGTTTAGTATAAATCATTATTTGCAAACAAGTTCTATGTAAGTCATTTTATATAGAACGATATTCGTTGACACAATTAGCTCAGTGGTAGAGCGTTAGCCTATCGCTCAAATGCCTATGGTTCAAACCCGATCAGAGCTAGGTTTTTTGCTTGAAATGTTATATGTTTATTGTTTTGTAATGACTCAGATGTTTTAAAATTAAGCGTTATATTGTGCATATTATGGTGTAAAATATATATTTAATTAAAACATAATTCGCCAGCAGATTTACTCGAGACATCTAGCTGCCAAAAAGGTAACTGCATGCCGACCTACTTATTAAATTCCAGATTTTATTGAAAAGTTTCTTCTTCTGGCCGCTAGAATGCACTCGCTCTGTTAGGATTATATTGTTCGATATTTCACCACTAGATGTCACGACTAGTCTACGTGGGGCTCCATTGATTACTATACCATTGGCATTCTATGCGCATCGAATTTGAAGAATGACAAGATGATACTACGATACATTTTTACTCTTTTACCGACAGTAGTGGCTACGCGGGCTAAAGCGCTGCGTTAGGTCAAGGGGCCAAGCTCTCTGCTGACTCGGTAGACGCGTGGGTTCGAGCCCCACCGTCGGCTGTCCTTGAAATGGTTTTCCGTGGTTTCCCATTTTCAACACCAGGCAAATGCTGGGACAGTACCTTCTGACAGGCCACGGCCGCTTCCTTACACATCCTTGCCCAGTTTCATTCATCTTCATCCATTCCATCTCTCATCCCGACGCGCAGGTCGCCCACGGGCGTCAACTAGAAAGACCTGCACTCGGCCTCTCAGGAGGCTACACGAAAAAAAAAACTTTTTATTTTAAAGGGTTTGTAACAGCCTATTTTGCGTTACTTGAAAATGTTATTTGAAGTAAAGAACAAAACGATTTCACATAGTAACTGAATTCAAGCCGTTCGTGTTAGTTCAGGTTATTAATTACTACTTTTATTTCAGGCAAATAGCAATCGAAAATATCCACATAGTTTGTATACACACGTCTCTGTAGGGTCATGGAAAGATTTGTTAATTCAATTAGGGTTTTCGATTCCCGGTCAATGCATGTGAGATTTTCGAAGTGAAATGCCATGTTCTGTGGTTCGGATTCCACGTAAAAAGGAGGTCCCGTGGCTCATAATCACAAGATTCACGGTCACGTAAAACTACAATCTTCCTTCCTTTTTTTTCAATTAGGGTTGTGAAAGCCATGCACAACCAGACGTGTAAAGACATGCCTCAACTCAAAGTTGGATGTTGCCCACGGCAGGTCGTATATGTAATAATAATAATTTTTTTTTTTTTTTTTTTTTTTAGGGGAAGAAATGCATTTACGCACAGAGTGTCGGGCTCCTGCTCCTGAGTAGCAGACTACCGACTAAAACTCCCCCGTTACTTCTGAACACTAGCCTGGAACCGTTTAGCACATTACTTCAGGCTAGAGTCATTTTATATTTGCCTGTAGGGCACTCTTCCGTAATGAATCATCTTCAGTGGCGATCCAGATCTGTCTTCTTTGTTCGGAGGATATCTTCAACAAAGCTTGCTACCAGTTTCCAGTTTTCCTCATTTTGTAGCATCACTGCAACAATATTGTCCGGGGATATCTCTACATCAATGTGATCTTGAAGAGACTGCCTATTTTGGACCCACCGTCCACAAGAGAAGAAGGTGTGATTAGCATTATCTAATTCGTTGATACAGTAGATGCAATCTGATGAATCCACCTTCCCCATCTTCTTAAGGTAGGAACAGAAGTACCCATGGCCAGTCAAGAACTGAGTGAGATAGTAACCAACCTCACCATGTTTCCTCTCTGTCCAAACCTGCACCTGAGAGATCATTCTCTTAGTCCATTGGCTTTGATCTCCTTGCTCCCATTTGATCTGCCAATTTTGAAAGGTTTGTACTCTTGCCGATCGTCTTGCATTTTGTAAACCCATATCAGATTTCCTCAAGTAAATGTTCTTGCGTTCTTTCGCAAGAAAAAAAATCGGAATAATCCCGGCAATAACGAGAACTGCTTCCTCAGAGACCGTGCGATATGCAGATGCTACGCGCAAAGCCCCCCGCCTCTGCACTTGCGCCAGTGGCTTCCTATAAATTTCCTTATCCAGGGCATCCGCCCATATTTCCGCTCCATACAGCAGAACTGAATGGATAGCTGTCATCAATAGTCTTCTCTTACTAGATTTTGGCCCACCAACATTGGCCATGAGCCGACTGAGAGACGTTACTCCTCTGGCTGCCTTATCTGCAGTCCGTCTAATCTGTTCTCCAAAATTCATTTTACTGTCGATCATGATGCCCAGGTATTTTGCTGCTGGCTGCGTCTCTACTTGAATTTGTCCTACGTGTATTGGAAGTATTGTCTGAATTCTCTTCTTTGTTAGGATGACAATTTCCGTCTTACTAAGTGCTAGAGACAGACCATGTTCCTCCATCCATCTATTGATTTTGCGCATTACCATATTGAGTCGCAACTGTGCCTGCTCGACACTTCTTCCTGCTACAAGAGCAGCAACATCATCTGCATATCCTACTAGAATAGTTTCTTCAGGCATTTCAAGCCTCAACAAGCTGTCGTATGTAACATTCCAGAGATCAGGTCCTAGAATCGAACCCTGGGCAGCCCCAGCCGTGACTTGTACTCTACGGATCCCTTCTGTAGTATCGTAGAGCAGAGCACGATCTTTCAAGTAAGAGTCTAAGATCCGAAGGAGATACCTTGGAACATGGAATGAAAATTCTAGAGCATCCATGATATCTGTCCATTTGACAGAGTTGAAAGCGTTTTTAACATCCAGTGTAACAAAAAGAATCACCCGGCGAGAGTAATGATTATAACTCTCCGCTCTTCGTACTTTATCGGCGACTTCTTGCACTGCATCCAGTGTCGACCGGCCTACCCTGAATCCAAATTGTCTTGGTGATAAATCGCCGGCTGCGATTATTGCTTCAAGCAATCTCCGTCTTATGAGTTTCTCAAATAGTTTGCCTGTTGTGTCAAGCATACAAAGTGGGCGGTACGATGATGGTAACTCAGGGTCACCCATGCCCTTACTAATGAGCACTAAGCGACAGATCTTCCAGCGAAAGCTAAAGATTCCTGCTTTCAAGCACACATTGAACATTCTCAACAATAACAACAACATATCTTGATCAACTATTATTTTCAGAACCTCATTAGGAATCCCATCCGGCCCCGGAGCCTTGTTGTTCCGTAAAGAATGCGTTGCAACCCGAAGTTCATCTTCAGTAAACAGTGGGAAATCTAGATCACTTTCAAAATTCCTCTCAGGTCTTGTGGGATGAGTTGGAAAAAGGTTTTGAACAATGGTGTTCATAATATCATCCTCCATGATGCACGATGTTCTGTGACTTCCAAGTTTCTGTGTTACAATTTTGTAACCCAAACCCCATGGATCAGTGTCAATATCTTCCTGAAGCTTTCTCCAACACTGAACCTTGCTCGTAGTTATGGCTTTCCGAAGTAGCTTCTTTGCTGCTTTATGATCCGCTGATTTTTCATTAGCTTCTTCCCGATTTCTTGCTCTCTGGGCAAGACGGCGAAGCCTGAGGCAGTTCTTCCTTAATTCTGCTATCTCTCTGGTCCACCAGTATACAGGGCTCTTTCGGTGACGTGGTACAGAGGAGGGCATCGAAACATCACAAGCTGACGTAATAATTTTCATGGTTGCAGAAACCAGATCCTCAACCTCAAACTCTCTCCGTGCTTCAGCACTTCGAATCTGTTCTTCACCCTTCCCAATGATATCTTTGAACTTGTCCATGCTAATCCTATTTACATTCCACCGTTGACATTTCTGGGGAGGTACTTCCCGTCCCTGAACATTTGATTCAAAGTCAAAGGCGATGAATTGATGATCGCTAGCACAATAATCTTCCAACACTTTCCATCTCTTAATGAATGGCACAATTACTTCTGATGCCAGGGAGACATCCGGAATTGTTCCTTCACATCCTGGACGTCGGAAAGTTGGAACTGTACCAATATTTAATATTAGAAGGCCTATCCTGGATGCCATCTCTAGAATGTACTTACCCCGGGAATCTGTACTTGGCATACCCCATTCCACTGCTTTGGCGTTAAAGTCTCCAGCCACTATGACACTATCTGTGGCGTTTAGAATTGCATCTTCCAAAGAATTTACTTTGCGGCGGAAGTGCTCAATTGCCTCATTAGGAGTTAGGTAAACACTAAAATAGGTGACCCTTCTGGTCTTCACCCAAACATAACCATCAGAACTTCCATGATCCTTTATAATAACTTTTTTAGAATCCAACACCCAGATTGCAGAAGTGCCAAGTGTGTCACTGAACCAAAGAGATGACTCTTTATCTTTATACTGTTCGCTGATTAGCAAGAGATCGCTTTGCTTCTCTGTGACTAGCTGATATAGCAGATCATTGGCTGTCTTACTTCTATGTAGATTGGCTTGAAGTATACGAATCATTTGAACCTCAGTGCCTTTTCTTTGTCCAAAGCTTCTCTGAAGACCTTACACTGGCCAGATCCCATAGCATGTGCTAAATCTTTGATAAAACCTCGTTCTTCACAAAGAACACATTTCTTTGAGGCCGTACATCCTCTAGCTTTATGACCTGTCCCGCCGCAATTGTAGCAAAGTTTACTTCTATCTGTGCCTTTGCAGTTGCTAGCAACATGTCCATAGTCCAGACATCTATAACAACGAGATACCATGATCCTCCGTCTAATCCTGCAATTGACCCATCCTATGGTGATATGATCTTGCCTCAAGAGCACATCTGCATCACTAGTTGTTAATGTGACAATAATAATAATAATAATAATAATAATAATAATGTTATTGGTTTTACATCCCTTTTAACTACTGCTGCTTTTAGAGACCCCGAGGTGCCGGAATTTTGGCCCGAAGGGGATCTTTAACGTGCCAGTAAATGTACTGACACGGCTCCCTCGCATTTGTGCACCCTCAAATGCCAGCTGACTGCGCCAGGATACGAACCTGCAACCTAGGGCCCAGCAAGCGAGAACGTTACCGCTGAGCCACGCAGCCAGTCCGGTCGATTATGTCTCCAGATCCATAACATTCTTGATATACTTCTTATCTTTCTTTCTTCAATGATGGTAGCAGTTTTTAACTAGGTTGTGGCGTTTGGTAGAGGTAAATCGTTTCTAAGGTCTTCAACAAAGAATAGTTCTATTATACTCTTTGATAATAACAACGAGTTATAACTATACTCATACATTTAGGAGAAAGTAGGCTATATGTTCTTTACTGAACATCTTGTTTTTTTAATTATTCTCATAATGTAATGCATTGAAATTATTCTTATGTAAAAATTATACATAATTAATTGTTTTCTAAACATTAGAAAACAACGTCACATACAAAAAATGCTTCAAAAAAATCTGCTTACTTTTCTAGAATAAGAAAAAAAAGTGAAAATGTCTTAAATTTTGAGTAAATTACACAGGCCTTTAAAACTGTTAATCTGAATTCCAAAATTTATCATTACAGAATTAATCCATTCCTTTGGGTACTGACACAAGAACTGAACACTTAAATACGGGTATTTCCACCCCTAGCACGAATCACCTCGCTTAAACTCTCTGCCATACTTACGATGATTTGTGAAATGATTTCCTGTGGGATACGTTCCCACTCCTCATGCAGAATCACCCGAAGTTGCTGGAGAGTCTCAGGGGCACGTTGCTGAACATTTCTGGCCAACATATCCCAAACATGTTCAATTGGATTGAGGTCAGGGCTCCTAGCTGGCCAGTCCAGTGCGTAGATTCCAACCACACGCAGGTACTGCTGAACACATCGGGCAGTGTATGCTCGTGCGTTGTCATGCATCAGGCGAAATTCATCCCCGACAAATGGAGCAAATGGTACAACATGGTTTTCAAGGACTTCCATGATGTACCTGTCAGCTTTGAGAGTCCCATTCTCAATTACGTAAAGTTCAGTCCTGGCATCCATACTGACCCCGGCCCAGGCCATGACAGAACCCGCATCGAATGCAGTCCTGGAGGAAAAAGTTACAGGAGAAAACCTTTCTCCAACCCTCCTCCACACTCTTTCTCTTCCGTCTGGCGATCCGAGATCGAATCTCATTTTGTCTGTGAAGAGAACGGCTTGCCATTGCTGTTGTTTAAAATTCAAGTGTTGCGTTTTTTTCCGGTGAGTGTATATTATAAAAAGTATCCACTCTCCCTCATAAACCGGATGACGACGTCTGCCGGCGGTCCGTCATCACGTAGAACAAGGCAGAGGGTGTTAGGTAGTGTGCCACGGCAAGGACAGCTCATTCAGGTCTTAAGGCTAAATGTCCCGTTTTTTAGTTTGTAATTCTGACACCACGTAGCAGCACCAAAGTGAGATAATTTCTTTTTTCAGTTTTCTCTTGAACGAAAGCTCGTATTTGCGATCTGAAAACCACTATGTATACTAGACTGCAATTGAATTGATATTAATTCGATGCATTCCCCAAAATGTGAAAAACAAAAAGGTTACTGACAGTTTTTTATGTCTCCGCTTAAAATATGGAAAAAACCTGTTAAAACGAAAACGGAGATTTATTTCCTGATTCCAATGCATTTTTCAGAATTAAAATCGGGTGAATGGAATCGACAGCATTAGTTTGGGAATTGTTTTGAAAAGGGTGGTAGGCGGCGCGGCTTCACAAGATCTCTTGCGCAAGGAAAATGATGAACACGGTGACAGGGCGGAGGGAGAAGGGAACAATTTGACGACAGGAAGTTGTCTTCCTCTTATCATAAATATTATAGTTCGGCAAGTTACATGTACAATTACCTAGTCGTGGAACAATATCTGAGCAACGTCGACACAATGTGTTTGTACAGATACCTTTCTTACTACCTCAAACATTCTTGTTGTTGTCGTTCTTGTTGATAATACATTGTAGGGGCTTGGGACATCTTGGTCATCAGTACCTTTGGCTGGCTACGTGGCTCAGCGGTAAGGTTCTCACTTTCTGTGTCCAAGGTTGTAGGATCGAATCCTGGTGCAGCCAGTTGGCATTTGAGGGTGCACGAATGCGAGGGAGCCGTGTCATTAGATTTACTGGCACGTTAAAGATCCCCATCGGGAAAAATTCCGGCACCCCGGCGTCTCTAAAAGCCGCAGTAGTTAAAAGGGACGTAAAACCAATAACGTTATTATTATTATTATTATTATTATCATCATCATCATTATCATCAGTCCCGTGTAGTTGATTATGTGTGCAACTGTATTAGAGTCAGGGATTGGGCAGGTGCCCTGAAACTTCACGTATGGTACTATATCGGCATTTACCTCGAGGGATTGTGGAAAAACCGGTGAAAACACACTCAGGATAGATGCTGACAGCGCTGGATTCCCTTCTAGGTAACTGTTTTAGAGTTATTTGAGGATAAACTCCCGAACAAAAAACATATTGTTCCAACATTAGTAATACTTTGTAGGGCAAGATTCTTACCGAACAGAGCAGCGACTGGTTTCACTCGATGCGAATTGAATAATGTATAGAAAGATATGACTGACTCGTAGTTAGCACGTTCTTGATATTTTAGAAAAAAGATCGACAAGATATGTTCATGTTCAGCTATTCTAAGAACCATCCGATGCGCACGTCCAACTCTAGGTATCGTCTTCTAGACATAATTAACAAGACCACAAACCGTGAAGAATTCTAATCAATGGAGCCCAGCTGTTATCGATTTATAAGAGGCCAAATGCGCACGCACATAGACCTACATACATACATACATGCATACATTTATTTTGGTGATTCGTATGGGTCTTTGGTTCTTTTGGCTCTAATTCCCTTTTTTTCGTGAGATCTGAAACGACTCCGTGAGGCCAATCACTATAACGTACTTCAATGTTCATGGAATAATAATAAAAGTTCATTTATGTAGGACATTTTATTACAATAAGCAAATTATGAAAATGACGTACTAAAGGACTTGGATTCGGCTGGAATTGCTGACCTTGATGTAGAAGATCGTTCTAAATTTTGTGCTATGGTAGAATCTTGGACCCCACCACCTAGAGTCACTAAATGTCGGAAGCCCCTTTCGCAGGAGAGAAAGGAGAAATTATCAGCAGGGCTCAAGAGATATTGGGAACGGAAAAGAGCATCGAAGAACTAGTCATAAGCGCTCCGTAGTGGGCTTAAATCAATAATAATAATAATAATAATGAAAATGCATACCAAGAGCAAAATTATTATGTTCATATATAGAATTAAAGTTCCTAAGATATTCTCATCTGCCTATTGTTAGCACAGGCACTAGCACTGCGTACTAGAAACAAACAAAAATATTATACCTAATTATTTCCTGTTCTTGAAACCAGTGCTTCAATTTATTCCATATCAAAGATAACGTTTCTTGATTTTAACACACTCAGTAATTTACTTCACCTCAGGTTCTCTTAAATCCATTGGTCTGGTCATCCTGGGATCAATGATCTCAGGCAAAAAGATTTTCTCGTAGCAGAATGTGAGTTACATAAGCATTTTTTGTCTCCAGAACTTTCCGTCCCTATTTATTGTTTCCATGTGAATGTCCTCCTCGGACACTCCCGGCACTAAAAACCATACGATAAATAAATAAATAAATGTCCTTAGGCGTCGATACCACAAAATAACATATTTCCGGCTATGTTATGTCCAACTGGCCCTGGTTCTGGAAATAAAACTCATGTGAGTGTTAGAGAGTTATCAATCTGTTCTCTTCTGATTGTCACTGTTCCTGTCATTCACTAGGCTTTCTTTTCGCTTACTTTCCGCCAAACAAAATCCCTTTCGCTTTTTTGCAGGCTTCCAGTATGGTCATATTCCGTGCAGAATAAGGGCACTTGACTGCGACTATAGCGTCGTCTCCTATTAATCCGTCTGGAGAGGCACCTAAAATCCCATAAGATTTATGTACGAAGAGACCAAATTCTTCGAATTTTCTACCGATTTATCCTCTAAATTTCGTTTTGCAATTCACTCGTTATCACAGTCATACTGCATTGCTTTTGAGGAAAATTCGCAGTACAGAATGTTTTTTGCTACTGGAGCCCATTTCGAAGTAGGTTTCCTCTTGCATACATATCCAAAATTGGATGCCGTAAGTCTGTCTTTTCTAGCTGTGTGCCACTTTTCATTTTCCCTTTGGCCCCTTGTTTCCTTTTCCAGTTTTTGTATATGGCCTTCACTAAGCGTTAGTTGATTGATCTTCTCATCACTAAACCTCTCAACAGTACCTCATCGAAATTCAACTGCATTGATCGGTTTCCATAATCACGTGAGACAGTACGTTTCATTTCATTAGACTGTTGTCGGGACATTCTTTTCCCTTTTCGCGACGCAAATAAACATTTTCGGACAGCTGCTCTTCTTCTCTTTCAGCTGGGTGCAGTGTCCTTCACTATTGTGGCTTTTTTTTCTAAACTGATTTCATTGTTTCATAGTGCCAGGATGGCCCAAACTGAAAGACCAGCCCGACAGCTTTGGTTCTATGAGTGAAGGAACCTCGTTTCCCTAGATTGATCTGCTTACCACCCGTGAATTTTGCAACAAGGGACATATAATTTTCGGCAGCAATGCTGGTGGTGTTTGATACTAGCTGGGAACTTTTTGCAATTATGGGCTGCAAGCAATAACGCATAAGTTTGGTTGCAGTTAGCTGTTTGTCTTCAACTTGCCCGCTGGTAGTGTAAAAGTAGTTTGCAGTCTTTATGACTCCCAATCCAATCCGGTATTTCTGGAAACCAATTTTCAATTTTCATAATCGCTACTTCTTACCTTTCCACACAACGTATTGTTTTCATTTGAAGTCGACCTTGCTTCTCTGAAAAAAGTTGGCACTGAATAGTTTGTGATTTTGTACTCCTACACTTATGTATTAGAAGTAAAAAACAAACTACACCCGTGGCGCGACAGCCCATGAAGGGCCTAGGCCTACCAAGCAACCGCTGTGCTGTTCAGCCATGTAGCCTGCATATTGCGGGGTGACGTTTAGTCACCCTACTTGTAGGCTACAGGTAAAATATAAGTGAAATCATAACTGCTCAGTACATTACAGATTCTCGAATGCAAGAGTAAAGAAATATATAATTTCAAATATAAACTAGGAAAAAAACCGGGTGTGAAGAGGTGGTTTTTTTGGGGGGGGGGGGGAGGGGAGGGGCTGGCTTCCTTTTCTTGGTACTAAGTAGCAATCTCCCCTGGGATTTAGTGGAACGCCCTTGAATCGGTTTTGGTGGTGGCTCCATTTTTCATCAAAAACGGAAAAAATAACTCCACGTGATGACCGTAATGCTCTCCACCAGTCATAGCCTACCTATATGTACATGTGTCTATTCTACCAGAAATACTGTTCAAAAAATAAAGTGCCGAAAATAGAACACCTAACGGGCATTAAAAAAAATACTGTTGCAGGTAAAATAAATTTGACAAAAAGTAATTAATGAGATCAATGAACTAAAACAAGAAGTCCTAAGTAGGAACTGGTAAAATATCAAAAGATCACTCAGGAATATGCAGAACTTGACAACAATTCAGAACTAACCAGCACAGACAATCGCAACATTGGACTAGATACTCGGGAATTCCATACCGTCTGGCAAGATTGTCGCACTCTCAAATCACTCGAGCTGTGCTCCACTCCCCTTCCCCCCCCCCCCTCCCACCAACCCACCACCAACCCACTCACCATGACCTTGTTCTACTGCCGCGCTTGTTGAAAATACAGTAACACTTTTATTCACAAACTTCCCAAAGTGATCCCGACGGTTCTATTCAACCGATTTAGGTTTTCGATGCGGCTTTGGAATCAGTGAGTAAAACTCAACTTTCGTATCACCCGTTTTCTTTCGAATTTTAAACAGATATTTGAAAAACAAACATCAACTTTTCTGTTTTTAAAATTAAAAAGTAAGCAATGAATTATTATCAATTCTGCTACTAGACAGAGTACAAAGCAGTTTTCAGATCGCAGATTGGAGCTCCCCTTCCATACATAAATAAATAAATAAATTCAGCTCCGCTTGTGCTGCCATCTGTTGAAATATATTCTTACCAAAGTGTCGGGATATTTAGCCTTAAGTTTATCGTTTGTACTCAAGTTGCGATTTGGAACCTCGCTGTTGCTGCCTGGGCGCGCCGACACTAGCGTCGCCGTATGGGCAGTTGTGTTTTCGTTCCTCGCTGCCTGGGTAGCGTGGTAGAGGTCTAGTAGGCTGTTTACATTAAGGTAATTTAAAGGTACGACCATCATGATTAGTGCTGCTACCAAAGCAAAAATATGCATATTATTGGAGGGAGAAGAAAACGATGACAACTTGATTCTAGCCCTACTGGTGCGAAAAAGAAAAAGGAATGCCACGAAATATAACTACAAAAACCGAGAGAGCGACGAGTGCTGTAAAATATTGATTAAAAGACATTTAAAAAGAGACGAAGAGCTTTGTAGGCAATACTGCAGATTCAACTATGACCAATTTGGGATGGTTTTGAGGTTGGTTGCCGAGGATTTGATACCATCTACACCGCGGAAATGCATCAGCGCCCAGCAGAAACTCTTTCTAACGTTGCAATAAGGGATAATGTCATTTTGTCGGTTCACATTTTATTGCATTGTTGATTTTTGTTGTTGCTTATTTTACGGGCTGTAATATCGTTGTCATATAGCCCCGTGTATTTAGGTGTGTATGCAATTAGTGTGATCACCTGTGTTATTTTGGTGGCTGTACAGCCACAGTTTGTATTTGTAAATTCGGGATAGGATTGGAATGAGGCGGCTGTGGCCTTAAGTTACGAGTCATTCCAGCATTTTCCCGGGGTATAGTGGGGAAACCACTTCCAGGATGGCTGAGGTGGGAATCGATACTTCTGCAGTTTTGCCTCACGAGGCAGAGTGTATCGCGTTCCAGCCCTACACCTGAATTATAATGCGTTGGCAGTACCGAGAATCGAACATGGACCTCAGGGGCGAGAGCCAAGAACGCTAGCTGCAACCCCAGAAGGTGGTCTGTATTTATCTCTGTGGTTACATTCTATTTATCATTCTTTACGACATTTCTTAAATATTGAAGAATAGAAAAGAAAGTCTAAAATATTTGTGATTTTTATAAAATTCGTTATTTCAAACCGTAAAATAATCCATGCTTCTATCGTTGTTATTAAAGGAATGTAATTTCAGAACGGCGTATCTGCGTATATTTATTTCAGTGGAAACACTACTTGTCGGTGGCTCTTCATTACTCGGACATATTTTTGTTAAATAAAATTGGTCTAAAATTAAGTTAAATGACACTTAAATGTTCTTTAGATGCCGTATTATTTGAATAGACTGCTTCTTTTGTCACTATTAAAGGCAACAAATACAATTATTTTCGTATAATTGGTACGGACAAATTAGCAACAGGTCGAGTTATCTAGCGGACTTTCATGAAACGCCCCTTTGGATAGCAGTTTTATACTCCACTAGCAGTAGTGCCCGGCTCCGCCCGGTGGATTTATATGTTTTATGGATGATAATGTATACTACTACAGAACTGGCACATTATTCATAAACTAACAGGAAAAAAAACCAAATGTAAAAATATAACTTTTTGTGGTGGTAGTGGGAGTAACACGTAGTACGGTATAATGGACGTAACATTCACGTCATTTTCCCATAATGATAATGATAATAATGAATAGGGAAACGGCTATTTACTAACTACAGTACTGACACAATACATGTAATTTACAAACGAATTGAAAAATATGATTAGAAAGAGGAGTAAGTGAAATAAAAACACTGGCAAGGGCCTATATCTCATTGGCTGTTAGAAAAGTAGTGACCAATAGTGTCGTCTGTTGTCGCATAGCGCTGTAGGAAAATAATCAGAGCATATTGGAAAAATATGGCTGTCCCAAGCTCCTGAGGTAACAACAGTGGATAAGGATCGGAATAAATGAAAGTAAATTTGAAAGCACCAACGCATATTGCAGCTGATCTACACCTCAATGTACTGCACCAACACCATCGCACTTATACTGTTTTCAGGGGCCTAAGAAACCTTTTTGTACTAATTACTCCCCATGACTGCAATTTATAAGCAGCGCAAGATGCAACTATTTTCGCAATTCTGCTCCAGAACACGGGTAGGGGTGGCGTGATGCAGCCCGCTTTGTCAGTCAACAATAGACTTATTAAGATATTCTTAGTTACACTACTACGTACTGCGCCCGAAGAAACCCATCAGTACTTATATCCAAAGCTCGAAAAAGGATTGCAAACATGTAAGTTACCCAGCTCACAAACTTACCATGCCTACTAAGTAAAATTGGGAATTTCAGGAACATACAGGATAGATATTATTCGTAAAGAAAATAGTACTACTAGACAAGGTACAAATTTCTACTATCATATTTTTTAGAGCAAATCGAGAAACTCCAATCTCGAGGGGTGATAAGGTTTAATCTATAGTGAGCGCCTGTATCTATACCTCGTAGTACTATTTTCGACGATGACGACAATGAAAACGGTATCAGTTTAGATAAAAGTTGACTAAGTCGCTAAAAAGCGCCAGCCGTTTATTAAGCTATTAAAACAAGTATAAAAACTGGCTTCCTTCCTTAATATTGTGTCTCCCTGACACTTCAACAAAAATAACTGCAAAAATAAATTTGCACGTGGCATTTTATATAGTTGGAAAAAGTGAAACGGCGTGTTACTAAGTATTGCCCTATTTTATACAGGTCCGCTTCAACTATGAACCGTAGTTCCATATCTTATCAAACATTATTCATGAACTATGTGCATATATACATTCTTTAAGAATCTCTCAAATTTTACACTTCATAATGTCGAAGATTAAATTTTCTTCCTCCAATAAGTCTTTCATCTACTCAATTTTCTTAAACATCAAATATCCAAACATACACCGCAACTATCGTGTTGAAAGTAATAAATACTCGTCATAATCAATTGAACATAAGTGACAAACATTTAAGCTAAGCACTGTTCCTTTTTACTTTTATCTATATATCATGAAATACTGAAATAAGATTCTGAAATTCTTTACTGAGTTAACAATCTTCTGATAAACGTGAATATTAGAAGTGCACGGCATTAACCTTTGTTTCCACACTCCTCTTTCATAATTATACAACAATTACTCTCTCTCTTAAACACCCTGTACATAATCTTCCTTTAATACACTCACATAACTTCACAATTATTGCAATCAATACTAGAAAAACTTAGAGACTCCTCAGCCTCCCTTCGTAAAATTGCGTAACTCCTTTACGTTCATATCTCCTTAATTTGCACGGTAATTCAACTATAAACTTCCACTTCAATACATATACTTCCTTTACTTTAACATTTCTCCTCTATACTGATATAACTTCGCCTCGTGCTCATAATTCCATTTCTGCAATAAATCGTTGTACTTTCACTTTCTGATCACCCTGTGATTTAACTTTGTTAACTTTCTTTTTCACGTGTTTAAATTCAGCTTTACATTTTATTACAACTTTTCAAGAAATATCAGTAAATATTCATATTCTTAACAAAAGATATAAGTTTGACTTCTTTCCATGAATATATTTGTTTAACAAATTCATTTATGCTTTTTAACGCTCTAAATCTCATTAGACATATGTGTATAAGCTTTTCGTAATACTTTCGTTCATAATAAATTTCTGACACTCGAATCAACATCATGAGTTGTCGAAATATTCTTTACACTTCGTGACGTTACTTCTTAAATATGCTGTACTTAAATTTGCTCCAATAAACTTCATTTTATTACTTCAATTACAATCTTACTCCTTCTTTCATTTGTTCAACGTTCTATTCCTTTTAAATAGTTTACTCTACATTCTTTTAATTAATCTTGCTTTATATTCCTCTAAACAATTTATTTATATTCTTTTAAACAATTTGCTTTCCTCTAAACAATTTGTTCTAAGTTCCTCTGAACAATTCATTTATATTCCTTTCAATAATTCATTTTAAGTTCCTCTGAGCAATTCATTTATATTCCATCGCTGCGATAAAACAGATTTAATTAAATTAAATTTCCGTGGCTTAGGCGGCAGCATGCCGGCCTCTCACCGCTGGGTCCGTGGTTCAAATCCCGGTCACTCCATGTGAGATCTGTGCTGGACAAAGCGGAGGCAGACAGGTTTTTCTCCGGGTACTCCGGTTTTCCCTGTCAAAATTTCATTCCAGCAACACTCTCCACTATCATTTCATTTCATCTGTCATTCACTTAATCATTGCCCCAGAGGAGTGCGTCAGGCCTCGGCAGCCGGCACAGTTCATATCCTCGCCGCTAGATGGGGGCTTCATTCATTCCAATCCTGACCCGGTCGGAGACTGGAAGCAGGCTGTGGATTTTCATTTTCTAACGCAAATATGAAAAATATTACACGATTTTACTTTAATATAACCTTTGTGTTAATATAGCATCATCATGCCGAAATTTCGTCCAAGTGACTGAAATTTTCAAGAACAAGGCAAAATAACTCCGTAAAACAAATACGAAAAATCACTATAACAAGATCTACACAAATTTAATTACTTTGACAAAATTATCCGTTTTAAATAATGCAGTTAAAAAAATACTGTAGAAAATACTGTTAAAAAAATGCTGTTGAAAAATATGCGGTTGAAAAATATGCGGTTGGTCAATTGGATAATCACAGAACATAACTACAATTCTACATGATAAAATACAATTTCTTCACTGCCTTGTGTTGGCTTCTGGACTGTTGAAAATACCTGCATCTCTGCTTCCAAACCAAACTTGTCGTGTTTCATAGCATTGCCCACAGCTATGAAGACCGGTTTGTGACAGAACCAGCTGGACTCGTGGTGAATGACCTCGCTGTGAACAGCTCCGCCAGCTCTCCGTTCCTCGTTCACTGCAAGTCGGCCGGCTTCGATTCTCCATCTCTTCAGAATAGACATCTGGGTTTCTTCAGAATAGACATCGGGTTTTCTTCAGAATAGACATCGGTTTTCTTCAGAATAGACATCACGGTGTAATATTGTCGTTTATGCAAGCGTTTTCGTATCTCAAGTTGTGTTAAAACTCTCGTAGAAAAGTATAAGTTTTGCTCGGTGATGTTGCGCTTTGCGTAGATATTTGTAGCGCCTTTCATGTTAGTGAATCTGGAATTCAACTGACATCCTTGTAATCTTCACTTCCCTATGCTTTTTGCTTAGCACATGGTAATATTCATATTTCTGACAATATGATTAAGACCTCCCCGTTGCTGTTTTTCAACTATCATTTTCAATACAATGTTCAAATAAGCTTTTACACGTAGAAATATTTCAAGCCATGTGGAACAACTTTGCATAAGCACTGCAATATATGGTTGTACTGTTCCGTTCTGCTTTATGGATTGTAGCTTGCTCCTAAGTTACTGTAAGTTCTGGAATTGCACTCTTCCTTGCTTCCAACCTTTATGAACCGTAGCACTATTAAAAAAAATACTCGTTTCTGCTCGAGGTCTTGTCTCGTTCAAATCTCAAATTGGAAAGAACTCTCTCGTCCTGTTCTCCGCAGTCCTCAAGTTCCAGTCTCTCTGCCTCTCCTCTCGTGGTGACGTAACTCCTACCACCTCCAGTCCGCAGTTCGACCTTCGTCTCTTCCCCTCTCTCATGACGTAACTCTCGCTTCAAGTGGCGTGATATTTCTCGTAATATGGACCTCCCACATTCATATAATGGAGTACATGTTCATCTTTAAATCATTCCTACTTCCTTGCCTTTTATAAATGCATAAGATCTATAGTATTTCACTCATTTCCATACAGTTTTTTCCATATTTCTCGAATTTTTAATAAATAAAATTTTTTTATCCACTCATTTATTTTCTGGGGTCTTGGTTCATCTCCAGATCAGTTCTTGAGTAATGACCTTCAATAAATTCTGGCGCAGTACATGAATGGTTCTAGGGCCTTGAAACGTGTTTCTCAAGTTCCTTTTGTCTGTTATTCTAAATATGGAGAATGGAGAAGGTTGTCCAAAATATCAGATGGACATTGTTACCAGCAGGGTTTCAAACGGTATGTAAAATTCGTTGTAATTAGCTGAAACGGTTTAGATTTGTGCCAAATGGCTTAAATGCAGGGAAGGGAGTGGTCTGTCCGAAATCTCAAGTAGACATTGTTACTCGTCGGGTTCCAAAGGTAAATACATAAAGTTTGGTTCAGATCGGTAAAACGGTGTAGATTTGTGCCAAAGGGCCTAAATGTAGGAAATGGAGTGGCCTGTCCGAAATTTCATGTAGACAGTGTTACTCGCAGAGTTCGAAAGGGCAAGTATACAAATTTTGGTCCAGTTCGGTGAAACGGTGTGGATTTGTGCAAAAGGGCCTAAATGCAGGGAATGGAGTGGTCTTTCCGAAATTTAAAATAGACAGTGTTACTCGCCGAGTTCCAAAGGGTAAGTATACAAATTTTGGTTCTGATCTGTGAAACGGTGTAGATTTGTATAAATAACAGACAGACGAACCAACATTGAGTTTTATATATATGGATTTACACATGCTAGTGCAACAATCACAATAACGCAGGTTATCACAAAAATTCTACACACACACCCATGTACACAGGGCAACAAGACCACGATGTCTAAGACCCGCAAATGAAATATTAACTATGGATACGATAGCACAGAAAATACTACAGTCCTATAAATCCTTGAGCAACACTGAAAAATGGCTTCAAATACCATATCCTATCTCCAATTTCCACATGCTAGTGCAACAATCACAATAACGCAGGTTATCACAAACATTCTACTCACACACCCATGTACACGGGGCAACATGACCACGATGTCTAAGCCTCGCAAATGAAATAACAACTGTCTACACATGAAAACTGCAAAATGGTGATAAGAGAATGTAGGAATGTTTGCCACTATTTTTCTTTGACAGGATAGCATTACATTACATTTTGCTAATATACTGATTTATTGTGCATACGATATCATACAGAATACTACAGTCCAATAAATCCTTGAGCAACACTGAAAAGTGGCTTCAAAACCATATTCTATCTCCTATTTACACATGCTAGTGCAACAATCACAATAACGCAGGTTTACACAAAATTTCTACACACAAACCCATGCACACGGGACAACATGGCCACGATGTCTAAGCCCCGCAAATGAAATAACAACTGTCTACACATGAAAATTGCAAAATGGTGATAAGAGAATGTAGGAATGTTTGCCACTATTTTTCTTTGACAGGATAGCATTACATTACATTTTGCTAATATACTGATTTATTGTGCATACGATATC
Source organism: Meconema thalassinum (assembly GCA_946902985.2). NCBI lineage: Eukaryota > Metazoa > Arthropoda > Insecta > Orthoptera > Tettigoniidae > Meconema > Meconema thalassinum. Next base: position 346,112,264 of record OX336392.1, read on the forward strand.
ATACAGAATACTACAGTCCAATAAATCCTTGAGCAACACTGAAAAGTGGCTTCAAAACCATATTCTATCTCCTATTTACACATGCTAGTGCAACAATCACAATAACGCAGGTATACACAAAATTTCTACACACAAACCCATGCACACGGGACAACATGGCCACGATGTCTAAGCCCCGCAAATGAAATAACAACTGTCTACACATGAAAATTGCAAAATGGTGATAGGAGAATGTAGGAATGTTTGCCACTATGATTCTCTGACAGGATAGCATTATATTACATTTTGCTAATATGCTTATTAACTGTGCATACGATAGCATACAGAATACTACAGTCCAATACAATCCTTGATTCACAATCGGTCAGTTTTCTCATGTGTCGTTCAGCAAATTCTACCGGACTAACATGATACAGAGTAAATCGTTGTTGCCTAGTGGCAACCTGTCCATGAATGGTGCGGCGTTGACTATCATGATATAGTGCTAGTCGCAATATGTCCGTCAAGTTATTAGATCGGTGAAACGGTGTAGATTTGTGCAAAAGGGCCTAAATTCAGGGAATGGAGTGGTCTGTCCGAAATTTAAAGTAGACTGTGTTACCCGCTGGGTTCCAAAGGGTAAGTATACAAATTTTGGTTCAGATCGGTGAAACGGTGTAGATTTGTATAAATAACAGACAAACAGACAAACCAACATTGAGTTTTATATATATAGATTTACACATGCTAGTGCAACAATCACAATAACGCAGGTTATCACAAAAATTCTACACAACATGACCACGATGTCTAAGCCCCGCAAATGAAATATTAACTGTGGATACGATAGCATAGAGAATATTACAGTCCAATATAATCCTTGATTCACAATCGGTCAGTTTTCCCATGTGTCGTTTAGCAAATTTTACCGGACTATGATGATACAGAGTAAATCGTTGTTGCCTAGTGACAACCTGTCCATCAATGGTGCGGCGTTGACTATCATGATATAGTGCTAGTCGTTGTCGCCTAGCGACAATATGTCCGTCAAGTTATTAGATTCGTGAAACGGTGTAGATTTGTGCAAAAGGGCCTAAATGCAGGGATTGGAGTGGTCTGTCCGAAATTTAAAGTAGACAGTGTTACCAACTGGGTTCCAAAGGGTAAGTATACAAATGTTGGTTCAGATCGGTGAAACGGTGTAGATTTTTATAAATAACAGACAAACAGACAAACCAGCATTGAGTTTTATATATATACTAGCTGAAGTACCCGTGCTTCGCCACGCGTCATAAATTAATTAAAATGTGAAGGTGACAGTTAAAACAGGGGATAGGCGAGGTGCTGCGCAGAGGGAGATTAAGGATGGAACATTTTCTCCAACTACACCGCTCGGCGCTGACCGTGTTAATAGCACTAATTTAGGTTTTACTCGTTAACGGTTGGAGATACCTTTCGGATAGAAAATGTAATTTTAAACCTCGTATATGCCATCAAAAGTTTGCTATTTCTTAGCGTTCTCTTTTTATTTGAAATGGAAATATGAAAGTTTTAAACCAAAGGGTGTAGTGACGTCACTAAAATGGTCGCCATCTTTAAATAATGCAAAGTATTGAAATCAAAAGTAACCAATATGTTAACCAGGTAAATCAGCTACTTCCATGTAAAATTTATGTAAATCGGACCAGTGGTACTTGCGTGATTGAGTAATACACAGACACACACCATCTCATTTTTAGCCTCCCTTCGCTCGCGTCATAGTCGTGTCATATTGTTATTCCATGAAATGCAGGTTTAACCCCGTTAACACCCCTTTAGAACCTGAATATCCAAAAATCCCTCCTTAGTAGACGTTTGCGACATACAACAAACATATCCCCAAAATATCATTCTGCTAACATGTAATAGTTTGGGTTGGTCGATGAGAGTGAACATCCAAAAATCCTTCCTTAGTGGACGTTTTCTTCCAGAATTTCACCCCTCCCCATAGGCCCCTTAAATTGGATTTATGAAAAAACGGTCGAACACCTATTTATTTTATTTATTTATTTATTTTTAAGCTGATTGATTTCCTCCGAGTTTCAAACTCCTCGCGTATGTCGTTTAAGAGATACACTTCCGTTAAGAATCTTTCAACCCCCACTTTTCATCCCTTTCACCTCATAATATACACTACATCAAAAAACCATTAGACATGTGTCAGCTTATTTTTAATGATTAGTATATATGCCAAGTATCACATCCCCAAAAGTAACCACTCATGAGATATCGTTATTCAATGAAATGCACGTTTACCCCCTTAACATCTCTTTAAAACCCGAATAAACAAAATTCATTCCTTAGTTGACGTTATCGACATACAGAGAACATATTCCCAAAATATCATTTTTCCAACTTTAATAGTTTTCGCGGGGCGTGATGAGTGAGTCAGACAGGACATTTTCTTTCAATTATTTTTACCAGAATTTCACCCCTCCCCATGGGCCCCTTAAATTGGGTTGATGAAAAAACACTTGAACACCCATTACCTTATTTTTAAGCTGTCTTTTTCCTCCGAGTTTGATGAGTGAGTTAGTCAGTCAGTTAGGACACTTTCTCTCCTTTTTCCCCCAGAATTTCACCCCACACCATTGGCCCCTTAAATTAATTTATGAAAAAAAAAACGTCGAACACCGATTTACTTATTTATTTAGCTGATTTTTTTCGCTGGGTTTCAAATTTCTCGCCTATGTCGTTTAAGAGACAGGCCTACACGCTCCGTTAGGAATCCTTCAACCCCCACTATTCACCCCTTTCACCTCATAATAATACACCACATCGAAAAACCCTTAGACACAATCATGTCTGCTTATTTTTAATGATTAGTTTATATGCCGAGGATCACATCCACAAATAAAACCACTCGTGAGATATTGTTATTCAATGAAATGCAGGTTTAACCCCCTTAAGACCCCTTTAGAGCCTGAATATCCAAAAATCCTCCCTAAGTGCACGGTTTTGACATACAACGAACATATCCCCAAAATGCCATGTTTCCAACTTCAATATTTTTGGTTGGGCGATGATGAGTGAGTGAATGAGTCGGGACATTTTCTTTCATTTGTTTTTCTTCAGAATTTCACCCCTCCCGATGAACCCCTTCAATTTGATTGATCAAAAAAAACTGTCGAATAGCTATTTACTTACTTTAAAGCAGTTTTTCCCCCTGAGTTTGATGAGTGAGTCAGTCAGTCAATCAGTTAGGACACTTTCTTTCCTGTTCTCCCCCCCCCCCCAGAATTTCACCCCTCCCCATGGGCCCCTTAAATTGGATTTATGATAAAACAGTCAAACATATATTTACTTATTTTCTATGCTGATATTTTTCCGCTGAGTTTCAAACTCCTCGCGTATGTCGTTTAGGAGATACACGCTCCGTTAAGAATCTTTCAACCCCCACTTTTCATCCCTTTCACCTCATAATATACACTACATCGAAAAACCATTAGACATGTGTCAGCTTATTTTTAATGATTAGTATATATGCCAAGTATCACATCCCCAAAAGTAACCACTCGTGAGATATTGTTATTCAATGAAATGCACGTTTACCCCCCCCCCCCTTAACACCTATTTAGAACCTGAATATTCAAAACTCTTTCCTTAGTGGACGTTTTCGACATATAACGAACATATCCCCAAAATTTCATGTTTCTAACTTCAATAACTTTGGCTTGGCAATGATGAGTGAGTGAGTGAGTCAGGACATTTCCTTTCATTTATTTTTGATAATTTCACCCTTCCCCATGAACCCCTTAAATTGGATTTATGAAATAAAGGGTCGAACAACTATTTACTTATTTAAAGCTGTTTTCGCCCTGAGTTTGATGAGTGAGTAAGTGAGTCAGTTAGGACACTTCCTTTCCTGTTTTTTTCGCCAGAATTTCACCCCTCTCTAAGGGCCCCTTAAATTGGATTTATGAAAAAAAACGGTCGAACACCTATTTACTTGTATTTTAAGCTGTTTTTTTCCCGCCGAATTTCAAACTTCTCGCCTATGTCGTTTAAGAGATACACGCTCCGTTAAGAATCCCTCAACCTCCAATTTTCACCCATTTCACCTCATAATATACACCACATCGATAAACCCTTAGATATATGTCTGATTATTTTTAATGATTAGTTTATATACCGAATATCACATCCCCAAAGAAACAACTCATGAGATATCGTTATTCAATGAAATGCACGTTTACCCCCTTAACATCTCTTTAAAACCCGAATAAACAAAATTCATTCCTTAGTTGACGTTATCGACATACAGAGAACATATTCCCAAAATATCATTTTTCCAACTTTAATAGTTTTCGCGGAGCGTGATGAGTGAGTCAGACAGGACATTTTCTTTCAATTATTTTTACCAGAATTTCACCCCTCCCCATGGGCCCCTTAAATTGGGTTGATGAAAAAACACTTGAACACCCATTACCTTATTTTTAAGCTGTCTTTTTCCTCCGAGTTTGATGAGTGAGTTAGTCAGTCAGTTAGGACACTTTCTCTCCTTTTTCCCCCAGAATTTCACCCCACACCATTGGCCCCTTAAATTAATTTATGAAAAAAAAAAGTCGAACTCCGATTTACTTATTTATTTAGCTGATTTTTTTCGCTGGGTTTCAAATTTCTCGCCTATGTCGTTTAAGAGACAGGCCTACACGCTCCGTTAGGAATCCTTCAACCCCCACTATTCACCCCTTTCACCTCATAATAATACACCACATCGAAAAACCCTTAGACACAATCATGTCTGCTTATTTTTAATGATTAGTTTATATGCCGAGGATCACATCCACAAATAAAACCACTCGTGAGATATTGTTATTCAATGAAATGCAGGTTTAACCCCCTTAAGACCCCTTTAGAGCCTGAATATCCAAAAATCCTCCCTAAGTGCACGGTTTTGACATACAACGAACATATCCCCAAAATGCCATGTTTCCAACTTCAATATTTTTGGTTGGGCGATGATGAGTGAGTGAATGAGTCGGGACATTTTCTTTCATTTGTTTTTCTTCAGAATTTCACCCCTCCCGATGAACCCCTTCAATTTGATTGATCAAAAAAAACTGTCGAATAGCTATTTACTTACTTTAAAGCAGTTTTTCCCCCTGAGTTTGATGAGTGAGTCAGTCAGTCAATCAGTTAGGACACTTTCTTTCCTGTTCTCCCCCCCCCCCCAGAATTTCACCCCTCTCCATGGGCCCCTTAAATTGGATTTATGAAAAAACAGTCAAACATATATTTACTTATTTTCTATGCTGATTTTTTTCCGCTGAGTTTCAAATTCCTCGCCTATGTTGTTTAAGAGATACACGCTCCATTAGGAATCTTTCAATCCCTACTTTTCACCCCTTTCACCTCATAATATACACCACATCGAAAAACCCTCAGAAACGTGTCTTCTTACTTTTTAATGATGAGTTTATATGCCGTGTATTACATCCCCCAATGAAACCAATCGGGAGATATTGTTATTCAATGAAATGCAGGTTTAACCCCCTTAAGACCCCTTTAGAACCTGAATATCCGAAAATCCTCCCTTAGTAGACGGTTTTGACATACAATGAACATATCCCCAAACTGTCATGTCTCTAACTTCAATACTTTTGGCTGGGCGATGATGAGTGAGTGAGTGAGTGAGTTAGTCAGGACATTTTCTTTCAATTTTCTTTTTTCAGAATTTCACCCCTCCCCATGAACCCCTTAAATTTGATTTATGAAAAAAAAAATGTCGAACAGCTATTTACTTACCTTAAAGCAGTTTTTTCCCCCTGAGTTTGATGAGTGAGTCAGTCAGTCAATCAGTTAGGACACTTTCTTTCCTGTCCCCCCCCCCCCAGAATTTCACCCCTCCCCATGGGCCCCTTAAATTGGATTTATGAAAGAAACGGTCAAACACATATTTACTTACTTTCATGCTGATTTTTTCCGCTGAGTTTCAAACTCCTCGCCTATGTCGTTTAAGAGATACACGCTCCGTTAGGAATCTTTCAATCCCTACTTTTCACCCCCTTTCACCTCATAATATACACCACATCGAAAAACCCTCAGACTCGTGTCTTCTTATGATGAGTTTATGTGCCGAGTATCACATCCCCCAATGAAACCAATCGGGAGATATTGCTATTCAATGAAATGCAGGTCTACCCCCTTAACACCCCTTTAGAACCCGAATATACAAAAATCCTCTCTTAGTGGGCATTTGTGGCCCTTGTAGAAGCAGCATACCAAATTTCATTCCAATCCGTCCGGTGGTTTCTGAGGTTTCGTGATGAATGAATGAGTGAGTGAGTGAGTGGTATTTGACAAATATATAGTAGAAGATAGTGTCAAGTCTTTGTTATGCTAAACTCGGTTGACAGTGCTGTGTGAGTAGGTGAGTAACTAACGGGATTTCAAGTAAAGATGCTCATTTTCTATACCGGTAGTGCAGAGCGCAACTGGCATCCAGACGGCCGTGTCTCGACTTGAGCTATGTTGCCATGGAAACTATCTATCTTGCCATTCCTTCATGAGTATATTTTATGATTTGATTAGCCTGTGCTTGAGTGCAAAAGGGCCGAAATCAGAAGAATGAGAAAGACTATCGAAAATTCATGTAGCCAGCGGTTCCTTCTGGGACCTAAACTATGTGTATGCAAAATTTGGTTGAGATTGGTGGAACGGTGTAGATTTGTATACGGAACCAACCCACCCACCCACATACATACATACGTACAGACTTTCACTTTTATATATAAGATAAGATATATATATATATATATATATATATATATATTTATATTTCGCGGCTTTGTATAATTTCTTTGCCAACGGTGCGGCGCAACAGAGTCGCCAGACCCCTCCTGACGCGCCTGGGCGGCAACGCTGCACTGGCAACGGCGGCGAAGTTCGTAATGTATCCCGTGTATGGTAAATACACGAGGAGCGGTAGTGAGCTTCCGCCGCCATGGCTGTGCGTCGCATTTGCAGTGGTAGCGCGCTGCCAAGCGGGAGAGGTTCCAAACCGTACCTTAATACTGCACATAACTAGTAGTTCCATGAAGAACTAAATACCATGTTTTCATATATCCTACTGGCCTTTTCCGTTAACAACTCTCCCGCCTATTTCCATGTGATGTACTTAATACTCGTAGTGTTTGATACCCGACCTATGTCTCCACCAACACCATTACATTGATAAATTATTTGCTAGAATATATATCTTTCTGTATCGGTGATCAAGACTCCTCCCGTGAAATGGCATATTTCTCTAACGAGGCACGGGATTTTATTTTAAGGAATGTCAAATTAACGCCTTCTATGATTTACGAAAAGTAACCCACATAATTTAGTGGCATTAGATAACGATTAATGCAGGGCAAGTCAAAATGAGACCCGATTTCGTAAATTTATTCTGTGAAATCTAATGAACGTATCGTAATGTGAGATATGCGCAAAGAAAAGCAAACTCCCAAAGTTTAGTTCTCCTCCTGCGTGTTTCCATTTTCTACCGCTACATTTGCGCGGGAAGCTGTTAAAGAAATTGGCGGTGACTGGAGAGCAGAAGTCGTTCTGTGTGCTTGATTACCATGTAAACAAGCCTGTGATTAGTGTTCAACGGCATTTCCGTACGAGGAATGAAAGAGACCCACCTACTGGAATCGAACTCTCATTCGTTGGCCACCTCGTTCCCCCGACTTGAGCCCGTGTGATTTCTTCTTGTGGGATTTCATAAAGGACCATGTTTACGTACCACCATTTCCAACAACATTGGGTGACCTTCATGCCCGCATCACAACTGCCATTGCAGAGATTGACCGCAACACACTACACAAGGTTTGGCAGGAGATAGAATATCGGCTTGATATGTGTCGTGTGGCGCCAGGTGCTCACATAGAACACATGTGTTATGAGTGAAAAAAAACTTTGAAAGTTTACCTTTCTTAGCACGTGTCCCACATTATGATATGTTCATTAGATTTCACAGAATAAAGTTATGAAATCGGGTCCATCATTTTGTCTTGCCCTGTATAATAGCCCAGCATAGGAATCTTCTCTTCAATTGCTTGAATAAGATATGAGAATTAAAATAAAACAGTTTTTAAATATCCAACTCGTGCCAACTTGAATGTTTAGAAACAATTGTACATCATTACATGTCTCTATACTAACAATAAGCTCTGAATAAAGATTCGCTGTGCTAAGTTCCATTGCTCTGGGGTGATTAAATCGCCTGATAATTCATTATTCATTCATTCATTCAATCATTCATTTACTTTATTTGGAAATGGGAGTGTTTCCCCGGTGGCAAATTGTACACTTACAAAAAATTACCATCAATAATATCTAACACAATATACACAAGTGGCAATTTGGGAACCATAGTAATTACATCGCAGTATTTACACAAAATTTCAGTCTTCTTGGGGAAAGGCTCTAAGACTGTGAGCTCCAATTATCATTACCACGATTAATGAAAGAATATTTCCCATAATTTGTACACTGCGGTCGGCCCTTAACTTTATTTGGATGATCTGCCCTGCTCAGGTAGGTGGGATTTCCCAGACTTTCACTTAGTTCTCCCCACGCTGGTCGATTAGTGTAAGTGTTAAACATAGCGTATAGTCTGGATTTCGTCCATCTTCCAGAGATTACCACCCTAGTTTTTCTATCATTCGAGTTACACTACAAATCTACCAGCCTTTCCTTTGTACCATCTCCAGCTCATTGATGAGCACTAACTGATAAGGGACCCAAACCGCTGAGCCGTATTCCAAGATTGAACTCACCAGGGTCAAATATCCTAATTCTTTTGCGGTAGAGCTACTGCCTTTTAATACCCTTATTACAAAATGAAGTGATTTGAGTGCTTTGGAAACTACACAACCCACATGGGTTCTCCATTTCATATCATCTCTTATATGGATGCCACCCTTTTCAATCTTTACATTGAACAAGCAATGAAGGAAATCGGAGAAAAATTTAAAGTGGGAGTGAAGATTCAAGGAGAAATAATTTCAACTCTGAGATTTGCTGATGACATCGTCATCTTGGCCGACAATCCTGAGGATTTGAATGAGTTTTTGAATGGTATGGATTCCGTCTTACGGAAGGACTTCATGATGAAAATTAATAAATGTAAAACAAAAATACTGGAATGCAGCCGAAATAAATCAGAAACCTCTATGGAGATCAAATTGGCAGGTTAAAAGCTGAAGGAAGTAGGAGACTTCTGTTACTTAGGAAGCAGACTAACCAGTGATGGACGAAGCAAAGAGGATATAAAAAGTAGGTTGGCTCAGGCAAGGAAAAGCCATTCTACAAAAAAGGAATCGTTGACATCGAATATAGATTTAGGTATTAGGAAGTCATTTTTGAAAGCCTTTGTCTGGAGCGTGGCGCTCTATGGAAGTGAAACTTGGACTATTGGTGCAGCAGAAAAGAGGAGAATTGAGGCATTTGAAATGTGGTGTTACAGGAGAATGATGAAGATCAGATGGGTAGATAGGGTTACAAACGAAGAGGTATTAAGGCGAGTGGGAGAGGAGAGATGTTTATGGCGACTGCTAATGAAGAGAAGAGATAGGTTGGTAGGACACATACTAAGACACCCAGGAATAGCAAGCTTAGTTATGGAAGGAAGGGTCGAGGACAAGAACTGTAGGGGTAGACCAAGGTTAGAATATGTTAAACAGATTGCCTCGGATGTAGGGTGTGGTAGCTATGTAGAGATGAAACGATTAGCTCAGGACAGGGAGGCATGGAGAGCTGCATCAAACCAGTCAAAAGACTGAAGACTCAAACAACAACATGTATGCCCAAGTATTTGCACGAGTTTTCTTCTACCATGTTGTTTTTGTGACTTTCGGGAATTTGAAAGTCCCATGTATGTACTGATTTGTTTGTCCTCTATCACTATACCTACATAATTTCAGTTTGATTTATTAAGTAGTTTCGGAGATATTGTGAACTGGTGAAATGTATGGAGTTGACGTTTTATAAATAGGCTACAGAATTATATGTCAACAGGAGCAGGTGGAACTATTAAATCGCACTGAAATTCATCTTTTTGAACTACTTATGCGCCCAAAATTTCTTCATTCTTTCACTCTGGGCCTACCGTCTTTCTTGTGTCCATGAGTTTTGGAGTTTCGAGCTTTTCTCTGATGGATTCTTGGGTGCAAATTTGTGGGTGTTGATCTTTTGTCTGTATGCAGTCCTTGTTGTAGTCATTGGATCAATGTCGACTTCAGTAAGGTCCATTTGTGTGTCTACTAGCCAGCGAATTTTGTTTTGTCGGTTCCCATTGATGATAAGAAATATTTTCTTAGTCAGAAGTGAATCATCCATTCGTTTTAAATGTCCATAAAATTGCATACGCCGTTTGCGTGCGACTGAAAAGAATCGTTCAGGTAATGCGTATAGTTCTTCCGTGCCTTTCGCATCCATATAAATATTATAATAATGGTGGTTCGTTTTACCAACGTACATTTATATCGCTTGTTTCGGACGCGAGAAAACTTTTGCACAGTATCATGAAAATTGAATTAACTTGGATGTCAATATATTAAACCTTGTATGAAGATATACCGTGCCGCGTTTCACAGCGCTCAGATGATTGAATCGCGAGAAAAATCCATTTAAATATTTAAATGCCGTGTCGCCACCATGTTGGTATTCTGTTCTGCAGGTATAAACTTATATTAATGCCCCTATCGACATACAAAATTTCAGTATGACTGCTGTAAAATATTCGTAGATATTGAGAACTGGTGAATTATTCCGGATAATCGCCATGTTGGATTCTTATATATTTGGCCATGGAGTTATGTACCAGTACAGTGTATGAAGATTATTGCATTGGTTCGTTTTACAAACGTTCACTTCGATCGCATGATTAGGTCCCAAAAAATAATTATTTTAAAATTATGCATAGCCACCTTCTTGATTTTATGAGAATAATAGAATTAAAATAGATGCCAGTAGATCAAATCACAAGAAAATTTCTTTTAAATATGTTAATTCCGCTTGGCCGCCATGTTGGTTTTAATCTTCACATACCAGAACTTACGTTAATATTCTAAATCACCATACAAAACTTCAGGGTGATTTCAGTAATAGTTTCGGAGATATAACATGGCGGTGGAATATTTCGCGCGGTCGCCATGTTGATTTGGTGGAACGAATTTAAATTTGAAGGGCACGGTCGGGATCGGACAAAATAGTGCTATGTTCTTAGCGAGTTGCATTAAAATCGCTCCATCCGTTTAGTTGTTATTAGGAGGACACACATATACACAAACACACATACGCACACACACCCGGACAAAAGATGATCATATAAGTGTATTTCTTCATATGATGAAAATAGACTAGAAAGGAATTCGGTAAATAAAAGACAGGGGGAAAGGAAAATGTCCTCAACGTCTAAGAAAGACAATTGGGGGTCTTGGAAAGAAAGAGAGCCATGAAAGGCAGATAGGAAAGGGGAAAGAGACACTGGAAAAAGGAAAAAAAAAACAGACCCAACTCTGGAATCCCTCGGGATCACCTACTCCCGAACTTCCGTGAGCCTTTGAGGGCGTAGCACTATACAGGATTCACCATGAGTGGTGGGGCTACATACACCCTGCCTCCTTTAGGGCCTCGAGCGGAAGGCAGGAGATATCATGAAAAGAAAAACAAGAGTTCTGACCCCTCGAAGAATGCGTGATCAGGAAAGATGAGACATGGGCCAATTAAAGCGGGAAAGTGGTAGACACCCTAGGACCCGGATACCCTAATACCATCGGGGTCGGAAGAGAACAAGAGTTCACCAAGGGAGGTTCACAGGAAAGATTACGGAAGATTACAGCCCGGCACAAGTAAGTGGAAGTAATGCCGGACTCAACTGGGATTCCGTGGTCACCAACCTACGTCCTACAAGTTGTATATACTGGATGCGAGCGGGATATGACTTACGACACGTAATAAAATGTTACGCCGTGCACAGTTTCCATCAATGGATATGCCAGACAGATAAATTCTATGACCAGGACGATAACTGTAAACTAGCCTATGTGTGGCGTACTGTGACCGATATCAACTACTGTGGATTAAAAGGTCAATATCGTTAACGAATTTGTGTAAGACGTAAATGCGCTTTGTGTGATATTCTTAATATTATTTTATTATATTTTGGCCATTGCCTTCTTTCATTAAATTAGCATAGCCTATTATATACATGTTTAACGTATAATTAAATTACATCAATAATTCAGAGTTAAAAATCCTAATGCCGGCATCCACGTATGCGGGCATTACTGTCGGACAGGTCGAACCGGGATTCATCCGAAAACACTGCATATTGTCTCCCATCACGCGCAGCATCCGTGTTCATATACCCATTGCAATCTAAGGTGTCTGCGGTTTCTGTACAATGGATGCCGACGCAATGACATGTGTGCTACTAGTAAAGCCCACAGCAGACGGCGTCGTGCCGTAGAAGCAGATAAATCCACACCTGTCGCAGTGCTCCATTGTCGATCCAACACTGTGGACGAAGCAGCACGGTCCGTTACGGCCATATCATGCTATGATCACGTTGCGAGGTCCAGTACCCGCTTATCGTTCTACCACAATCAGGACGCAAATAACAACATAAAGACACTAATAATAAACAGACTAATGAAAGACCAGAATCAGAACCTACATGACAACTCAGAAGCGAAAGCAGAGCTCATTCGTGCAAGGCTCTTCAAGCTTACTACTAGCTACCAAATTCACATACACACCACTATATACCCCTGGCGAGCTCTTTCCGGTCACGGAGGGAGGCCGTTATTTTGTGTAGGCTAAGGATAGGTCACACAAGATCCACCCACTCGTACCTATTGAGAAGGGAAGACCCCCCACTTTGAACCTGTGGAGCCGTTTTCACCGTGGCACATATTTTAACCGAGTGTGTGGATCTTGCTGACTTGCGAAGAAATCTTGGTTTGCAGATGACACTCAAACTTATATTACGATGACGCGGTGGCTGCTGATCGCGTTATTCGCTTTATAAGTGAGAGTGGGTTAGGGCCAGGAATCTGAATTTTCCAGTGTACATTGACTCAACGACTAGTTCGTTTCTGAATGCTGAATTTCGTTTATCCGTAATGTTTGTTTATACAGGAACTTTGTTTTATATGCCGCGGGTATATTCGCTCGCCCGCTCGCCCACGTTGCGAGCCTGTCTCCCGCCAGGCCCTTTGCCGTAATGCGGCGGTTCGCGGCACTGAGTCATTGAGTATAGGAATTTGTACCTACCTAGTTCACAACTGGTGCTGAAAATGTTCGCCATTCACTGCTACACATCGCTGGGCCTTTTTTTTTTTTTTTTGTGAGGGCACAATAAACAGTGAGCGTTACGTGAATGTGATTCTTGACCAATTTTTTGACGAACTGACTTACGGAGAGCGATTGTTAAATTATTTTCAACAAGATTCTGCCACTGCTCACACTGCCGAAGCATCCATGATAGAATTGCGTCGCATTTTCGGTACGAGGATTATAAGTCGGAACGTGTGGCCTCCGCGAAGCCCAGACTTATCACCATGTGACTTTTATTTGTGGGGGACGCTTAAAAATAGAGTGTATGCGAGAAACCCTCACACTATAAACGAGCTTAAAGACTATATTACAGCCGAAATACAGTCAATCGGTGCTGAGGAAAGTAAATGCCAATTTGATAAAGAGGTGCCAGCGATGTGTAGCAGTGAATGGCGAACATTTTCAGCACCAGCTGTGAACTAGGTACGTACAAATTCTTATACTCAATGACTCAGTGCCGCGTAGCGTCGCATAACGGCAAAGTGCGTGGCGGGAAACAGGCTCGCAACGCGGCCGAGCGGGCGAGCGAAAACACCCGCGGCATATAAAACAAAGTCCTTGTATTATAATTATTAGTTTTATTTATTTTTTTGTTTGATTAATTTTCGGTCTTTCCAAATTTAGGTGTCCACCTCTAAATTTTAAATTCCATTCCAAATTTGTATACTTTATTCTATGTAGAAAGGGGCAGATGACCCCGTAGTTCCACCCCTTAAAACAACAATAATTAACTAACTAACACACCCCTGATAAGAGACCCATAAGACATTATAATCAAGATATGCATCTGGTAAACTATGGGAGTGCACTGTAGCTGACAATAACACCTAGCATGGCAATCGTTTGAGTCACCATAACCTCTTCCCCCAGAAACTTCACATATTTTACCGACGCTGCTGAACGAATGCTGCAATTCACCATCAGGCCTCTCAGCGAAGTAAATGGTCTGCTAAGGGAAAAGACGCAAACATGCTCTGGCCCTGGAGCCCAATATACTGTATTTCCAAACTGAGAGGCTGACCCGGGCTAATCCCAACCCCACGAGCTACCTTCATTGCACCCGCCAACATCTACTCATAAAATATTTTCATAAAGATGTAGGTGTTAACGTATCGTAATAAAATTAAAAAAATAACCTTTATATAAAATTAAAACTTAAAACACTCTCAATAACGGGGCATTACGTATAATGTCTTCCAGACAGAGATGAGAGCCACTGGTTTACCGTCGTAGCAGCACGTCGAGTACGAAACAAAATGTCACGTTATGGCAATGCCATCTTACGAAGAACGATCTTTCCTCCCCCACTGACATTGCGCCGTATAAAGTCGACGAGGCATACCGCCATTTGCTTTGACGTTCCCACTTGATTTGACGACACTTCATGACGAAGATTGGCGTAACACTATAACCTTTCCAGTCAAAGGCGCTACTGGCCCTATCTATGTTTCGGCCAATGTTAATCAATTACACAGGTCTGCATGATTTTGCGGTAAATTCGAAAATAAGCAATTTTGAAAGAGATTAATGTTCTGAATCCGCAAATGGTGTCAGCTTTGTAATATCACATCTTGTTTTGGCTCAATCCTTTCCCTTTTCCTTCTTCTCCTTTTCCGTTTACTTCTCCTTCTCCTTCTTCTTCTTCTTCTTTCGGATGGGCTTACTGGGGACCAAGCTTGTTCATCTGTTGGGGTTTGAGTTTTGCCCGGCACTGACACATCTTTTCCCGGTGTATTTATTTTCTTTCCTCTGACCAGTGGTTGCCTTTCTTTAGAGGTTTTTCCTGAAAACCGCGGACTTCCTTAAGAATATGTTTCACAGTTTATCTTGTAGGTCTATTGGTCCCAGTTCTTTGATGTCTTTCTCAGCTTCAATCAGCCTTATTGTTTCACCAGAACGTGAACAGGCGGTTGTCCAATCTGTTCGGAGGCAATCTTGCCACATGACCATAAACCTCCTTGACTTTCATAGCGTTCAGAGGAACGACGAAATTCGACATGCAAGCTACCCTCTGGGTGTCAATTAACAAAGCTTGCACCAGGCACCCGAGGCCATACGATATTAATATTAATATTAATAACCATAAAAAGCTACCCCTCTTTTTCCGGCACAGTCAGAAAGCCTATCTATTTGTAAATAGAGCTCTGTGCTGTGTTGTCTCCGTTATTCCCCTTCTTCTGTGAATTCTTGTCTCCCTGACCTCCAATTCATACATCAAGCCTCTTTTATTCGTTAACAGACACGCCATAGCATACATGGCTTCCGGTCGGATGACTGAAATGTAGTGTTTCAGTTTACGATTGCGTGATAGACTCCTCTTGTTATAGTTGTTCTGGGCCAATTCCAGCTTATAAAATCATTTTTAGCCGACTTTTCACATTTTGCAAAAATTTATGAGATCGATCCGGGCAAATGTGTGTCTGTCTATCTGTCCTTCTATCTGTCTGGCTGTGTGTGTGTCCCCCCCTATCAACTCCTAAACGGCTGCAGCAATCGAAACAAAATTTGGTAGAAGTAAAGATCTATACCTGAATATCTCAAGCCCATATTTGAAAATGATGTCAGTGCTACCAACTGCTGAGAAACCGCAATTGAAATTTGAGCTCCATGTTGGATATCTTGGAAGGTATGCATGGGAGCTATTCCAAAATTGGCACACGTATAGATAATAATATTTCAGTTTAATTTCCAGGAGGCCATGCATGGCGGTGTTGCCAAATTGATTCTAAGCCTGTTGATAGGTCCAATATTTAAATGCGTATAACTTCTACACTATCAATTCGATTTCAATCAAATGTCGTATGTACTATGTGTACATAAACATATATGACTGAGCGTATTCTTAAAAGCCACCAGGGCTTCCAACAGTTAATAAATGCTCTCTCTCTATTTTCTTATCCAAATACCAATATATCAGAAAGTATGCAAGCCGACAGCTATAAACTATACACACGTATAGTACCTGGCCTTCTAGATTAATATGGAGTAACTTTTATACGTCAGTGCTACCCATATGATTCTAAGCCTGCTGGTAGGACCAATTTTTAAATACCGGTGCGTGTAACTTCTATACTATCAATTGGATTTCAACCAAATTTCGTATATGCTATGTGTACCATAAGAGATATGGCTAGGCTTATGCTTAAGAGCAACCAGGGCTGTCAACTGTCAACTGTCTATTTTTTACCCTAATATTAATATATCAGAAAGTATGTAAGCCAACAGCTTTAAACTTTGCACACGTATAGTACTTGACATTCTAGATTAATTTGGAAAAACTAATATACCTCAGTGCGGCCAACATGATTCTAAGCTTGCTGATAGGTCCAATTTTAAAATATATGTAACTTCTATACTAGCAAATGGATTTCATCCAAAATTGGCAAAACAAAAGATCATAATATTTCCGATTATTTATGAATAACACATGCATGACATTGCTGCCAACATGATTATACGCACGCTGATAGATCCAAAGTCTAACTGCATATAACGTCCATGCTATCCATTGGACTTCAACCAAATTGTGTATTCTATACATTAAGAGATGGAACTAAGAATATATTCAGTCACCAGGGCTGCCAACTGTAGTGCTCCATTAGGCTACATTATACCAGGTATATTTCGAACTAATTAGAAATTTCGATATTACCAACTTAATTTCGTCATTATTCAAGATAGGTATATATAGATTGGCATGAATGTTAAATTTTAAATAAAGTTTGCTCTTTAGTTTGTCAAGGAAATTCTTGTTATTATTTTGATCAAAATACATTTCACCATTGATATGATAGGTAAAAACAGAATGCATGTTCGAATTCAGCACAGCAAAATTAATCAAACACACCGATTTTTGTATTTACCGCAAAATTTGTTTTCTTTTTGCAAGTCTTTTTTTTCTGGTAGACTACACTGTTCTGCCTATAATCCGAGTTTTTATTTATTCGGATCATTTTCTGGGTGTTGCAGTTTTTAAAAAACGTTAATATACTATTACCAAAATATATGATTTTTATATTTCCTTGAACGTCCTACCATCCATTTTGTGTGTCTCTCATAGTAGTCATATAGGCTATATTACATTTACCACATTATTTATTTTATTCTTGTTCATTTTGATCCAACATCTGTTTCTCGAAACAAACACATAAATTATATCCAATAACAGAGATGGGTGTTCTGCAGACATTAAGTGGCGTCCAACCCATGGTTATAATTTATTTCTAGATGTTAAAGCTCTGTTTCTTGCTGTAATTAATCAGACTTGTTATTCTCATTCAGAGCCACTGCCGATTCTTGGTTTTATGGCGCGAATGATGCAAAGAAATGAAGCGATTCGGGGGCATAAATCACTATGTTGTGATTTATATCACATAGCTTCACACAGGGATTCATGCGTTTAATTGAAGACAAAGAGAGAGATGTTGTCAAGATTCTACAATGACAAAAACATTATTAAGTTCTGTATTTTAGTTTATCTATTACATGAATGTATTACTTCCCAGTTGATGGGCTGCCAGTAATAATAACATATAATAACAGTAAACAACAATGAAACAAACGAAATAATAAATGAACTCTTAGAGATAATGATGCTGATGATGCGAGAATATATTATAATTTAATGCAAAGAAAACAATCAAAAGTGCTATGCTGTAGGTCTGTATATTTCAAACCAACAGTGGCTTTTGGTTTTCGAACATTCGAGCAGGGACCGGTAACACATCGATGTTTGAGTTAACAAAGAAATTGTATGTATTGAAATGAAATGAATTAGGCTACACATAATGCAAGAAGAAACTATTTGAAAACACAGAAGAGGTGTTCAAAAACATTTCCACATAACCACTCCAATTTGATCTTTGGTGAAAGGGATGTGCAAGTCATCATTGGAAGGGAGACCAATTCGTTGAGTTTGACATTTCAATGGGATTGTTAACCAAACCACATCCATTTGAATTCTTCGGGGCGAGTTCGACTCATTAGAGTCATAATGACCCATTCATTTAATAATATAAGAATTGAACATCTATTCATTACCATCTTCCTGCTCCATGAAGCGGATTTTTATATTTTTGGAACCTCGAAAGAAAAAAATTGTAAGCGTGAAAAAAGAATTGGAGCAGTATTATTGTTTTGTCATATTGTTTTTTTTATTCTCTTCATACTCAATTTGTAACAGATCGGATTTTTAAAGCATTTATAGGATAGTAGCTGTTACTCGCGGCTTCGCCCGCAATATAACATTTGGAATCCCGTTATAACATTAGTTATATAGATTTTTCCTGTAGTGGATAATAATCACGGCAACATGGAGCGTTGAAATTGAAAATCGGGTGCAATATACGACGGGGAGCTTTTATTTAAGGCAGGTCCCCTAGCCTACTGCCATGTCTATCGAGAGTGTTTTTAACGCCTAAGCACTTCTCGGTAAACTACATTTCTGGTCTTTCTCTCAGGCTGCAGAATGACTAAGCCACCAGAAGAACTGACTCTGGAGCATGCCACGTACAGTTGACCATGTGCGAAACAGTCACTTCTCAGATCCACACCAGCTACTTTTAAACTCTGCCCCTGAGCCTTGTTAATTGTCATGGCGTAGCAGACTTTCAAAGGAAACTGCAGACGTTTGAATTGAAAATGGTAGTCTGATGGAATTAGAGGAATGCAGGGTATGAAGACAGTTTCACCTTGGCCAACACCTGTAAATATGGTGGCTTCAATCACAAATTTATGCAGAGCTTTAACCTGCAGCCTGGTTCCATTGCAGAGTTTAGGAGGGTTTAGATTGTGCAATAACATGACAGGAGCACCAACCTTGAGGATCAGGACATGAGGCGGTATTCCGGGCGGGTTAAGAGTGTTTAAAAACTCCACAGGATAATGAACTGCACCTTCAACGTCTACAACTGAGTCTACTGATTCGTATACCATTTTTGTTGTTGATAACTTCTTAAGGATGGCAATATTTATACTATCAGCAGAGTCGTTTGTTGGGGTAAGAATAGCTCTTTCTTCCATCCATGAATTATCAAGGTTGGAATTTACAAACACTCGATCTTTTCGATCAAATTCTCTAAACTGTCAACAACTTCGCACAGTTGAGCTGGAATAGTTATTTTTCCGTCATTTTCCTCCAACTTTCCATCGCCAATGCTTAGAAGGAGACGGGAAAACTCCTCAGCCATAAAATCACCATGGAGTTGTACGCGCATGTTGACAGTTAAGGGAATTGATGTGACTTTGGGCCATATGTAAGACGATTTTAGACAAGCATTTGCTTCGTCAGCCCGTGTTCCACGGGGTATAATAGGGAGGGTCTGTCTAAAGTCACCGGCAAGAAGTACTGTGACTCCACCCATAAGTTGGTTGGTACCCCTAATGTCCCTAAGTGTTCCGTCCAATGCCTCGACTCCTCCTTTGTGCACCATCATGCATTCATCCCAAACAATTAGTTTTGTCTCTCTCAGCACGCGAGCTGTGCCACTTTGCTTATAGATGTTACAAAGGGCAGATGCAGCGTGACTGAGGTTAAGAGGGAGCTTGAAAGCAGAATGAGCTGTTCTTCCACCATCCAGTAGGGTTGCTGCAATACCAGAGGAGGCGACTGCGATGGCAATGTTCTGTCGACTTCTAAAGGTACTAAGCAGGAGATTAATCAGGAAGGTTTTGCCCGTTCCGCCTGGTGCATCTAGAAAAAAAGAGCTGACCACATTCTGAAATAACACTTCGAACTATTTCGTCATAGGCCAATCTCTGCTCGTTGTTCAGTTTTGGAACATTATCAGCAACCACTTTGGACAACTTAATTGTGTCGTAAGATAGTTCACTGACATATTCTCGGTGAACAACGACGGAGTCTTGTTCTCTAGAAGGCGACGGAAGTCCAAAGCGTTCTAGTTGTTGACCAGACATTTTTAGTACTAAATCCTCAAGAAGCACCAGACACCTGTTGTAGATAACGCCCATGATCAGGTTGACATCAGCACACTGCCTCTGAACCTCTCTCACCACATCTTCCGCGAGGATGTCTTTGTGTGTTTTCCAGAGTATGATGGGATCACTCACTTGACAAAACACCAGTAAGATGGCAAACAGCTCGCGTATCTTGTGGGTAGAGTCGGTGGAGGACGCTTCCTCTAGTGTGCGGTCCCAGTGCACATCATCCTCTAGCAAGCCAAGTGCTTTACATGCCGCTTGAAATGTTGGTTGAACCACCCCTGCCACGGTTTTGAGGTCAGTAAAAGACTGAGGGCCAGGGATTTTATGTAAAAGGAGGCGGAGGTAATAGCACTCGGCATTACCAGGGTGAACGGTGTGCCAAGGGTCTGATCTTTTTTCAAACCAGGTAAACCTGGGACTGGCTTTTCTTGTTTCCTTCTACAGAACTTATTACATTTCCAAACAAAATAGGATGGAATTTCACAATTTAAAAGTGTTGATGCAAATTTATCGGATCGGCATAGTTCGAAGAAAGCAAGAAGAGTTGTGCTTAACTGATCACGAACGTCGTTTTCATTAAAGTAAACCCGCTGGCCGTTCACGAGGTGGATGGCAAGTTGCATGACCGAAGAATAGCGTTCATGTATGAGGAAGCAGAATATGCGCTAAGTCGCCTCTGAGCTGCTGATGTAGCGTCCTGATTCACATCTCGCAACTTCGTCAAACACTCCGATGCTAAAAATAGCTTGGTCGGAACCTTTGTTAACATACTTGCAAATGTAATTTATTGACTTTACAGAGTTGCAGTACTCAACATTGATATGAGTTGAGAAGGTGCGAGATAGGACGGGGTTATAGGGTTCCACCCAGCTATTGTCAATTTCCACTCCCTTTTTAATAATAGAAACCCCACCCTCCGAAGTGGGCAGCATGCGATATTTGGGATACCCATTTTCCCCAGTTTGGGTTTCCTTTATGAGTGGTCTGGGGTACCTCTTGGTGCATACTCCTTCCGCCATGCAAGACGAACTCCTGTTGAGAACGCCACATGGACCGTAGATCATGGCTGCCTTGACAATTTCATGGAGAGCAGGGTCAAGATTTGGGTCAGGAATCTCAGCACTGATCACCTTGCCGATGTATTCAGGCCTTAGCTTTTCTTCCAGCCACAGAAGTATGTGAACGTGAGGTAATCCTCGCTTTTGCCATTCAATGGAATACATGTGACACCTTGAAGGACCAAAGATACAACCCTTAGTAAGAAGTCTTATCATGTGGTTAACTTTCAAATGGAATACCGTGCTACCAAATCATGCCTATCTTGAGATTGTTGACCTTGTTTCAGGTGCTCGACTACTTCGGACCATTTTGGATTGCAGGAGAATGTTATAAAAAGATCAGGACGTCCAAAATGACGCACGTAAGTCATAGCATCCTGAGTGCGTCCATGCATATAGCGCGGGCCTCCAGTGAAAATCGACGGCAAAACGACCATTTTACCAATATCTGACAAACGGCTGTCTGCTTTACTCATTGCATCCTTCAGGTGCACATATTCATCACTTCTCAACTTTTTCTGATTGATGCGAATCCAAAGTAGTCTCTCTGTCTCAATCTTTGCATACATATCAACCAGAAACTGATTGAGAAGATTGCGAAATAACAAAAGATAAGAATTATCACCCTCACGCTCAAATATTCTGAAGCTATAAAAGTTAGCGGCAGACACGGTCTTCTTCAAAGGTGCTTGAGTGCTGTTGTGACGTTGAGGGATATTAATGCAGTAGCCATCTTCTCCACGGCAAAACATATGCGGATACTGCAGAGCATCATACGCGCGATGTGTTTCACTAATACGAAGCAACCTGCTCTCTCTGCCGTGGAGTACAATATCCCTTTTCTCAAACTCCTGGCCAGCAATTAAAACCGCCACTTCCTTAGTGCTAGGGGCGTTATAGCCGCCTTTGTGCTCGTCAAGAGGTTTTTTGTCAGCTTTGATAACCATCCGGAAGTCTTGATTACCATCAGAAACTGATTCCATTGCTGTTATAAAATCCTGAATGTATATATTATGCTTGTGTAACAGATCCTGCAATTGGAGAACTATCTGAGGTTTAACGTCAGGGAAGATGCCACATCAGATGGTTTTTTTTTCTATGTCTTCATCTCCAACAAAGTAAATTTGTAGAAATTGAGGCTGCTGTACATATGATGGTAATAAGCTCCCGATTCGATGGTACACCTGCCCTTGCACTTTAAAAGTTGGCATCAAATTGCCTTCTTTTACTTCCTTGCACCAAAAGATGTCATTTGAAAACAACTGTTATATTTACGTGTATTAGACAGGAAGTGTACTCATTCTGGGTGCTGATAGTTAAGTAGGCTGTGCAAGGGTCTAGGATATTGTTGGATCAGGGGAAGCTGTATTTTTCCATTACTACAACACATTCCAGGAGATTCATCCTTCCATTTCTTGGCTTTACAAAATGTACAATCCACCTGAGAGCCAATATTCAATGTTTTGTTCGCAGAATAACCAGTTTGTGGATTATATTGAATCCGGACATTTTTAGAACTGTCCATGGAAGAATCTTGACTTGAGCTCTTTTAAAAGTATGTGTAACAACAGCCTTTATATTTACTTCTGTGTGGCTCTTTGTATATTTGGCCACTGCATCCCTATTTACTTCCTGGTGGCTCTTTGTATATTTGTCCACTGCATCCCTATTGACTTTCTTATTGCTTTCAACATACTTCTTAACTGCCCTAAGGTTTACTTCAGGATGTTCTTTCGCGTATTTGTTTACAGCTTTATTTAATTGTTTTTACGGATGTTGTTAGTAAGTCGTTTTCTACGTTTTGAAACTCTATTTGATTTAGTTTGAGGCACTGACTCGAGAAGGATTTTCGCGGTAGAAGGAGAAGACGCTAATGAAGAAGGCTGAATGAGAAGCGGGTATTCACATTGTAAAATTGTAGGCGTGAATGGCTCGTAAACATCAAAATGTCCCTGCGTGAACTCTCCCGTAAACCTTAACCTTTTAACAGAAGCTGCAGAACCATACGTATTTCCAGTTCGGAGTACACGATTACAGTCGATATGGAAAGGATAAATATCTGCCGCTACTTGCAATTCAAATGATGTACCCTATGTGTAAGGCATAGACATAAAAGATACATATTCAGCCTTGTTTACGTAAGGCTGGCAATCTCGTGTCATAGAATACACCTGTAGTCTTTCCCAGTTGTTAGAGGCGTGTCTGACAATGTCAGCACGCACTGTACGTGAATGTGAGATGTTGCCATACATTGCGTGAGATAGAGCAGAGAAGAGACAGGCACCATCTCCGGGAATTGTATAGACTTGGTGGGGCAACTTGGGTGCCATCTGCCTCTAACATTTCTACTGCATCCTGTTCTTTCGCGTATTTGTTTACAGCTTTATTTAATTGTTTTTACGGATGTTGTTAGTAAATCGTTTTCTACGTTTTGAACCTCTATTTGATTTAGTTTGAGGCACTGACTCGGGAAGGATTTTCGCGGTAGAAGGATAAGATGTTAATGAAGAAGGCTGAATGAGAAGCGGGTATTCACATTGAAAAATTGTAGGCGTGAATGGCTCGTAAACATCAAAATGTCCCTGCGTGAAACTCTGCCGTAAACCTTAACCTATTAACAGAAGCTTCAGAACCATACGTATTTCCAGTTCGGAGTACACGATTACAGTAGACCTGGAATTGGAAAGGATAAATCTCTGCCGCTACTTGCAATTCGAATGATGTACCGTATGTGTAAGGCATAGACATAACAGATACATATTCAGCCTTGTTTATGTAAGGCTGGCAGTCTCGTGTCTTAGAATACACATGTAGTCTTTCCCAGTTGTTAGAGGCGTGTCTGACGATATCAGCACGCACTGTACGTGCCTGTGATATGTTGCCATACATTGCGTAAGATAGAGCAGAGAAGAGACAGAAACCATCCCCGGGAATTTTATAGACTTGGTGGGGAACTTGGGTGCCATCTACCTCTAACATTTCTACTGCAGCCATCGTGAAAACAATCAATGAACAGCAAATACAAAAAGAAAAAAATAATAAGAAGAAGAACCTCCCTTGAGTAATAAACAAGATGTTCAGTGAAGAACATATAGCCTACTTTCTCCTAATTGCATGGGTATTGTTATAACTCTTTGTCATTTTCAAGGAGTATAATTGAATGTTGGTTGTAGTAGCTTGTTGAAATACAACGTGCTATACGGATACTAAACATGAATATGAGGTGCCCTTTGCTAGTGCTACCTCTGTAAAATATCTCATTCAATTCGGTTTCACCGTGTTTGATTTGATATGGGGAATGGATTTGCACACATGCATGGCCGCTATTTGCAAACTATTGAGCTGATGACCTTGAGGTCAGCCATAAGATGCTTTAGACAAAAAGGCATGATGTTGCAAAATCTGGTAGAGATCAAATTATTAGGATGGTCGTAATTTGATTTAAGCTTTGAACATTTGTGTGGCCGCCATTACGTTTCCGTCAAGATGGTGGCGATATAAAACATGACACTGAGGTGCCCTTTGTTAGTGCTACCTCTGTACCAAATGTCGTTCAATTCGGTTTCACCGTATTTGAATTGATAGGGAGAATCGATTTGCACACATACTCGGCCACCATCTGCAAACTATTGGGCTGATGATCTTGCAGTTTGGTCAGAATATGCTTCCTACATAAAGATATGTTGTTGCAAAATTTGGTACAGACTAGATTATTAGATTGGTCGTAATTACATTTTATCTTTTAACATTTTGGTGGCCGCGATTACGTTCCGTCAAGGTGGCGGCGATATAAAATACGACACTGAGGTGCCCTTTGCTAGTGCTACCTCTGTACCAAATTTCGTTCCATTCGGTTGCACCGTGTTCCAATTAATAGGGAGAATCGATTTTCACACAAAGATGGCCGCCATCCGCAAAATATTAGGCTAATGACCTATTAGTTTGGTCAAAGGATGCTCCCTCCATAAAGGTATGTTGATGCAAAATTTGGTAGAGATCGGATGATTAGGTTAATCGTAATTTGATTTAAGCTTTGAACATTTGTGTGGCCGCCATCACGTTTCCGTCAAGAGGGCGGCGACATAAAACATGACACTGAGTGCCCTTTGCTAGTGCTACCTCTGTACCAAATCTCGTTCCATTCGCTTTCACCGTGTTCGAATTAACAGGGGGAATCGATTTTGACACAAAGATGGCCGCCATCCGCAAACTATTAGACTAATGACCTATTAGATTGGTCAAAGGATGGTCCCTCCATAAAGGTATGTTGTTGCAAAATTTGGTAGAGATCGGATGATTAGGTTAGTCGTAATTTGATTTAAGCTTTGAACATTTGTGTGGCCGCCATTACGTTTCTGTCAAGATGGCGGCGATATAAGACATTACACTGAGGTGCCCTTTGCTAGTGCTACCTCTGTACCAAATTTCGTTCCATTCGGCTTCACCGTGTTTTAATTAATAGGGGGAATCGATTTTGACACAAAGATGGCCGCCATCCGCAAACTATTAGGTCAATGACCTATTAATTTGGTCAAAGGATGCTTCCTCCATAAAGGTATGGTGTTGCAAAATTTGGTAGAGATCGGATGATTATGTTAGTCGTAATTTTATTTAAGCTTTGAACATTTGTGTGGCCGCCATTTCGTTTCCGTCAAGATGGCGGCAATATAAAGCATGACACTGTGGTGTCCTTTGCTAGTACTACCTCTGTACCAAATTTGGTTCCATTCGGTTTCACCGTGTTCAAATTAATAGGGGGAATCAATTTTCACACAAAGATGGCCGCCATCAGCAAACTATTAGGCTGATGACCTATTAGTTTGGTCGGAGGTTGCTCCCCTCATAAAGGTATGTTGTTGCAAAATTTGGTAAAGATCGGATGATCAGGTTAGTCGTAATTTGATTTAAGCTTTGAACATTTGTGTGGCCACCATTGCGTTTCCGTCAAGATGGCGGCGATATAAAACATGACACTGAGGTGTTATTTGCTAGTGCTACCTTTGTACCAAATTTCGTTCAATTCGCGTTCACCGTGTTCGGATTCGGACAGACATTCAGAGTACACACACTCACACACACACACACATACACACACACAGACAGACACACTTTTTTTTCGCCTGCGTTGATCTCATAAGTCTACTTTCATTTTTTGCAAAAATCGAAAGTAGGCTAAAAATGGAATACAACTGACATAAAAACAAATCTCTACTTAAAAACCCTGATAAATGGAATAAACCTAGCCTAACTTAACAAAATTAACGTTGGTAGAGGTAATTTTATTATACCAAAATCTACTTTTCTTTATAACTAACTATGTACTACCAATAAATGATGAAAAATGCCAAACCTAGTCCAACAAACAAAGGAACTCTTCAGTTATTTCAACTAAAGGCTAATATATAATGCAATATGATGATTATGAAGTAATGGTGAAAGTACGAAGTACAAACAGAAATGAACTCGACATTTACTTCAACTATAGGCTAAAATGATTATGAAATGATGGTGAAAGTACAAAAAACGAACCAAAATTACAGAGAAGTACTGTTTGAACAGACAGAATGGGTAAAGGTCGGGAGCGCAGACAACTACGACGTGCACGTTATGACGGTAAAGAACACACTGAGCATTGCCACACAGCTCACTTCCTGCAAAGCACCAGAACTCTGGTAGGGGCGACGTGATGCAGCCCCCATTACCTGGCAACAATAGACTTAGGCATTATTGAAGCTGTTCAAATAATCGCGGTTTTCGCGGTTTGACCATGATCCGGAGTGAAAATGTTGAAAACCTTTCTTAGCAATCACCTACGGCCCTTGAGGAAGCTGCATACCAAATTTCATTCCAATCCGTTCGGTGGTTTCTGAGATTTCGTTATGAATGAGTGAGTGGTATTTGACAAATATATTGTAGAAATCGCGGTTTTCGCGGTTTGAGCATGATCCCGAGTGAATTTTTTGAAAGCCTCTCTTAGCGAGCACATATGGCCCTTGAGGAAGCTGCATACCAAATATCATTCCAATCAGTTCTGTGGTTTCTGAGATTTCGTGATGAATGTGTGAGTGGTATTTGACAAATATATAGTAGAAATCGCAGTTTTTGCTGTTTGACCATGATCCCGAGTGAATTTTTGAAAACCTTTCTTAGCCAGCACCTACGGCCCTTGAGGAATCTGCATACCAAATTTCATTCAAATCCGTTCAGTGGTTTCTGAGATTTCGTGATGAATGAGTGAGTGGTATTTGACAAATATATAGCAGATATTTTCCGAATTTTTAACGATTTGATTAGGCAGTTTTTCTATTATAACTTAATTAACAATATATGAACGGAATTTCTTTATCATCTTGGAAGTTTAATCTACGTTTTACTGAAGAAAAATTCGTTATAGTGATCGTTTTATTTCTAATGCTCATTTTGTTCAATAGAATATTAACGTTAGTTTGATTCTCTTAGTTTATTTAGTAAAACTGAAGAAGGTTACAAGATAACCGAAACTGTTTCCAATACATTATTGACGATAAGGTGGATGGACCATTCATTATACAGTGAGGTCCTCTCATGACTTGGCCGGCCAGCGCACCGAGCTTATCGGCTTCCCGTTGACTCATCACTCCCCGGTCGGCATAGCATAGCAATAAGAACAGAACAGCACTTGGCTTACTTGGCCAGAAGTGCGAAGTGCGAGCTGTGTAACAGGAAGTGATCACTGATCAACGGGAGGCAGATCAGCTCGATGCGCTGGCCGACCAAGTCATGAGAGGAACTCACTGTACTTATGCATAGGTATAAACTTTAAAGGAATTGTAGTTTTTAGAGAAAAAAAAACGAATTTAGTCACTTTGGAGTAGATTTTCGTTTTAGATATTTTATGCAATTCTATAGGATAAAATATTGACATTCTTGATATTAACTAAGCTAAGAATAATAGCATTTGAGAATGCACTTGAAATTCACTGAATGAGACAATGAAAATTAGCCTAAAGATAAATGAATAGTATGTTAGTTGTATAACAAATGTGTTAGAAAGTGTATACCTCTAGATATCTCAACCCTCCACATAACTACTTTTGTAACTGCAGACCACCTAACTATTTGAGGGCTAATAATGCGCAGTCTAACCAACAAAACATTCTATTAAATTACCACTGGCACACCAGAAGCAAAATACCTTGGAGTCTGCAGAGGCTCCATGTGCCCATCGGAGAGTACCTATTATGTTACGTATTCTGGACAACACAAAATGAACAAGATGCTCAGTAAAGAACATATAGCCTACTTTCTCCTAAATGCATGGGTATTGTTATAACTCTTTGTCCTTTTCAGGGAGTATGATTGAATGTTGGTTGTAGTAGCTTGTTGAAATACAACGTGCTATAGGGATATTAAACATGAATATGAGGTGCCCTTTGCTAGTGCTACCTCTGTACCAAATTTCGTTCAATTCGGTTTCACCGTGTTTGAATTGATAGGGGGAATCGATTTGCACACATACTTGGCCACCATCTGCAAACTATTGGGCTGATGTTCTTGCAGTTTGGTCAGAATATGTTTCCCACATAAAGATATGGTGATGCAAAATTTGGTAGAGACTAGATTCTTAGGTTGGTCGTAATTACATTTTAGCTTTTAACATTTGGGTGGCCGCGATTACGTTTCCGTCAAGATAGCGTGGATATAAAACATGACACTGAGGTGCCCTTTGCTAGTGCTACCTCTGTACCAAATTTCGTTCATTCGGTTCCACCGTGTTCGAATTAATAGGGGGAATCAATTTTGACATAAAGATGGCCGCCATCCGCAAACTATTAGGCTAATGACCTATTAGATTGGTCAAAGGATGCTCCCTCCATAAAGGTATGTTGTTGCAAAGTTTGGTAGAGATCGGATGGTTATGTAGGTCGTAATTTAACTTAAGCTTTGAACATTTGTGTGGCCGCCATTACGTTTCTGTCAACATGGCGGCGATATAAAACATGACACTGAGATGCCCTTTGCTAGTGCTACCTCTGTACCAAATTTCGTTCCATTCGGTTCCACCGTGTTCGAATTAATAGGGGGAATTGATTTTCACACAAAGATGGCCGCCATCCGCGAACTATTAGGCTAATGACCTATTCGTTTGGTCAAAGGATGCTTCCTCTATAAAGGTATTTTGTTGCAAAATTTGGTAGAGATCGGATGATTAGGTTAATCGTAATTTGATTTAAGCTTTGAACATTTGTGTGGCCCCCATTACGTTCCCGTCAAGATGGCGGCGATATAAAACATGACACTGAGGTGCCTTTTGTTAGTATTACCTCTGTACCAAATTTCGTTCCATTCGGTTGCACCGTGTTCGAATTAATAGGGGGGAATCGATTTTCACACAAAGATGGCCGCCATCCGCAACCTATTACGCTGATGACCTATTAGTTTGGTCAACGGATGCTCCCCCCATAAAGGTATGTTGTTGCAAAATTTGGTAGAGATCGGATGATTAGGTTAGTCGTAATTTGATTTAAGCTTTGAACATTTGTGTGGCCGCCATTACGTTTCCGTCAAGACGGCGGCGATATAAAACATGACACTGAGGTGCCTTTTGTTAGTACTACCTCTGTACCAAATTTCGTTCCATTCGGTTGCACCGTGTTCGAATTAATAGGGGGAATCGATTTTCACACAAAGATGGCCGCCATCCGCAAACTATTACGCTGATGACCTATTAGATTGGTCAAAGGATGCTCCCTCCATAAAGGTATGTAGTTGCAAAATTTGGTAGAGATCGGATGATTAGGTTAATCGTAATTTGATTTAAGCTTTGAACATTCGTGAGGCCGCCATTACGTTTCAGTCAAGATGGCGTCGATATAAAACATGACACTGAGGTGTCCCTTGCTAGTGCTCCCTCTGTACCAAATTTCGTTCCATTCGGTTCCACCGTGTTCGAATTAATAGGGGGAATCAATTTTGACATAAAGATGGCCGCCATCCGCAAACTATTAGGCTAATAACCCATTAGATTGGTCAAAGGATGCTCCCTCCATAAAGGTATGTTGTTGCAAAGTTTGGTAGAGATCGGATGGTTATGTTAGTCGTAATTAAACTTAAGCTTTGAACATTTGTGTGGCCGCCATTACGTGTCCGTCAATATGGCGGCGATATAAAACATGACACTGAGATGCCCTTTGCTAGTGCTACCTGTGTACCAAATTTCATTCCATTCGATTTCACGGTGTTTGAATTAATAGGGGGAATTTATTTTCACACAAAGATGGCCGCCATTTGCAAACTATTAGGCTAATGATGTATTCATTTGTTCAAAGGATGCTTCCTCTATAAGGGTATGTTGTTGCAAAATTTGGTCGGATCGGATGATTTCGTTAATCGTAATTTGATTTAAGCTTTGAACATTTGTGTGGCCGTCATTACGTTTCCGTCAAGATGGCGGCGATATAAAACATGACACTGAGGTGCCTTTTGTTAGTACTACCTCTGTACCAAATTTCGTTCCATTCGGTTGCACCGTGTTCGAATTAATAGGGGGAATCGATTTTCACACAAAGATGGCCGCCATCCGCAAACTATTACGCTGATGACCTATTGGTTTGGTCAAAGGATGCTCCCCCCATAAAGGTATGTTGTTGCAAAATTTGGTAGAGATCGGATGATTAGGTTAGTCGTAATTTGATTTAAGCTTTGAACATTTGTGTGGCCCCCATTACGTTTCCGTCAAGATGGCAGCGATATAAAACATGACACTGAGGTGTCCTTTGCTAGTGCTACCTTTGTAGCAAATTTCGTTCAATTCGCATTCACCGTGTTCGAATTGATAGGGGGGGGACAGACATTCAGAGTACACACACTCTCACACACACAGACACACACACAGACACACACACACAGACATGCTCACAGACTCACACACACACATACACACACACAGACTCTCACACACACACATATACACACACAGACAGACACACTTTTTTCGCCCTGTGTTGATCTCATAAGTCTACTTTCATTTTTTGCAAAAATCGAAAGTAGGCTAAAAATCAACATTTGCCATTGCAAGTATTATGCTCAATTGAGCTAGATAAGCGATGTCAGAGCGAGCCTGGATCCTAAAGAGGAAAATGTTGGTCTATGCATGTTGTGAAAGAGATGTGAAGTATCTAAAGACCCCACGTGCCTAGCCTAGGGTTAAAGGAAGAAAACCCGACCCTTTTTACCACTACATATCCCCAGATTAGACAAGTTGTTTTCTTTTAGTGATGATGATGATGATGAAGATGATGATGATGATGATGATAATTCTTGTTTTAAGGGGCCTAACTTCTAGGTTATCGGCCCCTAATGAAATGAAATGTCATGAAATATGCCTGATAATCTGTGTTTCTGTGTTGTCTGCAGTAGTGTGTTTAGCTGTAAAATGTATGGTCGGATATGTCATGATGAAGATAAAAAAAATAGCCCAGTGACAGGGATGAAAACGAAAATGGTTTATATATAACAGACTGCGAGCCCCAACAATTATGCCTTATTTGGATTAAAGAAGATTAAACCTGGATGATAAAGGAGCAAGGAAACATATAAGGCACAGTAACAAGCATAAAACAGATTATACCTAAACTAAAAGTCTTAAACTACTTAAAAACTTAAAAAGTAGCTACTCTCCTTCTTGAACCGGATGGCGAGGTCTACTGACGGCCCATAGTCACGTAAAACAAGGGGGAGGGTATCAGGCAGTTTGAAAGTCCTTCGCAGACCAACCAGATTCACACACTCCAGGAGTAAGTGCGCCACTGTTTTTCTTTTAGTGAGTACATGGTGATATCCTTGTGTGTTATCAAGCGCGTATCCAGTGAAACTTCTGTTAAGGGACCTAATTATATGTAAATAGCTAATGAAGAACGAGGGAATCCATCGCTCCTTCCCCAAGTTTAAACTCCTGAGGACGGTCTTCAATTAGCATGTTTGCTCATTCACATCAGGACCCTCCCTTCGCTCTGATTCCCCCTGAGTGTGCTCAAAGTGAGCCCTTCTAATTTCCGGTGCACTGTTTACCTGGTGTCTGCAGAAGAGGGGATGAGGAGATACAGTCCCCAAATGTTCCATCTCTACCTCCATGCACTGTAGATGAGGGCACCTGCAGTTCCTTTCTGTCCCGCGACACATTAAGCCTTGCATCAACACCCTGAAAAACAGATGCAGCAAGTCCGAAGATTGAAGGTTCGAATCCTGGCACTGACAGCGGCTATACTAAATGTGTGTTTTCTTTTCCCAAGTTCTTGCACACTTCCTCTAAGTAATCGTAGGGACAGTAGCTCATAATTATCAAGTCCCGGGGCAACTACCACCTACCGGGTTCGATTCCCGGTCAATACATGTGAGATTCGGCTTTATTAAACTGAAGAGGCAATGAACACTGCAATAGATTTCACTCATGAAAGATACCAAGAAGAATCATAGCAACAAAAACATTCTTTTGATTAGATACAAGCAAAGAAAATGGATACAAGGTGATTAGGAAAACAAGATGTTCAGGAAAGAACATATGGCCTAATTTCTCCCAAATGTATGGGAATAGTTACAACTCTTTTTCCTTATCACCTCCTATTTTCTTCCTATTCGAAATGCAAATTAGCACACTGGATCTGAGCAGCGGCGTTCAAACCATTGTTTATAATTTACCCCAGTATTTTGCAATTTTATCAGCAAACGCTGCATACAACGTAGGAATTCACTATATTAACACCGAATACTAAAAATAATTGAAACTTCGTTGGTCTAAACGTATCACTGGGAGAAACACATTTAATATTCCTACTGCACACCTAATTTTTAATCGCGCCTATAGACCTACTAGGCAGTGCGCTCTGTCGGCAACAAGAGGCCATTTTCAATAACACCGCTGGCATGGGTTCACTAATTGGCCGGTATAGAGCGCAGCTCGCATCTAGTAGTCAGTGGATAGCTTCCGCATACTGTAGTTCAACTAGTTGCTGGTAGATGTCACTCCTGCAGATCCATTGGACAACTTTGTTTTAATTAAATACCGTATATATTTTCCATTGCAAAATGCACCATATAACTCTTTATTTTATAACGTCTCAGTACTCAAGAAACAATAAATAATAAAAAATTCAAGCACAAAATTTCAACTTTTAAAGGATTTGAACCCCGGCCAGCCGGGTGAAAGACCAAAGTCTTAACCACACAGCCAATCGTGCACACACAACTCAATCGCTATCAATCAATTTACATACAACGTTTTAGCAAATAATGACTTGGACTGAACGATTTCTTTACTGGAGTATATTTTAAACCGAGTTCATTTCAAATAAAGTTCATATTATTTCTAACAGTAGGCTATACTCAACATACTCAAATTAGTGAAATATAGGTAAGAAAGAGAGATCAGCTGCCATCTTGTCAAATAACCGGGATGACTCAGCTTTTTAAAGTCACTTCTACACTATAATATTACAATATAAACTTTTAATTTTAAACGGGTCACGACCATTGGAACAGTTTAAACTATTCTCAGTTCGATAATGGGAACTGCCGGTCCCATGTTATGGATTATAAAATTTGCATAATTCATACGGCCGTCATCCTCAAGTGGTACGGTTGATGACCTTGTAGCTTGGGCACAAGAGCGTATCATATGAAAGTATGTTTTTACCAAATTTGATAAAGATCAGACAATTAGTTTGGTCGTAATGCATTATTAAGTTTTGACCATTTGAGTGGCCGCCATTAAGTTTTGGTAAAGATGGCGGCAATATAAAACATTACGCTGAGGTGATATCTGCCAGTGCTACCTTTGTACCAAATTTCGTTCAATTTGGTTTCACCGTGTTCGAATTGATAGCGGGGACAGACATTCAGAGTACACACACTCACACACTCACACACACACATACACACAATTTTTGGCCCTGTGTTGATCTCATAAGTCTACTTTCTTTTTTTGCAAAAATCTAAAGTAGGCTAATAGGTAGAGGCAAAACAGCTTTTTGCCATGTCCTGTGATTCGGATTCCACGTAAAAAGGAGGTTCTGTGGCTCATGATCGCATGATTAACGGTCACGTAAAACTACAAGCTTCCTATCTCACATATCCGACCATAAAATGTACAGCTCAACACACTACTACAGCCAACACAGAAACACAGGTTATCAGACATATTAAACACACACCCAAGTATATGATACTGATGACCGAAATGAGTCAAGTCCCTAAAATGATTTAGCAACAAAGGCAACAAACTCCTTTCTCTTTTTACTGTAAATAATTTTCTTTGTTGCTTTTTACTTAGGGTCTTGGACATTGCAGTCACCAGCTCCGTGAACTTAGGAGTGTGTAGGATTTTTCGTTGTAATATTGTTGTAAGGGGCAGATGACCTCACTCTTCCGCCCCTTAAAACAACAATAACTAACCAACTATCTATATGTGTTGTTTCATTGAGGAGTTATGCGATATCGTGTTCATCCAGCCGCGTGGACTAGGACGTTTGTGGAACCATTCGGATAATCTGTGTCATTCTCATGCCTATACAATGTGTGTACTGTATTTGTAATTGGATTATGATGATGTTGTTTCGAGGGGCCTTATATAGAGATTATCGGCCCCTAATAGTTTGGGTGTTAGTGCAAACGATGATGATGATGATAATTTTTCGTATGTATTTTAGTGCCGGGAATGCCCGAGGACATGTTCGGCTCGCCTGTTTGTAGCTGCTTCTAGGTGGACACACATGGGGTGAGCTACAAGTACCGTCGCGTGTGGAGTGTTGTCTGGGGAGGAAAGTGTGAATATAAGGATGAGGAATTGGAAGGGAGCGGCTGTGGCCTATAGTTTGGGACCAACCCCGGCATTTGCCTGGAAGGAAGATGCGAAACTACAGAAGACTATCTTCAAGGTAGTCGGCGGGGGGATTCTAACCTCCTTGCCTCCCGGATGTGAGCGACTGCCTGCAGTCAAGCCGTAACCACCACGGCTAACTCACCATGATGATGATGATGATGATGATGATGATGATGTGATGATGATGATGATGTGATGATGATGATGATGATGATGACATGAAGCCTACTACTAAAACGAACTACTACTGTAACCACAGTAACTAGAAGAGATGTGACTGTAACTTAACAACCAACTTACGTACAAGACAACGACAAGGACAAATATATTAAGAAAAGTGGAAAGAAAATCCAGACAGAGAAAAGAAATGCCCCCAGCCCTCGAAGAATGAGAACTGAGGAATGCGATAATAAGTAGAGTCCTGAAAGGCAGATAGGAAAGGGAGAGAGGAGAGGGTCCACCCCAAAGGCAATGGAAAAAGGGAAGAAACCGGTCCCAGGTCAGAAAACCCTCGGGGACGCGAACTCACGAGCTCACCAGCCGTGATCCCTTGAGAGTGCAGCACTATCCAAGGTGCACCAGACGTGGTGGGGCTACAAACACCCTGACTCATTTAGGGCCTTGTGCAGAAGGCAGGAGATATCATGAAAAGAAAAGAAGAGGTCTGATCCCATGAAGAGCGAGGGAATCAGGAAATATGACACAAGGGTCAATTAAGGCGGGAAAGTGAAGGAATGGCTAGGCCTCGGATATTCTAATACCGCCTAGGATGGAATATTGAGTGAACATTGCATAATCTATCATTAATCTGCACAAACAACAGACTAACTCCAATCTCGGAAAGAACTCTGACACACACGAGAAGTTCCCTTAATCGCTCTCAGTTTACTGGGACTTGGATCAGCTAACAACCGAGTTTCCCAGAATGCCAGTACTTGGCGGCATAACTGAGAGCGAATATCTCTAATTGCTGCATGCATCGGTCCAGGTGGAAGTGATACCGCACATTTTATTAATAATAGATGAGGATAACGTATATTTACTGAGAGTTTATATCTGATATAATTAGCAGTGTGTCATATCCTATGTGGTGTCTTTACTTAGACGTCTAAGCTAGGCACGCGTACATACCCTTCTAGTATCCTGGAATGTTACCAAGTTTTGTGCAACCGCTTTAGTCCTATATGATGTGTGCCCTAGTTATTAGGTAATATCCTTTGGAGACAGTTTTGCTCATTTAGTCAAGGCAGTTCATTTCACTCACTCAGGTAATCAATACAGTGGCCATTACTCACGGTTGAGCTCATAGAATTACACTCCACTGATCTTATCTTCAAACACATACTTCGTTCAATAGCTGTCAAGTAAAATTCCTGATTAATACTGAACTACAACCTTTCTCTGTTCTTCTACTCGGCAATTTACTTTGTCATGCTCAACAATATATTTCCTTGAACTTTTAATACGAGAATTATCGGT
Organism: Meconema thalassinum; assembly: GCA_946902985.2. Lineage (NCBI taxonomy): Eukaryota > Metazoa > Arthropoda > Insecta > Orthoptera > Tettigoniidae > Meconema > Meconema thalassinum. Next base: position 346,148,948 of record OX336392.1, read on the forward strand.
GTTAGTGTTGTTGTTTCATTCTAGTGACTTGCAACATCGTGATCATCGGCCCTGAGTGCTTTGGTGCGTTACGAATCTGTATGATAATAATACGTTCATGTGATGTCTGATAACGTGAGTGTATTTTGTAATAATTGATGATAATAATTAGTGTTTTAGGGAGCCTAGCATCTGCATTATCAGCTCCTATGATATGGGTCATAGCGCAAATATGGGTATGAAATGATCGTACGAATACCGCTAACTATTTCTACAGACATCTAATTAATTTACATTTTAGAAAAATATGGATAAAGGAAAAAAGGAATGCCGTTAACCTCTAAGAATGAGGAAGGAAGAAGAGCCGTGAAAGGCAGATAGTAAAGGGGAAAGAGGAGAGTCCACCCCTGATTCAATCGAAAAAGGGGAAATACCAGAACCATCTCAGAATACTTCGGGGTCGCCAACTCACTAGCCGTGAACCCTTGACGGTATAGCACTATCCAGGGTGCACCGTAGGTGGTGGGGTTACACATCCTCTCTCCTTTAGGTCTTTGTGCTGAAGGCAGGAGATATAATGAAAAGTTAAGAAAAGGTCTGACCACTCGAAGAATAAGGAGTATCAGGAAAGATGAGACAAGGGCCAATTAAGGCGGGAAAGTGAAAGACTCCCTAGTCCTTGTATACCCTAATATCATCGGGTTCGTAAGAGAACAAGAGTTGGCCAAGGTAGGTGGACTGGAAATATGATAGGATCCCGGCAAAATTGGAACCAATGCTGGACTCAGCTAGGGTCCCATGATCACCAATCCACGCCCCAAGTCATGAGCCCCTGAGGGACTTTTATAATTGGAAGCAGGATTTTGGAAGGAGTCGCTTGTCGCCTTACGTTAGGTACCAACTTCTACCAGGAGTAGAAATAGGAAACCACGGTAAGACACGTGCAGTTACGCTGAGTTAGAAAAGGAACCCACTTCTTCACTGTTATCTTCAGGAGGCTGACTACATCTCACACTTGTCCTGAAGCTAGAATTAGATATTCTTCCAAAGCCTATAAACGAACCCTAGATCTCAGAGAGGGAAGGCAATACTTTTAGCCATACACGAGAATTCTCACGCCCCATGAAATAAGTTGTTATTTTGTTTTTGTTTCAGTTGGGGGTTGATCCATCGTTCACCCTAGTCCCGTGGACTTAGATGTGTGTGTGAAATTTCTCTGGTTGTACCATGAATACGTTTGAGTCTGGTACGTTTCCCTCCATGGTACCATTATGGCTATTCACATAGCTTTAGATCCAACTCTCAAACTACCAACTCTCACACTACCAAACCACGCTCTGCTACCAACATAAGTGCAGTAGTTTGAAGTCAAATCGACAGCTATAAGCTATAAGAGTAGCCATTATGGTGCCACGAAAAAGGGCATTACCACGTTCAAACTTATTCATCGCACACTGATACCTGGCAAACACAATCTCCTCTCTGCTTTTCTCTCAGCATCTCACACCGTCAAAGCACAGAAATGCACAAGTTCACGTCAAACATGGCTATATTCCCTAATTGGCTGTGCTCATGATCTTCTGTTTCTAATTCTCAGGATCATATCTGCTCGCTGGCAAAGCTCATCAGACAAGCAGCACACCACGGTGGTTGTGCGCGAGGTTCGCAGTTCGAATCCCGAGACTGAGGGTGATCAGCCAGAGTAAGAGACTTTATTAGAGTTTTGCTTCGCACAAAACAGGGACATACCAGGATGGTGTATCCGGAGGGGTTGAGGCGCTTTTCCTATTCACAGCACCACACTAGAATAATTTCACTCTTATTGTAGTGCATCATCTTACACTGCTCATGGATATAGTGTCTGTCTGTTAGGTAGTCAGCCCGAAGGCTGGTTGGATACTCAAAAAGCACCGCTGTTAGGTTATGTGGGTAGATACCCACAAAAAAACAAGGCTGCGCTATATTGAGGCGTACTAGGCAAGAAGAGGAGTGAAGTAGTTTGCCATTGCTGTACTGACCCTATGAGTAGAACCCTTCACAGCATCCACAGGCACTGACTGTGCCCTGAATGCCATTACTAAGCACCACCAATACCTCAGTAGCTTCCATATAATCACAGCCATGAGTGAGACTGAGACATTGGTGAAAAGCCACATTTTACTCTAGCTTGTGCCAACTGACAAATGCAAATGTACTGCATTCATCAAGAGATGGCAAACAGGCAAAATGGATATAGTAGACATAGCTTATTCTAGAATGTGAAACGGTTGATTAAACATGCACTAACCAAATCAAGTGTGGTGGAGATTGCCGTTTTATAGGGATAAACATGTAGGTAATCTACCCATAATGATAAGGATAGTGAAATAAATCCTTTGACTACTTACTACAATTAACTGATGACTTACGTTCAATGTAAATGCCATACGTAAGAATGGACGAAGAAAACAAAGGAGTCCGGGAAATGAAATCCTCAAATAATGCAGTTTGAAAGGGTTGGAAAGAGATAGAGCCATGGAATTCAGATAATAAAGTGAAAGGAGAGAGGGTCTACCCCAAAGTGTGCTTTCTACAAACAGAAATCTATATTTTAATATTACATATGCTTGGTGTTGCGGCTGTGTCTAATTTTCAATACTCTGGTAACTTGTAGAAACAAATCCTCTGATTTTTGGCGTATCATCTACTGTAGAGAAGTTCGTGGTAATTCCTTTGTTGAATCCTGAGTTACAGTAACTAGTCCATGGTCTAATCTTACGCATGTCAGGATATTCTAAATGCATGAAACTAATGAACATTTACCTTCAGCATAATATCTCCTGTACAACAAATTTGATCATTAGTCAATTCTATTCCGAGTTATCGACATGAATTGCTTTTATTTAAGGTGGCTGTTGCCCGTAATGCCCAATCTGAGAGGCATAACCAGTGATTAACTACGCTTTGAAAGTTAAAATTTGATATCAAAGTCACAGCTTCCTCGAGATCAAGATACGTATTGGCACCGCGGATCCAGAGGTCCTGGGTTCCATTCCCACTTTAGCTATCCTAGAAGTTGTTTACCATGGTTTCTCACTTCTACTACAGACAGATGTCAGAATGGTTGCTAACTGAAGACTACGGCCACCTCCTTCCACATCTTACATCTTACCCTCAATTACAAATGCACACAATACTATAGCCATAATAATGACGCAGGTTATCATACACAATCCACACACACACTCCCGAGGATACTAATGGATCAACAACAAGAACAGTTTCCACAATAGTTAAATCTGAGTAGCGTTTGCCCAAAGAATCTGTAGATACTCGTAGGCTTCTAGCAGGCGTCAGGACGGTCAGAGCTTTTCTTTACTGTGTTAGCCAGCTGCAAACTTGATGAACCATACTGCCTTATTGTCTATGATGGTGATGGTGGTGGTTGTTGTTTCATTTGAGTGGCTTGGACATGTTGGTCATTTTTCCGGTGTACTTGGGTGTGAGTAAAATCTGTCTGATGACCTGTGCTGTTGTGGTGTCTGTAGTAGTGTTTGTGTATTAAAAATTCAGCTGAGGTTTGGGAAGGAGTAGGCCGTAGCCTTGATTTAGGCACCATCCACACATTAGCCTGAAGTAAAAGTGGAAAACCACGGAAATTCCCTTCCGGGATGGCTGAAGTGGAAATCGATTCCACCTCTTCTTAGTTTAGCCTCACGAGGCTGAGTTTACTCCGTTCCAGTTTTCAGATCAAAATCAAAATCTTTGCAGAGACGGGAATCGGACCCGGATCTCAGGGGTGTTGGCCAAAAATGCTAGCCACTATACCGCAAAGTGGTCACAACCAAAATCACTGTACATAAGATAATTTTATGTATCCTTCGATGGTCAAACTAGCTAAATCAACATTTTGTTTCCTAGCAATGCCCACGCAGCTCAATAGTTCAATAGCAGAAGACCTCGATGTTACGCCCCTTTAGGAAACAACAACAACAACAACAACAACAACAAGAACTAAGGTTTTGAAAAAGTTCCTCGAATTCCTGGAGTTTTGTTTCTTTGAAACACATTCAAACTCAAGAAGAAAGTATGATTAAGTGTCGATAAAAAAAAGGAATTTCAGGATTTGATCCATAATCACCACGGACTCTGGATGAACAGCATTGACCCACCCCACGTGGCTATTCTCTGACCTTCGTGCGAGGTACGTATTTAGCCTTCTTTCTTATCACAACAAGCCAATCAGCGTATTTCTCTTACACTGTGCGTATTTAGATAAATATGTGTCATAAATACTTCAGCAAAAGAAGCTTTCCAACTTCTTTTCAGTGGTCGATTAATATTTCAGAGACATGACTGAAATAAATTGATTTAAATGTTTTATGGAATAACAGGTTCAATATTGTTCAGTGAATACAAAGTACTGCGCGATAAATATTTCTCAAATCCTCATTCATGTGAATAATGAAAGATATAACCTTACAGTTTGTTTGTAAGATTGTACGTGAGATGTCTTATTCACATCTTATGGAAATTCTGATAACTTATGTTTGCACGACAAGGAAAATTTGTGGTAGCCAAAAATGATTTAAACATTAACATAAATATCCATGAATCAAAACACAAAATATCCAGATCTGCGGGTACATTTTCACCACTGATCCTCCGTAACAGTGCGTGGGAATAGCTTATGATAAATTACGATAACTCTTGATTTTGGGGAATAACATCTGGGTTATCGGCCCATAATAATTTGGGTGAAGGCAAAAAATAAAAAGTAGTTCCGTAAAGAACTATACAGCCTATTTTCATATATCCTACTTATGTTAATTGCCTCTATCAACATACAAAATTTCAGTTTGATTGCTGTAATAGATTCGTAGATATTGAGAACCGACTAAATACTGCGGATGGTCGCCATGTTAGATTTTTATATATGTAGGTCTTAGAGTTATGTACTGTTACATGAAGATTATTGTGTACGTGTAGTATTCAAACTTCAATCGCATGACTCGGACACAAGAAGTAAAAACGAGATTTTAAAATTTCGCACAGCCGCCATCTTGAGGTTATGTAAACAATTGAACTAAATTAGATACCAGTGCATTACAATGTGTATAAACATTTCCTGTACCACGTTTCATTGCGTTTGGATCATTAAATCGCGAGAAAGGTCTATATGAAATTTTCAAATTCGCTTGGCCGCCATATTAGTTTTGTAGTTAACCAGTTTTTGAAAGTCTTATAGATGAACTACCAGTAGTGCCCTTTATCTCCGTACAAAATATCAGGGTGATACCGCTAATAGTTTCTGATATATAGAATGCCAGTGAAATATTTCGCACAGCCGCCATCTTTAGGTTATGTAAACAATTGAACGAAGTTAGATGTCGGTGCATTGCAATGTGTATAAACATATACTGTACCAAGTTTTATTGCGTTTGGATGGTTAAATCGCGAAAAACGTCTATTTAAAAGTCGCAACGTCACTTGGCCGCCATGTTGGTTTTGCAGTTACCAGGTTTTCAAAAGTCACATAGGTGAACTTCTAGTAGTTCCGTTTATCACCGTAAAATATTTCAGGGTGATATCGGTAATAATTTCGGAGATATTGAATGCGGGTGAAATATTTCGCACAGCCGCCATGTTGGATTGGTGAGACGTAACAAAATTTGAAGGGTATGGTCGAGGTCATCCGGAATAGCGCTATGAACTTACCGAGTTTCATTGAAATCTCTCCAGCCGTTTAGAAGTTATTAGGGGGACACACACCATCACACACGCACACACAGCCAGATACACGGACAAAATGTGATCTCATAAGCCTTTTTTTTTTCATAAATGAAAATAGGCTAAATATGAAATGAACTGCTACAACTACTTCTAACTATTGACTTATAATAAACACACAAGCTGGAAGAAAAAAGGGACAACATTAGGACAAAGGGTGAGAAAGATAGGAAGAATAGAAGTGCCCTCAACCCTCGAAGAATGGTAATTCAGGGACTTGGAAGGAAGAAGAGCAAGGAAAGGCAGATAGGAAAAGAAAAGAGGAGAGGGTCCGCCAAAGAGTCATCAAAAAGGAGGAAACCGGACCCAGCTCAGGCATTCCTTGGGATCACCAAGTCCCTATCTCACCAGCCGTGAGCCCTTCAGTGTGTAACACTATCCAGGGTGTACCGTAGGTGGTAGGACTACACACACCCTGCCTCCTTTAGAGCCTTGTGCAGAAGGCAGGAGATAGAATGAAAAGAAAAGCAAGAGGTCTGACCCTCGAAGAATGAGGGGATCAGGAACGATGAGACAAGGACCAATTAAGGCGGGAAATATAAAAACAGCCTAGGCCTTGGATATCCTAATGTCGTCGGAGTCAGAAGAGAACATGAGTTGACCAAGGGAGATTGAGAGAAAAGATGATAGAGAGGAGCCCTGTTCTCGCTAGGGCACAAGTTGCGGAACATGTCGCGGAACACGTTCCAGTGCGTGTTTCACGGAACATCTTGGAACAAAGCCGCGCGTCATGTCGCTTTTACACACTAGCCCAGGGGGATGACAGATCATAGGGAGCCAGGGGGTTTCGATAAAGCTCCGCTATAGATGTTCTGCCAACCAATGAAGAATTAATTTCAGTACTATGTTTCCGTAGTTGGCACTAACATAACGCTCACACCAAACCGACTGGCGGGAGCGGGAATAGTCTGTTTTGATTGATTTTCCTCGTGGTGTTGTTAGTTGTTTTGATTTGTTCGGTATTTTGATTATTTATTTGAATTGAATTGAGAGTCAATCATGCCACTGCAAGGGAGGAAAAATTGCCAAGCACCAGGATGTAAGAATTATAATGATAGTAAGAACAATACGGCAATTTTCATCTTCAGGTGTTGACCATGTGCAAAACTAGTGGCAATATGGACTACTCTCGAATAAAAATATATAGAGAATAAATGTGTGCATTTCATCTCTAGTTTGTTTTCTTACCCATTCTCCTTTGCATTGCAATAAAATTTGTGGTGTAGGGCTATGGGGAGGGGTGGGTGGCAGCCGGCATGCTAGGCAAAAAGTGAGGTTATGGCAATATAGTATGTGCATTTGGACAGTTTTCTTTATATTCATCGAATACCCCAACAATTCTGTAGAGTAGGAGAGCAATGTTCAAAAGGTGAATTAAGCTCTAGAACGACATAACTGTGTCCTTTGTGACAAATCTATTGCCAACATTGATATATATCAAAATGTATTATTTTCCTATCTGGACGTATATTTCAGCGCCTAGCGAAAGGCGCAGTTTTGTTTGTGTTATTTTCATCAATAATCAATAACTCATCGCAGAACATACTGTTCAATTACGGGTAATAAAGGCTACATTCATATGGCTATTTACTTTTTATGTTGCCAGACTTGGTATAGCGGTACATAGCCTCAGGCGGGGCTCTCTCTCGGAAATTCTATAACCAAAAGTGACGAATCTCTTATACTTACATGATCCTTGCACTAGCCAGTTGTTGCAGAGATATCGCCCGAAGAGGTTGTCTTGATAGCGCAGCGTACATTATTCTAAGTGAATCGAAATGTAAGAGAAAGAGAAGGTGGTGGGAGCGGAAGTACTTGTGGTGGCTGTGCCCTGATTGCGTTCATCTCATTAGCAATCCAGATTGCGATCACTTTCTTGGGAGACCGGTCCTTGGTGCTTGGTTCTTCCCGACTGACTCATACCTTCCGCAAGTTTTGTGGATAACAAGGGGAAACTGATATTTCACTACCTAACCAAAGAATACAGTTCATTGTTCAACGGAGCACACCCCATAAAACTCCCAATCTGACAGCGCCTCGTAAAGCAATGATTATAATATTTTCTGTCTTAAGAATAGACACGTTTCAGGATCGGAATCGACGACCTCCACTTTCGACAAAATTGTTGTAACGGGAAATGTTATACTTACAGGGTATATTTTTTAATGTCTACCCCTTCTCTCCCATTTGAGGCGCGAGATATCCATTTTTAGCCTATTTTCCATTTTGAAACAAGATGTTCAGTAAAGAACATATAGCCTACTTTCTCCTAAATGTATGAGTATAGTTATAACTCGTTGTTATTATCAAAGAGTATAATAGAACTATTCTTTGTTGAAGACCTTAGAAACGATTTACCTCTACCAAACGCCACAACCTAGATAAAAACTGCTACCATCATTGAAGAAAGAAAGATAAGAAGTATATCAAGAATGTTATGGATCTGGAGACATAATCGACCGGACTGGCTGCGTGGCTCAGCGGTAACGTTCTCGCTTGCTGGGCCCTAGGTTGCAGGTTCGTATCCTGGCGCAGTCAGCTGGCATTTGAGGGTGCACAAATGTGAGGGAGCCGTGTCAGTACATTTACTGGCACGTTAAAGATCCCCTTCGGGCCAAAATTCCGGCACCCCGGTGTCTCTAAAAGCAGCAGTAGTTAAAAGGGATGTAAAACCAATAACATTATTATTATTATTATTATTATTATTATTACATATAAGACCTGCCGTGGGCAACATCCAACTTTGAGTTGAGGCATGTCTTTACACGTCTGGTTGTGCATGGCTTTCACAACCCTAATTGAATTAACAAATCTTTCCATGACCCTACAGAGACGTGTGTATACAAACTATGAGGATATTTTCGATTGCTATTTGCCTGAAATAAAAGTAGTAATTAATAACCTGTACTAACACCAACGGCTTGAATTCAGTTACTATGTGAAATCGTTTTGTTCTTTACTTCAAATAACATTTTCAAGTAACGCAAAATAGGCTGTTACAGACCCTTTAAAATAAAAAGTAAAAATGTATCGTAGTATCATCTTGTCATTCTTCAAATTCGATGCGCATAGAATGCCAATGGTATAGTAATCAATGGAGCCCCACGTAGACTAGTCGTGACATCTAGTGGTGAAATATCGAACAATATAATCCTAACAGAGCGAGTGCATTCTAGCGGCCAGAAGAAGAAACTTTTCAATAAAATCTGGAAGTTAATAAGTAGGTCAGCGTGCAGTTACCTTTTTGGCAGCTAGATGTCTCGAGTAAATCTGCTGGCGAATTATGTTTTAATTAAATATATATTTTACACCATAATATGCACAATATAACGCTTAATTTTAAAACATCTGAGTCATTAAAAAACTATAAACATATAACATTTCAAGCAAAAAACCTAGCTCTGATCGGGTTTGAACATAGGCATTTCAGCGATAGGCTATCGCTCTACCACTGAGCTAATTGTGTCAACGAATATCGTTCTATATAAAATGACTTACATAGAACTTGTTAGCATATAATGATTTATACTAAACGATTTCATCACTGGAGTATATTATTTAAATATAAAGCATTTCATACAAAGTTTATTTATTTTGTATCAGTACGCTATATTGCATGCAATACTCCAATTAGTGAAATATAAGTCAGGCACAAGATATCCGCTGCCATCTTGTCTTATTACTGAATCAGCTCAGCTTTTTAAAATCACGTCTGCACTATAGTATTACAAAATAAACTTTTAATTTCGAACGTGCCTCTTCCTTTAGAACAGTTAAAACGATTCTCGGCTCGATAATCGGAACTGGTGGGTCCCATGATATGGATTATAAAGTTTGCATAATTCGCACGGCCGCCATCCTGAAATGGTATGGCGGACGACCTTGTAGTTTGGTCACAAGACGCATCCTATACGAAGGTATGTTGTTACCAAATTTGGTAGAGATCGGATGATTTGGTTAGTCGTTATTTGATTTTACGTTTTGAACGTTTGAGTGGCCGCCATTCAGTTTTAGTAAAGATGGCGGCGATATAAAACATGACACTGAGGTGTCCTTTGCTAGTGCTACCTTTGTACCAAATTTCGTTCAATTCGCATTCACCGTGTTCGAATTGATAGGGGGGACAGACATTCAGAGTACACACACTCACACACACACAGACACACGCACACACACACACACAGACTCACACACACACAGACAGACACACTTTTTTCGCCCTGTGTTGATCTCATAAGTCTACTTTCATTTTTTGCAAAAATCGAAAGTAGGCTAAAAATGGGCTTATGAGATCACCTTTTGTCCGTGTGTGTGTGCGTGTGTGTGATTCATGTGTGCCCCCCCCCTAATGAAATCTAAACGGCTGGAGCGATTTCAATGAAACTCCGCGTAAGTTCATAGCACTATTCCGGGCGACCCCGACCGTGCCTTTCAAATTTTGTTACGACTCACCAATCCAACATCGAGGCTGTGCGAAATATTTCACCAGCATTCAATATGTCCGAAACTATTACCGATATTACCCTGACATTTTGTATGGTGTTAAAGGGAACTACTATAAGTTCACTTATGTGACCTTTGAAAACCTGGTAACTTGAAAACCAACATGGCGGCCAAGCGAATTTGCGACTTTTAAATAGACGTTTCTCGCGATTTAACCAACCAAACGCAATGAAACTTGGTACAGTATATGTTTATATACATTGTAATGTACCGACATCTAACTTCGTTCAATTGTTTACATAACCACAAAATGGCGGATGTGCGAAATATTTCACAGGCATTCTATATCTCTGAAACTATTAGCGGTATCTCCCTGAAATATTGTACGGAGATAAAGGGCACTACTGGAAGTCCATCTATAAGACATTCAAAAACCGGTTAACTAAAAAACGAACATGGCGGCCAAGCGAATTTGAAAATTTTAAATAGACCTTTCTCGCGATTTTATGTTCCAAACGCTCTGAAATCTGGTACAAGAAATATTTGTACACATTGTAATGCTCTGGTTTCTATTTTTGTTCAATTGTTTACATAACCTCAAGATGGCGGCTGTGCGAATTTTAAAATTAAGTTTTTATTTCTTGTGATGTAGTCATGCGATCGAAGTGAAAGTTTGAATAATGAACCTACGAAATAATTTTCCTTTAATGGTACATGACTCTATGGCCTATACATTTAACAATCCAACATGGCGACCATCCGAAATATTTAGACGGCTCTGAATATCTTCGAATCTATTATAGCAATCAAACTGAATTTTTTAATGTTCATAGGGGTTATGAACTTAAGTTCACCTATAGGACTTTAAATAACCTGGTGATCAAAAATCCAACATGGCGGTGACGCGAAGTATAAATATTCACATGGACGTTTCTCGCAATAACCATCCGAGTGCAGTGAAACTAGGTACAGTAAATCCTTATACGAATGGTAATCCACTGGCATCTAATTTATTTCAATTGTTTCCATAACCTCAAGATGGCAGCTGTGCGAAATTTTAAAATCTCCTTGTTACTTCTTGTGTCCTAATTATGCGATTGATGTTTGAATACTACACGTACACAATAATCTGCATGTAACAGTACATAACTCCAACATGGCGTCCATCCGAAATATTTAGTCGGTTCTCAATATCTACAAATCCATTACAGCAATCAAACTGAAATTGTGTATTTTGATAGTGGCAATTAACATTAGTAGGATATATGAAAATAGGCTGTATAGTTCTTCACGGAACTACTTGTTATAATAGGTATTGTATATCGTGAAAAACATTCTTTTCGTTACTGTACCTCGAAAAATTCGTCTCGTAAAAGTAATTTGTACTGCGTTTGATTCTAAATCCCCTTTGTACTCTGTTTTTGTCCCCGCCCCCTCTTACACACAAAATCAAACATTCGAAGTTTTAGGTTTATTAACATCCCATTATTTGAAATCTGTGACTTTTGATAAGTCAGAATCAATAAGTTCACTGTCAAAACTACTTAAATTATAAGATGGTATTTTTGAAGGAAGCTTTCCCCCTACCTTGCTCTCAATGATGTGGTCAAGGTAGTGTACTCCTGCAAGTGCCTAGAGTCCGGACCGGTCTCCCAAGAAAAGTGATCGCAATCTGGACGCTGAAATGTTTATAGCTCTTCCCTAAAATGAAAGTGACCGCAAGCTGGACTAGTCTACTAGTGAGGTGAACGCAATCTGGAATGACCGCAATCAGGAAGACACCGTACTTACTACAAAGACAAAGAGGGGTACATACTGTGTTTTAAAAGTAATCGTCGAATGTCTAACGGATCATATGTAAATTTTACTAGAATGACAACAACACTGTTTTTGAAACTTTGTAATAAAGTTCGCTTAGGCCTATAGCCAAGCAAGAAGCGATATTACGGAATGCTGATGGGCCTGTCAACTGGAGGTTCATACTATCCGTACTCCGTACTATCTGTCATATTCGGACTGTGAACACTTGATGATGCCGTAATAGTAATAATAATGTTATTTGTTTTACGTCCCTTTTAGAGACGCCGGGGTGCCGGAATTTTGACACGGCTCCCTCGCAATTGCGCACCCTCAAATGCCAGCTGACTGCGGCAGGATTCGATCCTGCAACGTCGGCCTCAACAAGCGAGTACGTCACTGCTGAGCCACGCAGCTAGCTATTTTATATACTGTAGCCTCGGAGGTACTTCCCCATGCGCATATCAATTAATATATTATTAATATAATATTTTGCCATGAGTACAGAGTGTTCATCTTGCATCTCACGTAGCTCTGAACCCACATATTGCCCTTAGACCGCAAATTCGTCGTGGGTTACTTCCAGTTCCAGCATTTTAGTTTTGGCGCTACGCATCACTCTTCATGTGGTGTCTTTCTCTTCTTAGAATGGTTTGGACGTTGAGGCGTCTCCACAGATGCATGATTGGATTGAGATGGGATGGTTTCGTAAGTACTCGCTGTGTTGGGTGAATCAGGGAATTCGTCATTGTTGTCCTGGCATTGTTTTCGAAAAAAGAAAAAGAAGTAAATCAAAATTTATCTCTCAGGTCCCAACCACTGTGAATGACTGGAAGAAAAAAAGCACATAATTAGGAAATATTATGGAACTTCCCGCATTGTATAGGAGCTGTAGATGGGAAGCTCGTTTTGATTCAGGCACCTCCGAATTCCGGCAGTGATTTTTACAACTATAAAGAGCAATTTAGCATCGTGCTCTTGGCTATTGTAGATGATGGATATATTTTTATACTAGCAGAAGTACCCGTTCTTCGAACGGTGTTCGTAGTTAACACCAGACATTATCAATTGAGCTACTGTGCAATGGTTAGCGGTTTGTCATTCCATCAAGTTTATCAGAACGAAGTTAGTTTATTGGGAATATCACACACACTGTTAATTTAAGGCCCTTAAAATGTAGTTTTCGGAGACCCTTTATAGATTCCCGAATTATCTGTCTCACATTGAGAAGCGCAACATACGCTTTGGTCGTCCTTGTACGATAATTATTATATTTCGCATATTTTAGCATATATTGAGAAGTTTTTCTCTATATCCACCCTTCTACTGTATGAAAAGTACGGTGAAGAGTTTTATAAATGATTGGTGTATTGACTCTCATGGTTACCATACCTAATTTTAAGATGCACCAAGCATCCGAACACGAGGTATAGGCGTACATAAAGATACACAGAAAGACAGACAGACAATTCTATTGTCTACAACATATTACCCAGGTATCCAAATATGGGTATATCTACCACACAGTATCAAATAAAATCATCCTTATGATGAACCCGTATGTCGACAAAAAAAAAAGTTAAAATGTGCTCTCAGACTAAATTCACCTAACGTGTACTTCCTGACGTGAAATACAATTGAAAGTCTTGTAGACGAAACGCAATACACGTCACATAAAAACTGACCCTCTACGTTGTGCTAGGTGCCCATACACAGGAAGACCCCTTTCATAAATTATAAAGGCTTGTGGTGCATGAAAATTCAGGTTCTCTAGACTCAAATTGCCCAAATTCCTAAAAGCCGCAAAAAATGCTAGTTCAATTCAGGAATTTTTGAAAATAATGTTGCTGTTTGGAAATATAATAGGCTTTCTGTACTATATGTCGAACGTGAAAATTGCATGAAAAAATTCTAGGTTACCCCTTCACCCACTTAATTGCATTGATGAATTATACGGTCTACGTTAGTTCCGTGATAACCTTATAGCCATTTGCAAACTTTCACAGAAATGTAATAAATGGAGTGTCATTGCTTCTTACAGAAATAGATGAAAAGTTTTTTGCCACCCCATGAGATAATGTTCTCATGGTTACCGATTTGCATTCCTTCATTAGTTTGTTAAATTTAATTAAATTAGTTTTCTGGGAATATTTCACAAACTGTTGGATTTAGAGCCTTATAATGTAGTTTTCGAGGACCCTTTAGGGCCCCCGAGTTTTGTTGCTGGCACCGAGGGGCTTTGTCTCGTCGTTGTACGCCATAATATAATACTAATAATAATATAATATAGGGAGAAATTATAACACTTATTTTTTATTATTTTTTATTCAGCCAATGGCCATGTACTTTTCTTTTCAGGACGGGTCAGGGAAGGGATATTATCAGAGAAAGAAGCATTCACATCGCGCTTGAGCAAAATGGAAATGGCCTACCATTTAACTAAGGACATCTATATGAAAAGGTCAATATCCTTCAACGCAAAACTAAAACATTACTGCAGTGTCATCCGTCCGGAAGTCTTGCATGCTTCTGAATGCCTCACGATGAACAAAAAAGGCTTGGTCGAGAAACTGGAGGCCAAAGAAAGAAAAATTTTGAGAAAGATATTGGGTTCCATCAAAGATAATGGGGAATACAGAAAACGGCATAACCATGACCTATATACTCATGTGGAGAAGATAAGCAACGTCATCCGGAAGAGAAGGTTACCATTTGTTGGGCATGTGAAACGAATGAGCCCAGCGAGACTGATCAACCGCAACATAACTTACTTTCAGGAGAGGAAAACAAAATGGGCCTGGTTCATTGAACTGGATAAAGATCTGAAAGAAGTGGGGAATACACCAACAGACATTCAGGAGTGCGTCCCACTCAAAGGGAAACTTCAAGCTTGTAAAGGTTTCCAAGAAAAACCGAAGCTGAAAACGGGAAAGATTTGGACCCAGGAACGGAAGGAAGTCCACCGAGAACGAATGCGGGCGTACAGGGCAAACATCAAAGCCAGTAGGAGACGGTTGGAATGACGCGGTCCATAGATGGCCTATACGAAATGAATGAATGAATGAATGAATAATATGGGGATAGGAATATAATAGACCTGCCGTTCCACACCCGCAGGTGTAAATCGCGTGAAAAAATTCTAGAGTACCCCTTGATCCCCTTAAGCGCGTTAAACGTATTGATGAATTTTACGGCTTTGGTTCCGTGATAACCTTCTAGCCGTTTGCAAACTTTCACACTAATGTGAAATGAAAATCCACAGCCTGCTTCCAGTCTCCGACCGGGTCAGGAATGGAATGAATGAAGCCCCCATCTAGCGGCGAGGATATGAACGTGCCGGCTGCCGAGGCCTGACGCACTCCTCTGGGGCAATGATTAAATGCATGACAGATGAAATGAAATGATAGTGGAGAGTGTTGCTGGAATGAAATTGTGACAGGGAAAACCGGAGTACCCGGAGAAAAACCTGTCTGCCTCCGTTTTGTCCAGCACAGATCTCACATGGAGTGACCGGGATTTGAACCACGGACCCAGCGGTGAGAGGCCGGCGTGCTGCCGCCTAAGCCACGGAGGCTCGCTCACACTAATGTAATTAATGGAATTGCATTGCGTCTTACAGCAATAGATGGACCTCTGAGAATCCGTTGGCATGGTTACTGGCTTGCATTCGTTCATTAGTTTATTAAATTAAATTAGTTTTCTGGGAATATCTAAAAAACGGTTGGTCTTCGGTCCTCAAAATGTGGTTTTCGGGGACCCGAGTTTTGTCTCTCACATTGAGGGGCTGAAAATGAGTTTTGTCGCGTCCTTCTACGCCTATTTCAGCATGTATTTTAAGGGGGTAGGCCCCCTTTTATGAGAGGTACGGAGAAGAGTTACATCAATGATTGGTTCGTGCCTCTGATGGATATCTGTAGCAAATTTTACGTTGATACACCCAGCCGTTCTCGAGGTATAAGGGAACAAATTTGTCCACAGACAAACAAACAGACAGACAAACAAAAAAAATATTTTCACGCGCATCCATCACAAAACAGTCTGAAACGTGTAAACATCTCAAATTTCCGTAGAAATTCAGAGATAAACACACAAATTTTCATTTTTATATATAGAGAGATATACTGCACCGCTCGGTGTTGACCGTGTTTTATTGCACAGATTCTGGTTTTACTCGCTAACCGTTGGAGATATACGAAAAGTGATAAGGACCTTTCGGATTGAAAATTAAATGTTAAAGCTCATGTATACCATCAAAAGTTTGCTATTTCTTAGCGTTCTCTTTTTATTTGAAAAGGAAATATGACATTTTGAGAACAAAGGGTGTAGTGACGTCACAAATGTCTGTTTTACTCGCTAACTGTTGGAGATACACGAAAAGTGATAAGGACCTTTCGGATAGGAAATTAAATTTGAAAGCCCGTATGTGCCATCGAAAGTTTGCTATTTCCTACCGTTCTCTTTTTATTTGATATGGAAATATGAAATTTTGAAACCAAAGGGTCTAATGACGTCACTAAAATAGTCGCCATTTTATAATAGTGCAAAATTTCGAAATCAAAAGTATCCTATATGTAAACCTGGTAAATCAGCTACATCCATGCAAAATTTCATTTAAATCGGACTAGTGGTTCTTGAGTTATTGAGTAACAGACAGACAGACAGACAGACAGAAAGACAGACACACACCATCTCATTTTTATATATTAGTATGATATGCTAATTGTGGTGCCAAAGGAAAGTCATCTGACAGTTAAGTGTTTCAAGAGACTTCATTTTATAAAGCTAAGGCTAAAAACCGGCTCAATTGGCCAGAGCCTTTGAGATACAATGAATCGAACATGCCCTTTGTACTGGCAGGAGACAGCGCGTTTGTACTGACCGAAAACATAATGAAGCCACATCCCGGTATCCACGCAGAGGAAAATCTAAAGTGCATATACAATTACCGGCTTTCAAGGGCTAGGAGAGTTGTGGAAAATGTATTTGGCATTATGCGTGTTGTGTTTCGTTTATTTCGCAATCATATTTATCTCCAGCCTGCAAATGCTGAAGTTGTTGTGATGGCATGTGTATACATCATTTTTATAAAGGCGAAATAAGCAATTGAGACACTCTACACCCACATGGAGCAATGGATGGCGAGGATTTACGTACAGTAGATAACATCGTGGAAGCTGGAAGGATCTTGGCGCTGAGAAATTGGATCTAGTATTATGTTGAATTTGGAAGCGTTAGGAAGACCGACCGCCCACTCAATCTGCTAATGGCAGATTTCATCAGTGCACAAGGAGGTGTTCCATGGCAGAATAATGTAGCTTGAAAATGAACTATAACTTCTTAGATATAGAAACATGGAATAGTAACATAACCATTAAGTAATTAGTGTACGGTACCTATTAAGTAGATTATATCTGTTGAGTATGTATCAGTTTAAGTATCATGCACATTTGTATACACTATAATAAAAATATCTTAATTAAAACTAAATGTGACTTGTGTCTCCACTGTGTCCATGCTGTCAGAAGTTGTCACTCCTCTCAGTAAAAACTTAATGGAATCATAGGCAAACCATAAACTAGATTTCACATCATCCCGATCACTACCAGTGATTTTCATACACGTAATTTCTTTCTTTTTCTTTTCACGAATAAACTATGAGCGGAGTGTATGGACTTTGCCCTCTACTTCTTTTCTTGACAATTTCAATGCATTGGCTAAATCCTCCCACGCGTCGTGTTTCTTATCTTTTTAATCACGGTGTATTGTGTCCCATAACAATGCATGGGTTTTATTACAGTTCAATAAGTTTCAGTCCTGTCTCGTTTCCACACACTGCTGACATGTTGAGCGGCACTTAGCTTTCCGTCTACACTCACTAATATAAGAACTGACGCCAGAATGTTGCGCGATCCTGTACGCTTGCTCGGACATGTCCCGCGCCATGCACAAAAGCCGCACCATGTTGCATGCAACGTCAGGGAACAGTGCGCATAGTTGCGCACGTCTCTTGGACTCAACGTTGCGCGTCATGTTGAGGGACATTTTGTCCTCTAGTGGTTGCATGGCTTAAGGCTGGCCACGCTCAGGTGCTTCGCGAGCACCAGCCGGCACCGGCAAAAGCACAGGTGCTCTGCAGTAGATGATTATGATGATAATTGTTGTTTTAAGGGGCCTAACACCTAGGTTATCGGCCCCTAATGGTCTGGGTGATAGCGAAAATGTCAATGAAGTGGAAATCAGAACGAAAATTAAGTGAGAAGAAAAATACTTACAAAAAGGAACTCAGATTGAAACTACTCACAAAATGGAGAGCGGTAATACTTACAAAAGGGAATTTAGAACGAAAATACTCACAAAAGGAATAGATTGAAAAATACGCACAAAATGTACTGTAGGTTAAGATCAAATTACGTACAAAATGCAATGTACAGTCGAAATACTTACAAAATGCAAGTGAAATTCAAAATACTTACAAAATGCAAATGAGATTGAAAATAAGTACAAAATGCAATTGAGGTTCAATTGAAATTGAAAATACACAATGTAATTTAGATTGAAAAACGCGAATTTCAGATTCTAAATAATCACAAAGTGCAATTGATATTCAAAATACTTACAAAACGCAATTGAAATTGAAAATGCTTATTAAATGTATGGTAGATTCAAACTACTCAATTGGATTGACAACACTTACAAAATGCAATTTTGATTGAAAATACTTAGTCTACAAAATGACATTTAGATTCAAAATACCCACAAAATGCAATTGAGAATCAAAATACCTGCAAAATGCGCACCCTACATAATGCAATTTAGATTGAAAATACTTGCAAAAAGCGGTTTAGGTTGATAATGAAAATGAAAATCCACAGCCTGCTTCCAGTCTCCGACCGGGTCAGGAATGGAATGAATGAAGCCCCCATCTAGCGGCGAGGATATGAACTGTGCCGGCTGCCGAGACCTGACGCACTCCTCCGGGGCAATGATTAAACGAATGACAGATGAAATGAAATGATAGTGGAGAGTGTAGCTGTAATAAAATTTTGACAGGGAAAACCGGAGTACCCGGAGAAAAACCTGTCTGCCTGCGTTTTGTCCAGCACAGATCTCACATGAAGTGACCGGGATTTGAACCACGGACCCAGCGGTGAGAGGCCGGCGTGCTGCCGCCTAAGCCACGGAGGCCCCAGGTTGATAATACAAAATGCAATTGAAATTCAAAATACTCACAAACGTTCCATCCAATATATTGAAAGACTTACTAAAAAGCAATTTAGATTGCCAATCCTTACAAAATGCAATTGAGGTTGAAAACACTCACAAAATGCAATTTACATCGAAAAGACTTACAAAATGCAACGGAGATTGAAAACACCAACGAAATGGAGTGTAGAGGAAAAAAATCGCTAAATGGAATTTAGATACTCGGGGAGCCAATTAACAAAAACAGTGCGGGAATCTTAAATAGATAAGGACATATAACGAAGAGAAAACAAGAGGTCTGACCCCTCGAAGAAGGAGGGATCAGGAAAGATGAGACAAGGCGGGAAAGTGAAAGACTCCCTAGACCTCGGATACTCTAATACCGTCGGGGTCGGAAAAGAACAAGAGTTGACTAAAGGAGGTCGACAGGAAAGAAGGCGGAGAGGAGCCCAGCACAAGTAAGTGGAAGCAATGCCGGACTCAGCTGGCGTCCCGTGGTCGCCAACCCACGTCCCGCTAGATGTGAGCCCCTGGGGGGGGGGGGGGGGCTCTGCAGTAGGAGAGCAATGTGTAGTGGCAGCGAGGCGAGAGTCGTGTTGTTGTTGTTGTTTGGTGAATGGGGCTGGGCAAATCAGTGTGAGTCAGGCGGCGTACCGGTATGAAAACGAATAATAATAATACCAATTTTGTGTACAGACAGAAATATTGCTTCTATTGTGCTCCAGATTTTCAACATTCTTTGTTTATCTTTGGCATCGCTTTGAAGCCACCAATTTTCCGATATTTGGAACAATCGTTTTGTCAGTTGCAAACCGAAGTATAGCTTCCAAGGAAGCATCAGACAAACTTGACCTTGTTTTGGTTTTGTTAATATTCATAATTGAAAACAGTTGTTCACAAACGAACGTTGTTCCGAACATAGCAACAAATTTCAGGGCAAATGCATGAATCCTCGGGAATTCTTGTTTCTCAACGCCTTTATATAATGATATCAAATCACGAGTGTAATGGTAATAGCGGTCTGTGAAAATTGAATCGCACTGTAGTTTTATCAGCTCAACTTGGAGACTTGATAGGGCAACCTCTGGGCGCACCGAAATAGGATTCATAAAAAAAATTGAGTGCCGGTTTTACTTGTTTTATTTCTTCAAACCTATCTTCGAATTCTTTATGCAATGACTGTAACGCTTTTATGTACTCACTGATGTGTTCATTAATACTTGAACTCAAGGACTTTAGAGAGGGAAAACTGTCCCGATTCCCTTCTTGAAGCTAACGTTGGAAAACCACAAGCAGCACACGGTCACACATATACTGATTAATTTATTTTTGCCTTGCAACGAGATATTTATATCATTTAAATACCCCGTGATGTCTTTCATGAAGGCGAGGTCAGCGATCCATTGCTCAGCAACCAAGTCTGACTGTGCTACCGCTACTGCACGGGAAGGAAAGAGGGAAGGGAGGGGGAACGCGCCGGTGCTCCTCCGTGCGGCACTGGGGCAAGCAAGCACTAAGTGCTCGCGTTGGTGTGGCCTGGATTAAGGGGAATCAGTGCTGGGTTTCCATGGTCGCCACCCCACGTTCCACTAGGTGTTAGCCTTTGGGGTGTGTGGTAATAGCAAATCAGGAGATCACTCTATCTTGTATTGTATACTTTCTCTCACCCCTGCGGCTGTGGTCTAGAGCAAGTCGCCATTTGCATAACCACAATGACACGCTATCATTTATGTAGATGTGTTCGGGGCACCAGATCCAGCAAATAGCCATATCACTTGCCGACAGCATAATGAGCATTGATACTAGCTGTCAAACTGAGTGAATGCGTGCTGGAATACAATATCTCAGGGATATAGGTCAAGTGCTTAGAGCTGCGCAATCCGTATCAGTATTGCCAACAGTACCTCAAACTCATTAAATTTAAAGTAAAATATCACTAAAATGTCATTAAATTAGATCTGCAAAACATTAGGGGATTTGAATTGTACACACTTGTGGTGGTGAGTGTTGCATTAAGGGGAAAAACATCGAAATTATCTTCCTCTAATGATAATGTTGATAGTAAAATGATCACTACAATTACTAATTGCTCACTAGGAGAATATGACAAATATGAGAAGAAAAAAGACGATGATGATGACAATAGCCTATTGTTGTGATGTTCATAATTGTTGTTGACGGCCCCTAATGAAGTGATATGAAACGATCATGATAAAATAAGCCCACTGCCAGGAATGAGAACGAAAATGGTTTGTATAAGACAGTGAGTCCCAACAATGATGCCTTTTTTGGATAAAAGGAGTTAAAACGGAGATGATAAAAACAATAAAACAATTAACGCATTTTGAATCAATAAATGTAGAATATGAACACAATAAAAACATAAAACAGACTACAATCAAACTACAAGCGGCTTCGGTGGCGTAGTTGGTAGCATGCTGAGCTTCTATGCCCAAGATCGTGGGCTCAAACCTGGCCGAAGTCGTCGGATTTTTTAAGAACGTTAAAAATCCATCAGCTTGCCTTCCTTCGGAGGGGAAGTAAAGCCGGCGGTCCCATGTCATAGAGTTATGGCATGTTAAAGAACCTTCCACTAATTACACCTGTGTGAGGCTAAATTAACTTATAGGTTAAACAACGCTCTTAAGGTTCCTACGTTCGTCGCCAGCAGCCAACTGCGGTGGCGTCTGGTAGCCAAGTTCTGAACTAGTAGTCGTTGACGGTGGCGTTTGGCGGAAAAAGTAGGAACTACTTGAAATTCAATCACTGCAGTCCTTACTTGAATTTTAAACAGATAACACACACTAATACAGTCATCACAATTAACGCCGGTTATCAGAAAGATTCTACACACACCCAAAGTACACGGGGCTACATGACCGCGTTGTCGCAGCTTCTAAACTAAGGAACAACCAACCAACCAATCAATCAAACTAAAAATCTTAACCTATATTGAAACTTTAAAAAGTAGCCACTCTCCCTCATGAACCGGATGACGAAGTCTGCTGACGGCCCGTCATTACGTAGAACAAGGGAGACGGTTTTAGGCAGTTTGTGAGTTCTTCGCAGATCGCCAGGTCCACACACTCCAATAGAATGCGTGCCACGGTAAGGTGGGCGCTACAAGTACACACTCCTCTCTGTAATAAGTGGGAATGCGTAGCAGGGTTGACGGCGTACCACAGCATCCTTCCGGCTAAATTGGAAGGAAGAGTTTCTCATTATATCAGGTTTATCGGTTTACCGCATAATTTTTGATCCCAGTTAAGATTGTTGTAGCCTAAATGAGGTACCAAAAGTGACTATTTTGGGTAGCTTAAATGCACTTTGTGACCTAATAGTCTACTGTCTAGTGATGAACTAGTTCCTGACAGAAATTATCCTCCATATTTGTTCACCCATTGGTAAAATAGCGTAGACTAGCGGAACCGTGCGAGAAATCTCTCATGTTTATAAACCACACTTTCCCCAATAGGTTTATAATGAGAGGCTTAAGGAGAATGGTTGTTATATTTTTATTTCAACCTAATGATTATAGAACACTATTTACATTTCAGTTAGAATTGCAAGTTCTACGTTCTCTAACTTAAGAAGGCAATCACTGAAAATTGGATCATCATAACACTCACCGGTTATTCGATATTTATGAAATTATACGATTTGAGTACTCATTCCTTTGATTTACTGTTTCTGAAATCCATGCAAAATGATAAAGGAAATACCTCAGAATGTTAAAATGACATGAAACAGGCGTCACAGCGGCCAAAATGTGAAGTGGACAGCAATTATGGAGCATACTTTCCTATAGCAAGAGTATCTGTAAATCGAACACTTCCTACATTTTTAAAGTGATTTTTAAAAGAATTTATCGATATTTATGAAATTATAGTTCAATTCGTCACTGCTAATGTCTATTCTCTATCATTTGAATGCTTATTTGTCACGATCGGTCGCTTGTGAGCGCCGCAGGAGGGATCTATACTACAGAAATAATATATATGATGCCTATGACTCGAATTATGATGACGCATATACTGTGCCTGTAGAGTTGCGTTGGGTCTATTCTGGCCAATGAAATATTGAGCTGGATGGTGCGGTGATGACGCACACGGGTCTCATCCACTTCGCTTGGCCAGAGGCTATTATACACCCAGACAATAACTTTCATTCTACCTCAGGTCGGTCATCTCTATAAGCTAACGTAATGTGAAGACCGCTCGGGCTTTGTGGTTTAGTATTTAAACAGCGGACCACCCACACCACTATTGCCACCATCACGATCATCATCATCGACTACAACAACAACAACAACCGCATTTTCATCAGAGCGGCTTCGGTGGCGTAGTTGGTAGCATGCTGAGCTTCTATGCCCAAGATCGCCGGTTCAAACCCGGCCGAAGTCGTCGGATTTTTTAAAAACGTTAAAAATCCCTCAGTATGCCTTCCTTCGGAGGGGAAGAAAAGCCGGCAGTCCCATATCATAGATGTATGGCATTTTAAAGAACCTTCCACTAATTACACCTGTGTGAAGCTAAATTATATATAGGTTAAACATTTGACGAACGTTCTTCGGTTCCTACGTTCGTCATCAAGGGCCGACTGCGGTGGCATCTGGTAACTAACTTCTGAACTAGTTGGTCGTTGACGGTGGCGTTTGGTGGCAAAAGTAGGAACTACTTTGAAAAATTGAATGTCTGCAGTCCTTACTTGAATTAAAATAGATACACACACTAATACAGTCATCACAATTAACACCGGTTATCAGACAGATTCTACACACATCCAAAGTACACGGGGCTACATGACCGCGTTGTCGCAGTCCCTAAACTAAGGAACCAACCAACCATTTTTTATCAGCAGGAAAGATGGTTATGGTACAGCACAAATAGGGCGACCGACAATTGAAAATTTGAAGACGGGACTTACAGGATGCAGAATATCCGCACTTGCATGGCTATACAACCGACAGCTGTGGCTACGCCAAAGCGCAGCGTTAGGTCATGGGGCCAAGCTCTCGGCTGACTCGGTAGACGCGTGGGTTCGAACCCCACCGTCGGCCGTCCTTGAAATGGTTTTCCATGGTTTCCCCATTTTCAACACCAGGCAACTGCTGGGACGGTACCTTCTGACAGGTCAGTTTCATTCATTTCATCTCTCATTAATTCCTTTCATGAGGTTGGCGTCAGGAAGGGCATCCGGCCGTAAAAACCATCCGCCACATATAATTTCGTCGCATCTCATCCCCGATCCCATTGGAAACAGAATTAAAAAAGGGTTATACGTAGATACATGGCTGTACAATAGGAATAAACAACCTGTTGAAAAGTTCCACAGTTCCAGTCCTTCAGACAAGCAACTCAATGTTGAAAACATCCTTTATGTTTGACGATGTCGAAATGTAAACATTATGTTACAGAACACTGTAACATAATGAGGCTCATTATAACACAATTTTTCATTATGAAACAGTTTCTCCCACCAATCAGAGCTCAAGAAACAGTTGTTTCACCAATTAGGTAAGGATACCTTCGCGCATGCGCTCAAAATCAAACGTGTCTATATAAATTACCGAAAGTGCGCCGTGCATATGTTCGCGTAAATAAACTGGCGAATATGAGACTAGAAATAGCACTGTATATAACTTAATATCCCCAACCCAAATTTCAACACAGCGCATTGCTTTCAAACGACTTCAGTGACAGTTTGACTGAATGCAGATGCACATCGGCAGGCTGTAAACATTGCCAAGAACACAGAGCGCGCTTCGGACGGTCAGAGCACTTGGAAAACAGAGATATTCTACCCAGCGCTTGCACTCGGATCACAACATTCTAGTGACTGATTCTAAACATATATTTATGGATATTTATGTTAAAACATATAATAAAGTTATAATTATCGTCGAACATAAACAGTCGTATGCAACTCGCCTATAATGGTAATTAAGACACTCGCATGGAAATTATAAAACTCGCTTATACTCCTGTCTTAATTATTGCCATTATAGGCTCGTTGCATAATGTACTATTATGTTCGACGATGTCGAAATGTGAATATTATATGTCAGAAAATTGTATCATAATGAGGGTCATTATAAGACAATTTTTAATTATGAAACAGTTTCTCTCACCAATCAGAGCTCAAGAAACAGTTGTGTAACCAATTAGGTAAGGATAGCATCGCATCTGCGCTGACTTCCACGGCCTCCTATTTTAAATTTCACTGCGTGGCTAGTGTCATAGTGGGGTATTTGAGGAAGCTATGGTCAAATACAAGGTATTCTCTGCGCCCCATGTGCTCTGTTCAGTACATAAAACTGGCGAAATCTCGACAGATATTTATGAATATTTATGTTCGAACATAAAATAGTTATAATTATCGTCAAACATAAACAGTCGTATGCAACTCGCCTATAACGGTAATTAAGACACTCGTATGGAAATTCCTATAATGGTAATTAAGACACTCGTATGAAAATTATAAAAATCGCTTCGCTCGTTTTATAAACATATTCGTGTCTTAATTATTGCCATTATAGGCTCGTTGCATAATGTAATGTCATAGACTAGACCTTCCATGAACACTGTTCCTAGGGGCAGATGACCTCGTGGTTCCGCCTCTTTAAACCTCAATAACGAACTAACTAACTAACAATTCCTTTAGAAAATAACTTGTGAATTTACGTAAATTGTACCTTCAGGAGATATAGACTTGGTAATTTACGTGGTCGTTTCTTGGGAGGATCCTCTTCGATCGTGACAGTATCTTCTCGTTGTCTGTCGATCACTATTACATTCTTGTCCGATTGCCGATTTGAACCCGGTTCATCACTGAATCTTATTGTTAGTGTATTTGTAATTGATTTTCGTTATTTTCTCCACTTTTCCAAACATAACGAAGGCACTAAACGTTTCTTAGGAGGTGCCGACATGATGACACGCGGTAGACTGACGATTGTTCACCAGAAACTCAACAATATCCAGTGGATTAGATTAGCAAATTGCCTTTTCTACCACTATAAGCACTAGTGTATAATAATAATATCGTATGCCTCGGGTGCCAGGTGCAAGCTTTGTTATTTGACACCCAGAGGGTAGCTTGCATGTCGAATTTTGTCGTTCCTTGGAACGCTTTGAAAGTCAAGGAGGTTAGATATCTAAGCTCCTTGATAATATAGAGCATTCTAGTAGAGAAAGCAGGAACTTTGTGTTGGCGGAAAATCCCGAGATTAATTTTGCCATTATGAACACGGCCTAGTGAATTCAAATGGGTTATTTAACATGCCAACGACGTATGACATACGTGCCGAGATTTTTGTCACCTTTCAAAAATCACTTACCATGGCCAGGGGCGAACTTGCAAGCTAGGTGTTGGTAGTCCGACACGATAACCACTCACCCACCGTGGCAAGCTAGTGTGAATCAATGAAACTAAACAATATCCGGTTGATTAGATTAGCTAATTACCTTTTCTACCACTACGGGCGCTAGTGTGAATCAATGAAGCTCAACAATATCCGGTTAATTAGATTGGTAGTTTGCCTTTTCTACCACTACAAGAGCTATTGTGAGTCAATGCAGAGTTTCTCTTAAGCCCTTATAACTACAGTAGACTACTTCCGGTGTAAAGATTTTCCAAAAAAAGAAAATATCGCCTGAGGGTATTGAACCAAGGAACACGTTAAAGAAAGAATTATGTAAATAAGTTAGTTTGGCTAAGATTTGAATCAAAAAGAAAAAGAGCAAAGAAACAAGGGATTTGAGGCTGTTTTTCCGGAAATTCATTTAAGCCGGAAGTGATTTTCGAAATATGTTTTTTAGTCTGATAGAGCTGTCCAAGACCACAATCTGAAACCTTTCCGGGCCCTTTAGCACAATTGAGATTTTTTTTAATTTTGCGTTTTTGCTACTTTTGTCTGCTAAGAAATGTTTTAAACATCTTCGAACATCGAAGATCTCAGATTAAGACTACAACTGCCATCTATCAAGCATATGAAGAAACTCCTTGAGATAAGACATCAGAAGCAGAACGAAATCCCACTCGAATTCTACGCAACAGAAGCAATGGTGGACATAAGATGGACAAACGAGAACCAGGAATTGAGACATGTGATAACAAGACTCGCCATCCACGGTTTCCACCACAAGATTTGTAGAAATGTTAAATGCCATGAACCGAATGAAGAATGCATATGTTCTCTGTGCAATAACCCCTGCGCCAAATAATACCACATAACAGCATGCAGCAGACGGACAAAGAGCATAGTCGAATACAGTAAAGATTAATCTACCTGTAACAATCATTTGTAAGCACACCTTGTAACCGTCCATTATCGCCACTTCGCTGCAATAAATATTTATTAAAAGTTTTGAACATTAAAACTGAGATTAGTTCTTGTAAATAATTTCTGAGAAAAGGGCAAATAAAAAGTTGAAAATTAGCGTGGGCAGTAGGCCTAGGTTATAGACCATCACAGAGCCCCTTAATTGAATCGCTTTTCAGTCGGTCAACACTAGTGTGATGATGATGATGATGATGATGATAAGTGTTGTTTTAAGGGGCCTAACATCTAGGTTATCGGCCACTAATGGTTTGGGTGATAGTGAAAGATGAGATGCGAATGCAATGAAAAATATAACTAATACTAATTACAGTCTTACATACTACAAGAAGAAGAAATTGTAAACAAATAAAGAATAAGGCAAACGATAGATAGGAGGAAATGAAATGCCCTCAACCCTCGAAAAATGATGATTGAGGGACTTGGAAGGAAGGAGAACCAGGAAAGGCAGATAGGAAAGGGAAAGAGGAAAGGGTCCGCCCACTGATCTCTATACATGGATCGCCGATGGCAGCGCTCCGCTGCACGAGAAAGTACGCCAGGTTGAGCGCGCGGTCCGCCATGTTGGTCTACCCATTCTCGAGTCCTCCTTACGGGCAAGCAATGATAATCTAGTCAATTTTAAATCGTAATTAATGGTGCTTTGGAGCACATAAAAATATAGAAATATGTTCACTCATAGCATAAGAGCATTGGGATCACTGACACGTCATTCCGAGGTCAGTAAATCTCCGGAATATCAATAAAAATGAATGTATAATAACGGCTGACAAATATCAACTTAGGTGCTGAGTACACGCAATTAGCGATCAGTAACAGAGTAACGAGTGAAAAACAATTTCTGGAAACATTCTTGTAAATTGTATATAGGCTACGGTACACATGTATATATGCCACAAAATTATGCATTCTTCAAATGATGTACCTATTGGCAACTCCAGCTATCTGATATGACATCTAGCGGTAAAAATGAGAAACTTACTAAGTAGGGTACATTTGTCACGTGGTGACTGTTTGTATATGGTTTCTTGTATTGGTAAACAGATCGTGGTAAATTGTTCGTGTCTTTATACATAAGTAATAAGTTTTACTCGTTGATAGAGTGAAAAATGAGTAAAAGCAAAGTGTATTGCTCAGTTTACGGCTGTAAGTCGATGTATAAGAGGGCTGCGGACATACGTTTTCATCACTTTCCAAAAGATGCAAATAGCAATAGCCGAAATGTGATGGATGATACCTAATAATACCTAATACCTAATAATAATACCTTTCCACCCCGGGAAGGATCTAACACTTGTCGAGGTAGACAGACAGAAGGCCTGCGACGTAAATCCAGCGAAGGTTATTCAGTTTAAAAACAGCTGTTACGATGGGCGCGCTGGTAAGATTGAAGTTACTTGAATAATTAATTATTGGCTGCTTGGCAGGGAGAAGGGATGAGTTTAACTTGTATTAAAACTCGGGGGGCGACAGGAATTGCTTGATTTGGATGGTTAAAAGGTGGGTTTGGTGTTGAATATTTAAATGGTAGCGGAATCACTCATTCTACAGTGCCCACGGGGAGGCAAATTAGGCCTATATGACTCGTAGTGGAATAGCTCGAATATCGAAGAACTTAGCGATTACGAGGTGTAGGCTTGGCGGAAAGGCTGGCGGATCATCAGTTTGACATCAATTCACGATATAAGTCGGAGCTTGGAACAGTGGCGTCTGGTTTGCGTGGATGCTAGTCTCGGAATGATAAAAGTAGCACAGCTTCGGTGTGTTATTTATTTGTTTATGTACCGTATTTCTCTATTTGAATGTCCTCGGCGTTGACTCAGGATCGACATTTACATTATATTGCGCATAATAGTACCGAAATAATGTCCGAAGTGTAGCCCTGTATAAATTTGAATCAGCTGATCTACATCACCCATAAAAACTGATGCTTGATAATATGCAAATGACACCAAAAATCCAGTGGAACACACAAATTAGATCACGTGTATCGCACAGTTATACATATATACAATTAAAAATAACACTGTCATTACTTTAGAGACCATATTTACTGATTATAACCGAAATATAAAAAGTGTTCCATATCAAACGCGTGTTATTGAGTATTTTAAACCCTACTTATTCAGACCGACCGCAGCGCCCCAAGTGTTAGTTTGAGTTGCCAGGCCTAGATTCGACATATCGTAATCGGTAATTGGTACCGTAATGAATTCCTGTTTCCATGAAATAACCAACACTTCCTCCAAGTAATCCCAGCACTCTACATCAAATACTACTGCTTTTAATCACGCTAGCAGCACTTAATAATAACGGGAAGTAGATCAAAGCCAAAAATGCACTTGAAGCCAAACCAATTTCACTCCTCAGCTCCACATAAAACTTAACACAACTAAAAACCTACTCAAAATATACTCTCCCCACCGTTTTACAACTATTAAGCGAACTATTCGCACCCAGAACCGAAAAACCCTGAAATGGGATCAAATTTAAACACGCAATAGCCTAGCCCAATCACGTCTGCTACAGCACCACCGCATATGTATACTTAACTTCACAATAACTTCAAAATTACGGCTAAGTGACCTATCTGCCTGAGAAGTAAAGGTATTACCGGCTTGTCTGGGATGAAGGGTCACCAAACCGGTACTTAAAACTAAGATTTTACGCTTTAAATAACCAAATTCAGCCCATTTTACAACTACAAGAAACACAAAATATTTACTGCCAGTATAAATACATGTATAACATCAAACTACCAGTAACCAATCACAGAGCCGGATTCGCAATATTGCACCATGCGCTCGCTGCCATCTTGCTACACCTGTCATCGTCTATTCGGCTTACTGCTGCCTTAGCTACCAGCCATCCATGTATAGAGATCAGTGGGTCCGCCCCAGAGGCAATGGAAAAGGGGGGGGAAACATACCCAGCTCAGGAATTCCTCGGGGTTGCCAACTCCCGAACTCACCAGCCGTGAGCCCTTAAAGTTGTAGCACTATCCAGGGTGCACCATAAGTGGTGGTGCCTTGAGCAGAAGGCAAGAGATATCATGAAATGAAAAAGAAGAGGTCTGACTCCTCCAAAACTGAGGGGTCATAGAAGATGAGACAAGGCGGAAAAGTGAAAGACTTCCTAGTCTTCGTATACCCTAATACCATCGGGATCGGAAGAAAACAAGAATTGACCAACGGAGGTCGATAGGAAATATAAAAAGACAGGAACCCTCTACAAGTAAGTGGAAGCAATGTCTGACTCAGCTGGGACTCCAAGTTCGCCAACCCAATAGTTGTGAGTTCCTGGAGGATTACGATGTTGATGATGACGATGTTGATAATGATGCACTATCATAGACGATATACGGGCGCTTTCACCGGCTAATAGCCTTTATGCATTATGTTGAAAGCAATTTTACACACACCAGGTACAAACTAGTAGTTGGCAGAAAGTTGCATTATTCATTTTTGCGGCAGCCTGGAGGTAAGCAGCAATACATTTCAACATGCAAGATTTAGTAGCCATATAGCCAATTCTTTGCTGCTCATTCGTTGAGCTGTCTGCTACAAATTGAATAACGATCCATGATAACACCGCATGCATTATAAAACAGAATGTTGTTGTTTCATTTAGATGCTTGGACATCGTGGTCATCATCAACGTGAACTTAAGTGTGACGACAACGATGACGTGATGGTGATAATGACGATGACGATGATTTATTTTAATTTGAATGTCAAAATGAGGATACATTACGGCAAATAATTGATGATGATGATGATGATGATGGTAATTGATGATTTAAGGGGTCTAACATCTAGGTTATCGTCCCCTAATGGTTTGGCTGATCGTGATAATGAATGATAATGCCATGAAACCTACAACTAGAACTAAATACTGACTTAACTAACTTACATACTAAATGAAGAAATTAATAAACAAACAAAAAAAAAGAAAAAGACAAGGAAATAATGGACAGGAGAAATAGAAATGCCCTCAACCCTCGTGAATGAGGATGGAGGGACTTGGAAGGGAGGAGAGCCATGGATGGTAGATAGGAAAAGGAAATAGGAGAGGGGAAAACGGACCCAGCTCAGGAATCCCTCGGGATCGCCAACAGCAAAACTCACCATCAGTGCAGCAGTGAGCCCTTGAGGGTGTAGCACTATCCAGGGTGCACCACAAGTGGTGGGGCTAACACACACCCGGCCTCCTTGAGGGCCTTGGGCAGAAGGCAGGATATACAGGAAACGAAAAACAAGAGGTCTGAAGAATGAGTTATCAGGAAAGATGAGAGAAGGGCCAATTAAGGCGGGCAAGTGAAGGACTCCCTAGGCCTCGGATACCATAATATAGCCGGGGTCAGAAGAGACCAAGAGAGATCGACAGGAAAGATAACTCAAAGGAGCCCGGCACAAGTAAGTGGAAGCATTGTCGGTCTCAGCTGGGGTCCCGTGGTCGCCAACCCACGCCCCACAAGTTGTGAGCCCCTGGGGTGCGAAGAATTGAAATATAACAATATGGTTAAAATACACACTATATTTACAAAGTAGATTGTAGATAACAGTCTAGGCATTTAAAACACTATATCCAGAAAATTCAACCGATTGACAGCATCATCTGTAGCATTGTGAGGTTCTGGAATCGTTCCTTCAAATCTCCTCCTGGGATGCTCGAAGGCAATATGATCTGAAGCACATAGGCAGAGCCGCAGAACGGGATTTGAGTATTTTCCCACCTGTGCAGCCAGAAGTGGCATCATCCGTGATTTGTGCGGATCCTCTTCAGTGATGTCCATGCTTTTCTAGGCAAATTGAAGCCAGGCGGTCCTTTGCAGGGATCAAATGATGATGATGATGATGATGATGATGATGATGATGATGATGATGATGATGATGATGATGATGATTTTTATTTATTTTCCGTGTCCAAATCAAATTAGATTTTGCCAGTAAGTAGCAACAGTTATAGCATTAGCATTTGCAGCTAAAATATTGTCTTTTGAACATATGTCCTCCATCAAGGGGCAGATCAGTAGGTGTTCTGGATCTTGTAACATGCTGCAGTCACAGAACTCATCATTGTTGACGATCATGTTCCATTTCTTGAGATTGTTCTTGCAGCGTGAAACCCCCGTCCTCAGCAAGTTGGCAAGTTGTGACCAGGTGCCATTTTTTCTGATAGAGGGGAATAGTTGGGTCTGTGATCTCTGTCTTCCATATCTTCACACGGGCAGCTTCTTGTGAGCCTTTGAGGGCTGTTTCTCCCCTCAAAAAGCTGTTTCTGGACTTAAGTCTCTGTCGGGCTGATTGTTGGCCGAAAAGTGGATGCCTTGAATCGGTTTCTTGCCGTTTCTTCTCAGATGCTGCTGCTACCATTCTTCGGACATGAGGTGGAGAAATTCCTATAAGAGGGTAGATCTTCTGAAGTGGTGTTGGTCTAAGACACCCAGATACAATCCTGGAAGTCTCATTCAGAGCTAATATCCACCTCTTTGGAATGTGGAGAAGAAAGCCAAACTGGTGCTGCATATTCAGCAGCTGAGAAGCTCAGTCTAAGGGCTGAAGTTCTTAGAATAGTGGGGTGAGCACCCCATGTCCTTCCTGTTAGGCATCTTAGTATGTTATTTCGTGCAGATACTTTACTTTTGGTGTTCAAGCAATGTTGCTTGAAAGACAGAGTTCTATCGAGGGTGACACCAAGATATTTTGGTGTAAAACATTGAAGGATTGTTTCACCTTGCCACTTAATGTTCAATGTCCTCTTTGCTTCTTTATTTCGCAAGTGGAAAGCACAAACTTGCGTTTTGGCTGGATTTGGCTTCAAATTATTTCTGTGATAGTATCGGCCAAGTTCTTCCAAAGCACAGGACAAAGGATGTTCTACTTCTTCAAAGCTACGACCTTGCACGGCTACTGCAGTGTCATCTACGTAGATAAATAGCCTGGTGCATTCATGATGATGATGATGACGATGATGATTACTGATTTGAGAGGCCTAGCATCTAGGTTATCGGCCCGTAATGATTCGTGAAAAATGATAATGAAATTAAAACTACTACTAAGTCCCGACTTATATCTAAGTAACAAACAAGGAGAGAAAATGAGGAAGGAAAAAAGAATATAAAGAATATAAAGAGAAAGAAAGGAAACACCCTCAACCCGCAAGGAATGAGATCTGGAGGACTGGGCAAGAAGTAGGCTCATAAAAGTCAGATAGAAAAGAGGAAGAAGTCCACCCCAAAGTCAATGGAAAAGGAGGAAAATGGACCCAGCTCAAAATCCACGGTGGTGGCCAACTCCCGAGCTCACCTGCCGTTACACTTGAGGGTGTAGCACTATCCAGAATCCACAATATGCGGTGGTATTAGACAGTCTGCCTCCTTTAGGGCTTCTTACAGAAGGCAGAACATACCATGAAAAGCAAGAAGAGGCCTGACCTCAAGTAATGAGAGTATCAGAAAGGAATAGATAAGGGATAATTACGGTGATTAACACCTTATAAGCATTGACATCCTCACCCAGGTCCCAAAAAATAATCCAAAGACAAGTCAAACGTTAATCACTGGTCCTAAAATTGCCCGGTATATGGCAGTTCAATATCTATCCATTATTAGGCATTACCTGTTTGCCATATTGCAGGTAGAAACTACTATTTGTGTGCCACATCAGACTACGTTCAATTTAATTTGACTTGACGTGAGGATCCACTGTGTTCCTCACGGCACACAGGTATCGGCCCCCAAATGTGGTGAAAGGAATTATTTTAAAAGAACGCCTTACAGATGGGATGACGATGAAAATGGTTGAAATAAAACAGACAGGACGTATCGACATACTTTACGCCTTATTTGCTTAAAAGAATTATATGACGATAATTCTTGTTTTAAGGGGCTTAACATCTGGGTTATCGGCCCCTAATGAAATCGTATGACATGAAATGATGAAGATAAAAAATAGCCCACTGTCAGGGGGATAAACACGAAAATTGATTTTATAAAACAGACAGTGAACCCCATTAATTGAGCCTTTTTGGATAAAAAGAAGTAAACAAGATGTTCAGTAAAGAACATATAGCCTACTTTCACCTAAATGCATGGGTATTGTTATAACTCTTTGTCCTTTTCAAGGAGTATAATTGAATGTAGGTTGTAGTAGCTTGTTGAAATACAACGTGCTATACTGATATTAAACATGAATATGAGGTGCCCTTTGCTAGTGCTACCTCTGTACAAAATTTCATTCAATTCGGTTTCATCTTGTTTGAATTGATATGGGGAATTGATTTGCACACATACATAGCCACTATCTACAAACTATTGGGCTGATGAACTTGTAGTTCAGTCAAAAGATGCTTCCCACAAAAAAGGTATGTTGTTGCAAAATTTGGTAGAGATCAAATGATTAGGTTGGTTGTAATTTGATTTAAACCTTTATCATTTGGGTGGCCGCCATTCCTCTTCCGTCAAGATGGCGGCGATATAAAACATGACACTGAGGTGCCCTTTCCTATTGCTACCTTTACACCAAATTTAGTTCAATTCGGTTTCACCGTGTTTGAACTGATAGAGGAAATCGATTTGCACACATACATGGCCGCCATCTGCAAACTATTGGGCCGATGACCTAGTATTTAGTCAAAAGACGCTCGCCATATGAATATATGTTGTTGAAAAATTTGGTAGAGATCAAATAATTAGGTTGGTCGTAAAATGATTTAAGCTTTCAACATTTGGGTGGCCGCCATTACGTTTCCGTCAAGATGGCGGCGATATAAAACATGACAATGAGGTGCCCTTTGCTAGTGCTACCTCTGTACCAAATTTCGTTCAATTCGGATTTACCGTGTTTGAATTGATAGGGGGAATCTATTTACACACATGCATAACCACCATCTGCAAACTTTTGGGCTGATGATCTTGTAGTTTGGTCAAAATATGCTTCCCACATAAAGGTATGTTGTTGCAAAATTTGGTAGAGATCTGATAATTAGGTTGGTCGTAAATCGATTTAAGATTTTAACATTTGGGTGGCCGTCATTTCGTTTCGGTAAGATGGTTGCAATATAAAACATGACACTGAGGTGCCCTTTGCTAGTGCTACCTCTGTACCAAATTTTGTCCAATTCGGTTTCACCATGATTGAATAGATAGAGGGAATCGATTTGCACACATGCATAATCGCCATCCGCAAAGTATTGGGCTGATGACCTTGTAGTTTGGTCAACAAATTATTCATACATAAAAGTATAATGTTGCAAAATTTTGTAGAGATCGGATGATTAGGTTAGTCGTAATTTGATTTAAGCTTTGAACATTTGGGTGGCCGCCATTACGTTTCCGTCAAGATAGCGGCTATATAAAACATGACACTGAGGTGCCCTTTTCTATTTCTACCTCTGTACCGAATTTCGTTCAATTTGGTTTCACCGTCTTCGAATTGATAGGGGGGACAGACATTCAGAGTACACACACTCACACACAGACACACAATTTTTAGCCTATTTTCATTTATGAAAAAATAGGCTTATGAGTTCACCTTTTGTCTGTGTCTCTGACTGTGTGTGCGTGGAGCGATTTCAATGAAACTCGGTAAGTTAATAGCACTATTCCGGACGACCCTGACCGTGCCCTTCAAATTTTGTTACGTCTCACCAATCCAACATGGCGGCTGTGCGAAATATTTCACCAGCATTCAATATCTCTGAAACTATTACCGATATCACCCTGGAATATTTTACGGTGATAAAGGGAACTTCTAGAAGTTCTCTTATGTGACCTTTGAAAACCTGGTAACTATAAATCCAACATGGCGGCCAAGCGAAGTTGCGACTTTTAAATAGACGTTTCTCGCGATTTAACCAACCAAACGCAATAAAACTTGCTAGAGTATATGTTTATATACATTGTAATGCACCGACATCTAACATCGTCCAAGTGTATACATCACCTCAAGATGGCGGCTGTGTGAAATATTTTACTGGCATTCTATATCTCTGAAACTATTACTGATATCACCTTGCAATTTTGTATGGAGATAAAGGGCACTACTGGAAGTTCATCTATGAGACATTCAAAAACCGGTTTACTACAAAACGAATATGGCGGCCAAGCGAAGTTGAAAATTTTAAATAGACCTTTCTGGCGATTTAATGATCCAAACGCAATGAAACGTGGTACAGGAAATGTTTATACACATTGTAATGCACTGGTATCTAAATTAGTTCAATTGTTTACATAACCTCAAGATGGCGGCTGTACGAATTTTAAAATTAAGTTTTTAATTCTTGTGTCGTAATCATGCGATCGAAGTGGAAGTTTAAATAATGAACCTACGCAATTATTTTCCTTTAATGGTACATGACTCTATGGCCTATACATATAACAATCCAACATGGCAACCATCTGAAATATTTAGATGGATCTCAATATCTACGAATCTATTACAGCAATCAAACGCGAATTATAGATATTCACATGCTCGTTTCTCGCAATTTAACCATCTGAGTGCAGTGACACTTAGTACAGTAATTCCTTATACAAATGTTAATCCACAGACATCTAATTTTTTTTTCAATTGTTTCCATAACCACAAGATAGCAGCTGTGCGAAATTTTTAAATCCTGTTTTAACTTGGTATGTCCTAATCATGCGATTAAAGTTTGAATACTACACGTACACAATAATCTTCATGAAATAGTACATAAAAATCCAACATGGCGACCATCCGCAATATTTAGTCGGTTCTCAATATCTACGAATCTATTACAGCAATCAAACTGAAATTTTGTATGTTGATAGAGGCAATTAATATAAGTAGGATATATGAAAATAGGCTGTATAGTTCTTCACGGAACTACTTGTTGGCCCTGTGTAGATCTCGTAAGTCTACTTTCCGTTTTTGCAAAAATCGAAGGTAGGCTAAAAACGAGTATGATAAAAAACAATATAACAAATACGGCATATTCAACAATAAAAAACATAAAACAGATTATACTGTACCCATATGACATCATGTCGAGAACATGTATTCTCATCCCGACTGGCTCTGTCCTTTCAGGGTGTGGTGCGTCTCCCCACAGTGCAAACACATATTCAGGATCCGAATACTCCCAGGTACTACTCTACAAGAAAGGGTAAACAACTTCCTAAAGATAATATTTAATTTTAAATCATGGCTTATCATACAACAATTACAACATCCAATTACATTTAA
This sequence comes from Meconema thalassinum, assembly GCA_946902985.2. NCBI lineage: Eukaryota > Metazoa > Arthropoda > Insecta > Orthoptera > Tettigoniidae > Meconema > Meconema thalassinum. The sequence continues at coordinate 346,186,691 of OX336392.1, forward strand.
ATTACACTACAAACAACGAAATACACTTTGGATCGCACAGATGATAATGGCAAAGGGATAATGAATGCTATTATACGTCATCTGTGGTCCGCAGCTGAGATCGTAATCCGACCTCACCAGGCATACTGCCACACCTCTTCTTGTGAGTCTATGAGTCTATCACTGGTGTCTCAATACACCTTACTCTGCACTTCACTAAATCTGTTCCTTTATGGGAATGCATTTTCTGTCATCTGACAAATGTTCATTTTTATGCACACTCTTAAACAATAAAAATAATAATTAAAATGAATCAAATAAACATGACATCAATATTTTACACAAATAGCACTTCTATATTATTTACGTTACAGTAATTATTTGCTTGACTTTCCATAGTGCTTATGGAACATTTACTTTATTTCATGTTTCAACAATGCGTTAGCCATTGTTGCGATAGGTTACTTGTACAACAATGTACTGTAATTTCTGTGTATTGTATCCTTTCTCCGCCCTCTCCACAAACGCTAACAATAGTACATTCCTACTTTACATAACCAATGCTAGTCCGCTATAACGATACTATACGTCTCTAAGCCGTACAAGATATAAGTCGATTTATGGTTATGTTTGCATCAAATCCAAATTCGCAGTATCCGTATGGGTTTTAAACTTCAAATAATGTGTCAGTCGCTTTTAGCACAGTTAGTGTCCAGAACAGCTAACTTTGCTAAATATCACTCGATTTCAGCAATTAAAAGATGGATATGACATCCTTATAACGCTAAGAATTGATTTCTGCAGTCAAAATAAACAATTTCTTATTAATTAATATGCCAGACCATGATATCGCAGCCTCCAGTACACTTTACAATAGGGTCGGTCATAAAACTACCACCCTCAGTGAATACAATAACTTAATGGTTTGGGTCGCTAGGAACCCCCTGCTGTCTGGCGCGACCCTCATCGCCCAGCTTCTTCCCCAGCTGTGTCATTACTTATTCACACACACCAGCCAGATTTTACAATATTTTACTCTGATTCTGTGTTTAGTTAAAGGCGAAACTATTCATCATATGAACTAGATATCCAAATATTTAACATCCTATCGATAGGGTACCATTAATTGGCTCCAATGTAGCTCAATAATATAATATAGCAAAGGAATTGGTTTGACTAGGCACTAAAGTCCTGGGGAACGGCATAAGGCTTTTAATGGCGTGGTTTAGTGGTCTTATGGCTTGCCACTTTCATGCACGAAGTCTCGGTAAGGCGTCCACGACCCTTCCGTACAAATAGATTCTCGCATCACAATGCGGATCATTACAATGGAGTAGCTAATTGAGTTGGCAAACGTTAATCCTCAACTGCCCTCACGAAGCTGGTATGGTAGCCCAGACACCTGTCTGTCTCCATCCGCTCTCGTCAATACAACGGTATGCCCCATGGCTATACGTCAATACAAACCTTCGTAGAATTTAGCTCGCATGGTCCTGACAGTGCCCTAGAAACGTTCTTGCATTAATTAACTTAATCGTCTTGATGTTACTCTTAATCTGCTCGAATATCAGCGGCACAAATACTAGCTCTGATGGTATACCGCAGATCAGGTGACATTTCTAGTTTCCCTCCTATTTGGCGTGTTTACTGATTTTCTCTATCATTACTCATCCATTACTGGTCTTTGTTTACTGGCATTACTATTGGCTTTACATTACCACAGTTACATTTATTACATTTTATCATGTATAACATTAATTGCTGACACATTATGATATCATTCTTACATATAATCTTTACTTTATAGTTACCTGGGATCTGATGCAACTTTTATCACTTCATGCAAACATGCTGAATATTTCATTACTTCGACTTTCTTGCTTATAAAGTTACTGTTTAACTTTAATATTAGACTTATTTTGGTCTTACGCGAAACAGCCGTAAGCCAAATCATTCTCAAATTGCAAATGCTTCTACATCAAATAACGAGGAATGCAATCTCGTATAAATATTACTTCAAAATACCTATTTTGACATGACTTTCGACTTAGACGTATCGTATCGCTAGCTTTCTACATTATATCACTGGAATTTGTACTCACATTGTTCTGGCGGTCGACTCCTATGATGCCACCTTTTACCCACCATCGTGGTGCTTACTGATGCATCATGATGGGTATGTTATATTCCTTTTGTGGACACAATACACTTTTCACTTCGGTAAAGCACATTTTCAATTTACCGTATTTACACATCTTCCTGCTACATTTCAGCATACAATACATTATTTTTAACACTGACATATATTAAAATTTATATTACATACACTTTTTCACACGATTTGTTTCATACACTTCACAATTTCGTAATAACAGAGCTGCAGGTGACGCGATTTCCGACATCAAACTCCACTGGAAGTCTCTATCAACCGCGATCCTGGCTAATCCTCGTTCAAACTGCTGCTAGTGTGAATGTTCCTCCCACTTCTACTCAGTGTCTTTGTCTGTAGGGGCGTAATATCACAATAACTGTGACCTGGTTCCCATCCCATGATCTATCATAATGGATATAGTGTAACCATTGTTGATTACCAGATCATGACTTGCGCGCTTTATCAAATTACCCATGTGACGGTGTAATTTACTGTTCAATACCACATTACTATTTACTGCGTGGCTTGATAACTATCAGCTTTACTTGGCTTTCATTTTTACGGTGTCTACGCACTCGTATTCTCGTCCAATCAGTCCAGTACTGACGAACATTTTCCTGACTGAAATACTTCTATAAACCTTACACATCAAAATGTTCCTGTACGCACTTGTACATTACTTATAATTGCGCGGTCTAAGTTCTTCATGTTGACTTTGTATAATACTTTACACTTGTAGTTGCGCGGTCTTTGTTTATATTTCTGAGCGGACGGACAGCACCTTCCCCGTTTGAGTGCTCCAAGTCGACTGACTTCTTCATGTCTCCATGCTCTATTTAAGGCTTTCTTCTCGAAACATAGTTCTCTCAAATTCACGGACCGACCTTTCCTTTAAAATTGCAGTTCGCAGGGCTGTAACTGCCTTCATCTGGTCCAATTTCTCACGGAGGTTCCATTTCCAGTCTCGTGCCTGTGATTTGATCGTTCAATTAATTAATATTAATTGATCTTGGTCATGGCGTGGGCACGCTACCTCCGGGATTCCCCTTCTGTGTCTTACGCCAATGGTCAAACATCTGCATTTATACGTTCTACGTCCATGAAATGCTTAATCTGCTCCAATAAGCATACTTCTTGGGCTCATAATTATTATCTCCGGATTTTATTCACGTTGGTGTTGATTTCCACTCTCTGGGATGCCTGGTTTTGATGTAATCAATTAATTTCATGCGGCGTCCTCCCATTTCCATTCTTTCTTCCTTATGTCTCGGTGGATCCCACAGCAATTAGTCTCTGTCTTGGTTCCCCCTTGCGGACGTAAAGAGTCCCTAGGCGCCAGCTGACACGCCTCCATTGACTTTGCTAATTTGTCAAATGTCAGTCTTGCCTCGAATCTGTACTTTCTAGTTCAAATACTGTACCTTACAGTGGTATGGAGGCCTTTTATTTTACAATATTGCTTATAATTCCTGTACACTATCTGGAATTAAGCTGAAATTTCATGAATAGTCTTATACTATGTGGTTCTTGGTTACCACTAGGTTTTTCCCCTCAAAGACGTTTGGTTCGATACCCCGGAAAATCCTATGCGTCATTTTTCCTCTCTGGAGCATCAGGTTCGACGCCAGTCAGCACAAGTACCATGGGTACAATACTTAAACTAAAAGTCTTAAACTACATTAAAACTTGTAACAATATCCACTCTCCCTCATGAACCGGATGACGAGGTCTGCTGACGGCCCGTCATCACGTAGAACAAGGGAGAGGGTGTTTGAGAGTTCTTGGCAGATCGGCCAGGTCCACACACTCCATGAGAGTGTGTGCCACGGTAAGGTGGGCACCGCAAGTACACACAGGAGGGGGGCTTCTATTTTTAACTAGTGGGAGTGCGTAACAATGCCATGACCGGTCTGGAGTCGACAGAGTAGTACACCTTCCTTCCGGCTAGCGGAAAGAAGATTTCCATACCTTCGTTGTCTTCTTGAGGGCTCACAGTTTGTTGGGCAGTGATAAGGCACTCTACGCTGCCTCCCAATGCGACAATAAAAGAAATAAAAACAGGGGGAATTAAAACAATTAAAACGAATAAGACTTATTAACAATAAAAAATAGAAAGTTATGCACAAATTAAAACCTAAAACAAGCGGCTTCGGTGGCGTAGTTGGTAGCATGCTGAGCTACTATGCCCAAGATCGCGGGTTAAAACCCGACTGAAGTCGTCGATTTTTAAGAGCGTTAAAAATCCCTCAGTATGCCTTCCTTCGGAGAGGAAGTAAAGTCGGCGGGCCCTTGTCATAGATTTATGCATGTGAAATAACCTTCCACTAACTACAATTGTGTGAAGCTAAATTTGTTGGTTAGACGTGATAAACGCTCTATTAAGTTCCAACGTTCAGCGCCAGGTGCCGGTTGCGGCGACATCCAGTAACTAAGTTCACAGCTATTTGTCGTTGACGGTAGCATTTGGTAGCAAAATTAGGAACTATTTGAAATTGATCGTCTGCAGTCCTTACTTGAATTACAGATAACACACACTAATACAGCCATCACAATTAACACCGGTTATCAGACAGATTCTACACACACCCAAAGTACACGGGGCTACATGACCGAGTTGTCGCAGCTCATTAACTGAGGAACCAGCCAACCAAATCCTAAAAAAGACTAAACAGAAAATGAATGACTTCCCAGGTTCCGGATACCATGTAATATCCCTGGGGTCGGAAGAGAACAAAAGTTGATCAAGGGAGGTCGATAGGAAATATGACAGAGATGAGCCAAGTGCACATTACCGCGAGCATGCCTCAGTACACTTGCTGTATAACACGCGCGCTGATGTTTACCAACAGACAAGGTCGCTCTCGAAGGACGCACCGTGCACTAAGTAGCCTGACCTCGCTCTGCGAGATGAGTGCAGCCATTTCTACTTCCTGGCCTGATGTGGTGACACTTAAGGGGGCCTTATCACGCATCATCCCGTCCCGTGCCCTAAACCCACCCACCACTTGCTTTCTCTTCTTATTTTTATATTTCTTATCGTGGAGGCAATACAAGGTCGGAAGGGGGTGTTTGTGATGTGCAGTCTCATTCATCACCTCTTAATACAGCAAAAGTATGTTTGAATATGTATTTAATGTATTCATATGCGTTAAGAAAATCTCCATAATCTTAAACCAAACACTTTTAATTATATTTAGTGGTTAACTAGAATGTAAATGAAGGCAGTTATGCCATCAGAATGGTTAATTCACAATTTAAGGGGTGTCCAAAAATATTTATGTTAAATAAATGGCATTTTCTTTGATCATCAAAAAACTACCACAATGAAATCATTTAAATTTTTCTTTGATTCGTTGGTTGGTTGGTTGGTTGGTTCTTTAGTTTAGGGGCTTCGACAACGTGGTCATGAAGCTCCGTGTACTTTGGGTGTGTGTAGAATCTGTCTGATAATCGGTGTTAATTGTGATGGCTTTATTAGTGTGTGTTATCTGTGTGATTCAGGTAGAAGGACTGCAGACGATCAATTTTTCAAATAGTTCCTACTTTTGCTACCAAATGCTATCGTCCACGACACCTACCTGTGGACTTGGCAACTATATGCCTTCACAGCCATCACCTGGCGGCGAACGTCGGAACTAATATAGCGTTATCAAATAATCTAACCTGCAAATTTTGGCTTCACACAAATGTGGTTAGTGGAAGGTTCATTTACATGCCATAAATCTACGACATGGGACCGCCGGCTTTACTTCCCCTCCGCAGGAAGGCATACTGAAGGATTTTTAACGCTCTTTAAAAATCCGACGACTTTGGCCAGGTTTGAACCCCCGACGTTGGGCATAGAAGCTCAGCATGCTACCAACTACGCCACCGAGGCCGCCAATTTTTCTTTCACATAACTATTAATTTTAGGGGTTTTAATGTCCCCTACTGAATATATAACCAGTATACCAAAAAATATAACATACTTTCTGAAATGCAAAATTGCAAAACTATTGCTTCTCTTTCTTCGTATTCAGTTTTTGAACGAGGACACATTTTTTCTCAGCCTTAGTGCAGAACATTCATGATTTAATGTACATTAATACAGACCTTGTAGAGATTGATTGGTGAATTAGAATTTGAATTATTGATGTTTGAACCTGCATATAAACACACAATTCTTAGTTATTGAGTAAATTAAGTTTGTTGATGATGATGATGATAATTGTTGTTTTAAGGGGCCTAACATCTAGGTCATCGGCCCCTGATGGTTTGGGTGATCGTGAAGAGGAAAACGAAATGCAAACTTAAAACTAAAACTAATTACTAACCTACATACTAGAAGAAGAAATGGAAAACTAAAGGAGAATAAGGCAAATAAAGGACAGGAGGAAAAGAAATGCCCTCAACCCTCGAAGAATGCGGATTGAGGGACTTGGAAGGAAGGAGAGCCTTGAAAGGCAGATAGGACAGTGAAAGAGGAGAGGGTCCGCCCCAAATGGAAGGGACAAAAGGGGAAAACGGACCCAACTCAGGAATCCCTCAGGGTCGCTAACTCCCGAACTCACCAGCCGTGAGCCCTTGAGGGTGTAGCATTATCTAGGGTGCACCAAAAGTGGTGGGGCTATATAAACCCGGCCTCCTTGAGGGCCTTGAGCAGAAGGCAGGAGATAACATGAAAAGAAAAAGAAGGCTGACTTCTCGCCGAAGGAGGGAATCAGAAAAGATGAGACAAGGGCCAATCAAGGCGGGAAAGGAAGAGACTCCCTGGGCCTCGGATACCCTAATACCGTCGGGGTTGGAAGAGAACAAGAATTGACCAAGTGAGGTCGACAGGAAAGAAGACAGAGAGGAGCCCGGCACAAGTAAGTGGAAGCAATGCCGAACTCAGCTGGGGCCCCGTGGTCGCCAACCCACGTCCCACTAGATGTGAGCCCCTGGGGGGAAATTAAGTTTGTGATTGGACACGTGTACCCTGCTCCACTTAAATCAGTTTTCTGAGCATGTGTATGCATGGAACATGTAACAGCGCATACAGTTTCTGAAAGCAGAGTAATTATTAAGGTTTCATCTGGAAACCAAACAACAAGTGAAACTTCCATCCAAATATCCAGGTTATAGGGCCCTAGTGAAATGATATGAAATGAAATTACAAAAAAACACTGCTGATGAAAATGAAAATTGTTTGTAGTCTATAAAATAGACAGTGAGTCTGAAAAATTATGGCTTATATGAATGAAAAGAAAAACAACAATAAAACAAATATGGCATTTTGAACAATAAAATAGAAATTTACACAATAAGAACATAAAACAGACTAAAACTGAACTAAAAGTCATAACCTACATTGGTTGGTTGGTTGGTTCTTAACTTGAGGGGCTGCGACAACTTGTACTTTGGGTGTGTGTAGAATCTGTCTGATAACCGGCGTTAATTGTGATGACTGTATTAGTGTGTGTTATCTGTTTTTTTTTTTAAATTTAAGTACAGACTGCAACTTAGAATTTTTCAAATAGTTCCTACTTTTGCCGCCAAGCACCACCGTCAACCACTACTAGGCCAAGTTCATAACTTAGCTACTAGACGCCACCGCAGTCGGCTCTTGGCAACGAACGTAGAAACCTAAGAGCGTTGTTTACATTCTTAACCCATCCAATTTAGCTTCACACAGGTGTGATTAGTGGAAGGTTCTTTAACATGCCATAAATCAATGACTGGGACCGCCGGGTTTGAACTCGCTATCTTGGGCATAGAAGCTCAGCATGCTACCGACTACGCCACCGAAGCCGCTATAACCTACATTAAAACTTAATAAAGTAGCCACTCTCCCTCATGGACCAGATGACGAGGTCTGCTGACGGCCCGTCATCACGTAGAACAAGGGAGAGGGTGCCAGGCAGTTTGAATGTTCTTCGCAGATCGGCCAGGTCCAAGAGAATGTGTGGCACAGTAAGGTGGGCGCCCCAAGTACACACAGGGGGGGGGGGTTCTTTCTTGAGCAAGTGGGAGTGCGTAGCAATCCCATGGCTGATGTGGAGCCGACAGAGTACCACAACTTCCATCTGGCTAGATCGGAAGGAAGATTTCCATACCTTCGTAGTCTCCTTGATGGCTTTCATGTTATTGGGCACGTACTACTGTACTGTAGGTTCGATTCCCGGATTATATGTGTGGACTCTTTTAGGTGAAAAATCACGGGCAGTGGTTCGGATAACATTTAAAAAAGGAGGCTCCGTGGCTTATGAACATGAATTTCAGTCACATCAAGCTACAAGCTTCCGTTTTACACTGAGTACAATATACGATCTCCTAGCAGAAAAGCCGCCTTGTTATTATATTAATGCTAGCACAAGTTCCAGTTTTGTTAAATTACGGCCCAGATTTTCAACCCACATCACACCTAAATTTCTGTCATGGTTTCAGGAATCCCCTCCCCAGTATTGACAGCAAGCCACTGACGTCATTTGTACACAAGCATTGGCCATAGTGCGTCATGAAAGGAATATCGATCACTACAGCAGTGTGTGTGTGATAATAATCAACATACCATCACAGTCGTTAAGTGCTTGGAAATCTAGGATCAGTCCCTCTTCCTTTAGCTTAAGGCATGCTTTATAAGAAATTCAACTTTTTTTTTTAAGTATCTTGTTTTATGATATTCTCAGAACATAAATTCCTGTATCAGGAGTTGTGTACGATATTACCAAATGCTTATATTCATATGATAATGATGATGATGATGATGATGATGATGATGACGATGTTGAAGATAATTGTTGTTTTAAGGGGGCTAATATCTTGGTTATCGGCTCCTAATGGTTTGCGAGATCTGAAATCAATAACTACAATGAAAACTAACTTACAGACTAGAAGAAGACAAGGTAAAGAAAAAAGCAATAAGCACAATGAACGACAAGGGAAAGAAATGCCCTCAATTATGGAAGAATTAGGACTGAGGGGCTTTCAAAGAAGTAAAGCCATGAAAGACAGTTAGCAAAGGGTAAGAGGAGACGGTCCGCATCAAAGTTAATGGAAGAAGGAAAAATCGGAACTAGTAGAGGGAGCCTTCGGGGTCGCCTACTCATGAGCTCACCAGCCGTGAGCCATCTAAGGTGCACCTTACCTGGTGGGGCTACACACACCCTGCCTCCTTTAGGGCCGTGCACATAAGGTAGGAGATATCTCGTAAAGAAAAAGCAGTAGTGATTTTGATTATACGTCTTGTTTTAAGGGCCCTAACATCTAGGTTATCGGCCCAGAAAGAAATGAAATGTTATGAAATGAAAGTATGATGATAACAAGATGTTCAGGAACATATAGCCTACTTTCTCCTAAGTGTATGGGTATTGTAATAAGTTATAAATCTTTGTCCTTATCACCTCCTATTTTCTTCATATTGGATTTGAGCAGCGGCGTTCGAACCATAGTTTATAATCTACCCCAGCATTTTACAATGTCATCAGCAAACACTCCAAACAACGTAGGAATTCAGTATATTAACACGGACTACTTACAATAATTGAAACTGAAACCAAACTGCGTTGATCTAAATGCATCACTGGGAGAAACACATTTAATGAACCTACTGCACAGCTAATTTTTAATCACGCCTATCCTTGGGGGCGAGTGCGCTCTATCGACAACAAGAGGATTTTTTTCAATTACACCGTATGCATGGGTTCACTAACTGGGAATGTCAAGGTCGATATAGAGCTCTGCTCGCATCTAGTAGGCCGTGGTTAGCACATGCATAGTTTACATGGCTGCTAGTAGGTGCCACTCGTGCAGATCTGGTGGCGAACTTTGTTTTAATTGAACATAATATTTTCAATTGCAAGATTCACAACATAACGCTCAATTCTATAGCGTCTCAGTACTTAAAAAACAATAAATATTAAACAATTCAAGCAAAAAAAGACAACTCTGATAGGTTATGAACCCCGGCCGACCGGGTAAAAGACGAAATCTTTACCACAGAGCCAAACGTGTTCACTGAAGTTTAACGTTATCATTTGATTTACATACAACGTCTTAGCAAATAATGACTTGGACTAAACGGTTTCTTCCCTGGAGTATATATTCATTATAATCCATTTCATACAAAAGTTCATAATATTTCTATCAGTAGGCTATATTGCATGCAACATACTCAAATTAGTGAAATATAGCTCTGAACGAGAGATCAGCTGCCATCTTGTCTAGTAACCGAGACGGCTCAGCTTTTAAACTTTTAATTTCGAACGGGCCACGTCCTTAGGAACAGTTTAAACCATTCTCGGTTCGATAACCAGAACTGGTGGTTCACAAGTGAGGAGTCTGACATAAGTTTGAGAAAGCAATGGTGAACTCAGCTGAGTTCCCGAGGTCGCCAGCCCACGTCCCACTAGTTGTGAGCCCCTGTAGGAGAACTTTGTAACTACACATGTTTGAAAGAGGAAATGCACCAGGCAAGTTGTCGAGCATTGGAAGTGTTGTAGTTGTTAAGGTGGCTCATGGACACCACCTCTGTTTGAACAAGTTCTCGTGTTTGTGTTGAGCGGGGAATCCCCAGGAGTGCTGAACATAAAAACAGTCACGAGAGATCGAAGAAGTCCGTAATTTAATTGATGAGTCAAGCCAATGCGAGGTTCAATCCCCTGACGAGACGACAGTTAATGGCGAGGAGTTTGACATACATACTCGAGAACAGTGTGCTTATAATACAGTATGCAATTTGATAAGAAGTAATAGGGTTATTGACAATAATATTACATAATAGGCTAATGATCATCGAAATGACATTAGAAATAGCTCTTGTAGAAGCCATTTTTATTGATCAATACACGAAGATGATAATGATGGTGGTGATAATGATAACGATTGCATGAAGGTGACTGACATTTAGGTTATCGGCCGCTAATGATTTGGACGATAATGAAAAATGAGGATGAAATAACTGCCGTCTGGTTTCTGTTTAGATTGTAGATCACCCTCCTGAACTCTGTACTTTATTCCAGTCCTTTTCGAAATGTCAAACAACTTATTCCACTCAACGTTTTCAAAACCGCTTTCAAAGTCTACAAATACGATAAACTATCTTTATCTTTCTTTATTCTACCTTTCAAAGTCAGCCTAAGACATCTTCCGTAGCCCCTACGTTTCTTCTGAACCAACTCGGTTTCTATCTGTCTTTCCATCCTCAAGTCAGGATCTTTGAAGCAGGAGTGATCAAGCTGATTGTACGGTAATCTTCAAATCTGTCAGCTCCTGCTTTCTTCTGTTTTGGGATAATAACGTTCTTCTTGAAATCGTAAATCCTACATACTGTGCCCATTTAGCAAGAAATATGCCAATCACAGTATACCAGCGTAGCTCAATTCGGAATTTCGGGGCAGCGGTAAGTTCCCCCACTCTGTGACTCACATATTTTGGATTAATTAGAGGATACACTTGCAAAAATAACAACAAAATCAACTCCTATTTAAACACATTTAATTAATAAAATTAATGGCGCTACAAACATTTTAACAATTTAATTACTGACCCAAATATCAACTGCTTGTTCCAAATGAACAAGGAATCACAAATATAAACAAATATTGTATTCAAAACCTGTGGTTTCCACATAAACCAACAATTCTTACTTAGTCTCACTTCCATAAAGCACTAACATTAAGTTTACATAACTCCGAGCTCTTTGGCTCCATGCATTTACATTATTATGGTGTCATTCTTGTACACCTCAAACACTATCCTTTATATTTTCTTATTTCTCAAAAACAAATATATAATTATATTTAAAATCTATGTTAATTATCTAACTCAATATTTTGGGCATGTCCACACATTCAGTTGTTATCATCTCTCTTTATTCCACAAATATATTAAGGTAATCAGAAAATCAATTGTGTACTCCAGAGCGTGAAGGTACTTGACACAGTCAAAAAACTATAGTTACTCCCGAACTCAGTTGCCTTCAATCAACTCGTGGAATCCCACGTCCATACATTATTACCATAGGGATTGTTATTTATCTCTTATGTCTTAATAGACCATTATCATATAAGAAACTACGATCTGAACCGGCAAACGAAATATCCATCTATAAGGACCTCGGTTCAACGCCCGGGTCGTTAACAACTTTAAACACTCCTGGTGTATTCATTTCTCTTTACAACAGCTTACGAGACGGTCTCTGTTCCCTCTCGCTTTAAGAGAGCTAGACTCTACTACTTGGGGTGCGATTTATGACACGTAGGGTGACGGCGACTCCCTGTCTGACCCAACGTTAGTAGCTTATTTCCAAGGCTTTCAAAACAAACCTTCCCATTCTATCCAGTTCTGGGGAGACCGGGCTTTACTGTACCGTATACATTCAAACAACTATTCTTTGGTTCAAAGACCATTTTCGTATCCTTGGCATTTATTAATTATGAGAGGGTCCTCATTGATTGGGAAGATTAATACATATACGACGACGGAGAATTAAAGGGGCTTTTATCATAAGAAGATCCTGCATTCGAATCTCTTCACGTGCCTCGGGATCCAATCCCTTACAGAGGACTTATACAAAATGCGATTTAGAGTCGGCCGTGGCCCATATGACATACGCTCAATAATACCATATATTAGCTCCCTTTTTAAATACATACACAATGCCTCGTGATACTATGTCACAAATAGAGGACTTATACAATTATCAATTCACTGCAATCAACTACCCTCCATAAGTAATGTACCAAGTATTTTAACCACTACGCGTTCCTAGCGTGACACTTTAATATTATATTTGCGCTCATTATGCGCTATGCATTATTTTAAGCCGAAAATGTCTTCCCAAGAACTGATAAAATCTCTTTAGTAACAATTCAGATTATTTTAATTCACATATTAATCTTTCCGTTGTCGATAAATCGCTCCCTGTTTTAAAATATTCCATTGAACCTCATCTCTTACACATACGTTAAGGCTTAACGTTCTTATATTCATATCAATTTATTTGATTTTTATTTAACATTTCCATATTTAATTATTATTATTATCTTTATTCTTTATACAAGCTCAAAAGCTATTTCTTTCATATCTCAACTTTACTTTATTTCAATATCTTTCATGATAATTAATGATATTTCGCTTGCTCTTATGACATTTGTTAAATACATTAACCCTTTATTCAAATATTTCCTCTACGGGATTTATTCTTTACATAATTATTTATAATTTCTCAATTTATTTTATTATTGTTCAGACCGTGTTCTTGATTATTCAGTATTTATTTATTAAAACACATCCCTTTTACTCAAAAACTCCGGTGGGTTTGTACACAATCAATTTCTGACACCAAAATAGAATGAATTTAGTACTCACATGTTTCCAGATCATCCCATGATCTTTAATCTGGTGCGGTGCTTCATTTTTGGGCCCACTTTGAACTTTTTACTCCATATTAAAGGTATTCATCTTACGTAAAAACACTTTTTGACATATATTTAAAACACTTGACATTGACGACATTTTTATATACTGATGTGTCCCTTTTGAACACATAATAAACACTAAAAATATTATTTAACACACAATCTTGATTATTTTACACTTCACAATTCTCGATCACTAGGCCGTATTTCTGAGCCTATCACACGTGATCTTCTTAAATTCCCGTTTCCAAGGGTGAAATTTATTCGATGTCGGCTTCCTATCCTGCAGAATGCGAAAGTCTCGAAACATCTACTGTTCCCTGGAGTCCAATTCTGCTACTCCTATCCTGGATAACCGGCTATTTATCTAGCTTGAACGGCTTCTCTGTAGATCTGTCTATCGATCCTAACGAAAGTCTATACGGATCGAGGTCTCCTCTAAGACCTATAGATTTAGTTTATAGCAGCTAACACTTCTCAATTCTAGTATTTTTAGAATAGTTCGCCTGCTTTCTGGAGATAATGTTTATAGTCTCCTATCTTCTTTATTTGAACTGTTTTAACACTCCTACGTTTCTAACCTTATTCTGTTCTTCCCTTTTAGGTTTCTTTAATTTAAATAACAGTTTATCTGTCTGGTACGATCCTTCCGTACGTTATGATCTATTCGTTCGTATATTTAACGACCTATCCCCTTTAAGTCCGATGTTCGCAGCCTGCTCTGACTATATCTTATGAATTTTCACTTTAACTTGTATACAGTCGGGCCTAAATCCTATAATTAGGATTTTCCTAATATTTCACTACGGCGATACTTTAAAATTTCGTCTTGACCACTCCTTATGGAGGCACGCAAGTCGTTAATACTGTGACGCCTGTGGCTATCGGATCTTACTTCTGCGGTGTAACACAGCGTTCCTCCCCTCAAGGAGTACTGGTAGCTGTTTTCGATGTAACGCAGAGTTACGTCCCCTCACGGACTGTCGGAATGACTACTTCTACGTCGTGGTGCAGCACTTCCCCTCACGGAGTGCTCGTATGACTGCATGTGCTGATATAACTTCACGTCCTCCTGGACGGATTCGTACTGCGTGATGCGTGGCAACACCCCTCGGGCTGTTCAAGACTGCATGTGCTGTGATGTAGCCTTACGCCCCTCACGGGCTATTCGAGACTGCATGTGCTGTGATGTAGCCTTACGCCCCTCACGGGCTTTCGAGACTGCATGTGCTGTGATGTAGCCTTACGCCCCTCACGGGCTATTCGAGACTGCATGTGCTGTGATGTAGCCTTACGCCCCTCACGGGCTATTCGAGACTGCATGTGCTGTGATGTAGCCTTACGCCCCTCACGGGCTATTCGAGACTGCATGTGCTGTGATGTAGCCTTACGCCCCTCACGGGCTATTCGAGACTGCATGGTTGGCTTGGTAAACCCTGAAGCTTTATACTATTTTACTACAAAAAAATAAGACTCTAGCCTTTTCTGTGGTCAACTTCTAAAATAATGGTGCCACAAATATAAAAATTATACCTTCCGAAAGCTCGTCTTCTCAATGTCAAATGATCTTATTGCACCTAAGAATAGATCGTGCAATTCGGAGATATTAATTAATTTCTCGTCCTCAATTGTGTGGGTGTTGCATTTCTTTTGCTCTCTCCCCTCCACAGAGGCTTAGGTACTTCCCCAATGACGTCGTCTTACGTCGGCAGTTTTTTCTGCGCAATTATTAAATGGTTTCTCTTTACTGAAAAATCTCTCGTTCAAAATGATTCACTGTACTGTGCTTGTTTACTCATTATTATGCTCGTAAACGTGTTAATTTTAATTATTCCTCTTCTGGCGCATAAGCGGCGTTGTCAATTTCCAGCAACGTCAGCTCGAATTCCGATTCAGGCTTCCTTGTCTATCACGGTGGAAATTTCCATTCAGTTATTAATACTCGTGGCCAGCCCTCTCTTGAATGTCGAGTGGGGTGATCTCATCTAAGGAACATCTGTCCCTAGTCGCTTGCACAATGTTAAGCTATAATCCTGGCTTAAAATCTCTCTCCGTTCCTTTATGAAACTATACGTTTCTTTCATTTCTTCCTTAAGGACATGGGTTCGACCTTCATGGACCCTATGGCCCATGGGTTCATCTCTCCCCTCCTTAGGTAAATAAATTTTCGAAAATTCTTGAGGAAATTTATTTCAATTTTATTTGTATTTCTTTATTCGTCGAATCCATCATAACGTCATCCGTATTTACTGTTGTTTTTACTTCTTTTAAAGTTCCTTCCACTAATTATGTATGTTGGGTATGCTCTGTCCCTACCCTTTCTTTCTTTCTTTATTTGTCTGGACTTTAAGTTCCCAGAACCTCATTCTCCCTTACGGGTTTGGTCTATCCCTACCCGTTTCCTTATTTCATCATTTTCTTTTCTTAAATTGGAATTTTCTTCTTCAATACATTCAATTATTTCTTTAATTTCCCAATATACTTTCTCCAATTCGCATTCGCACTCGAATGCTTGAGTTCTATTTTCTATTTCTTCCTTATTCTTGTTTATGTCAAAAGCGGATTCATCTCTAAATGTTTCCATGACCAGGGCTTGTTCATTTTCTTCATCAAAATCTTCGGGAGGGTAATATAATTTCAAATTTGCTGAATTCATGGTCACTTCGTGATCCGTTTCACAGTGCCGAATTCTATATGCGTTATTCCTCAAATCTCTGATTATCTGATATGGTCCGTGGTACATTTTCTGGAACTTCTTGTACACACGGTTCCCTGGATCCGAAATGGCTGGTCTTTTCACTAACACCATTTCTCCTGCTAATAATGGTCGATGATACCTCTTATGCCTATTTCTTCTCTGCCTCCTGTCGGCTTGAGCTTTTAGATGCTCAAAGGCTCTCCTAATTCGTACATCTCTTCCCGGCTGAGCGTCTGCTGGCCTAGGAATTACCAGATTCCAAGGTCTTTCTGGTTGCTCATTCCGATGTAACGTTATGGGTATCTCTCCTGTGGATTCATGGATTGTATTATTTATACAAAATTCGATAATATCCAAAATATCTATCCACTTCCAATTTTCTTCGGCACAGTATATTCTACAATACTTGGCCGTTTCTCTCATAACTCTCTCTACAGGGTTTGCCTCAGGATGGCGAATACTTGACAAAATTTGACGTATTCCAAGTCTTTCTAATTCTCGTCTGAACTCTACACTGGTGAAACAACTGCCGTGATCCGACAACAAATTCTCAGGTTTCCACAGAATCGGTATCACTTTTTCTTTAAGTCGTTTTAACACCTGTTTGGTACTAGTCTTCTGTATGGGAGCAAGGACAACCATTTTAGTGAAGACATCCATAGCCACCATTATGTGTCGATTTCCTCTTCTTGCCTTTGGCAAAGGTCCAAAATTATCAATAGATATGATTTGGCCGGGCCTTTCGGGCAACAATGGTATAGGCTTCTGTCTCATCAGAAATGCATTAGGTTTGATCCTTTGACATAAATCACATGTCTTTAGCGTGTCCCTTACAGTTTCTCTCAGTCTCGGCCATATAAATGCTTCTTTCAGCATCGAGACTGTTTTGTCGACTCCCATATGTCCGAACGATCTATGGGCTAACCATACTATTTTCCTCTGCAAAATTGCAGGTACAACAATCCTTAATTTCGTATGGTCAGAGTCCACAAACTTATATAATAACCCATTATAAAACGTGTAGTCTTGTGCTATCTTCTCAGCTTCCGTGTATGCTGGTGTTCCTCTTATCAAGCTTCCCTCAAGGAATGATATGAGCATGTTCATCCATGGATCCTCCCGTTGTCTTTGACTAATGCTTCTTAACTCATTAAGAGTACGCTGATCCCTGTCTTCCAAATCTATAGCCATTACTTCCTCTTCTATGGACTCTGGCTGTCTACTTAAGTAGTCTGGAACTATGTTTTCCTTTCCTGGGCAGTACTCTATCTTGACATCAAATTGTTGAATATATAAAGCCCAACGCATCAACCTTTGACTGGATAAATCAGTCTTCATCAGAAAGGTTAAGGCTTTATGATCCGTCCTTAGAATGACCTGAAACCCATATACGATCTTCCGCCAATATTGCAACGCGTGCAATATCGCTAACAGCTCGATCTCGCTGATCGTATAATTTTTCTCGTGTGGTTTCAGTCTCCTACTTGTGAAAGCCAGATAGTTCTTCTTATCAGGGTTTTCCGGGTTCTCCTGATATAGCATTGCCCCTATTCCAATCTGGGATGCGTCTGTCTGAATGATAAATCTCTGATTAAAATCAGGATATCCTAGCTTCACGTAATTTAAGAGCATTTCCTTGGCCTCCACGAATGCTTTTTCTGCTTCCTTCGTCCATTTCCACTTGCCCCCCTTCTTCAGAAGGTCCTGTAGTGGTGCAACAGTTTTGGTGTATGATGGACAATGTCCTGAGAAGAACCCAATCAATCCCAAAAACTGGCGAACGTTCTTCACTTTCAAAGGCCTTGAAAAATCCCTTATCGATTCCAATTTGCATGGATTTGGTTTAACACCATCCTTGTCAATCACATGCCCTAAAAATGTCACTTGCCTTTGACAGAAATTCGACTTCTTTAAATTTATCTTAAAATTTGCCCTTCTTAGGTCTTCTAATAATTTCTTCAAATTTTCTAAATGTTCCTCAATGTTCTCCGAGGTAAGCAAAATGTCATCTACGTATCGGATAGTGCACTCTTTCACTTCCTCTGACAGGTTTCGATCAAGCGCTCTTATTAATGCGGATCCTGCAGTCTTTAATCCAAACGGACATCTTCTAAAGCAGTATGTTTGTTGATCGAACTGAAATCCAGTCAACAAGCTGGTTTTCTCTTCCAGTTCGAGATGATGATACGAAGAAGTCATGTCAATATTTGTAAAAATCTTCTTGCCTTTAAACTTCCTCAGTATTTCTTTTATGGGTGGTGCCGAATCATTTTCTGGTATAATTTTTGCATTTAAATTTCTGGCATCTAAACACACCCTTACTGAGCCATCCGGTTTACTCACAATCACTAATGGACTAACATATGGTGTCGCCATCTTTTCTATAACACCTGCATTCATCATCTCCTGCAGTGTTTTCTTGGTTTGTGGGTAATGTTTTTCCGCAACCGGGTATGGTTTTTGTTTGAACGGTGCCCAATCGTTGACTTGGAACGCGTATTTAAAATTTTCAATCTTCCCTGGCTTGGAATCAAATACGTCCCTATAATCCAATAATAATTTCTTTAACTGTTCCTTAATTTCGAGGCTGACATTAGCTTCCTCCACTTTTCCTGACAGGTTGGTCTCGAACTCATTTTCCACATTATCTTCGAGTTCTATGTTGAGGACTTCAAATATCTTTTCTATGTCCTTATAATCTTCCTCAATCACTTCTTCCATATGCCATACCTGTTCTGCTATTTTCGCCTCCTGATCCTGTAGGTTAATGTTTTGCTCATCCACATCCTCTCTTTGAATTCTAATGCAATTTTGCGCTAGGTCTATAATGACCTTGTTCTCACGGATAAAATCAATACCTAATATGACATTATAAGGTAATTGATTTACCAGCAAAAAGCACTGCGAAATTTCAGCGTTACCCATGATTAAATCAATGTATACCTGAAATTTACATGTCAAAGATTTTTCAGGGATAATTCCCTTAATCTTTACACTTGATGTGGGAATCTTTAGTACTCGGCCCCTTGTTTCCAATTCATTTAAAAGGGTTTGTGTAATTAGACTTATTGTGGATCCAGTATCAATCAATGCTCTGACCAGTAATCCTTCTATCCTAAGCATAATTATAGGTAGTTCTCTTTTAACAGGTGGGATTCCTTCCACATCCTCGTTAATTAGTTCATCTGGTCTGGCTATCCAATTTACAATTTCTACCTCCTCCCAGCTCCTGGTATGTTTCCACTTTTGACAATTTAAATTTGGAGTTTTTTTTATCCTGAGGGCTCCCTTTTCCCTCATTCTTTAGCTGAGCTTGTAGTTCCAAGCTTTGAGCTCCGTCTAGTCGGTCGGGTGATTTCCGGTTCTTGATTGCCTCACTCCAACGGACTTTTTGCCTATCAGGTTCATCTGGTCTTTCGTTCATATAACGAAGACTCTCCTGATATCTTTCTTCTATTTCGGCCCGATATTCATCATCCCTATCGTCTGGCCTTACATTTCTCCTGGGATAATTCTCCCATTTCTTTCTGTTGTCCGGCCTTTGCTGGTTATTGTTATAGGGTCGGCTTTCCTGTTGCCTATAACCCGTAGTTCTAGGATTTCTTCCTCGATATCCTCCCCGGTAATATGGCTGTATCCTTCTAGGCTCCTGGTGCCCATACTCTCGATCTCGTCCTTGAGTATCCGTACTGGTGGACTGATTCCTGGTCACTGGTTTTTCTCCAGTTTCCTGACTGCTGGCCATGTGTACTTGCTCAGTTTGTCTTTGATGCCGAGGAGTTACGTGCGAAGTCGTCATATCTAACTGACGTAATACACTCTCCACTTCCACAGCACTTCTGGCTTTGGATGAGATTAGCAGCCTCTGAATCTCATACGGAAGCTGTCTTGCAATGGCAGCACACAGGTCATTTTCTGCCGGAGCAATATCCAGTTCGCGGAATTTACACAGCTGAGCGGTGAAAAATTCCGAATATTTAGTAGGTGCATTGGTGCTGTACTTCCTAGAGTACAGATCTAGCCTTAAGTTTTCTTGGACATCTGCTGCCCAATATCGCTTTAAAAATGCTTCCCTAAAGCCTTCCACCGTATCAAAAGTGTATCTGAAGCTTCTGAACCAGGTGAGACAATCACCTGCCAACAGCTTTTCAATAGCTCTCAGTCTCCGATCCTGAGGAACCTTCATTTCATTTAGATACTCTGCCACTTCTTTTAGCCAGTATTTTGGAGTAATAGACATGTTATTACCCGTAAACTTTACTGGTCTATCCTCATTGGATTTAATAATGTTTATTATTTGGCCATTTGTCTGATTCGTGTACGGGGTTGACATCGCCATTGGATATCCTGGGTTCTTATAAGGGCTCTCCCCTCCTAAGTCCCTCTCCGTATCTGTGCCTTGCTCACGAGAATCTACCCATCCTGTCTTTGAAAACTCCTCCTGATTTTCGAATTCTAACTTCCTTTCTCTTCGGGCACTTTCTTCATTTGCCATGAGTTGGATTTCCATTTGACTATTCTTAAGTTCCGTCCTCTCCAATCGGGATCTTAATTCATTCTGAATTCTTTCTTGATTCCTTTTAATATCTTCCTCTACCTTTTGGAATTTGAATTTCTCATCCCTGAAGCTATCCCTAAATTAATTTATTTTGTCTTCTACCTCTTTCTTAATGATCTTAGCCTGTTGGTCTATAATTTCTGGCTTAACGTCACCTATGGTCTCCAGGCCCTCTCGTATCTCCTTTATTTGCTTCTCCACTTCTTTTCGTTCTTTGACCATATCTATTTTAATTCCTTCAAGCTTTCCCTCAGTTTTCTCTTGACTCTTATACAATTTCATCATTTCATCTTGGACCTGATTAACTTCCTTATTGGTTTTTCCTACATGAACCTTTAATGTTCCGATGGTTTCCTGAACCTCAATAATACCCTGACTTATTTCATTTATTTTATGGGTACTTTCCTTACTTTCGTTCTCTCGTTGTTTTCTTTCACTCTGGAGATGCCCCTCGTATATACTTAATCTTTGATCTACTTTCGTTTCGTATGTCTTCAGATTCTCATCTACCTGCTTAGTAAAATGATCAATCTGATCTTTCATCCCCTGAACATCCTTTATATTTTGATTTTTCATCTCAATTACCTCAGTCTGAACTACACTGATTTTGTTCTCGAGGGTCCCTACTTTCTCCTCAACCTTTCCAAATCGGGTTCCTAGCTTATTCACGCTTTGTTTTATTTCATCCCGGGAACTTTCACAAATATTCTTGTTAGATTCTATCTGAGCTTTCAATTCTTTCTGCACACCTTGGATCTGGGTTACAAGTTCATTTTTACAATCGTCTACATTCTTTTGACATGTTGTTTCCATCTTATTTAACTTAGTTTTTATAGCCTTAAAATTACCTTCTAAATTTTCAAAGTTTACTTTGCATTGAGTTTGGGAATCCACCATACTGTCCTTCAATTCCTTTATTTGGCCTTGCAGTTCAGACTTAAGTGTCCCATTTTCATTCTGAATTTTACTGGTGATTTCCTCTTTTAACTCCGTTAGCTTCTTCCCAAACTCAGTGTCAAAACCCTGGAATTTGTTATTCACTTTATCTATCTCAGCCTTTACTTCATTGTTCATTGTTACACAGTTAGCCTCGATAGCTTCTAACTTAGTTTCCATGGTATTACTTTTAACTCCGATAGCTTCTAATTTAATCCCCATGTTAGCACTATCAGTTTTTATTGACTCCAAACTTTCATTTATGGATTCGAACACTTTGTTATTTTCATTCTTTTGGAGACTCAATATATTGTTTATAGCTCCTAGCCCTTCTTTATTTTCAATCTGTTGGCTATCCAACTTATTCAAACTCTCATTTATGGATTCGAACACTTTGTTATTTTCATCCTTTTGGAGGCCCAATGTCTTGTTTATAGCCTCTAACTTCTCATTACTATCGGCTTTTATCGCCTCCAACTTCTCATTACTATCGGCTTTTATCGCCTCCAAAAGCCCCTGCAATTCCTCACTCAATGCCATCTTATGAGAATACAGTGGGCCACAAATGCCACCACACTAGTACATGCTTGAGAGATGATACTCTGAATCCGTGTGTCCTAATTTCTTCAAAACTTTACTTTGGTACGGGTATTCACTTACAACGTACCCTTTTGATACTTTTATTCAATTTCATAAAACCTTTATGGAAGTATTTAAAATTCAAAATTTCGAAAAACCATTTTTTTTTGAAAAAATGAAAATTTTGATTTTTCGAGAAAAACTCGGGTTTTCCCTAGGAAACTCGGCCCTGCGTACTGGGCGCCAAAAAGAAGTTTATGCTAGGGGGTTTATAATATAATATTCAGGGCTGCTCGGTATGAGTTTCCAGGGACCCATGCGGTCAGTTAATATTTTACGTTGTAGCTATTCCTATCATTACTTTAATTTTACATGATATGACCGACTTAAGTGTTCCTCTAGTTATTAATCCAGCACATTATTTATATATCCCCATGTGCCCATTTAGCAAGAAATATGCCAATCACAGTATACCAGCGTAGCTCAATTCGGAATTTCGGGGCAGCGGTAAGTTCCCCCACTCTGTGACTCACATATTTTGGATTAATTAGAGGATACACTTGCAAAAATAACAAGAAAATCAACTCCTATTTAAACACATTTAATTAATAAAATTAATGGCGCTACAAACATTTTAACAATTTAATTACTGACCCGATAATCAACTGCTTGTTCCAAATGAACAAGGAATCACAAATAAAATAAACAAATATTGTATTCAAAACCTGTGGTTTCCACATAAACCAACAATTCTTACTTAGTCTCACTTCCATAAAGCACTAACATTAAGTTTACATAACTCCGAGCTCTTTGGCTCCATGCATTTACATTATTATGGTGTCATTCTTGTACACCTCAAACACTATCCTTTATATTTTCTTATTTCTCAAAAACAAATATATAATTATATTTAAAAATCTAGGTTAATTATCTAACTCAATATTTTGGGCATGTCCACACATTCAGTTGTTATCATCTCTCTTTATTTCACAAATATATTAAGGTAATCAGAAAATCAATTGTGTACTCCAGAGCATGAAGGTACTTGACACAGTCAAAAAACTATAGTTACTCCCGAACTCAGTTGCCTTCAATCAACTCGTGGAATCCCACGTCCATACATTATTACAATAGGGATTGTTATTTATCTCTTATGTCTTAATAGACCATTATCATATAAGAAACTACGATCTGAACCGGCAAACGAAATATCCATCTATAAGGACCTCGGTTCAACGCCCGGGTCGTTAACAACTTTAAACACTCCTGGTGTATTCATTTCTCTTTACAACAGCTTACGAGACGGTCTCTGTTCCCTCTCGCTTTAAGAGAGCTAGACTCTACTACTTGGGGTGCGATTTATGACACGTAGGGTGACGGCGACTCCCTGTCTGACCCAACGTTAGTAGCTTATTTCCAAGGCTTTCAAAACAAACCTTCCCATTCTATCCAGTTCTGGGGAGACCGGGCTTTACTGTACCGTATACATTCAAACAACTATTCTTTGGTTCAAAGACCATTTTCGTATCCTTGGCATTTATTAATTATGAGAGGGTCCTCATTGATTGGGAAGATTAATACACATACGACGACGGAGAATTAAAGGGGCTTTTATCATAAGAAGATCCTGCATTCGAATCTCTTCACGTGCCTCGGGATCCAATCCCTTACAGAGGACTTATACAAAATGCGATTTAGAGTCGGCCGTGGCCCATATGACATACGCTCAATAATACCATATATTAGCTCCCTTTTTAAATACATACACAATGCCTCGTGATACTATGTCACAAATAGAGGACTTATACAATTATCAATTCACTGCAATCAACTACCCTCCATAAGTAATGTACCAAGTATTTTAACCACTACGCGTTCCTAGCGTGACACTTTAATATTATATTTGCGCTCATTATGCGCTATGCATTATTTTAAGCCGAAAATGTCTTCCCAAGAACTGATAAAATCTCTTTAGTAACAATTCAGATTATTTTAATTCACATATTAATCTTTCCGTTGTCGATAAATCGCTCCCTGTTTTAAAATATTCCATTGAACCTCATCTCTTACACATACGTTAAGGCTTAACGTTCTTATATTCATATCAATTTATTTGATTTTTATTTAACATTTCCATATTTAATTATTATTATTATCTTTATTCTTTATACAAGCTCAAAAGCTATTTCTTTCATATCTCAACTTTACTTTATTTCAATATCTTTCATGATAATTAATGATATTTCGCTTGCTCTTATGACATTTGTTAAATACATTAACCCTTTATTCACATATTTCCTCTACGGGATTTATTCTTTACATAATTATTTATAATTTCTCAATTTATTTTATTATTGTTCAGACCGTGTTCTTGATTATTCAGTATTTATTTATTAAAACACATCCCTTTTACTCAAAAACTCCGGTGGGTTTGTACACAATCAATTTCTGACACCAAGATAGAATGAATTTAGTACTCACATGTTTCCAGATCATCCCATGATCTTTAATCTGGTGCGGTGCTTCATTTTTGGGCCCACTTTGAACTTTTTACTCCATATTAAAGGTATTCATCTTACGTAAAAACACTTTTTGACATATATTTAAAACACTTGACATTGACGACATTTTTATATACTGATGTGTCCCTTTTGAACACATAATAAACACTAAAAATATTATTTAACACACAATCTTGATTATTTTACACTTCACAATTCTCGATCACTAGGCCGTATTTCTGAGCCTATCACACGTGATCTTCTTAAATTCCCGTTTCCAAGGGTGAAATTTATTCGATGTCGGCTTCCTATCCTGCAGAATGCGAAAGTCTCGAAACATCTACTGTTCCCTGGAGTCCAATTCTGCTACTCCTATCCTGGATAACCGGCTATTTATCTAGCTTGAACGGCTTCTCTGTAGATCTGTCTATCGATCCTAACGAAAGTCTATACGGATCGAGGTCTCCTCTAAGACCTATAGATTTAGTTTATAGCAGCTAACACTTCTCAATTCTAGTATTTTTAGAATAGTTCGCCTGCTTTCTGGAGATAATGTTTATAGTCTCCTATCTTCTTTATTTGAACTGTTTTAACACTCCTACGTTTCGAACCTTATTCTGTTCTTCCCTTTTAGGTTTCTTTAATTTAAATAACAGTTTATCTGTCTGGTACGATCCTTCCGTACGTTATGATCTATTCGTTCGTATATTTAACGACCTATCCCCTTTAAGTCCGATGTTCGCAGCCTGCTCTGACTATATCTTATGAATTTTCACTTTAACTTGTATACAGTCGGGCCTAAATCCTATAATTAGGATTTTCCTAATATTTCACTACGGCGATACTTTAAAATTTCGTCTTGACCACTCCTTATGGAGGCACGCAAGTCGTTAATACTGTGACGCCTGTGGCTATCGGATCTTACTTCTGCGGTGTAACACAGCGTTCCTCCCCTCAAGGAGTACTGGTAGCTGTTTTCGATGTAACGCAGAGTTACGTCCCCTCACGGACTGTCGGAATGACTACTTCTACGTCGTGGTGCAGCACTTCCCCTCACGGAGTGCTCGTATGACTGCATGTGCTGATATAACTTCACGTCCTCCTGGACGGATTCGTACTGCGTGATGCGTGGCAACACCCCTCGGGCTGTTCAAGACTGCATGTGCTGTGATGTAGCCTTACGCCCCTCACGGGCTATTCGAGACTGCATGTGCTGTGATGTAGCCTTACGCCCCTCACGGGCTATTCGAGACTGCATGTGCTGTGATGTAGCCTTACGCCCCTCACGGGCTATTCGAGACTGCATGTGCTGTGATGTAGCCTTACGCCCCTCACGGGCTATTCGAGACTGCATGTGCTGTGATGTAGCCTTACGCCCCTCACGGGCTATTCGAGACTGCATGTGCTGTGATGTAGCCTTACGCCCCTCACGGGCTATTCGAGACTGCATGGTTGGCTTGGTAAACCCCGAAGCTTTATACTATTTTACTACAAAAAAATAAGACTCTAGCCTTTTCTGTGGTCAACTTCTAAAATAATGGTGCCACAAATATAAAAATTATACCT
Source organism: Meconema thalassinum (assembly GCA_946902985.2). Lineage (NCBI taxonomy): Eukaryota > Metazoa > Arthropoda > Insecta > Orthoptera > Tettigoniidae > Meconema > Meconema thalassinum. Next base: position 346,213,038 of record OX336392.1, read on the forward strand.
TCCGAAAGCTCGTCTTCTCAATGTCAAATGATCTTATTGCACCTAAGAATCGATCGTGCAATTCGGAGATATTAATTAATTTCTCGTCCTCAATTGTGTGGGTGTTGCATTTCTTTTGCTCTCTCCCCTCCACAGAGGCTTAGGTACTTCCCCAATGACGTCGTCTTACGTCGGCAGTTTTTTTCTGCGCAATTATTAAATGGTTTCTCTTTACTGAAAAATCTCTCATTCAAAATGATTCACTGTACTGTGCTTGTTTACTCATTATTATGCTCGTAAACGTGTTAATTTTAATTATTCCTCTTCTGGCGCATAAGCGGCGTTGTCAATTTCCAGCAACGTCAGCTCGAATTCCGATTCAGGCTTCCTTGTCTATCACGGTGGAAATTTCCATTCAGTTATTAATACTCGTGACCAGCCCTCTCTTGAATGTCGAGTGGGGTGATCTCATCTAAGGAACATCTGTCCCTAGTCGCTTGCACAATGTTAAGCTATAATCCTGGCTTAAAATCTCTCTCCGTTCCTTTATGAAACTATACGTTTCTTTCATTTCTTCCTTAAGGACATGGGTTCGACCTTCATGGACCCTATGGCCCATGGGTTCAATACTAAGTGAAATAACCTGTTCAGACCTTGATCACCTATGCAACGTAGCAACTCAGTCGGTATTATCATCTATGCTTTGTGCTTTGTTGCTACTTAAGTCTTCTAGTGCTCTATCAAATTCTAATCTCAATATTATATCTTCTGTCCCATCCTCATCAATTTCCTATTCTCTTTCTATTACAAGAGTCTCAATCTCCTTACCCGTATACAAACACTCTATGTAACCTTTCCATCTCTCAATCTTTTCATCTCAATCTTTTCATCTCTATCTGTTAGTTTTCCATCTGAGTCCTTAAAATTACAGCACTTAAATCTTCTTTCTCCCAAAAGTAATCTTAATTCCTCGATAAGCTGCATCTATATTTCCTACTTTCAGAAAATTTGCTATACTTGCACATTTCTCATTTTGCTTCCTTGTACTTTTTGTTTACCTCATTTCCAGACGTCCGTAGTCTGCTGGCCCGCTTTCATCCCTTCCATTCTTGTGCTTTAGTCTTTCATCCATTAATTTTAGTATATTTTGAGTAATTCACAGTTTTCTACCCGTTTCTACCCCTCTACCAATGTTTTCACCTGTGGATTTTCTTATGTCATTCTCCAAAAGTGCACATTCCTCTGCATTTGAAGTTTGTTCTAGGTTCTTCATTAGCCCTTCCCTTATACGCCTCATGAATCTTTCGTTCACGACGTTCTCTTTCAGTTTGTCTCTCGCTCACCCTTTTTGACTTTTGATTTTTCTTCAGTTTCTTCAGCTTTAATCTGCATTTTATAACGACCATATTGTGGTCAGACTTAATGTCAACACCGGGGTATGTTTTTCAATCCAAATCTGGTGTCGGAATCTCTGCTTGACCATAATGAAGCCAATTTGGAAACGTCATGTAACCCTTGGCCTCATCCATGTGTATATTCTTCTGTTCTGGTTATTGAAAACGGTGTTACCAATGACCAAATCGTGGTCGTTGCAGAATTCTATCAGCCTGCTTCCTCGATCATTCCTATCACCTGATCCGTATTCTGATATGTTCCCTTATCTTTCTTTTCCTACCTCAACATTCCAATCTCTCATCACTATAACATTTTCGTCACCCTTGACGTGCCCTGGAATTTCATCTATTTCTTCGTAGACCTTTTTAACTTCTTCACCATAAGCATGACTGGTAGGCATATACAGTACAATTGAACTACTGTGGTGCACGTAGGTTTCATATCAATTTTAACTATGATAATCCGTTCATTATATTGCACATAAAGAATCCACCCGCTGTCCAAGCTTCTTCGTCAATATGAGACCTACCCCCGCGTCGCTGATTTTGATTTAGTGCCAATGATCCTATAGTCTCCTGACCAAAAGTCCTATTCTTCTTGCCAACACACTTCACTAATTCCAACCAAGTCAAAACTCAACCTATCTATTTCCCTTTCTACGTTTTCAAATCTGCCACTGCCAATCAAACTTCTACCATTCCACGATCGGATCCGTAGAATGTCATATTTCATCTGTGTTACTTCTGTGATGTCAACCGCCTCACCAAAAAAGTAGTAGAACTAGAAAATGTAAAGGACAAAGGACAAGTAACAACAGAAATAAAAGACAGGGAGGAAAAATGTCCTCAACCCTCGAAGAACGAAAACTGAGAGACTTGAAAATGGGAAGAACAATGGAAGGCATACAGGAATGGGAAAGAGGAGATGGTGCGTCCGGAAGGCAATGGAAAAGGGGGGAAAAGGACCCAGCTCTAGAATCTCCTCAGGTCATCAACTCCCAAGCTCATGAGTCATGGGTCCTTGAGGGCGTAGCATTATCCAAAGTGCACCATGAGTGGTAAGGCTACATACACCCTGCCTCATTCAGGGTCTTGTGCAGGAGGCAGGAGTTACCATGAAAAGAAGAAATCTGATCTCTCAAAGAATTAGGGTATCAGGAATGAAAAGACAAGGTCTAATGAAAGCGAGAATATTAAGGAAACCCTAGGTCTTGGGTACCCTAACTCTGTCGTGGTCAGAAGACAACAAGAGTTCATCAAGGGATATTGACAGGAATGGTGACAGAGAGGAGACCGGTGCAAGTAGCCATAAGTGGAAGCAATGCAACTTACTATGTCGTCGCGTGGTCGCTAAACTACGTCCCACTAGACGTGAGCCCCTGAGGGTCTAGTGCTTCTACTTACACGAATCCCTCACATTTGGGCATCCTCAAATGGCAACCAATTGTGACGGGATTTAATACCGCGACCTTGAATACGGTAGGCGAGAACCTTACTGACAGCGTCACACAGATGCCTCAATGTTAGATGAGAGTAGATGTTTTGCAAGGCTCTCAATGAAGACGGTAACAATGGTCGGGCCACTCGCCAGGTCGTATTTAGCTGGCACAGTGACATCAATGTGTTGCTCAATGGGACAGCTGAGATACTCGTACACGCCTTCATGGCATTCCCCACATGTGACATTACGTTCAGGATCGAACTTCGCAAGGGAACAAGCAAATGTTTGCTGAAATGATAATCATAACGCTTGTGTGTAAGCAAAAATTATTGATGATGATAATTGTGGGTTTAAAGGTCCTAACATCTAGGTTATCAGCCTCTAATGTTTGGGAGTTAGTGAAAGATAATTATGAATTTAAACCAACTACTCGAACTATTGACTTGACAGCTAACTTACAGTACGTACAGTAATAGAAGAAGAAAAGGGCAAGAAGAAGGAATAATTCAAATGAAATACAAGGAAAAGGAATGCCCTCAACCCTCGAACAATTAGGACTGAAGGGACTTGGAAAGATGAAGAGCCATAAAAGACAGATAGGAAAGGGGAAAAAAGAGAGGCTCTCCTCCCTGCGGAAGTCACTGAAAAAGAGGGAAAGGAACCCAGCTAAGGAATCCCTCGGGATCACCAACTCAAGAATGGGCCAGCCATGAGTCTTTGAGGGTGTAGCACTATCCAAGGAGCACCATAAGTGATGGAGCTACAGGCACCCTGTATCCCTTAGGGTCTTGAGAGAAGGCAGGAGATATCATGAAAATAAAATGAAGAGGTCTGACCCATCGAAGAATAACTGTATCAGGAAAGATAAGACAAGGGCCAATTAACTCAATGCTGAAAAGTGAAAGGTTCACACAGAAAGATTAATACAAATTTTGATGAAAGTTAAAATTTAGAGGTGGACACCTAAATATGAAAAAACTGATTATAAAAAAAATAAACAAAAATGTATGGAAAACAAAATCACCCGCGGTTGGCCGATGCACGAGTAACAGCCGAGTGGAACATCACCGCGCGCGACGGTGCTGATATATAAATATTACCGTGTATAAGCAGTTCAAGAACTTTGGAAGCTTACGGACAAAATATGATCAATACACAAATGAAATTTGCGCCAGAACGCCATGGCAAAAGCCACATTCAACTAGAAAAGGAATCTGCTCACCAGCAAGTTCAGTTTAGAACTAAGGAAGAAATTGGTGAAGTGTTACATCTGGAGCATTGCACTGTACGGGGCAGAGACATGGACAATGAGACAAAGGGAAATAAAATTCTCAGAAAGTTTTGAAATGTGGAGCTGGAGGAGAATAGAGAAGATCAAGTGGACAGATCGTGTGACAAACGATGCTGTACTGAGAAGAGTAGGTGAGAAGAAAACTTTTTCTGAATACAATTCTTCAGAGGAAGGCCAACTGGATCGGCCACATGCATAGACATGAGGGGCTCATGCACGACGTCATTAAAGGGAAGATCAAAGGAACGACATGACGGTGAAGAAGAAGAAGAAGAAGAAGAAGAAGAAGAAGAAGAAGAAGAAGAAGAATGACATGAAAGATGAAAGGAGTTACAGCAGGTTGAAGGAAGGAGCTGAAGACCAGGAACATTGGCATCTGAAATTCTCTGTACGAAGACATGACCTGCCACTAGGCAGAATACTGCATTATAATGATAATAAGGAGTTTAAGTTTCATGAAAAAAGACTGACAGTCAGTCTGAAAGACTAGACATAATATAATTTTAAATGCTACAAATGCCACAAATGCTGCGTGAACTCAAAGTCCGTTAGCAAGTGCAAACCAAGGTCAAAGGAGGTAGCTAGCTGGATGACGTCACGCTCACCGGGGCGCGCGGGGAAAGGAGGAAGCTCAAGCAGTACTATGACGTCACACACCTCAGTGCATTCTCGGTACATTTCGTCCCGTCACCGTAACGTAACGCCAGACCCCAGCGAAGTCGACATAATCATTTAAAATGATAAAATAAGTGTATCATCCCTGAGATATTCATATTGTTATGAAAGACTGCGCTGCGCTTATCGCCCCCTTCAATGTGATGCATGGTATTAGGATGAATGTGGATGTATTAATTGAGTGACATTAGTGCCTATTACGTAAAACCAATGTGTTACTAGCAGTGGAATGTCTTTGCTTGGGTATGAGACTAGGCACTATGAGGAATAAGAAGAGTCTTGGGTTTCGAAGTCTTTAAATATTAACCACCTGTTTTATCGTAGCTGTAAGGATTGACCTTCTTATGTAAATATCCCACGTCGTGGCTTAACGACTTGACGCCTGGTCTCCTGGAGCCAGGTAATTCCAGTATTGATCGCTGGTGGAGGGATCTTTATATGCCACATTCCAGCTTATGACCTGACTGCGATACAGGAGAACAATTTAACCCCGACCTCACATACACAGATATTTCGCTAAGAGAAACACAGCAGACGAAGCACAGTCACGTGCTGGTAACAGTGAGAAACTACGGTCTGCTTAAGACGAAAGAACATCATTGAGGGTGATCGCTCTTTGTTGAATGTCAGATAAGTGGTTGTCAATACCTGAGACCATCCAGTAACCGACAATATGCTCTTCATTTGCTTTGGCCCGCTTCAATGGAATTGTTTAAGATTTTTATTGATTTCTTATGAATTCCTTCAAAATACGGGCAGTTGCAGAATACCTGGCTACGGAACCAAGAAGGGCTTTCATGTAGTGTATTAAAATTAATCTTAACGGTTCCGCTGTTGGATCTAATGCAGGTATGTCCCAGGAAATAGAAAGTTAGTTAAAACTCAGCATTTTTTTTCTATGTTTATGCCGTGTCTTGTGCGGGGTTTCGCCTAGGAACACCAAGATGGGCTCATCAGCGGGCTCTTGGTGTCCGTGCCCGGAACCTCACTGGAGTAGCGAACGGTGCACTACCTCCCTTCTTATAAGCTCAAGCAGCCTTTCACCTTTAGCAGGTGCGTTTCACAAGAAGGGAGGTAGTGCACAGTTCGCTACTTCTGTGGGGGTCCAGGTACGGACACCAAGAGCCCACTGATGAGCCAGCTTGGTATTCCTAGGCGAAACCCCGCACAAGACACGGCATAAACCTAGAGAAATTGCTGAGTTTTTATTCCTTGGTCGTGAAAGCCAATATACAAAGGTGGTTCAAAAAGTTAGTTGCACTAACGCGCTGCAGCAGCGCGCTGTGTGTCGCAAACGTGGGCACAGCGGAGAAAGGGACAGACACTGCCCACACGTCTGTTAGGCAGGTCGCTGTGGTGTCTCGTCTTGTATGGTGTGAATAACGGCCAAAAGCAATGGCGCGTCGACTGGACGTTCACTCCAAATATGAGGTGCGTGCGACAATCCGATTCCTATGGGCCAAAAGGAAGAATTGCACGGACATTCATCGAGAAATTAGTGCTGTGTATGGGGAGCGGGCAATTTCCCGGCAAGGGATCGTAAAGTAGTGTCAACAATTCGAAGCCGGACGCACGGATATCACGGACGAATATCGCGAGGGCAGGCCCGCAACGTCCAGGACCCGTGCAAATGTCAACAGTGTGAATGCGATCATTAGACAGAACGGTGGTCGACATTCTCAGACCGATGAGGAGGTGAAGGCCGCTGTCTCCGTGTGGTTGCAGAACGCTGGAGGAACTTTCTATGCATCCGGAATCGACAAGTTGGTTGTGAATTCGCAGAAATGTTTGGAGTCTTTTGGAAACTATGTGGAAAAGTGACGTTACATTGTGTGTCGTTATAGGCGTGTTGCTGTTGTATAGGTGGTGTAATAAATGGCCATAACTGGGAAGTGCAACTTATTTTTTGATCTGCCCTCGTACCATCATTTTACAAAGTTATTTATTTATTCTTGTTGTGAGGAGCGTAACAGCGAGGTATTCTCTCCACAGAAGATAGGAACCCTTGCACACGTGCTGAGATCCTGCCCACATGGAGAGGCGCAGCGGAACGCTAGAGACCATCTCAGATGCGGTCAGCAGGAGCATGTGCAGCTTCCTTGAACCATCGGCATCAACACCGATAATTTAAGTTACACAGCAGACACCTTACGCCCTCGTCCGTCGGTCTCTCGCGGGCCCCCAGTAGGACAGAGTTGAAATGTCGTTCATTGGACGAATATTGTGTTCGTTGACGCTGTCTTGGCATTTCTACAATGTTTACTCACACAGCACAGTGCTCGAAACAACAGACCACTCGTTCAGTAGGTCAAATACAGCTGCTATAGCTCAATATCTGATTCCTGCTCGATCTACCCCGTAGGACGGATGTAAGTCCAGCACTTGGAGATCAGCTCGCCAGGCTGCTAACGTTCTGGTTGACTGGAGACGCCAATCACTGTGCAACAAACCCCTGCCAGACCGAACACCAAAGTTAGGAGAAGTATAATCGACAGGAATACAGTAAAATCAGTTGGATGATATCCTACTTACGTGTTGTCCTTACCAGGTTCCTACTCATACCACCAATTACGGAGATTTTATACATCAATATCTTTAAATCCCGGGTTCTAAAATAAAGTTTATGCTTGACGGTGTCGAAATGTGAATATTATGTGTCAGAGAACCTTATCATAATGAGGGTCATTAAAGTACTAGATTTCATTATGATACGGTTTCTCCAACCAATCAGAGCTCACGATTTTCATTCATTGACCAATTAGGTAAGGATATCTTCGCACATGCGCTCAAAATGCAACATGTCGGACATAAATTACACGGTTTGAAAGTTGACAATGTAAAGGATATCGGATCAACCATTGTAGTTACAATCCCAAACACAAGGACAAAATCAGCACGAACCTTTACGGTAACAAGAAAATACTATGAAATATGCAAGAAATTTAAGAATCTACGTCCAGAATTTTGCAACACACCTTCCTTCTACCGTAGCCCATACCAACATGGAAAGTGTGCACCGTCCGTAATGTTTGCATAAAAAAAACTGCGGATTATTGCAAAATAAATAGCACTGTACCTTAATATCCGCAACTCCAATTTCTACACAGGGCATTGCATTCGTACGATTTCGCCGACAATTCTAGTGAATGCTGCTGTTAATATAAACACACTAGAACGTCATGGACGAAGCAAGCATTTGACATTTGATCCAAGAAATTTATTTCTTATGCGAAACTTTTCTGCCATATGTCATGACTGTTCTACTTGAGACTCCATTGATTTTCCTTCCGTTGACATTCTATACGCATCGAATTTGGAGAATAACTAGTTGATATTACGAAACATTTGAATTTTAAAGCGTTTGTAAGAGACTATTTTGAAGGCTATTATTTGACCAAAATAACATAATGATCCCACATAGTACCTGTGCGCTATCTGTTGGTGCTACTTCAGGATAAACAATGTTTCAAAGCTTTGGAATTCGTTATTGGGTAGAGAGCAAATGCTGATCCCACACAACTCCCAAGAATAAGAAGTCAACCGACAGAATCTCGACAGATATTTATGAATTTTTATGTTTGAACATGTAATAATAGTACATTATGCAACGAGCCTATCATGGGAATAAGAAAGACACGAGTATGTTTATAAAACGTCGTATGCGAGTTTTATAATTTTCATACGAGTGTCTTAATTACCATAATAGGCGAGTTGCATACGACTGTTTATGTTCGGCGATAATTATTATAACTGTTGTATGTTCGAACATAAATATTCATAAATATCTGTCGAGATTTCGCCAGTTTTATGTACTGAACAGAGCGCATGAGACGCAGAGAATGCCTTGTATTTGACCATGGCCTCCTCTATTACCCTAGTATGACACTAGGCCAGGCAGTGAAATTTAAATTAGAAGGGCGTGGAACTCAGCGCATCTAATTATCTAATTGGTCAAACAACTGTTTCTTGAGCTCTGATTGGTGGGAGAAACGGTTTCATAATGAAAAATAGTGTTATAATGGGACTCATTATAGTACAGTTTTCTGACATATAATAGTCAGGGTCGAACATAAAGTTATATTATCGTCGAACGTATGCAACTCGCCTATTTATTTATTTAATCGTGTCACGGAACATACATCACAAAACAATAGAACAATTGCATGTGGTACTATAAGAAAACCATGAATTCCCTGTATACACTGCATAATTGGCTAAATATTATTATATTATACACGCACTCATACTCAAATCAAATACTGAGACCAGAATTTTGCCCCGAAGGGGATCTTTAACGTGCCAGTAAATCTACTGACACAGCTCCTTCGCGTTTGCGCACCCTCAAATGCCACCTGACTGCGTCATGATTCGATCCTGCAACCTTGGGTATAGCAGGCGAGAACGTTCCCGCTGAACCACGCAGCCAGTCATAACCCGGGTTCGATTCCAGGTTAATGAGTATGAGGTTTTCCAAATCACCTCCAGTGATTCGAATTGCGCGTGATAAAGAAGCTCCATGACTTACGATATGGTTAACAGCCACGTAAAACTACAAATTTTATTTTGGTTTATTTTTTAACTTACCAGAATAAGCGTTACATGAATTATTTCATATTTGAATATATGAGAGAATGTCGCTGATTTGAAATGAATGTTACTTTTTTTCTAAAGTATGAGGTGTAGTTCAAAGCTATGCGCCGCCGATAGGAGGTCCTGTTCTAGATCACTTGCTTGTTGCAGACTGGAGAAACGCTCGTACATCTCGTATATTTATATCCGGACACCAGAAGCGTCTTCCGTGGCTAGGTGCTGAGGACGTCCGGTGACTAAAAATGGGACAGAAGCCGTTCCGAATGTCGACCTGGTAAGTTGGCAAACTTGACGATAATCATGAGGCTATTTTCTGGAGGAAGTACGCTTTCAATTATTGAAGTTCCGAATCATGCTTTTTTATTTTGTTTGCGGGGATGGCAATCCCAGTTTTCGGAATACGCTGGGAACTGCTGAAAAACTCGATAGACCAATGATGATGATAATCGTATTACGGGGCCTAATATCTAGGTTATCGGCCCCTAAATATTGACCAATGCAGTTACACTAAAATATAATGGAAAGCTCTCCAAAATATGAGGGCGGTTCCCTGCACGTTCCGATGACTAGACTCGCTGTTGTAGTTTTCGGCTTGAAAATGCTTGCTGAAGGCTTGGCGAAATATCTACTGTTAAATGGTAGGGAACATTGTGAAATAACTGTTTCTATAACAGACAGCAAAAATAAAACAAGTAGTTCCGTGAAGAACTAAATAGCCTATTTGCATATATCCTACTTATGTTAATTTGCTCTATCAACTCACAAAATTTCTGTTTGATTGCTGTAATAGATTCGTAGATATTGAGAACCGTCTAAATATTTCGGCTGGTCGCCATGTTGGATTTTTATTTATGTAGGCCATAGAGTTATGTAGGCCTACTCTTACATGAAGATTATTGCGTAGGTGTACTGCATTATTCAAACTTCAATCACATGATTAGGACACAAGAAATAAAAACGAAAATTTTTAAAGTTGGCACAGTCGCCAGCTTGTGGTTATGAAAACAATTGAAATAAATGTGTATGAGCATTAACCGTACCAAATTTCACTGTGTTCGGATGGTTAAATCGCGAGAATGGTCCATTTAAATATTATAATTTCGCGTCGCCGCCATGCTGGATTTGTGCTCACCAGGTTATTGAAAGTCCCAAAGGTGAACTTATGTTAATAGCCTTTATCAACATACAAAATTATAGTTATATTGCTGTCATAGATTAGTAGATATTGAGAACCGTTGAAATATTTTGGATGGTCGCCACGTCGGATTTTTGTATATGTAGGCCATAGTGGTATGTACTGTTAGATGACAATATTATTGCGTAGGCTCATTATTCAAACGTTGACTCCCAGCGAATGATTAGGACACAAGAAATGAAAACTTAATTTTAAATTTCGCACAGCCGCCATCTTGAGGTTATGTAAACAATTGAACTAAATTAGATGTCAGTGCGTTACAATGTGTATAAACATTTGCGGTAGCAAGTATCACTGCGCTAGGATTGTTAAATCGCGAGAAACATCTATTCAAATGTTTCAAGGTTTTTGAAAGTCACATAGGTAAACGCCAAGAAGTGCCCTTTATCACCGTACAAAATTTCATGGTGATATCGGTTATTGTTTTGAAGACATAGAATGCCGGTGAAATATTTCCCACAGCCACCATGTTGGATTGGAGAAACGTAATAAAATTTGAAGGGCACGGTCGGTGTCAGACTAAATAGTACTATTAGATTTTATTAAGGACACACACACATACACACACGCATACTGTACACTCACGGACAATAGTTGATCTCATAAGCCGATGTTTTTATAAATGAAAATAGACTGAAACTAAGGGAAATGAACGATAGGGAAGTTAAATGCCCTCAACGCTCGAAGAATGAGGATTGAGGGACTTGGAAATAAGTAGAGCCGTGCAAGGCAGATAGGAATAGGAAAGGGAAAGAGGAGAGGGTCCGCCCCGAAGTCAAAGGAAAGACGAAGTAGTGGAGCCTAGCACAAATACGTGGAAGCACTGCCGGACTCAACTGGAGTCCCCTGGTCGCCAACCAACGTCTTATTAGTTGTGAACCCCTGAGGAGGTACGGTGGGTAGAAAGGTTGATGATGATGATAATTCTTGTTTTATGGGGTCTAACATCTAGGTTAACGGCCCCTAATGAGGGTAGAAAGAATTGGCACGGTGCAAGTTTAGGGACTCTCAACATTTCTTTAAAGATATAGTCGGAGGAATATAATCATCAGTGGTCCCTTTATTGCAATAATTTAACACTGGACCTTACCAAATATTGTTTCGCTAATAGAAATGTTATCTCTGGGAATAAGAGAACTCTATTTTGTTTCAAGCCTCTCCCAAATGATAACACCCACAAATTAGGACCAATATTGTAATTGCCTGCACAGGCTGGTAAAGAGCACTCTCGTAAATAAAGTAAATAAAGAAGAAAATAATTGATCAATACATCTATTAAAATATTTCCCATTTGTTTGGATTAGTATCTCGCTTGAACTAGTTCATTTCATTAAACGAAACATGGACTACATGCTGGTTTTCAATTACGTCATTTAATTTGACACATCAACGTTGACCCATTTTGTTGGTTTAAACACGTGCATAATATAAATGTACATGTTATCAGCTAGATATTGAATTTGACAAGAGATTATAGGCAACGAGAACTCTACCGGTCTAATCTCTGAATGAAGTCGCTGACTGCGAGCGGAGCGATCAGGTCAGCGACGCTTGACTACCAGGTACGCGGTGCGACACAATGCGCTCCTTTGCCTGGATTGGTAGATAGAAAGGAGAGTGATTTAGTGGTTGTAATTATTATTTTGCTAATAATTAAGTAATTAATATTTTAATTGGACTGGCGCGGGCTCGTGTCGGTCATGGAGCAACCGACAGAGCCCCGCCAGCTTCGCCATTGAGGTGTTAAGGGAGTTGAATTAATGATAATAATAAAATTTGTTGGGTTTGAATATTTTTTGTTGTTAATTTACGGTGAATGACTAGTTAAAATAGACCAAACTTTGACTACTGACTGGCTAGATGGTGAGCCTTAATGTGTTCGCTTAGACATCCGTGGCGACTTTCAGCAGCTGCTTCAGCGTGATAATCATACTCATCATACTACTGTAATATATAAAAAAAATTCCTCTCGGCACGCCGGAAGGCGGAGGTAGATTTCACCGGGCAAACTAGGGGATAGGCTATAATAGGCAAAATATGCAGGTTTTCGTAGGAGGATCAGACCTCATTTATTGCGAGAAAGTATTTTACAATTGGAGGTTAGTTAACATTTTTTCGTCTTTCTATGCATACTTTTAACATTTTACTGTCTTATGGGGATGGTAACCTTCTTGTCATTTGGGGTTAATTTTTATACTTGTGATCACACTGTCCTTATGCAAGGTTTGGAACTAATGTGTAACTATCTAACAGTCTGTTACTTCTTCACGCAAAATTTTATCTCCCGCAGAGATGTTGGTTGGTTCCTCAGTTTAGGGGCTGCGACAAGGTGGTCATGTAACCCCGTGTACATTGGGTGTGTGTAGAATCTGTCTGATAAACGGTGTTATTTGTGATGACTGTATTAGTCTGTAATTCAGGTAAGGTCTGCAGACGGTCAATTTTAAGTAGTAGTACCTACTTTGGTACAAAATACTAACGTCAACAACACCTAGCTGTGAACTTGGCTGCTAGATGCCACCGCAACCAGCAACTTGCAACGAACGTTGTAACTTCCCTCCGAAGGAAAGCATGCTGACGGATTTTTAGCGCTCTTAGAAAATCCGGCGACTTTGGCCGGCTTTGAACCAGCACCTTGGGCATAGAAGTTCAGCATGCTACCAGTTAGCCGCTTCCCTCATAGTCAGATGGAACAAGAAGTTCCGTGACGAACTAAAGAGCCTACTTTTCTTAAAATTAAGATTCATGCCATAGATTAATCTACAGTATATGAACCTATATAGAATAATGACGAAATTAAGTGGGTAATATCGAAATGTCTTAATTAGTTCGAAATAAGGTATACTAGGCATAATGTAGCCTAATAGAGCAATACATTGGCAGCTCTGGTGACTGAATATATTCTTACTTCCATCTCCTAAGGTACAGAATACAAAATGCGGTTGAAGTCCAAAGGATGTTACATGGATTTAGACATTGGATCTATTAGTACACGTAAAAGCATGTTGGCAACAATGTCATGCGAGTGCTGATCATAAATAATCTGAAATATTATATATTTTTATGCCAATTTTGGATGAAATCCATTTGTTGGTATAGAAGTTACATGTATTTAAAAATTGGTCCTATCAGCAGGCTTAGAATCATTTTGGTAGAACTGACGTATATAAGTTACTTCAAATTAATGTAAAATGTCGGGTAATTTACGTGTGCATAGTTTAAAGCTGTCGGCTTGCATACTTTCTGATATATTTGGATACGAAATAGAGAGCAATTATTAACAGTTGGCAGCCCTGGTGGCTCTTAAGAATACACTCAGTCATATATGTTTATGTACACATATTACATACAAAATTTGGTTGAAATCCAATTGATAGTGTAGAAGTTATATGCATTTAATAATTGGACTTATCAGAAGGCTTAAAATTATTTTGGCAACGCTGTCATGGTTGGCCACCTGGAAATTAAACTGAAATAGTATTATCTACATGTGTGCCAATTTTAGAATAGCTCCCATGTATACCTTCCAAGATATCCAACATGGAGCTCAAATTTCTAGTGCGTTTTTTTAGCAGTTGGTAGCACTGGCATCTTTTTCAAATATGGGCCTGAGATATTCCGGTATACATCTTTACTCATACTAAATTTGGTTTCGATTGCTGCAGCCTTTTAGGAGATGATAGGGGGGACACACACACACACACACACAGCCAGACAGACAGACAGAAGGACAGACAGACAGACAGACAGAAGGACAGACACAATTTCCCGGATATATCTTATAAGTCTACTTATTCCTCATTTTTGAAAAGTGTGAAAAGTAGGCTAACAAGTAGTTCCGTAAAGAACTATACAGCCTATTTTCATATATCCTGCTCATGTTAATTTCTTCTAACAACATACAAAATTTAAGTTTAAATGTTGTAACAGATTCGTAGATATTGAGAACCGTCTAAATATTTCAGATTGTCGCCAGGTTGGATTTTTATTTTTGTACTATTACATTAAGATTATTGTGTACGTGTGGTATTCAAACTTCAATCGCATGATTAGAACACAAGAAGTAAAAACGAGATTTGAAAATTACGCACAGCAGCCATTTTGTGATTATGCAAACAATTGAAAAAATTAGATGCCAGTGGATTAACATTTGTATAAGCATTTAATGTGCAACGTTTCACAGCACTCGGATAGTTAATTCGCGAGAATCGTCCATTTAAATATTTATAGTTCGCGTCGCCGCCATGTTGGATTTGTGCTCACCAGGTTAATGAAAGTCCTATAGGTGAATATATGTTCATAGTCTCTATGAACATAAAAAAATCAGTTTGGTTGCTGTAAAAGATTCATAGATATTGAGAACCATCTAAATATTTCGGAAGCTCGCCATTTAGGATTGTTATATGTATAGGCCATAGAATTATATACCATTCAAGGACAATTATTGCCTAGCTTCATTATTCAAACTTTCACTTCGATCGCATGATTACGACACAAGCAATAAAGACTTAATTTTAAAATTTCGCACAGCCGCCATATTGAGGTTATGTAAACAATTGATTTAAATTAGATGGCAGTGCATTACAATCTGCAAAATCATTTACTGTACCACATTTCACTGCGCTCAGAGAGTTAAATCACGAGAAAAGTCTGTTAAAATATTTCAAATTCGCTTGGTCGCCATGTTCATTTTTTACTTTACAAGTTCATGAAATATACATAGATAAACTTGTACCAGTACCCTTTATCACCGTACAAAATTGCAGGGTAATATCTGTAATAGTTTCGGAGATATAGAATGTCAGTGAAATATTTCGCACAGCCGCCATTTTGAGGTTATGTAAACAATTGAACTAAATTAGACTCCAGTGCATTACTATGTGTATAAACACTTGCTGTACCTACTTTCATTACGTTTGGATGGTTAAATCGTGAGAAAAGTCTATTTAAAAGTCTCAACTTCGCTTGGTCGCCATGTTCGTTTTCTACTTTACAAGTTTATGAAATATACATAGGTAAACTTGTGTCAGTACCCTTTATCACCGTACTAAATAGCAGGGTGATATCTGTAATAGTTTCGGAGATATAGAATGTCAGTGAAATATTTCGCTCAGCCGCCATTTTGAAGTTATGCAAACAATTGAACTAAATTAGACACCAGTGCATTACAATTTGTATACACATTTGCTGTACCAAGTTTCATTATGTGTGGATAGTTAAATCGCGAGAAAAGTCTATTTAAAATTCTCAACTTCGCTTGACCGCCATGTTCGTTTTGTAGTCACCAGGTTTTTGAAAGTCACATAGGTGAACTTCTAGTAGTACCCTTTATCACCGTACACAATTTCAGGGCGATATCGGTAATAGTTTCGGAGATATTGAATGCTAGTGAAATATTTCGCACAGCCGCCATCTTGCATTGGTGAGACGTAACAAAATTTGAAGGGCACGGTCGAGGTCGCCGGGAATAGTGCTATGAACTTACCGAGTTTCATTGAAATCGCTCCAGCCGTTTAGATTTTATTAGGGGGGGACACACACACGAATCACACACACACACACACACACACACACACACGCACACACACACGGACAAAAGGTGATCTCATAAGCCTATTTTTTCAAAATTGAAAATAGGCTAAAAATGAATGTGATCTCGTCAATGGCGTTGTCTTGGCAACCTCTGATAGATCATCCCTTATCAATTTAAAAGCGTTGTTATGGTAACCTCTGATGGCACTTGGCATTTTTTTAAATTCCGAAATCATTTTTCTCATCCCTTGGCGTAATGGTGGGTCATATCAAAAATTATTTCAGACAAAAGTTTTAGGTAATTATTAGGGGAATATTTTCCTTTTGTACAGTTCTGATATTGTGCCTATTAAGAGAGATATGATTAATGTTTCCCGAAAAACCCACTTTTTTCCACCCCTTTGGTCAAGGGTTGGTGCTATCAAAAAACTTATTTGACATAAATTTTGGCACTTATCCGACACATATTATGAACTTTGAATGGATTCGATATTTCACGTATTAAGAGAGTTATAGCGAAATTTCACTTTTTCGAAAAAAGACCCCCATTTTCACCCCCTTCGACCGATTTTGCCCATTAACGAACTCGGCCTAGATTTTATAGGGATACATATTATGTAAAAAATTCAAAGTGATTGGTGCAAAATTACGGCAGTTATCGTGTCCACAAGAAACTGATATATATATAGATAGATAGATAGATAGATACATATATACATAAATTATATATAAACTTTTGAACTGGCAGTGGTTTTGGGGTCTGGGGGATGTGAAACGCGAAGATATGTCGAATTTTTCCGGAAGTCGAAACATGGTACCCATTGCAATAGTTAGCTTTCTAATGAAATCTACCTAAAATGAGATGGTGTGTGTCTGGCTTTCTGTCTGTCTGTCTGTCTGTGTGTTACTCAATAACGCAAGAACCACTGGTCCGATTTAAATGACATTTTGCATGGATGTAGCTGATTTACCATGTTTACATATAGGATACTTTTAATTTCGATATTTTGCACTATTAAAAAATGGCGACCATTTTAGTGACGTCACTACACCCTTTGGTTTCAAAATTTCATATTCCCATAGCAAATAAAAAGAGAAGGCTAAGAAATAGCAAAATTTTGATGGCACATATGATCTTCAAAATTTGATTTTCTATCCGAATGGTCCTTATCACTTTTCGTGTATCTCCAACGGTTAGCGAGTAAAACCCACATGTGTGTGACGTCACTACACCCTTAGGTTTCAAAATGTCATATTTCCATTTCAAATAAAAAGAGAACGCTAAGAAATAGCAAACGTTTGATGCATACAGGAGATTTAACATTTAATTTTCTATCCAAAAGGTCCTTATCACTTTTCGTGTATCTCTAACGGTTCGCGAGTAAAACCTAAATTTGTGCAATAAAACACGGTCAACACCGAGCGGTGCAGTATATCTCTACATACATAAAAATTAAAGTTTGTATGTTTTTTCGCAATTTCTACGGAAATTTGAGTTATTTACGCGTTTCAGACTGTTTTATTATGGATGCGCGCGAAAATAATTTGTTGGTCTGTCTGTCTGTTTGTTTGTTTGTCTGTGGACAATTTTGTTCCCTTATAACTCCAGAACGGCTGGGTGTATCAACGTAAAATTTGGTACAGATATCCATCAGAGGCACGACACTAATCATTGATGTAACCCTTCTCCGTACCTCTCATAAAAGAGGGCCTACCCCCTTAAAATACATGCTGAAATAGGAGTAGAAGGAAGAGACAAAGATCATTTTCAGCCCCTCAAAGTGAGAGACAAAACTCGGGGGCCCTAAAGGGTCCCCAAAATCCACATTTTAAGGCCCTAAAACCAACTGTTTTTGAGATATTCCCAGAAAACTAATTTCATTTAATAAACTAACTAGATGAACCCCGTCAAAACATGACGGACAATGGAAAACAAATTTACTGAAGAAGCTTCTTATATAAGTTACATTCTTTGTACGATTACTTTTTAGCACTATTGCAACTTTAAGGGCGTCAAAAGATAGCACTCTCAGCATTGCAACATATTGCTGGTCATGACTGAAAACGTGATGAGGTCATCATCATCTTGCACAGTTTCCAGCCACTGGCCGGGTCTGTTTGGAACACAAGCCTCTCCAACGTCTTCTGTCTTCCCACCATCTCTCAGCCTCCACCCTTGTCCAGTCTTCTCCTCTCTTCTTCACGCTTTCTTCCACCCCCTTCAGCCACCTGTCTCTCGGTCTCCCTCTTGGTCTCTTTCCTTCCCACTTCGTCTCGTGTATCCTCCTGGGTATCCTCTTCTCCTCCATTCGTTTTACATGTCCATACCATCTAAGTCTAGATTTCTCTATACCATCCTGTAAAGGTTCCTCCTTCATTAATTTTCTGGTCCTCTCATTTCTTATTCTGTCCCTCTTTGTAGCTCCAATACTGCTTCTCAAGAATCTCATCTCACTGGCCTGTATTTTGCTCTTCTCCTTCCTTTCATAACCCAGGTCTCCGAGGCATACGTCAGGATAGGGACATAGTACGATATATGATCTACTTGCTGTTCTGAGGGACATCCCTGCTCCATAACATGCTTCTCACACTCCTCCTGAATTCTTCTCCCTGTCTTCCCCGCTCATTTATTTCTCTTCCGTTTCTTCCATTCTCTTGTATCAGGCTTCCCAGATACTTGAAACTCTCCACTTTCTTCAGCTGTTCCCCACCAATTGTTATTCCCGTTGTGGTCCTTTCCTTCTTCCTTGTTGTGATCACCATCTCACTCTTATTTATGCTAAATTTCATCCCATATCCTTGTATTATTCCTTCCCACACGTCCAACTGTTCCTGTACCTCCTCCTCCTTGTTTCCACAAATCATCAAATCATCCGCAAACACCATTGCTTTCATCTTTCCTTCCCCAATTACTTGTGCCGCTCGGGTCATTATGTCATCCATCACCACAATGAAAAGTAACGGTGACAGTGCACTTCTTTGTTTCAGGCCGTTTCTCTGTTCCACCCAGTCCGATCTCTCTCCTCCCACTTTCACACAGCTCACGCTTCCCTTGTACATCTCTTTTATCCTCCTTATAGTCCATTTTTCTACTCCTCTATCCTCCAGGGACTTCCATACTTTGTTTCTGCATACACTGTTATATGCTTTCTCAATGTCCAGGAAGGCCATCAGTAGATCTGTTCCATACTCATAGTGCTGTTCTTGTAACTGACTTACAGCAAAAATCAAATCCACTGTGGACCTTCCTGCTCTGAAGCCATGTTGTTCTTCCCTCATCCCTCCTTCTATCCTTGTCATAATTCTCCTTTCCAAAACTTTCTCAAACATCTTTGCACAATGACTCATCAGTGTTATTCCCCGATAGTTTCTGCATTCTGTTCTACTACCTTTCTTGAAGATCGGGACAATTATTCCCTTTTTCCAGTCCTCTGGGGTCTTCCTTTCCTTCCATGCTGCCTTCATCACTCGGTACAACCATTGTATCCGCACCTCTCCTGCTGCTCTCACCATCTCCACACTCAACTCATCCACACCCGGTGCCTTCCCTCCTTATATCTTCCTCACTGCATCTTCCACTTCTTTCCATGTTAAGTCCTTTTCTGTTTGCAGTTCATCTACTGTACCTCTTCCCCGATTTCTTCTTCCTCGCCGTGGTTTCCATTTGGGTTCAGGGGTTCTTCAAAATATTATTTCCACATTTTCTTCAGTTCTTCCCTATTTTCTATCCCTTGTCCCCTTTTGTTCACCATTCTAACATAATCCGTAGGATCCTTCCGCCTCTTATTCTTTACCATCCCATACAGGACCTTTTTTGTACCTTCACTATCCTGCTGGTCATGACTTAAAACGTGATGAGGTAAATAGCCCAATACGTTCAAATGTTTCTCCTTGAGCTTGATTGTTTGTGATAAAGTAGGCCGAGCGAATAGGACATTGTTGCCTATTAAAAGAAAATGTACTGTACCTGCAAGTGTTTTATGGGAAGGTGTTAAATCAAGTCGTAGGATTTGAGCTCTCTGCCTAATATTACTGCACCTATTATATCCGAATCCAAGCAATTTCTTACATATTTCTTACAATTAATATATTACCATATATGAGTCCTTGGGAAACGTTCAGATTTCTAAGGAGTATAACTATGGCTCAAACGTTCGGAGTATGTGGGGGCGAATCACTTATTTCCAAGGAATTGAAAAATTCAATAATAGGGAAATGAAGTAGCTGGCTTTCATCTTCAGTATCCAATCTGTTAACGCTGATGTATGTGTTTGAACTACTGGATATAAGTTCAATGACTTTTAAATTAATATCATTACATTGTTGCAGCTTGGCAAATATTTTATATTCCAGCAGATCAATTTTACCCTCACAACAGTAAAGACCAAAGTAACCACGCATATATTTTACGCAAGAGAAATACAATGTAGAGCAATGTTTACATTTGATCGTCAAAGACCTTACAGTACACTGTACTGCATAATAACTGGAATTGTTTCTGAAATGGCCTATTTATATTGGATTTTAAATGTGGCTTCGTATTATTCGATAACACTATAGTGTCCTGCAATAACGGAGCCGCTAAATATTAAATGGCAAATAATACTTCCATTGCCGAAATCAATTGCGTAGTTAGACTCAGTACTCTAAACAAATAATCATTAATCAATTGTCTTATACAATGAAGTTCAACATGACCGTCCAGAGACTTTCATACTCAAGTTGGTTGGTGAGGAGAATGCGATGAGACTGATCGCTTAAAATAAATTCCTTATAATTGTTCCTGCCAGCGAAATTTTTTGCGATAGCTTGAAAACGCAGCTCAGAATGACGTTCTTCATTTTGTTATAAACAGTACGAAACTGCTCTAAATAAGCAATTTCCATCACGTGTTATAGGTTATGACAGTACATTTTGCAGGGGAACATAGAATCACTTCGCCAACTACTGGAACGACCATAGGCCTATACTCAATACTCACTTCGGCAGTCACCCTAATGGAGGCAGTTTTTGAATTATATGTCCCGTGCATGTCAAACATCGTATTAACACATGGAGGCCCACCTATTCTTGTCTATCGCCCCGGAGACCCGGGTTACATTTCCTGCTCTGCCAAGAAATTGAATTCTGGTCTGAGGGCAAAAACGGGGCACATTCAGTCTCTTGAGGTATAACTAAGAAGAGGAAGGTTTAATTCCCACCTCGACAATCTTGGATGTGGTTTTCCGTGGGTTCCCACTTCCACTTAAGGCAAATACCGGGATGGTTCCTAACTTAAGGCCTTGGCCGTCTCCTTGCCACTTACCACCTTAATTACAAATACACACAGTAATGCAGCCATCACAATAACACAGGTTATGAGAGAAAATTTCACACATACACACCCAAGTACACGGGGCTGAGTGACCACGATGTCGGAGCCCTTCAAACGAATTATGTTTGCCAAGTATCTCTTATGGCGAAAGCAATTGTGGACACGCGCGAGTGCCTGGAAAACTACTTTTTTCTTTAATAATTTAAGAGTATATCGACGATGCATAATTATAACTTTTAGTCTAGGACGCTAATAACTTGACCACCGAAGCATTGGGAAGAAATTGCAATATTAAGGTACATAAACAACATAGCCTACACATTCAACTGTCGGTTAATGTTCCTCAAAATTTCCCTTCTTAAATATTCCCCTCCTTTATAATTCTCCATCGCGTGAAAACGTGCCATGTCTTGGGTTTTAAATACATCGATGCAATGGTGCTGCCATCTGCTGTCAGTTACTGGAACTATATGGGCGATGTACTGCCATCTGTTGTCAGTTAGAGGAACTGATTGCAGATATTTAAACGGCGTACTGAGGACAACAGTTTGCTCTTTTGATCACATGCTGTAATGCAATGGTAAAACGGAAATAAAACGTATTGAGAGGGAATGTAGAAATATGTATCTTTTACAGACATAAAACCTTACTAATACTCCTTGATTAAACAATATTTCAGTGGTAAAAAAAAAAAATATCGGCGAGGGCTGGGATCGAACCGGTGAACTAAGGAACCACAGTCAGTCGCCTTAACCACATAGCTAATCACGCACTCTTGTTCGACAGCAGACGCAGCCATTCATTATCTTCAAAAGCTGCTGTCTAAAGGAAATAATCCATTTCATTATCCAAATAAATCAATGTTGCACATTCGTATACGTTCATACTGTTATTATATTTTATTGTCAGAACTTGGTTAATGTATGTTTTCAATTCCATGCAAGCTTATTAAATAACTTACATTTTAATGGACTTCTCACCGCCATTTTGTGATCACCCCAGGCGGATTGTGCGCATGCGTGAGGAGCTAGAATTCTGCTATTTTCTATATTAATTCAAAAATATACCGTAATATATTTGTTTATTTTATAGACACTCTGCAAATCTAGAGGCCAAGAGCTTTCGTTAGAGTGCTCTACGAAGTAAATCGGTTCTGTCGTTCTCTCAATCTCGTGGTAACAAAAATCACCTTACTGTTTTAAATATATAGAAGATAGATGAACGAATACAAGCCGGTAACCATGGCAACAGATTCTCAGAGGTCCATCTATTGCTGTAAGACGCAATGCAATTCCATTAATTACATTGGTGTGAAAGTTTGCAAACGGCTAGAAGGTTATCACGGAACCAAATTAAGCTGTAAAATGTATCAATACGTATAATGCGCTTAAGGGGGTCAAGGGGTACACTAGATTCTTTTCACGCGATTTACACCTGCGGGTGTGGTACGGCAGGTATATTATATTCCTATCCCTATATTATATTATTATTATTAGTATTATATTATGGCGTACAACGAGGAGACAAAGCCCCTCGGTGCCAGAAACAAAATTGGGGGCCTCGAAATCTACATTATAAGGCTCTAAAACCAACAGTATCTGAAATATTCCCAGAAAACTAATTTAATTTAATTTAACAAACTAATGAAGAAATGGAAATCGGTAACCATGACAACATTATCTCAAGGGGTGGCATACAACTTTCCATCTATTTCTGTAAGAAGCAATGTCACTCCATTTATACCTTGCCACGGTGGGTGAGTGGATAGCGTGTCGGTCTACTAACCCCAAGATTGCAGGTTCACTCCTGGCCGTGGTAAGTGATTTTTGAAAGGCGGCAAAAATACGACTCGCATGTCATACGATGTTGGCATGTCAAAGAACCCATTTGAATTCAGTAGGCCGTGTTCATAATGGCAAAATTAATCTCAGGAGTTTCCGCCAACACAAAGTTCCTCATTTCTCTACTAGAAAGCGCTTTAGTGTTGAAGGAGCTTAGATATCTACCCTCCATGACTTTCATAGTGATTCAAGGAACAACGAAATTTCGACATGCAAGCTACCCTCTGGGTGTCAAATTACGAAGCTTGCACCCGGCACCGAGGCCATACGATATTATTATTAGGCTACTCCATTTATTACATTTCTGTGAAAGTTTGCAAATGGCTATACGGTTATCACGGAACCAACGTAGACTGTATAATTCGTCAATGCAATTAAGGGGGTCAAGGGGTAACATAGAATTTTTTCATGCAATTTCACGTGCGACATACAGTACAGAAAGTCTATTATATCTCCAAACAACATTATTTTCAAAAATTCTTGAATTGAATCAGCTTTTTTTTGCGGCTTTTAGGAATTTGGGCCATTTGAGGCTAAAGAACGTGAATTTTTATGCACCACAAGCCTTTATAATTTATGAAAGAGGTCTTCCTGTGTATGGGGACCTAACACAACGTAGACGGTCATTTTTATGTGAGGTGTATTGCGTTTCGTCTGCAAGGCTTTCAAATCTATTTCACGTCAGGAAGTACACGTTAGGTGAATTTAGTTTGAGAGCACATTTTAACTAATCTTTTTTTTTTTGTCGACATACGGGTCCATCGTAAGGATGATTTTGTTTGATACTGTATGGTAGATATACCCATATTTGGATATCTGGGTGATATGTTGTAGACAATAGAATTGTCTGTCTGTCTTTCTGTGTATCTTTATGTACGCCTATATCTCGTGTTCGGATGCTTGGTGCATCGTAAAATGAGTAAATTAGGTATGGTAAACATGAGTCAATACACCAATCATTTATAAAACTCCTCACCGTACTTTCCATACAGTAGAAGGGTGGATATAGGGAAAAGCTTCTCAAAATACATGCTAAAATAGGCGAAATATAAAAATTATCCTAGAAGGAGGATCAAAGCATATGTTACGCTTCTCATTGTGAGACACAAAATTCGCGAGTCTATAAGGGGTCTCCGAAAACCACATTTTAATGTCCTTAAATTAACAGTGTGTGTGATATTCCCAGAAAACTAACTTCGTTCTGATAAACTTATGAAGGAATGACAAACCGCTAACCATTGCAACAGTAGCTCAATTGATAATGTCTGGTGTTAATACCGAACACCGTTCGAAGAACGGGTACTTCTGCTAGTAATTTAATAAAAGAAGGTTAAGATTTTGATGTGTTTGGAGTGAGAAAGACCTCGAGAACGTTGATTGTAGAAGTATGAAAGTTTTTATAGACCTGTAGTAGGTTTTTGATTGAAATGATAATTGTTTTAATCTCTCTACCATCCTGATGAAACTATGACCACGTGTTGGGCGGACCTCAAGTAAAACATACTTGATGGTAATTTGTCCCCAAGCATCCCCTGAAATATTAAGAATGCTCGAGTTTCAATAAGCAAGGGGGATGTAAGATATGTTGTTAGTTCACTTGGTGGCTTGCAATATTGTATTAATATAGCACCATGCATTTGGGTGTATGCAAGAATTGATGATCATCATCATAATTGGTGTTTTAAGGGACCTAGTATTGAGGTTATTGGCCCCTAATGGTTTGGAAATTAACACTAGAACCAAAACCAACTACAACTTGCAACTAACTTACGGGCTGGAAGAAGAAACGGGCAATGAGAAAGGAATAAGAGAAATCAAAGAAAGGGAAAAGGGATGCCCTCAACACTCGAAGAAAGATAATTGAGGGACTTGGAAAGAAGTAGAGACAGGATAGGCAGATAAGACAGGGAAAGAGGAGAGAGTCCGCGCCGCAAAGTCAATAGAAAAAGATGAAGAAACGGACCCGGCTCAGGAAGCCCTTGGGGTCGCCAACTCTCGAGCTCACCAGCCGTCATCTCTTGAGGGTTTAGCACTATCCAGTGAGCACCATAAATGGTGGGGCTACGTACACTCTGCCTCCTTTAGGGCATTGTGCAGAGGGCAGGAGATACCAGGAAAAGAAAACAAGAAGTCTGACCCCTCGAAGAATGACGGGATCAGGAAAGATGAAACAAGGGCCCCATTTAAAGGGGGGAAATGTAAGATTCCCTAGGCCTCAGATACCATAATACCATCGGGGTTGGAAGAGAAGTAGAATTGACCAAGGGAGGCTGACAGGATAGATGATAGAAAGGACCCCGGTGCAAATAAGTGAAAAACAATGCCGGACTTAGCTGGGGTACCGTGGTTGCCAAGCCACATCGCACTAGGTGACCAGTGACAATATAATGGTGGTTAAAACGGTGATGGACAAGTACTTAAGAAGGAAAAGAGGTAAGCTGTATATCACAGCTATTGATTTGGAGAAGGCGTTTGATTCAGTGAGCAGGGGAGCTGTCATGGCTAAACTGGGAAAAATCGGGGTGTCACATAAAATGATACGAGCAATTGAGAATGTGTATTCCGAAGTGAAATGTGCAATTAAAACTAAAGATGATGTAATTGTAGGAGAGATAACGTCTAATATAGGATTAAAACAGGGATGCAAATTATCCCCGGGGCTTTTTTTTTGCTATTTATGAACGATATTTTCGATTAAAAGGGCTTTAAGCAACGGTCCAACCCTTGCTTGGACAATTATGATATCCCGGGCCTAGCTTTTGCTGATGACATCCTTCTGCTTGCTCTAACACCCTATAATATGCAATATAGTATTGACGAGATTGTGAGATACTGTGAGGACTGGAACTTAAAAATTAACCCGAGTAAGACCAACGTTATGGTCTGCAAAAAGGGAGTTAAACTGGCTAAGAATGAAAAGTGGGTCATGTATGGGTCGCAGTTAGAGACGGTGAAAAAACTTGAGTATCTAGGGACGATAATGGCGAGTAATGGTAAATGTACCGAACAAATTAAAAGGGCAAAATCGAAAGGGCTAGCGGCATTGGCGAATGTTAAAGTGTTAGAGCGTAGGTTACCGAATCTTGAATACAAAATGTATAAGAATGTGTTCAACGCACTCATCGTTTCAAGAGCACTCTATGGAGTGGAAGTATGGGGTTTAGAGGAAGGAACGAAAACCCTGGACAGTATTGTAAGTAGGTTTGCCAAGATAATTTTGGGGCTACCTAGTTGGACGGCGAATTGTGGAGCGAGAATGTTGTGTGAGGATGTAAGCATTAGACAACATATCATAAAAAAGGTCATAAAGTCTTGGATTCGTTTAAAAGCAGGTGGAGGGGGGGAAATGCTTAAGGTAGCCTACCTGCACCAAATGAAGCATCAGCAAGAGGGCTACTGGGTGGACATGGTAAGAAGTGTACTGGAAAGATTAGGAATGGGTTATCTATGGGATAGGGACTTACAAAGAGAGGAAGGTAGGGTGTGTAAGACAGTGTGTAGAAGGGTTAATGACGTAGAGTTGCAGGTGCTAAGAGAAGAGTGCACCAGTAGGAGAACCTTAACGGAGTTCTGCGAAATAAGGAACTTTATGAGCATAAAGCCTCAATGCCTAATGAAAAGAGAAATGAGAGGGATAATTTGGTGGTTAATGGGGGTGTATAAGAACAAAGCGTTGAGAGAAGTAGGAAAAGAGGTCATTTGCCTGTTTTGTGGGAAGGTTATGGGTGCAGCGCACCTGATCAGGGAATGCAAGGAAATTAAAATGATAAGAGCAAAGTTTGTAGACAAAGCAGATCTAAACAGAATAGAAAATGAAAATGAGTATCACACTTTAATTAAATTACTAAAAAGGGAATGGGGGAAAGCAAGTCAATTAGCAAAATATTTTAATACCATCAGGGCAATGTGGAATAAGAAAGCGTCGGATGAGATTCAGAACAAAGATGCATGTAAATTAAGCATTCAAGTACAGGAGATGGCTTCCTAAGCTATAAATCTTGTTAAAGCCTAGAAGAGCCTATCTGTATTAACTAGGTAGCCTATACGATTACTACAGTACAGCCACATATTGCTGTCTGTAGATTTTTCCTGTGAGTTTGATTTTTTTTTTTCCTTACTACAAAACTTATCAGACTCTTACAGTCAGTAAGGGCTCGATAGGGAAATAAAAG
The DNA here is from genome assembly GCA_946902985.2 of Meconema thalassinum. Lineage (NCBI taxonomy): Eukaryota > Metazoa > Arthropoda > Insecta > Orthoptera > Tettigoniidae > Meconema > Meconema thalassinum. The sequence goes on from OX336392.1 coordinate 346,240,462, forward strand.
TAATTCTTTCTGTGATGGGTCTCCCATGGAGAACTGTCAAAATATGAAGAACACTGTGTCCACATTTATGATTAAGAAAGAACTTTGTGCAGTCTCCATCAGAAAAGTTGCCCAGTGATATTGTGAATGAAGATAACTACTGCAAAGCATTATTAAGTTTTGAAATAACGAGGAAGCTATGAAATGCCGAATGAACATTTGGTTTAATTATCTAACGCCATACTGTAAATTTATGTTATCTATATGTTTATTGTCTGTATGTCACGATATGACTCTCTGAGTTAAAGTGACAATTAACATCGCACTAGGTGTAAGCACTTGGGGGGGTTCAAGAATTGAATGATAGCTTGTGTTATGGTGATGTCCAAAGTAGTTTGTGTAATTGTAATTGAAACTAGGAATAGGAAGGAGGTGACCGTGGCCTTAAGTTAGGAACTATACAGCCATTTTGCTTGGAGTAGAAGTGAGAGCGACGGAAATCCACTCATTGAGGTGGGAATCGAACCCACATCTTCTGAGCTCTGTCTCAAGAGGCTGAGTGTACCTCGTTCCAGTCCTCTGACCAGAATTAAATTTTTGGCAGAGTCAGGAATCGAACCGCATCCTGAGGGGTGACAGCCAAAACTGTTAGCCATGGCAATACCTTTCATCGCAGACAGGACGTGAGAATAAAGCGATCGGTCGAAGATTGCAATGGAGCGCAGCCACTGAGTTTTTAGTCTCCCGCAAGTATCTATATTCGTGCAATGTCACCTCTCTAGGGATAATCTACGTGACGAAACACCATCAGCAAATAAAGGGAGGATACGATGCATGGGTCACCAATTCGAACCATCTTTAGTACACTTGTAGGAGTTACATGGCGTATACCAGGTGCAAGTAGTAAGGCGCGCTTCTCAGCCGTTTCCGAGAAATTAATTATTCGCAATTGCAGTGCGGCGTTTAAGTGCGTTGTACAATAGAAAAGAATCCAACGAGCGAGTGGTGCAGCGGTAAGATACCTGCTTCGTAAGCGAGTGATTGCTGGATCGAATCCCCACCGGTGAGACGTTGCAGTGTGTTGTGTTTTCTTTTCTATCTTTTTTTTTTTTTTTTTGGAACCATTGGCAATTTCCAACCAATACGAAGAGTCACTGCTTGCGGGGTACAGAGTGGTCTGATGGTTCACAGACGTGCAATGAACGGAACAGACTGGGCCTTCAGTGTATAAATGTATAAATGTATACCGGTACATATAATAGAATACACCTGACCGTGTATAATACCAATTTATTTGCATGTACATTATGTAATATCACAAACGTTGACCCCCATACGATGATTTCAGAATCCCTTTTTCCCGCTCATATAACACGTTATTATAATTGACTGCAAAATAAACATTGTTCACGACACCTACATTTGTACAAATTGCCAATGTTAAAAAAAAGACACACTGCAAAAGTTCACCGGTGGGATCCGATCCAGCGATCCCGCAGGCTTACGAAGCAGGGCTCTTACCGGTGCACTACACGGTTGTTGGCTTTTTGCTAGCATACACCCACATAGACGCCGCACTGCAATTGCAATTAACTAATTTCTTGGAAACGGCTGAGAAGCGCACCTTACTACTTGCACCTGGTATACGCCTGATCATACCCTACACGTGTACTAAAGATGTTTAAATCGGTGACCCATGCATCGTATCCTCCCCTTGTGAGCTAAACAACTGCGTGTGTGTTAGGTTTCATCGAGATCGTGGAGTTCACATGGTATCAAGGCACGCACAACACAATACGTATCCACTTCGTTGCGTAGCAAGCTTTCTTGACTATCACCGTGGAGGCCCGGCTTTGATCCCCGACTCTGCCAAGAAATTTAATTCAGGGTACAACCAGCTTCGTGAGGCAAAACTCTGAATAACCATTCTAGAAAAGGTTTTCCGTGGTTTCCCACCATTTCTCGATGCAAATGGCGGGATGGTACCTAATTTAAGGCCACGGCCGCTTCCTACCCAAATCCCACCTCGATTGCAAATACACACACTAGTGCAGACATCACATTGACACTGGTTATCAGACAGCTTCTACACAATCACACCCGTGTACACAGGGCTACATGACCTCACTGTTCAAAGAAGAATTAATACCAACACAATCTGTATTTTAATGGCAATAAGTAAACTTGATGTTGGTTCCGTCAGATTTTTTAAGAGCGTTAAAAATCCCTCAGTATGTCTTCCTTCGTACGGGAAGTAAAGCCGGCGGTCCCATGTCATAGATTTATGGCATGTTAAAGAACCTTCCACTAATTACACCTGTGTGAAGCTAAATTACATAGGTTAAGAATGTAAACAACGCTCTTAGGTCCGTACGTTCGTCGCCAAGAGCCGATGGTGGTGACGTCTGGTAGCTAAGTTCTGAACTAGTAGTCGTTGACGGTGGCGTTTGGCGGCAAAAGTAGGAACTACTTGAATATTGATCGTCTGCAGTCCTTACTTGAATTAAAACAGATAGACACACTAATACAGTCATCACAATTAACACCGGTTATCAGACAGATTCTACACACACCCTAAGTACACGGGGCTACATGACCGCGTTGTCGCAGCACCTAAACTTAAGAACCAACCAACCAATTCGTGTCAGGGGCCTGGAACATCTCTGGTCATCAGCCCCGAGTACTTGGCTGTGTGTTGAATTTGTTTCTGTGGTGACAGGTTGTGAAATACTGAAGTAGTATTTGCTATACTCCCAGGATCTTGCACCATGCGATTTGCATGTATTTAGCCTATTTTCAATTTTGAAAAATAGGCTTATGAGATCACCTTTTGTCCGTGCGTGTGTGCGTGTGTGTGTGTGTGTGTGTGTGCGTGTGTGTGTGATTCGTGTGTGTGTCCCCCCCTAATAAAATCGAAACGGCTGGAGCGATTTCAATGAAACTCGGGAAGTTCATAACACTGTTCCCGGCGACCTCGACCGTGCCCTTCAAATTTTGTTACGTCTCTCCAATCCAACATGGCGGCTGTGCGAAATATTTCACTAGCATTCAATATCTCCGAAACTATTACCGATATCGCCCTGAAATTGTGTACGGTGATAAAGGGCACTACTAGAAGGTCACCTATGAGACTTTCAAAAACCTGGTGACTACAAAACCAACATGGCGGCCAAGCGAAGTTGAGCCATTTAAATAGACTTTTCTCGCGATTTAACTATCTAAATGTAATGAAACTTGGTACAGCAAATGTTTATACACATTGTAATGCACTGGAGTCTAATTTAGTTCAATTGTTTACATAACCTCAAAATGGCGGCTGTGCGAAATATTTCACTGACATTCTATATCTCCGAAACTATTACAGATATCACCCTGCAATTTTGTACGGTGATAAAGGATACTGATACAGGTATACCTATGTATATTTCATAAACCTGTAAAGTACCAAGCGAACATGGCGACCAAGCGAATTTGAAATATTTTAATAGACTTTTCTCGTGATTTAACTCTCTGAGCGCAGTGAAATATGGTACAGTAATTAATTTACAGATTGTAATGCACTGCCATCTAATTTAATTCAATTGCTTACATAACCTCAAGATGGCGGCTGTGCGAAATTTCAAAATTAAGTTTTAATTTCTTGTGTCGTAATCATGCGATCGAAGTGAAAGTTTGAATAATGAACCTAGGCAATAATTGTCCTTGAATGGTACATAACTCTATGGCCTATACACATAACACTCCTAAATGGTGAGCTCCCGAAATATTTAGACGGTTCTCAATATCTATGAATCTTTTACAGCAACCAAACTGATTTTTTTTATGTTCATAGAGACTATGAACATATGTTCACCTATAGGACTTTCAGGAACCTGGTGAGCACAAATCCAACATGGCGGCGACGCGAAGTATAAATATTTAAATGGACGTTTCTCGCGAATTAACTATCCGAGTGCCGTGAAACGTTTCACGTTAAATGCTTATACAAATGTTGATCCACTGGCATCTAATTTATTTCAATGGTTTGCATTATCACAAGATGGCTGCTGTGCGTAATTTTAAAATCTCGTTTTTACTTCTTGTTGTCTAATCATGCGATTGAAGTTTGAATACCACACGTACACAATAATCTTAATGTAATAGTACAACAAGTAGTTCCGTAAAGAACTATACAGCCTATTTTCATATTTCCTGCTCATGTTAATTACTTCTAACAACATACAAAATGTCAGTTTAATTGCTGTAACAGATTCGTAGATATTGAGAACCGTCTAAATATTTCAGATTGTCGCCAGGTTGGATTTTTATTTTTGTACTATTACATTAAGATTATTGTGTACGTGTGGTATTCAAACTTCAATCGCATGATTAGAACACAAGAAGTAAAAACGAGATTTTAAAATTACGCACAGCAGCCATCTTGTGATTATGCAAACAATTGAAATAAATTAGATGCCAGTGGATCAACATTTGTATAAGCATTTAACGTGCAACGTTTCACAGCACTCGGATAGTTAATTCGCGAGAATCGTCCATTTAAATATTTATACTTCGCGTCGCCGCCATGTTGGATTTGTGCTCACCAGGTTAATGAAAGTCCTATAGGTGAACATATGTTCATAGTCTCTATGAACATTAAAAAAATCAGTTTGGTTGCTGTAAAAGATTCATAGATATTGAGAACCGTCTAAATATTTCGGAAGCTCGCCATTTAGGATTGTTATATGTATAGGCCATAGAATTATGTACCATTCAAGGACAATTATTGCCTAGGTTCATTATTCAAACTTTCACTTCGATTGCATGATTACGACACAAGAAATAAAAACTTAATTTAAAAATTTCGCACAGCCGCCATATTGAGGTTATGTAAACAATTGATTTAAATTAGATGGCAGTGCATTACAATCTGCAAAATCATTTACTGTACCACATTTCACTGCGCTCAGAGAGTTAAATCACGAGAAAAGTCTATTAAAATATTTCAAATTCGCTTGTTCGCCATGTTCGTTTTTTACTTTACACGTTTATGAAGTATACATAGATAAAGTTGTACCAGTACCCTTTATCACCGTACAAAATTGCAGGGTAATATCTGTAATAGTTTCGGAGATATAGAATGTCAGTGAAATATTTCGCACAGCCGCCATTTTGAGGTTATGTAAACAATTGAACTAAATTAGACTCCAGTGCATTACTATGTGTATAAACACTTGCTGTACTTAGTTTCATTACGTTTGGATGGTTAAATCGTGAGAAAAGTCTATTTAAAAGTCTCAACTTCGCTTGGTCGCCATGTTCGTTTTCTGCTTTACAAGTTTATGAAATATACATAGGTAAACTTGTATCAGTACCCTTTATCTCTGTACTAAATTGCAGGGTGATATCTGTAATAGTTTCGGAGATATAGAATGTCAGTGAAATATTTTGCACAGCCGCCATTTTGAAGTTATGTAAACAATTGAACTAAATTAAACTCCAGTGCATTACAATGTGTATACACATTTGCTGTACCAAGTTTCATTACGTGTGGATAGTTAAATCGCGAGAAAAGTCTATTTAAAAGTCTCAACTTCACTTGACCGCCATGTTGGTTTTGTAGTCACCAGGTTTTTGAAAGTCTCATAGGTGAACTTCTAGTAGTACCCTTTATTACCGTACACAATTTCAGGGCGATATCTGAAATAGTTTCGGAGATATTGAATGCTAGTGAAATATTTCGCACAGCCGCCATTTTGCATTGGTGAGACGTAACAAAATTTGAAGGGCACGGTCGAGGTCGCCGGGAATAGTGCTATGAACATACCGAGTTTCATTGAAATCGCTCCAGCGGTTTAGATTTTATTAGGGGGGGACACACACACGAATCACACACACACACACACACCACACACACACGCACACACACACGGACAAAAGGTGATCTCATAAGCCTATTTTTTCAAAATTGAAAATAGGCTAAAAATAAAAATCCAACCTGGCGACCATCTGAAATATTTAGACGGTTCTCAATATCTACGAATCTGTTACAGCAATTAAACTGAAATTTTGTATGTTGATTGTGGCAGTTAACATAAGTAGGATATATGAAAATAGGCTGTATAGTTCTTCACGGAACTACTTGTTTTATTGTGAGTCCTAATGAGAATGAAGTGATGATGATGATGATGATGACGTCACGTACATTCAATTTCCGGGCCAGGGGATTAACCCCAGGAGATTAAAATCTCCGATCGCCCGGCCGTAAGTCAAACCCCGTACCCTTCGGGTCAAGTAAGAAGAATGTAGTAAAGCAGCGGCGTCGCACGCCGGCAGGCTGACACCTGGTTCTCTTGGCTGGGCTACCTACCCTGACTGCCGGCGCGTCGCCATCTCCTGAGCTCTTGAGGGTTGGTTGGTTGGTTCCTCCGTTTAGGGACTGCGACAACGCGGTCATGTAGCCCCGTGTACTTTGCGTGTGTGGGTGTTAATTGTGATGACTGTATTAATGTGTGTTTTCTGTTTTTAATTCAAGTAAGGACAGCAGACATTGAATTTTTCAAGTAGTTCCTACTTTTTCCGCCAAGCGCCACCGTCAACGACTACTAGTTCAGAACTTGGCTACTAGACGCCACCGCAGTCGGCTTCTGGCGACGAACGTAGGAACCTAAGAGCGTTGTTTAAACTTAACCTACAATTTAGCTTCACACAGGTGTAATTATTGGAAGGTTCTTTAACATGCCATAAATCTATGACATGGGACTGCCGGCTTTACTTCCCCTCCAAAGGAAGGCATACTGAGGGATTTTTAACGCTCTTAAAATAACCCGACAACTTCGGCCGGGTTTGAACCCGCGATCTTGGGCATAGAAGCTCAGCATGCTACCAACTACGCCACCGAACCCGCTTCTCTTGAGGGTGTAGCACTGTCCAGAGTGCACCACAAGGGGTGGGGATAAACACACTCAGACTCCGTTGGGGCCTCTTACAGACCACAGCAGATACCATGAAAAGAAAGGAAGGGATCTGAACCTTCGAAATATTAGGATATCAAATAAAGAAAAGGCAAGGGCAAATAAGATAAGAAAATGAAAGACATCCTAGGCTTCGGATAACCTAATACCATCGGGGTTGGAAGAAAATAAAAGTTGACCAAGGGAGGTCGAGAATATAGCTGAAAAAAATCCTGGAGTGGGTACTTGGAAGCAATGCTAGATTCACCTGAGGCCCCTTTGTCACCAACCCACGTTCTACAGTATTAGTTTTGAGTCCCCGGGGGAAGAAACATGATGATGATGATGATGATGATGATGATGATGATAATTGTTGTTTTAAGGGGCCTAACATCTAGGTTATCGGCCCCTAATGATTTGGGTGATCGTGAAGATGATAATGAAATGTGAACTACAACTAAAACTAACTACGGACTTATATACTAGAAGAAAAAATGGTAAACAAAAGGAGAATAAGGCAAAAAGGACATAAGGAAAAGAAATGCCCTCAACCCCCCAAGAATGCGGATTGGGGGACCTGGAAGGAAGGAGAGCCATGAAAGGCAGATAGGAAAGTGAAAGAGGAGAGGGTCCGCCCCAGAGACAATGGACAAAAGGGGGAGAACCGGACCCAGCTCAGGAATCCCTCGGGGTCACCAACTCCCGAACTCACCAGCCGTGAGCCCCTGAGGGTGTGGCAATACCAGGGGTGCACCAGAAGTGGTGGGGCTACATACACCCTCCTCCTTGAGGGCCTTGAGCAGAAGGCAGGAGATAACATGAAAAGAAAAAGAAGGCTGACCCCTCGCAGAAGGAGGGTATCAGAAAAGATGAGACAAGGGCCAATTAAGGCGGGAAAGGAAGAGACTCCCTAGGCCTCAGATGCCCTAATACTGTCGGTTTCGGAAGAGAACAAGAGTTGACCAAGTGAGGTCGACAGGAAAGAAGACGGAGAGGAGCCCGGCACAAGTAAGTGGAAGCAATGCCCAACTCAGCTGGGGCCCCGTGGTCGCCAACCCACGTCCCACTAGATGTGAGCCCCTGAGGGGGGGGGGTGGAAAAAAGATAGAAAGAAAGAAAATATTATGAATGAATGAATGAATGAATGAATGAATGAATGAATGAAAAAGTAAATGAATAAATGAATGAAGGAGGGAATGAATGAAGTTAGTTATGGTTGTTTTAAGGGGCGGTACAGCAAGGTCATCTGCCCCTAGGAATGAATGAATGAATGAATGAATGAATGAATGAATGAATGAATGAATGAATGAATGAATAAATAAATAAAAGGAAGCTAGTAGTTTAACTTGACTGTTAATCTCGCGATCATAAACTACGGGGCCTCCTTTTTATGTGGAATCTAAACCACAGGCTATGGCATTTCACTTCGAAAATCCCACATGCTTTGGCCCGGGAATTGGTGAGATGAATTATCTATAAGACGTAATAAATGTACAGCCCAATGCATTCTTTATGCGATACGACCTTGGCGATGAACGCTCTTGTGTGTGTGAAGTCCTAATTAAGCTCGTACAGCGAATAAAGACTGCAATGTCAATAAAGGATGCGTGCCACACGCGCGACAAGTATCGATTACTCGCAGTCGACACAACACGCAACTCACTTCGCTGTGGTTGCAAACACCACAGACATAGGTCACTACTGTATTCTGCACAAGTTGATGACAAGCAATGGCATTCTTTGTTGCTGTTTCATTTAAGGTGAGACCGAATGCCCTATCTCGTCAATGTTAATTTTGTATACTTTATGTTCCTTTTTCTCAGAAACTGCTAAAGATAAATGCATGACATTTTTTAAGTATATTTCTCAACTCATACTAAGTACTGGGATCTACAATTGGAACTGTGGTTCAATAAATGTCGGAGTAATGATTTTTTTTGAAAATATTCAAATAAAAATAATCATGAACAATGAGGCATAACTCTCAAGGTATTAGTCACAATGCCCCGATTGTAGATCCTCAGCTGTATTGTATACACATTAAGTACCTGTCAAAATTTCATGGTTATACATTGTATAGTTTTGAAGAAAAAGGAACATTTATTGAGATGTTTTAAGTTTCAAGTTTATCAGCCCCGTGTACTGAACTCTGTGCTTAAAATGTACAGTATATCCTGTTTTGTTTTAGAATCTGTATTAGTGTGCGTATTCGCAATCGAGACTAGGGTTTGGGAAGAAGGCGGCCGTGGCCTTGAGTTGGGAACCATCCCAGCACTTGCTTGGAGTGGAAGTGATGATAATGATGATTATAATTATTCAAATTATTCATGATTTTTGGGCTAATGTGGTGTGAAAATAAAATTAAATACCACCAGACGTTTCGAAGGAACCTTGCATTTTCCATTGGAAAAGGAGGCAAGGTTCCTTCAAAACGTCTGGTGTTATTTTATTTTATTTTCACACGGTATTAGCCCAAAAATCATGAATAATTTGAATAATAATCCGGGCCGTGATAGCCTTAATCTAAATATGATAATTCTTGATTTAAGGGGTCTATCATCTAGGTTATCAGCCCCTTATGAAATGATAGGAATTGAAATGATGAAGATAAAAATGGCCAACTAGCAGGGGGATGAACACGAAAATGGTTCGTCGAAAACAGACAGTAAGCCTTAACAGTTATGCCTTATTTGGATAAAAGAAGAGAAAACGTGAATGAAAAAAACAATAAAACACATAAGGCATTTTGAACAATAAAACTAGAGATGAATACAATGAAACAATAAAACAGATTAAACCTGATGATGATGATGATGATGATGATGATGATGATGATAATTGTTGTTTTAAGGGGCCTAACATCTAGGTTATCGACCCCTAATGGTTTGGCTGATAGTGAAAAAGAAAGATGATCAAATGAAACTTACAACTAAAACAAACTACTAACTTACAAACTAGAAGAGAAACAAAAGGGAGAAGAATGTAAATAAAACACAGGAGGAAAGGAAATGCCCTCAACCCTCGAATAATGAAAGGAAAGGGAAAGAGGAGAGGGTCCACCCCAAAGGCAATGGAAAATGGGGGGGGGGGAGAGGGGCGGGAAATTTGACCCAGCTCAAGATTCCCTCGGGGTCCCCAAATCCCGAACTCACCAGCCGTGAGCCCTTGAGGGTGTAGCACTATCCAGGTTGCACCAGAAATGCTGGGGCTACGCACACCCTGCCTCCTTGAGGGCCTTGTGAAGAAGGTAGGAAATACAGGATCATGAAGAGAAAAATAAGGCTGATCCCTCGAAGAATGAGGGATCAGGAAATATGAGAAAAGGGCAAATTAAGGCTGAAAAGTGAAAGACTCCCTAGGTCTCGGATACCCTAATACCGTCAGGGTCGGAAAAGAACAAGAGTTGACCAAGGGAGGTCGATAGGAGAGATGACAGAGAGGAGCCCGGCACATGTAAGTGGAAGTAATGCCGAACTCAGCTGGGGCCCCGTGGTCGCCAACCCACGTCTCACTAGTCGTGAGCCCCTGGGGGAAGACTAAACCTGAACTGAAAGTCTTAAAAATTGAAATATGAAAAAGTAGCCACTCTCCCGTCATCACGTAGAACAAGAGAGAGGGCGTTAGGCAGTTTGAGAGTTCTTGGCAGATCAGCCAGGTCCACACATTCCAAGAGAAAAGTACACACAGGGGGGAGGGCTTCGCTCTAACCCTTTATAGGGCAAAAGACGGGGGGAATTTTTTTTTCACATTCTAATTGGGGGTGATAGATGAGTAGGAATATGCAACAATTTTATGGGTGCGGATTCTATTTTATGAAATATTAGCTGAAGTACCCGTGCTTCGCTACGCGTCATAAATAAATTAAAATGTGAAGGTGACAGTTAAAACAGGGGATAGGCGAGGTGCTGCACAGAGGGAGATTAAGGATGGAACATTTTGTCCAACTACACCGCTCGGCGTTGACCGTGCTTTAGAGGACTTTCGTGTCGACCGACTGAAAAACACTAAACTCTTGTGGACAAATTTAGGTTTTATTCGCTAACCGTTGGAGATACCTTTCGGATAAAAAATGTAATTTTAAACCTCGTATATGCCATCAAAAGTTTGCTATTTCTTGGCGTTTTCTTTTTATTTGAAATGGAAATATGAAAGTTTGAAACCAAAGGGTGTAGTGACGTCACTAAAATGGTCGCCATCTTTAAATAGTGCAAAGTATTGAAATCAAAAGTACCCTATATGTTAACCAGGTAAATCAGCTACTTCCATGTAAAATTCATGTAAATCGGACCAGTGGTTCTTGCGGGATTGAGTAATACACAGACACACACCATCTCATTTTTAGCCTCGCTTCGCTCGCGTCATAGTCGTGTCATATTGTTATTCAATGGCATGCAGGTTTAACCCCGTTAACATCCCTTTAGAACCTGAATACCCAAAAATCCCTCCTTAGTAGACGTTCTCGACACACAACAAACATATCCCCAAAATATCATTCTTCCAACTTTAATAGTTTGGATTGGTCGATGAGAGTGAACATCCAAAAATCCTTCCTTAGTGGACGTTTTTCTTCCATAATTTCACCCCTCCCCATAGGCCCCTTAAATTGGATTTATGAAAAAACGGTCGAACACCTATTTATTTTATTTATTTATTTATTTGTTGTTAAGCTGATTTATTTCCTCCGAGTTTCAAACTCCCCGCCTATGTCGTTTAAGAAAAACTCGCTCCGTTAGGAATCTTTCAACCCCCAATTTTCATCCCTTTCACCTCATAATATACACTACATCGAAAAATCATTAGACATGTGTCAGCTTATTTTTAATGATTAGTATATATGCCAAGTATTACATCCCCAAATGAAACCACTCGTGAGATATTGTTATTCAATGAAATGCACGTTTACCCCCTTAACACCTCTTTAGAACCTGAATATCCAAAACTCCTTCCTTAGAGGACGTTTTCGACATACAACGAACATATCCCCAAAATTTCATGTTTCTAACTTCAATAATTTTGGCTGGGCGATGATGAGTGAGTGAGTCAGTCAGGACATTTTCTTTCATTTATTTTTGATAAGTTCAGCCCTCCCCATGAACCCCTTAAATTGGATTTATGAAACAAACTGTCGAACACCTATTTACTTATTTAAAGCTGTTTTCCCCCTGAGTTTGATGAGTGAGTAAGTGAGTCAATCAGTTAGGACACGTTCTTTCCTGTTTTTATCAGAATTCCCCTCCCCCATCCAAGGGCCCCTTAAATTGGATTTATGAAAAAACGGTCGAACACCTATTTACTTATATTTTAAGCTGTTTTTTCCCGTCGAATTTCAACTTCTTGCCTATGTCGTTTCAAAGATACACGCTCCGTTAAGAATCCCTCAACCCCCAATTTTCACCCCTTTCACCTCATAATATACACCATATCGATAAACCCTTAGACATATGTATGATTATTTTAATGATTAGTTTATATACCGAATATCACATCCCCAAAGACACAACTCATGAGATATCGTTATTCAATGAAATGCACGTTTACCCCTTAACACCTCTTTAAAACCCGAATAAACAAAAATCATTCCCTAGTTGACGATTTCGACATACAGCGAACATATTCCCAAAATTTCATGTTTCCAACTTTAATAGCTTTCGCTGGGCGTGATGAGAGAGTGAGTCAGACAGGACATTTTCTTTCAATTATTTTTACCAGAGGTTCACCCCTCCCCATGGGCCCCTTAAATTGGATTGATGAAAAAACGCTTGAACACCTATTAAATTATTTTTTAATCTGTCTTTTTCCCATGAGTTTGATGAGTGAGTGTGTTAGTCAGTCAGTTAGGACACTTTCTCTCCCCTTTTCCCCCAGAATTTCACCCCACCCCATTGGCCCCTTAAATTAATTTATGAAAAAACGGTCGAACACCGATTTACTTACTTTATAAGCTGATTTTTTTTCGCTGAGTTTCAAATTTCTCGCTTATGTCGTTTAAGAGATAGGCCTACACGCTCCGTTAGGAATGCTTTAACCCCCATTCTTCAACCCTTTCAACTCATAATAATACACCACATCGAAAAACCCTTAGACACATGTCTGCTTATTTTTAATGATTAGTTTATATGCCGAGTATCACATCCACAAATGGAACCACTCGTGAGATATTGTTATTCAATGAAATGCAGGTTTAACCCCCTTAAGACCCCTTTAGAACCTGAATATCCGAAAATCCTCCCTTAGTAGACGGTTTTGACATACAATGAACATATCCCCAAACTCTCATGTTTCTAACTTCAATAATTTAGGCTGGACGATGATGGGTGAGTCAGTGAGTGAGCGAGTCAGGACATTTTCTTTCAATTTTCTTTTTTCAGAATTTCACCCCTCCCCATGAACCCTTTAAATTTGAATTATGAAAAGAAAACTGTCGACCAGCTATTTACTTACTTTAAAGCAGTCCCCCCCCCCCCTGAGTTTGATGAGTGAGTCAGTCAGTCAATCAGTTAGGACACTTTCTTTCCTGCTTTTTTCCCCCAGAATTTCACCCCTCCCCATGGGCCCCTTAAATTGGATTTATGAAAAGACGGTCAAACACATATTTACTTCTTTTTATGCTGATTTTTTTCCGCTGAGTTTCAAACTCCTCGCCTATGTCGTTTAAGAGATACACGCTCCGTTAGGAATCTTTCAATCCCCACTTTTCACCCCTTTCGCCTCATAATATACACCACCGAAAAACCCTCAGACACGTGTCTTCTTTCTTTTAATGATGAGTTTATATGCCGAGTATCACATCCCCCAATGAAACCAATCGGGAGATATTGCTATTCAATAAAATGCAGGTCTACCCCCCTTAACACCCCTTTAGAACCTGAATATCCAAAAATCCTCTCTTAGTGGGCATTTGAGGCCCTTGAGGAAGCTGCATACCAAATTTCATTCCAATCCGTTCGGTGGTTTCTGAGATTTCGTAATGAATGAATGAGTGAGTGAGAGAGTGGTATTTGACAACTATATAGTAGATAGTGTCAAGTCTTTATTATGCTAAACTCGGTTGACAGTGCTGTGTGAGCAGTTGAGTAACTAACTGGATTTCAAGTAAAGATCCTCGGTTTTCTATACCGGTAGTGCAGAGCGCAACTCGGATCCAGTCGGCCGTGTCTCGACTTGAGCTATGTTGCCATGGAAACTATCCGCCTTGCCATTCCTTCATGAGTATATTTTATGATTTGATTAGCCTGTGCTTGAGTGCAAAAGGGCCGAAATCAGAAGAATGAGAAAGACTATCGAAAATTCATGTAGCCAGCGGTTCTTTCTGGGTCCTAAACTATGTGTATGCAAAATTTGGTTGAGATTGGTGGAACGGTGTAGATTTGTATACGGAACAGACCCACATACCCACATACAGACTTTCACTTTTATATATATGATGGGGTGGGAAATAATTATCCCACTGCCCACACCCGACAGTATGTGTTCTTAAATGAGCAATGGGGTAATAATCTCCCACCACCAAATTATGATGATACTGTGTTTATCGTTCAATAATGAGGTTTATTTAACAGGATATAATATATAACAAGAAGTTCCGTGACGAACTAAATAGCCTACTTTCCTTAAAATGTAAGATTCATGCCAATAATTAATCTATATGGATCTATCTAGAATAATGACGAAATTAAGTTGGTAATATCGAAATTTCTAATTAGGTCGAAATACTGTATACCTTGCATAATGCAGCCTAATAGAGAACTACAGTTGGCAGCCCTGGTGACTGAATATATTCTTAGTTCCATCTCTTAAGGTACAGAATACAAAATTTGGTAGAAGTCCAATGGATAGCATGGACGTTACATGCAGTTAAACATTGGATCTAACAGCGTGCGTAAAACCATGTTGGCAACAATGACATACATGTATTGGTCAGAAATAATCTGAAATAATATGATCTATTGTTGTGTCAATTTTGAATGAAATCCATTAGTTAGTATAGAAGTTACATGCATTTTAAAATTGGACATATCAGCAGGCTTAGAATCATGTTGGCAGCACTGGCGTAGGCCTGTATTAGGTACTCCAAATTAATCTAGAATGCCAGGTACTATACGTGTGCAAAGTTTAGAGCTATTGGCTTGCATACCTTCTGATATATTTATATTAGGGTAACAAAAATAGAGACAGTATTTATTAGCAATTGACAGCCCTGGTTACTATTAAGAATCGGCATAGTCATATCAGTTATGGTACACATAGCACACACGAAATTTGGTTGAAATCCAAATGATAGTATAGAAGGTACATGTATTTAAAGTTGGACATCTCGGCAGGCTTAGAATCATGTTGGTAGCACTGACGTATATAAGTTACTCCAAATTAATATACAATGTCAGGTAATATGCGTGCACATAGTTAAAACTGTCGGCTTACATACTTTCTGATATATGGGTATTTGGATAAAAGAAATTGAGAGCATTTATTAACAGTTGGCAGCCCTGGCGGCTCTTAAGAATACGCTCAGTCATATCTGTTTATGTACACATAGCACATACGAAATTTAGTTGAAATCCAATTGATAGTGAAGAAGTAATATGCATTTAAAATTTGGATCTATCAGCAGGCTTAAAATCATTTTGGCAACACTGCCGTGCATGGCCTCCTGGAAATTAAACTGCAATATTATTATCTATACGTGTACCAATATTGAAATAGCTCCCATTAATTCTTTCCAAGATATCCAACATGGAGTTCAAATTTCAATTGCGATTTTTCAGCAGTTGGTAGCACTGACATCATTTTCAAATATGGCCGTGAGATAATCAGGTATAGATCTTTACTCCTACCAAATTTTGTGTCGATTGCTGCAGCCGTTTAGGAGTTGATAGGGGGGGGGGGGAGGACACACAGCCAGACAGACAGACACATATTTGCCCGATCTCATAAGTCTACTTTTTCCTCATTTTTGCAAAATGTGAAAAGTAGGCTAAAAACACCCATCACGTTCTATACTTTAAAGTAAAACCTAACTCCCAGGCAACACAAGGTCAGTGACCTATATGATCTTTGCCGAAAACTGCACAAAAAATATAAAAGTGATTTTGGAATGTTAAAAGTTATTATATTTGAATATAATTCAATAATTTCAAAATAACTATAGTATTTACAAAAAACACAGAAAATTCATTTTTTTTATCTATTCTTTGGCAAACACCTTGAGCAGGATAATTATTTCCATTCTAGCTGAAATATATTTACTCAAGTGACCAAAACCATTATTAACATTGTATTTCAGTTATATACCAACGTTTACAAATCTCTTATCTTCAATAAAAACACCTTCTTCTCTAAAACAATGCATTTCTTTCACTTAACACAACCGAACTGGCGAGCACGTGTACTGGGAAGACCACTGGGATATATGCTTCCCACCTTTTGATTCTGATGACAGTATACATCAAATTAATGGGTTTTCAATATTTCTCTGCTTCTAGCTTGTGGATGCATGTGGAACTGCTTGAAATGAAAGGGGTGGGAAGATTTTCTCCCTAACACTGTTCTATAAATATATGGTGGTAAGATAGTATCCCAAGGACCTATACAGAGTTCAAGTGGGAGTGCGTAGCCTGTAGGTGTGGCGCGCCTCGCTTCCTCCCAATGCGCCACCACCTTATTATTATTATTAGGTGCCGATAACCTAGATGTTAGGCCCCTTAAAACAACAATACCATCATCACCATCATACCACTATCTAAAAGATTACATGACAGTTCCCCACACTGACACTTCCACACACTGCCCAAAATACTTACACTTCCCCACAGCCCTTGGACGCGGCTACCTGTTTAATGACTCAGAAATAATCTCAACTGACAGTTCCACACACATCCCCCCCCCCCCCTTAGGCTATAGGCTTCACCGATCATCGTTACAGCCGCACCAGTGACAATGCACCTTAACATAATACTCCTTTGGAGTGAAGAAGAGCGCTCGGTCTAAGTACTTCATTACTATTACACGGTCTCGAAAATATCATTGTGATTTAGTGTAATTTCTATCAAAATAAAATAAATGCAGAGTCTGATTTCCATCACACTTTATCCAGGCTGTGGACTGGCAAAATAATAACAAAACCTATAATTTTAGTGTTGTTATAATTTTGGCGTGTTTAAAATCAGCTTTCTAGACTTCGTCAGTTGTTTTGTATTTTTTAAATTTATTTTTGTCATATTTCTTCAACAATAATATTAACCTACTCCATTTTCTGTGAATAGGCAACTGCCTTCAGTTTTTTTTTTTTCGAACTTTTTCTGAATGTTCTCAATCCGACCGTCCAGTTTGACATTTTCTACTTGATCGTTTTCATAGTAGCCTTGGGGGAGGGGGGAGGAGATGTGTGTGGAAATGTCAGTCGAGATTATTTCTGAGTCATAAAACAGGTAGCCGCGTCCAAGGGCTGTGGAGGAGTGTTAGTATTTTTTGCAGTGTGGGGAACTATCCGGACACCATCTAAAAGCGTCTTCTTCGTGTTCCTTGGTGGTTAGGGTGTCGACAGAATACCCGAGCTCATGTCTAATTACGTCGCACAGCCAGCTGTCAGGGAAACATCTGAGTCATTAGCCTTTTAGTCGTTAACTTTCAAATCCATTCTCTTGGTTATGTGCAGTTTCTAAAGAAAGCCATTACTTAGTGCTTTTGCAACTATGCTAATAAAATGTGCTTGTTTTATTGATTGGCAGCCATGATTATTCCGCTCAATTTTAAACTCCATTAAGTCGTACTAAAACTATCGCACGCGACTCTAAATGACACGCAGACAAAGGTTAGAAGACAAAATCTATGCATAAACAAGGTGGTTCAGAACAACCGATACGAATACTGAACAATGTAATGTAAGTTTAAGTTGGTCTCAAGGTCCCCGTGTTCGATTTCCTGGAAATTCACGTTGTTTGCTGATTCCGATGATGATGATGATCATGATGATAATTGTTGGTATATTGGCTTTCACGGCCAGTGAATTACAACTCAGCAATTTTTGTAGGTTTGTGCCATGTCTTGTGTGGGGTTTCGCATAGGACACCAAGCTGGCTCATCAGCGGGCGGGGACACCAGAGACCCCACTGATGAGGCAGCTTGGTGTCCTAGGCAAAACCCCACACAAGACACGGTATACACCTAGAAAAATTGCTGAGTTTTAATTCATTGGCCGTGAAAACCAATATACCATATTTTTTAAGCAATCATGGGGAGGTTATGGCTGCTTGAGCTTTTAGTTATCGCAGTGAAGAGGCGCAGATACGCTTCATATAAAGGGTGGAAGCGTGCAGTTCGCTACTCCTGTGGGGGTCCGGGCAGGGACACCAATAGCCCGCTGATGAGCCAGCTTGGTGTCCTAGACCAAACCCCACACAAGACACGGCACAAACCTAGAAAAATTGCTGAGTTTTAATGATAATTGTTGTTTTAAGGGGCCTAACATCTAGGTTATCGGCCCCTAATGGTTTGGCTGATAGTGAAAATGATAATGAAATGTAAACTATAACTACAACTTACTACGGACTTACATACCTACTAGAAGAAGAAATGGAAAAACAAAAGAAAAATAATGTAAATAAACGACAGGAGAAAAAGAAATGCCCTGAACCCTCGAGAATTTAGGGACCTGGAAGGAAAGGGAGCCATGAAAGGCAGATAGGAAAGGGAAAGAGAAGAGGGCCCGGCCCAAAGTCAGTGGGCAAAAGGGACGAAACGGACCCAGCTCAGGAAACCTTCAGGCTCGCTAACTCACCAGCCGTGAACCCGTGAGGATGTATCACTATCCAGGTTGCATCACAAGTGTTGAGGCTACACACAACCTACCGACGGCTTCGGTGGTGTAGTTGGTAGCTTGCTGAGCTTCTATGTCCAAGATCGCGGGTTCAAACCCAGCCAAAGTCATCGGATTTTTTATGAGCGTTAAAAATCCTTCAGTTTGCCTTCCTTCGGAGGGGAAGTAAATTCGGCGGTCCCTTGTCATAGATTTATGGCATGAAAGAAAACTCCCACTAACTACACTTGTGCAAGCTAAAATTTGTAGGTTAGTTTGAAAACGCTATATTAGTTCCAACGTTCTCCACCAGGTGCTGACTGCGATGGTATTTAGTAACCACGTCCGCAGCTAGGTGTCGTGGATGGTAGCATTTTGTAGCAAAAGTAGGAACTACTTGAAACAAGTAGTTCCGTGAAGAACTAAAGCCTATTTTCATATATCATAAAGTGAATTACCTCTATCAACATACAAAATTTCAGTATATTGCTGTAATAGGTTCGTAGATATTGAGAACCGTCTAATATTTCGGTTGCTCACCATGTTTGATTTTTATATATGTAGGTCTTAGAGTTATATACTATTACATGAAGATTATTGTGTACGGGGAGTATTCAAACTTCATTCGCATGATTAGGACACAAGAAGTAAAAAGAAGATTTTAAAATTTCGCACATCTGCCATCTTGTGGTTATGAAAACAATTGGAATAAATTAGATGCCAGTGGATGAACATTTGTATAAGCATTTACCGTACCAAGTTTCAAAGCACTCGGATGATCAAATCACGAGAAACGTCCGTTTAAATATCTATACTTCGCGTCGCCGCCATGTTGGATTTGTACTCACCAGGTTATTGAAAGTCCTACAGGTGAACGTATGTTCATAGCCTCTATGAACATAAAAACTTTCAGTTTCATTGCTGTAATACATTCGTAGATATTGAGAACCGTGTAAATATTTCGGATGGTCGCCATGTTGGATTGTTATATGTGTAGGCCATAGAGTTATGTATCATTAAAAGAAAATTATTTCGTAGGTTCATTATTCAAACTTTTACTTCGATCACTTCATCACGACACACGAAATGAAAACTTAATTTTAAAATTTCGCACAGCCGCCATCTTGAGGCTATGTAAACAATGGAACTAAATTAGATGCTAGTGCATTACAATATGTATAATCATTTACTGTACCATATTTCACGGCGCACAGAGAGTTAAATCACGAGAAAAGTCTATTGAAATATTTCTACTTCGCTTGACCGCCATGTTCGTTTTGTACTTTACAGGTTTGTGAAAATTACATAGATAAACGTGTAGTACTGCCCTTTATCACCGTACAGAATTTCAGGGTGATATCAGTAATAGTTTGGGAGATATAGAATACCGGTGAAATATTTCGCACATCCACCATCTTTAGATTATGTAAACAATTGAACTAAATTAGATGCCAGTGCATTACAATGTGTATAAACATTTGCTGTACCAAGTTGCATTGCGTTTGGATGGTTAAATCGCGAGAAGAGTCTATTTGAAAATCTCAAATTCGCTTGGCCGCCATGTTGGTTTTGTAGTTACGAGGTTTTTGGAAGTCTCAAATGTGAACTTCTAGTAGTGGCGTTTATCACCGCACAAAATTTCAGGGTGATATCGGTAATAGTTTCGGAGATATTGAATGCTGGTGCAAATTTCGCACAGCCACCATGTTGGATTGATGAGACGTAATAAAATTTGAAGGGCACAGTCGGGGTCGGCCTAAATGGTACTATGACCTTACTTAGTTTAATTTAGATCGCTCCAGCCGTTTAGAAGTTATTGGAGGGGGACGCACACACATACACACACACGGACAATTTTTTTTTTTTTTCATAAAATGAAAATAGGCTAAAAATTAATCGTCTGCAGTCCTTCTACCTGAATCACAGATAACACACACTAATACAGCCATCACAATTAACACCGGTTATCAGACAAATTCTACACACAGCCAAAGTACCCGGGGCTACATGACCGCTTTGTCGCAGCCCCTAAACTAAGGAAACAACCAACCTTCGGGGTCGGAAGAGAAACAATTGACCAAGGAAAGTCGAGAGGAAAGATGATTGAAAAATAGGAGCCCAGCACAAGTACAGTAAGTGGATGCTGGGTGCCCGTGGTCACCAACCCACGTCCCACAAGTTGTGAGCCCCTGGGAGGGTCCCTTCATGTACACAACACATCTTCACAGTTGAAAAAACTCATTGGGTACAAATATTCTATATTTCTTTATACAATTTCAATGCCTATCACTTGTTTTCAAGTGTGCATGTGCCCCACATTATTTGTTATTTCTTCTGGCTCAGTGACGATCAAAATATGATTTATACGTCAGGAAGAGGGTAATTCCTTCCAGCCTGGAATCGTGACCTGCCAGAGATCCCATTTGATTTTGTTCCCACACTGTGGTTCATATTGGATCCGGCGCACGAAGCGACGTCTCCGCCAAATGATGTACGTGACCCCGTGGAGAATGCGCCGTACAGCTTCATCCACCAGAATGTTCAGTTCAGAATCGGCTCAACGTGGATCATACAGAGCATTCAACTCCGATATCTACACATCATTATTTTTCTAAAGAATTCAGAAAATGCTAATATGTCACGCAGACATGGAACAAACATAGGTAAGTTATACGAGGGCTGTTTTTTTTTTTTTTCAAGTTCCGATGGACTGTATAAAAATAACAGATTGACATACCAAACTGATTTTACTACTAAATGTTTGCTTGTTTTATTATTATGTCTCAACATAATCGCCAAAACGATTGATATATTTGTCGTATCGTTACACCAGCTTTCCAATGCCCTCGGCAAAACATTCTGCCGCCACTGAGGTGGGAACGTCTGGACAGTCTCCTGAAGTGTTTCCTTTTTGGAGAGGCGTTGCCGCCCAACCATACCTTCAATTCTCGAGAATGGTGAAAATCATTCACGACCTCACTGTGCCAACGTTACGATATACTTTTTCAAAGAATTCAAGTGTGAAGTTTTGGACCATCTGCCGATTAGTCCAAACCAGCACCAATGATTTTCACCTTTTTCGAGAATTGAAGGTATGGTTGGGCGGCAACGCCTCGCCAAAAAGGAAACACTTCAGGAGACTTTCCAGACGTACCCACCTCAGTGGCGGCAGAAATTTTTGCCGAGGGCATTGGAAAGCTGGTGTAACGATACGACAAATATTTCAATCGTTTTGGCGATTATGTTGAGACATAAGAATAAAACAAGCAAACATTTAGTAGTAAAATCAGTTTGGTATGTCAATCTGTTATTTTTATACAGTCCATCGGAACTTGGAAAAAGAACAGCCCTCGTATATTCTGATTAAAAATAATAGATTTAACAAAATGAAAACAGCCTTCCAGCTTACAAAAGACACCTATAATAAAAAAAACATCCTCCTGAAATACCAAGCTAAGACATTATAGTACAGTAGTCAAGCCTGAGGCCCTGTACGCTGTGGAAACGTTGCCCATAACTACATATGGTCCAAAGGAAAAGTTGGAGATCAAGGAAAGGAAAATACTACGAAAAATTCTCGGTCCCAAATTCCATAATAACGAACTATTGCACATAAGCCATGAAACCCTGTAAAAGAGAACCGAAACGATTGCTGAAACAATAAAGAAAAGGAGGATTGACTTCTATGGCCACATCCTAAGAATGGACCCGAAAAGGATAACTAAGAGAATCTTCGACTTTTTCCGCAATATGAAAACCAAGACAAACTGGTTTAAGGAGACTGAGAAGGACCTACGAGAGTTCCAAATTACAGAAGGGATGCTTGCAGATGGCTCCGCGAAAAATATAACCAAAGATAAAATGAAGAGGTTCCAGGACAGGGTCAAGACCAAACGACTATACAGAATTTCTGATGAAGATGGGACGGCAAGATCTGGAAGGATAAAAACATACTGGGAGGACAGAAAAACACGACCCACTAAACACTGATTGATCTATCGTACCCCAAAGTTGGCGAGACGGATAAGGAGAAGAAGGAGAAGTATTTCCTGATAATTATTTTTTGGGGGTATATCCAACCCTAATGTTTTGGGTGAGTGTGAAAATGATTAAATGAGTAACTATAAATTTACTACTACCTTACATAGCCTACTACGAGAGGCGTTGTCAACCTCTTGGAGACTGTGAGCACAACCCTCATGCCATACCAAACCCTATCATGCTGTTGATGATACTGTAATTCTTGTTTTAAGGGGCCTAACATCTAGCTTATCGGTCCCTAATGCAATGATATTAAATGAAACTAGCATTACCCGTCGTGGCCTCGCCCGCGAATATTCTAGTTGTAAAGAGTACACTTAGCAAAATCTCAATCATGAATGCTACGACTGATGTATCCTTGGTATGAATAATCAGACTTTATCAATTCAGCTACTGGTGCAGTGGTTAGGGGTTTGTCATTCCTTCATAGGTATATCAGAGTGAAGTTAGTTTTCTGGGAATATCATAGACACTGTTAATTTAAGGGCCTTTAAATGTGGTTTTCGGAGACCCTTTATAGTCGGGTGAAAAAGACCTTTCGTACCACATTCACACGTGAAAATTGCGTGAAAAAATTCTAGAGTGCCACTCGACCTCCTTAAGCGCATCATACTGTATGTATTGATGAATTTTACAGCTTAATTTGGTTCAGTGATAACCTTATAACCGTCTGGAAACTTTCACAGTAATGTAATAATTGGAATTGCATTGCGTCTTACAGAAATAGATGGACATGTGAAATTCTGTTACCATGGTTACCGTGTAGCATTCTCTCATTATTTCATTGTGAATATACATGTTTTAAGCGGCTTCGGTGGAGTAGTCGGTAGCATGCTGAGCTTCTATGCCCAAGATAGCGGGTTCAAACCCGGCCGAAGCCGTCGGATTTTTTACGAGCGTTAAGAATCCCTCAGTATGCCTTCCTTTGGAGGGGAAGTAAAGCCGGCGGTCCCATGTCAAAGATTTATGGCATGTTAAAGAATCTTCCACTGATTACACCTGTGTGAAGCTAAATTGGATAGGTTAAGAATGTAAACAACGCTCTTAGGTTTCTACGTTCGTTGCCTAGAGCCGACTGCGGTGTCGTCTAGTAGGCCTAGCTAAGTTCTGAACTTGGCTTAGTAGTCGTTGACGGTGGCGCTTGGCGGCAAAAGTAGGAACTATTTGAAAAATTCTAAGTTGCAGTATGTACTTAAATTAAAAAAAAAAAACAGATAACACACACTAATACAGTTATCACAATTAACACCGGTTATCAGACAGATTCTACACACACCCAAAGTACACGGGGCTACATGACCGCGTTGTCGCAGCCCCTAAACTTAAGTACCAACCAACCATACATGTTTTAAGGTATTTATTGAATTGTGAGGCATTTAAAGAGTAAGTGAGTGCATTTCGCTTACGCATTGGGTTATGCTGAACCTGTAGGTACCCCATATGTGTAGGTTGGTGTTAATGGGACCTTATTTTCGGTACAAAACTGGAATGAGATCTTAGCAGAATAATATAGGGAGGGATGATCAAGATAAAAACACGGCCCACTGCCAGGGATGGAAACGAAAATGGTTTGTATAAAACGGACAGTGAGCCCCAACAATTATGTCTTGTTTGAATAAAAGGAGTTAAAACGGGGATAATAAAAACAATAAAACAAATAAGGCATATTGAACAATAAATATATATGCACACAATACAAACTTAAAAGACAAAAACTAAACTAAAAGTCTTAAATTAAATTAAAACTTCGGAAAGTAGCCACTGTCCCTCATGAACCGAATGACGAGGTCATCACGTAGAACAAGGGAGAGGGTGTTAGGCAGTTTGAGTGTTCTTCGTAGATCGGCCAGTCCTGTGCCACGGTAAAGTGGGCACCGCAAAAACACACAGGGGAGGCTTTCTCTTTTACAAAAGGGAGTGCATAGCAATCACATGGCCGATCCGGAGTCGACAGAGTACCACAGCTTCCTTCCGGCTAGATCGGAAGGAAGATTCCATACCTTCGTTGTCTCCTTGAGAAGTGCCTGAGCACCATTAAATCGAATATAATAATAATAATAGTAAAAATAATAATAATAATAATAATAATAATCGGTGGCGTAGTTGGTAGCATGCTGAACTGCTATGCCCAAGATCGTGGGTTCAAACTCAGCCAAAGATGTCGAACTTTTACCAGCGTTAAAATCCTCCACTATGCCTTCCATTAAAGAGGAAGTAAAACCAGCGGACCCTTGTCATAGATGTATGGCATGTAAAAGAATCTACCGCTACAATTGGTAGCGTGTAGCTAAATTTGTAGGTTATTTGGTTAGTAACGCTCCTTCAAGTTCCAACGTTCGCTACTAGGTGTCAGTGACAGTGGCATTTCTGGTAGCCAAAGTTGAAACTACTTGAAATTGAACTTGATGGGGAGCCCACGGGCGTTCAATTAAAATACCCTGCTTGGCCATTGGCTGCAATTCTAATATAATTAATAATAACAAAAAATAACGAGCCTTACAGTAGTCGCATATGATGTGTAACATGTGACATGTTATCCCCTGTTAACAGTGAACTCTGTTGGTCATTGAAATAACTACTTGTAAAACTGCAGTGCCAAATCCTGACCGGTTTTCAGCAAATATGATATAATGAATATTTTCACACCAAACAACGACAACCTGAAGATGATTTATTGTAGGAATATCTTAAATGGGGTCTCCAAACCTTGAACTAAACTGTATGCGATATACATTCCCCATAGCCACATGACCTACAGTACGTCGTTGTACCGATCTCCGCCATCACGCACGCTCATTGTTTCCGTCCCATGCACTTCCGTCCCATCCATTTCCGTCCCTTTTCCAAAATCACTCCCACAAAAATTTCCAGCTACCGAGTGCCAAAAAGTACCCAGATACCGAGTGGAAAGATGTTACACATCAAAACTAACAATTATATTAATAAACAATAAATCAGAATTCAAAAACGAACAAAAATTCAGAATTCAAAAAAGAACAAATCTGTGAGTAAATGTACACTTGAAATTTAGCGTGCTGACCCTATCCCACTCTCACTTATAAAGCGGATGACGAGATCAGTAGCCACCACGTCTTCGGCTAATAAAAGGTCGAGTGTACTCTAGAAAACAAGGTTTCTTCGTAGATCAGCAAGATCCACACACTCTTTTAAAATGTGGGCTACGATGAATACGCCAGCACAGGTACAAAGTGGGGGCATTCCCTTTTCATTGTGGATGGATCTTGCATGGCCTATCCTTAGCCTACACTAAATAACGAACTCCTTCCGTGACCGTAAAGAGCTCCGCTATACGCGAGTAGTTCCTTTGATCTCTCTCAGCTTATTGGGCATTGGGTCAGCTAGCCACTGACTCTCCCAGAATGCCAGTAGGACTTGTCGGCGTAACTGAGAGCGAATATCTCTAGCGGGTACCTCCATTGGTCGAGGTGGTAGTGATGCCACCTCTTCTGCAGCTTGGCCCGCTATCTCATTTCCCGCAATTCTCATGTAACTTGGAAGCTTTTAAAAAAGAGGGAAACTTAATTTCTGGAAGGACCTCGTATATTAGGAACACTTCTTGTATTTTAGGAATCGACAATCATACTCGCACAATTTCTTACACTCAAAAATGCACAATGCTGAAGACAATTCATGCACCTACAGTAAAAAAAAATTGAACAGCAGCGAAGAATACTGAGTTCACGTTTTGTTTTTTGGCAGGCCTCGATTGCGAGTAGTACAGTACATGTAATTATGTGAGCTATTAAGGGTATCAGGCTGCAGGATCATGCGCCTTGATTAATGAAGCTAGTGATAATCAGTATGACGTAAACGAATTACTACCCATTATCTGCTGATGGGCCTATTATAGTGTCCATGAAAGAAGATATCGAACCTCGTTAAGAACGAGAGTTGGGAGTGGACGAATACTTTTTTCAAATATACAGTAGAACATCGACAATAGTGTTCGATTCAGGATGAATCACGGATTTGTCTATTTTATCGATATTCTACTTGACTGTTGCAAAGCGTACAAATCACTTCATTTTGCAATGAAGGTATTAACCCTCTATAGGGCAAAACTATTTTTTATTTTCATGTGTTTTTACTTTTTAATTTATTTTAATAATTATAATAATTAATAATGTTATTTTTGTTTCTATAATTTTATTGTTTATATAGACTATTTATTTTTAATTTTCAATTTATGTTCTTATAGATTTAATTTTGGTATTTTTCTCTTGAATTAATTATTAATTAATTAATTAACCAATTTCCAATGTATTTTACAATTATTATCAGAATGATTTAATAGTTATATTTATTATTTTAATTTTTATATTTCTTTTATTATTGTAATTTTATTTTTATTTTTATTATTTTTATTTCTATATTCATATTTTATTTTTATACTTTAATTGGCGGCTTCGGTGGCGTAGTTGGTAGCATGCTGGGCATCTATGCCCAAAGTCGCGGGTTCAAACCCGGCCGAAGTCGTCTGAATTTTTAAGAGCGTTAATATCCCTCAGTATGCCTTCCTTCGGAAGGGAAGTAAAGCCGGTGGTCCCATGTCACAGATTTGTGGCATGAAAAAGAACCTTCCACTAACTACACTTGTGTGAAGCCAAAATTTGTAGGTTAGAATTGATAACGCTCTATTAGTTCCGACATTCGCCGCTAGGTGCTGACTGCAATGCCATCTACTAGCCAAGTCCACAAGCTAGGTGTCATGAACGGTAGCATTTGGTAGCAAAAGTTGGAGCTACTTGAAAATCGAATGTTTGCAGTCCTTACTTGAATTAAAACAGATAACACACACTAATACAGCCATCAAAATTAACACCGGTAATCAGACAGATTCTACACATACACAAAGTACACGGGGCTACATGACCGCGTTGTCGCAGCCCCTAAACTGCGGAACCAACCAACCACATCTTAATTGTTAATGTTTTTAGTTTTTTTTTAATTTTATCCAACACATTACGTCAAGTAGATAAGTATATAATATTTGATTTTTAGAAATACTAGCACTTTGGCATGAATATTCTCCGAAATGTGGCTGAAAGATTCAACTATCAGCATCTTTGAAAGCATAAACTGTCCTTATGACAGGTGGTTACTATAGAGACCGCTATCCCATAAAGGGTTATAAGTAAAGCTCTGCGTGGATGCGGATATCCGCGGATAAACCCGCGGATATTCGCAAACATATTTGCCCTGCGGATATAGTTTGCATGGCTGTGTGGATAGCGGATAAGCTGCGGATAATGTTTAGAGTGAATTTGCGGATAGATTTTAGAACTGGATTTTTTTTTTTTTTTTTTTTTTGCTAAGATTTTCGTCTTTCATGTTTCTTGTTATTTCCCTATTTGCTTTCGCTTGGTTTGTATGGAAATATTAGAGAAGTGAGAGAAGCGAATACCCTGAATTAGTGCTGACTTTTGCACACGAAAAAAGGCATTTATACCTGCGTTTGCCAGCGTGGGTACACCCGACGTCTAAGTGCTATAATTATCCACACGCTGTTTGACATGCCGTTACTCAGAGGAACAAAACTCAGTCAAAATTGCCTTGCAGATTCACACAAAGCCTCGGGGAACTATTTTCTCCTCAAGTGTGTAGTTGTGTTGCTTTAATACTTTACAGTAATATTTTTAATTTGTTAGTTAATGACAGCGGATTTGGATAACAAACGTTCGGATACGAATAAAAGTCGTGCGGATGTGGGGCGGGTGCGGATAACAGTCGTGCGGATGTGGGCCGGATGCGGATAACGTTTTGTTTATCCGCGCAGGGCTCTCGTTATAAGGCAGTAGTTCCACCGTAAATGAATTAGGATATTTGACCCTGGTGTGGCCAATCTTGGAATACGGCTCAGCGGCTTGGGACCCATATCAGGCAGGGCTCATCAAAAAGCTGGAGAAGGTACAAAGGAAGGCAGCTAGGTTTGTGCTCAACGATTTTAATTCTAGAAGTAGTGTAACTCGAATGGTAGAAAAACTAGGGTGGGAATCTCTGGAAGATAGAAGGACGAAATCGAGACTATAGGCTATGTTTAACACTAACACTAATCGGCCAACATGGGAGAACTAAGCAAACGTCTGGGAAATCAAACGTAAACGAGCAAAGCAGATCATCCAAATAAAGTTAAGGGCCGACCACAGCATACAAATTATAGGAAATATTTTTTCATTAATCGTGGTAATGATAATTGGAACACATTACCTGCCACAGTCTTAGATCCTTTCCCTAAACATGATGATGATGATAATTGTTGTTTTAAGGGGCCTAACATCGAGGTTATCGGCCCCTAATGAAATGAAATGACGTGAAATGAAAGGATGTAGATAAAAACAACTCACTGCCATGGATGAAGCGAAAATGGTGTTTATAAAACAGACAGTGAGCCCCAAAAATTATGCCTTATTTGAATAAAAAGGAATAAAATGCGGATGGTAAAAAAGGATAAAACAAATAAGACATAGTGAACAATATAATACAGAACACAATAAAAAACATAAAACAGATATAACCAGAATTAAAAGTCGTAACTACACATTAAAACTTAAAAAAGTAACCACTCTCCCTCATGAACCGGATGACGAGGTCAGCTGACGGCCCGTCATCACGGAGAATAAGGGAGAGGGTATTAGGCAGTTTAAGAGTCTCTCGCAGATCGGCCAGATCCACACACTCCAAGAGAAGGTGTGCCACGGTTAGGTGGGCGCCGCAAGTACACACAGGAGGATCTTCTCTCTTTAGCAAGTGGGAGTGCGTAGCAATCCCATGGCCTATCCGGAGTCGACAGAGTACCACAGCCTCCTTCCGGAGAGATCGGAAGGAAGATTTCCACACCTTCGTTGTCTCCTTAATGCCTCTCAGTTTGTTGGGTGGAGGCGTGGCACGCCATGCCTCCTCCCAATGCGACAGGATCGAATGCCGCAACTGAGAGCGCACATCACTAGCAGGCACCTTATACGGTAGCGAGGGCAGTGTGACCGCCTCTCTCGCCGCCTGATCAGCAAGCTCGTTTCCCGCAATACCCATGTGGCTAGGAAGCCACACAAAGGTCACCCCGGTTCCAGCGTTACGCGAACTGACGAGCTGGTCATGCACACGCTGGACCAACGGGTGCTTCGGGAAACACACATCAATCGCCTGCAGCGCACTCAGAGAGTCAGTACACACAAGAAAGTGCTGGTGATCGTCTGATAACGTGTACCGCAGAGCCTCTAAGATGGCATAGAGCTCCGCAGTGTACACGCCACAGGCCTCGGGAAGTGAAAAGAGAAACCGACGATCCTCAACCACAAATGCACAGCCTACTTTCTCGTTTACCCTCGAACCGTCCGTGAATACAAGCCCTGATCCCGGATACCGGCTCACCACGGACTGGAACAGCCTCCGATGGACGGAGGAGTCCGTGTCCGACTTGTGGCCGGTGTGCAGATCCAGGATGATATCAGGGCGAGAGACCATCCACGGAGGGGCCTTGCTAGGTACTCGGACGATACAGGAGACAGAAGGAAATCGGAACTGACGGTATAAGTCATCCAAGCGAATCCCCGCCGGCCGAGTGGCTCGGGCGAGCGCATCATACAGCCGGCGATTCGGATTGGAAAACAAACATGGATAGCTTGGATGAAGTGGCATCTGTAGAATAGTTGCAGCATAGGTCAGCAGTACTTGTTGGCGCCTCAGGTGTAAAGGAGGTACGCCAGCCTCGGCGAGCAAGCTGACTACTGGGCTCGTCCGAAAGGCACCCGTCGCCAGCCTCACACCGCCGTGGTGGACACTGTCCAGTTTAACAAGCACTGACTTACGGGCCGAACCATATGCTACACTGCCATAATCTAATCTCGATAAAATCAGTGCCTTATAAAAACGTAAGAGCACCGCGCGGTCTGCCCCCCATGATGTGCCGCTAAGAAACCGCAACATGTTGAGTTTCTTAGCACAGGCAGTTTTCAAACACCGCACGTGTGGTTCCCATGTCAATTTCTGATCGAAAAGGAGCCCAAGGAACCGGTACGCAGCAACAACAGGCAAAGCTACATTGCCCAGATAAAGCTCAGGATCTGGATGGAGGGTGCGCTTTCGGCAGAAATGGACAACCGAGGACTTAGTGGTTGAGAATCGAAAGCCATGCTCCAGTGTCCAGCGTTCCACTCTCCGAATAGCTTGTTGTAGCTGTCGTTCTGCGACCGCCATATTTTGCGCACTATAATGTAGAGCGAAGTCGTCTACATAGAGCGACGGTACCACCGCTGAACCAGCAGCAGCGACTATACCGTTTATGGCAATCGCAAATAATGTTACGCTAAGCACCGATCCCTGTGGGACTCCGTTTTCCTGTATATGATATTGCGAATATGTCCCCCCTATTCGGACACGGAACAGGCGAAGAGACAGAAAATTCGCAATAAAAACCGGCATGTTACCTCGGAATTTCCATTGATGCAGGGTAGAGAGGATGCCGTAACGCCAAGTGGTGTCATAGGCCTTCTCGAGGTCAAAGAAAACAGCGACTAGGTGCTGTCTCCGGAGAAAAGCGTCCTGTATGGCGGTCTCCAGGCGTACCAGATGGTCGTTGGTACACCGAGACGCCCTGAAACCACACTGGTATTCGGACAAGAGTCCCCGTTTCTCCAGGACCCACACCAGGCGCCGATTGACCATCCTCTCAAAGAGCTTGCACAGACCGTTAGTGAGACAAATAGGTCTGTAACTCCCTGTCAGTTTGGGATCCTTATCGGGCTTCAGGATAGGTATAATGATACCTTCCTGCCATTGCGCTGGAAACACACCTTCCAACCAGATACGATTAAACACCCTGAGCAAATAACGAATGCTCTCATCGTTAAGGTGTTTAAGCATCTGGTTGTGAATATTATCCGGGCCAGGAGACGTGTCCCTGCAGAGCGCCAGCGCTCCGCGGAGTTCCCACTCCGTAAAGGGCACGTTGTACTCCTCCGAAGCGCGGGAAGCAAAACTAAGCTGGAAACGTTCCGCTTCGCGCTTCAGGGCCACGAAGGCAGGGTCATAGTTACCGCAACCGGATATATCCGCAAAATACGAGGCGAGATGTTTTGCAACGCGATAAGGATCTGTAACCAATTCATTATCAATGGAAATTCCCGGTACAGTAGAAGATGTCTGAATTCCCGAAATGCGTCGTAGTTTAGTCCACACTTGAGAGGAGGGGGTATGTGCCGTAATAGAAGACACATACCGTTCCCATGATTGTTTCCTACCCTGGCGAATAAGAATCCGTGCCTTGGCACGAAATTTCTTAAACGCCACCAAATTGGCCATGGTTGGACGCCGACGGTAGTGCTTATGAGCTCGACGACGGTCTCTTATTGCCGCTGCAATATCCTCTGTCCACCAAGGGACGAGTTTGCGACGAGGAGTCCCAGAAAAGTATGGAATGTACTCTTCGGCGGCAGCAAGAAGCACATAGGTGATGTGCTGTACCTAGTCATCGACGCTCCGGCAACCAAGATCAACGAACACAGCTCGTTCTTGAAACGAGGGCCAATTTGCCCGCTTAAGAACCCAACGACTGGGGAACACCACGGGCGTCTGGTTCAGAAGGGTAAGAACGATCGGGAAACGGTCACTGTCACAGAGGTCGTCGTGTACATACCAACCAAATAGGGGGACCAGCGCACGGCTACACACACTCAAGTCAATGTGTGAGTACGTGCCGTGAGCTAAGCTAAAATTTGTAGCTTCCCCTATATTTAATAGAGATAAATCCAACCCTTGAATTAAGCCCTCCACGTCGCTTCCTCTGGGGCAGGAAGATGGTGATCCCCATTGGGGGTGATGAGAGTTGAAATCACCCACGAGTAGGAAAGGGACTGGAAGTTGATCAACAAGATCAAAGACGTCATTAATATCAAGGGGCTGGTTCGGTGGAAGGTACACGTTACATACAGTTGTTATAGCAGGCAAGGACACGCGAACTGCAATAGCTTCCAGAGGAGTGTCGAGTGGAAACTCCTCACTATAGCAGTCAGAGCGAACGAAGGTACAAACGCCCCCGGAAGCCCGGGCGGCGTCTTGTCGCTCTTTAGAGTATAGTCGGAAACCTCTCAGAACAGTCTCGTGATCAGGTCTGAGGTTCGTTTCCTGTAGGCAGACTATACTCGCTGCGTATTGGGCAATAAGCTGACGGAGTTCTGTCAAATGCCTGTCATAACTGTTACAATTCCACTGTAACAGTGCCATTGTGTGAACTTAGGGAATAACTTGGAGCAGCAAGCTACTCCAACTTTGACTCTGGAGGATCTACAGTCACTACGTCGACTATAATCTCCATGTCCTCAGGCGAGGTCATGGAGTGAATCGACTCGGTGGAAGATTTCATAGACGCAGTTCGGCGGCGGGGGGATCTCCGTGGGGAGCGCGCAGATCTGGGGACCGAAACGTCCCCAGGCGCAGAAGCATCCGCAGGTGTTGGCGCGGATGGCTTCCCCTTTTTGGGAGAAAGGGAATGCGTAGTGCGGGGTCCCTTCTTACCCTTACCCGCCTCTTTAAGATATATAGACGGGTCAGGAGCCGAAGTCCTGACCCTGGTCGACGATGCCGCCTCCGCCGGCTTCGGCGCGGCTTTCGCCGACCGTTTGGGTGGGGAGAAAGTCTTCGACTTCCTCCCGAGTGGGGAGTAAGTCTTCAACTTCCTCCCCTGCTGTGCGGGCGGAGCAGCCTTCGCTCGCACAGCCTCCTTTGGGGCCGAAGGTGGGGTTGAAGTCACCTTCGGGCTCTCTCTCTGATTCTGGGGAGTAGCTAGAGATGTTGATGGCAGTGGTAAATTAGAAGGTTTCACAGTTGAGACAAAAGATGATGTAGCCGGGACCAAATTTGGTATTATGGCTCTATAATCAATCGTTGGAGAAGGCGAAATCGTGGTATGGTACTTCTTGCGGGCCTCCTGGTAGGTGAGACCATCCAGGGTTTTAATCTCCTGGATTTTCTTCTCACGCAGGAAGACAGGGCAGTTCCTGTCCCGAGGAGAATGAAATCCAGGGCAATTAGTGCACTGATATGGTGTTGTGCACTCTTCCGCTTCATGGGGTACCTTACCGCATGTTCCACAGACGTCAGGGCTCGAGCATCGGGATAACATGTGCCCGAATTTCTGGCACTTATAACACCTCATTGGTGGAGGAATATAAGGCCGAACGTCGCAACGGTAACTTGTTACCTTGACTTTCTCCGGGAGCACCGAAAGCTCAAAGGAAATAATGAAAGCACCAGTATCCACGATTTGACCATTGACCTTGCGCGTAATGCGCCGGACATCAGTCACGTGACGGTGCTGCATATCCTCCTTGAGCTCCTCGTCAGTGTTCAGAATCAGGTCCCGGTGGAAAATGACTCCCCGGACCAGATTCAAAGACGTGTGCTTCTCCACTTTGACAGGGATATCGCCAAAGTGGTCACATTTCAGAAGGTGTTCAACCTGCTCACCAGTCCTAGTCTTAAGCAACAAGCTACCGTTTCTCATCTTTTGTACCTTCTCAAGCTCGCCATAGACCCCTTCTATGTGCCGAGAAAACAAAATAGACTTTACCATCTTGAAATCACCCCCATCCGTTCTGGTTGCGACCAGAAACTTGGGAGTGTTAGAACCCAGATTCTCACGAACAGACTGTTCCCAGGGGGTGGATCCCCGTAGGGAATCAAAAGTTAAAGACTTGGGTGGCGGACCACCCTGGTGGGAGATATTCCTTTTCTGTCCCATGGCCGTTTCATCCTCCCTGAATGCCACCGACTCCAATCACGGGCTGTCTCTGTAGGCGCTACCCAGCCAAGGCAAGGCCCGCCTAGCTTGGAAGGCATTGCCCGGGGGTCCGATGTTTGACATGCCATTCAGGCATGTACCCCTTGGCATATACTAGAGAGTTTTCCAGCACAGGCATGCAGCTGTGCGGGGACCTGCGTTGTCAGGCGGATACTACTGCAGAGTACATGGCGCACCCACCTGTCGGTGTGGCCAGACCGAACAGGCTCTCGAGCGTAGTCGCACACTTGGGTGGCCCTTCCCCTGACAGCCCGCACATGTAATTTTGAGTGCCAGACCTCAAAAACATGAACGGAAAAAGGCGTGCGATATAACCTAATGAGAGTTATATCGCACAAAGTGGGGCGTTTAGAGCTGGCTGTCAAACCCGTAAAGGGGACCTGGGCCAAGAAACCCTTTACGTCGCCTTCTACGACTGGCAGGGTATACCTGTGAGTGTATTCCATCCCTCCCACCCACGGGAGGTCCAATTCGCAAGACAAGCCGGGAACCTAAAAGGATAGCCAAGGTCGCCCCTTTTAGTCGCCTCGTACGACAGGCAGGGGATACCGTGGGTGTATTCTAAACCCCCACCCACAGGGGGAATTTCCCTAAACATATTGATGTGTTTGACAGAAGACTGAAATTTTGTGTAAATATTACCATGTAATTACTATAGTTCCCAAATCGCTACTTGTGTACTGTAGGCCTGTGTTTGATATTAATTATTTTAGTTACTTATTTTTGTTTTAAGGGGCGGAACTACGAGGTCGTTTTCCCCTCTTATCACAGATTAAAGTATACACATCTAGAACGGAATTGATAATTAATGAAATGATCAAAAATTAATAAAACAAAAAATTTAAAAAAATATATAATAATAAACAAAAATTACAGAAAAACAAAAAATTCAGAATTCAAAAAGAAAATTTATATCGCTGGCCCTAACCCACTCTCACTTATAAAGTGGATGATGAGATCCACCACCTCATCATATATTGTGTTTGATATTAGTGTAGGTAATTTTCTGTAATTGTATAATTTGCCACCGGGGAATTATCACCATTTGCAAATAAAGTAAATGAATGAATTAATGAATAATTTGATAAATATAAGTCAGCCACCAAAAAATCTATCTTGAAGTTTCTGAATTATTTTGGTGTTAAATTTGATGCCTCTCATTTCAGTGTTGGGTGATTAGAATATTACAGTTAGCCTATTGTTAAATCGATTTAGGGTTTGGAACTTCTTGGTTTTCAACCCCGTGTACTTGGGAGTGTGTTCAGTTTGTCTGATATGATGATGATGATGATGATGATGATGATATGATAATTGTTTTTTAAGGGATCTAACATCTAGGTTATCGGCCCCTAATGGTTTGGGTGATCGTGAAGATAATAATGAAATGTAAACTATAACTAAAACTAACTACTAACCTATATACTAGAAGAAGAAATTGAAAACAAAAGGATAATAAGGCAAACAAAGGACAGGAGGAAAATAAATGCCCTCAACTCTCGAAGAATGCGGATTGAGGGACTTGGAAGGAAGGAGAGCCATGAAGGGCAGATAGGAAAGTGAAAGAGGAGAGGGGCCGCCCCACAGTAATGTATAAAATGGGGAAAACCAGACCCAGCTCAGGAATCCCTCGGGGTCGCCAACTCCCGAACTCACCAGCCGTGAGCCTCTGAGGGTGTAGCAATATCTAGGGTGCACCAGAAGTGGTGAGGCTACATACACCCTGCCTCCTTGAGGGCCTTGAGCAGAAGGCAGGAGATACACGAAAAGAAAAATAAGGCTGACCCCTCGCTGAAGGAGGGTATCAGAAAAAATGAGACAAGGGTCAATTAAGGCGGGAAAGGAAGAGACTCCCTAGGCCTCGGATAGCCTAATACCGCCGGGGTCGGAAGAGAACAAGAGTTGACAGGACAGGAAAGAAGACGGAGAGGAGCCCGGCACAAGTAAGTGGAAGCATTGCTGGACTCAGCTGGGGCCCCCTGGTCGCCAAACCACGTCCCACTAGATGTGAGACCCTGGGGGGAGGTTGTCTGATAGTCTGTGTTTCTGTGGTGACTGTAGTAGTATGTGCAACTAATGACAAGGGTCGGAGATGGGATAGATGCTCCGAAAGTTGAAACAAGTTACTACACGGGCATATGCCTGGAAGGAGTGTGGAAGAACACGAGGAAAAGCACACTAAGGATAGCACTGTCAGCGCCGGGATTCGAATCTCCAGACTTTCTACAGCTCCCCAGCCCTGTCGTGGAGAGTGAATTAACGTTTAGCACGCGTGGCCACCTCCACAAAGTTACAGTTACAGTACAGTAAGAGGAATTGTTGTTCTAAGGGTTAGAAATCGAGTCAATTAGCCCCAATTTGTGAATGTGTTATTGATTCAAACCCTTAAAACACTTCGGTAAAGGGAGCGTGACGGTACAGTGGTCAAGCTACTTGCTTCTCAGCAAGGTGGACAGGGTTCGATTCCCAATCAATGCAAGTGATTTTTTCGAAATGAAATATCACGACCTGTAGTTCGGATTCCACGAAAAAATGAAGGTCCCGTGGCTCATGATCGCGAGATTAACGGTCACGTAAAACAAATTAATAATTATGTTATTGGTTTTACGTCCTTTTTAACAACTCTGGCTATTAGAGACGCCGTGGTGCCGGAATTTTGCCCCAAAGGGGATCTTTAACGTGCCAG
Organism: Meconema thalassinum; assembly: GCA_946902985.2. Lineage (NCBI taxonomy): Eukaryota > Metazoa > Arthropoda > Insecta > Orthoptera > Tettigoniidae > Meconema > Meconema thalassinum. Next base: position 346,277,706 of record OX336392.1, read on the forward strand.
TAAATCTACAGGCACGGCTCCCTCGCATTTGCACAACCTCAAATGCCAGCTGACTGAGCCAGGATACGAACCTGCAACGTTGGGCCCAGCATGTGAGAACGTTACCGCTGAGCCACGCAGCCAGCTTCACATATAACTACAAGCTTCCTTCATCTAATAGTTAAAAATTAAACCCCGTGGCACTACAGCCCATGAAGGGCCTGGGCCTACCAAGCGACAGTCGCCCAGTCATTTAGTCTACAGATTATGGGGTGACGCGTGTTCAGCACGTCGGGTCCCCTCGGCTGTTAATCTCAGTCTCCGTGTCTGGGTCGCTACCTCACTGTCACTCAATTATTCTCACGAGGCTGAGTAACCCCCCTGTGGGTGGGGGGTTTAGAATACACCCACGGTATCTCCTGCCTGTCGTAAGAGGCGACTAAAAGGGGCGACCTTGGCTATACTTTAAGGACTCCGCGTTGTTTTGTGAATTGGACCCCCAGTGGGTGGGAGGAAGCGAATACATCCACGGTAATCCCTGCCAGTCGTAAAAGGCGACTAAAAGGGCTTCTCGGAACGGTTCCCTTTCGAGGGTTTGACAGTCAGCTCTAAAAGACATACACCCGTGCGGTATAACTCTCATTAGGTTATATCGCACTTCTTTCCATTACTGCTTTCAGGGTCTGGCAACCAAAATTTCTATATGTGCGTGCTGTTAGGGGATGGGCCACTTACGCTTGCGACTACGCTCGAAAGCCTGTTCCGGTCTTGGCCGCGCCGACAGGTGGGTGTGCCATGTACCCGTGCAGTAGTATCCGCCTGACTACGCAGGTCCCCGCACAGCCGAATGTCTGAGCTGTAAAATCCAGTATATGCCAAGGGGTACATGCCGATACGGCATTGTAAAACATCGGACCCCCGGGCAATGCCTTCCAAGCTAGGCGGGCCTTGCCCTGGCTGGGTAGCGCCTACTGTGACGGCCCGTGATCGGATGTCGGTGGCATTCGGAGAGGATGATCTGGCCATGGGTTCAAAAAGAAAAATCCCCAAACAGGGTGGTCCTACACCCAAGTCTTTAACATTTGATTCCCTACGGGGATCAACCCCCTGGGAACAATCTGTGCGTGAAAATCTGGGTGCTAACACCCCCAAGTTTCTGGTAGCTACCAGAACAGATGGGGGTGATTTCAAGCTGGTAAAGAGTATTTTGTTTTCTCGCCACATAGAAGGTGTCTATGGTGAGCTTGAGAAAGTACAAAAGATGAGGAACGGTAGCTTGTTGCTCAAGACTAGGACTGGTGAGCAAGTTGAACAACTTTTGCAATGTGACCACTTTGGCGAAATTCCCGTCAAAGAGGAAAAGCACACGTCCCTGAATCTGGTCCGAGGAGTTATTTTCCACCGGGACCTGATTCTGAACACTGACGAGGAGCTCAAGGAGGATATGCAGCACCGTCACGTGACTGATGTCCGGCGCATTACGCGCAAGGTCAATGGTCAAATCGTGGATACTGGTGCTTTCATTATTTCCTTTGAGCTTTCGGTGCTCCCGGAGAAAGTCAAGGTTACAAGTTACCGTTGTGACGTACGGCCTTATATCCCTCCACCAATGAGGTGTTATAAATGCCAGAAGTTCGGGCACATGTTATCCCGATGCTCGAGCCCCGAAATCTGCGGAACATGCGGTGAGGTACCACACGAAGCGGAAGAGTGCACAACACCTTATCAGTGCACTAATTGCCCTGGATTTCATTCTCCTCGGGACAGGACCTGCCCTGTCTTCCTGAGTGAGAAGAAAATCCAGGAGATCAAAACCCTGGATGGTCTCACCTACCAGGAAGCCCGCAAGAAGTACCATACCACGATTTCGCCTTCTCCAACGATTGATTATAGAGCCATAATATCAAATTTGGTCCCGGCTACCTCATCTTTTGTACCAGCTGTGAAACCTGCAACTGAGTTTCCTGTTCCAAAACCAGCACCTATGATTATAACGGAAAGCCCGAAAGTGACTTCAACTCCACCTTCGGCCAGCACGAAGGCTGTGCGAGCGAAGGCTGCTCCGCCCGCACAACACGGGAGGAAGTTGAAGACTTACTCCCCACTCGGGAGGAAGTTGAAGACTTCCTCCCCACCCAATAGGTCGGCGAAAGCCGCGCCGAAGCCGGCGGAGGCGGCATCGTCGACCAGGGTCAGAAATTCGGCTCCTGACCCGTCTATATATCTTAAAGAGGCGGGTAAGAAGGGACCCCGCACTACGCATTCCCTTTCTCCAAAAAAGGGGAAGCCATCCGCCCCACCACCTGCGGATGCTTCTGCGCCTGGGGACGTTTCGGAGATTATAGTCGACGTAGTGGCTGATGATCCTCCAGAGGCTAAGTTGTAGCTTGCTGCTCCAACTTATTCCCTAGTTTATAAGTTCACACAATGGCACTGTTACAGTGGAATTGTAACAGTTATGACAGGCATTTGACAGAGCTCCGTCAGCTTATTGCCCAATACGCAGCGAGTATAGTCTGCCTACGGGAAACAAACCTCAGACCTGATCACGAGACTGTTCTGAGAGGTTTCCGACTATATTCTAAAGAGCGACAAGACGCCGCCTGGGCTTCTGGGGGCGTTTGTACCTTCGTTCGCTCTGACTGCTATAGTGAGGAGTTTCCACTCGCCACTCTTCTGGAAGCTATTGCAGTTCGCGTGTCCTTGCCTGCCATGACGTTTGTAACGTGTACCTTCCACCGGACCAGCCCCTTGATATTAATAACGTCTTTGATCTTGTTGATCAACTTCCACTCCCTTTCCTACTCGTGGGTGATTTCAACTCTCATCACCCCCAATGGGGATCACCATCTTCCTGCCCCAGAGGAAGCGACGTGGAGGGCTTAATTCAAGGGTTGGATTTATCTCTATTAAATATAGGGGAAGCTACAAATTTTAGCTTAGCTCACGGCACGTACTCACACATTGACTTGAGTGTGTGTAGCCGTGCGCTGGTCCCCCTATTTGGTTGGTATGTACACGACGACCTCTGTGACAGTGACCGTTTCCCGATCGTTCTTACCCTTCTGAACCAGACGCCCGTAGTGTTCCCCAGTCGTTGGGTTCTTAAGCGGGCAAATTGGCCCTCGTTTCAAGAACGAGCTGTGTTCGTTGATCTTGGTTGCCGGAGCGTCGATGACTAGGTACAGCACATCACCTATGTGCTTCTTGCTGCCGCCGAAGAGTACATTCCATACTTTTCTGGGACTCCTCGTCGCAAACTCGTCCCTTGGTGGACAGAGGATATTGCAGCGGCAATAAGAGACCGTCGTCGAGCTCATAAGCACTACCGTCGGCGTCCAACCATGGCCAATTTGGTGGCGTTTAAGAAATTTCGTGCCAAGGCACGGATTCTTATTCGCCAGGGTAGGAAACAATCATGGGAACGGTATGTGTCTTCTATTACGGCACATACCCCCTCCTCTCAAGTGTGGACTAAACTACGACGCATTTCGGGAATTCAGACATCTTCTACTGTACCGGGAATTTCCATTGATAATGAATTGGTTACAGATCCTTATCGCGTTGCAAAACATCTCGCCTCGTATTTTGCGGATATATCCGGTTGCGGTAACTATGACCCTGCCTTCGTGGCCCTGAAGCGCGAAGCGGAACGTTTCCAGCTTAGTTTTGCTTCCCGCGCTTCGGAGGAGTACAACGTGCCCTTTACGGTGTGGGAACTCCGCGGAGCGCTGGCGCTCTGCAGGGACACGTCTCCCGGCCCGGATAATATTCACAACCAGATGCTTAAGCACCTTAACGATGAGAGCATTCGTTATTTGCTCAGGGTGTTTAACCGAATCTGGTTGGAAGGTGTGTTTCCAGCGCAATGGTAGGAAGGTATCGTTATACCTATCCTGAAGCCCGATAAGGATCCCAATTTGACAGGGAGTTACAGACCTATTTGTCTCACTAACGGTCTGTGCAAGCTCTTTGATAGGATGGTCAATCGGCGCCTGGTATGGGTCCTGGAGAAACGGGGACTCCTGTCTGAATACCAGTGTGGTTTCAGGGCGTCTCGGTGTACCAACGACCATCTGGTACGCCTGGAGACCGCCATACAGGACGCTTTTCTCCGGAGACAGCACCTAGTCGCTGTTTTCTTTGACCTCGAGAAGGCCTATGACACCACTTGGCGTTACGGCATCCTCTCTACCCTGCATCAATGGAAATTCCGAGGTAGCTTGCCGATTTTTATTGCGAATTTTCTGTCCCTTCGCCTGTTCCGTGTCCGAATAGGGGGGACATATTCGCAATATCATATACAGGAAAACGGAGTCCCACAGGGATCGGTGCTTAGCGTAACATTATTTGCGATTGCCATAAACGGTATAGTCGCTGCTGCTGGTCCAGCAGTGGTACCGTCGCTATATGTAGACGACTTCGATCTACATTATAGTGCGCAAAATATGGCGGTCGCAGAACGACAGCTACAACAAGCTATTCGGAGAGTGGAACGCTGGACACTAGAGCATGGCTTTCGATTCTCAACCGCTAAGTCTTCGGTTGTCCATTTCTGCCGAAAGCGCACTCTCCATCCTGATCCTGAGCTTTATCTGGGCAATGTAGCTTTGCCTGTTGTTGCTGCGTACCGGTTCCTTGGGCTCCTTGTCGATCAGAAATTGACGTGGGAGCCACACGTGCGGTGTTTGAAAACTACCTGTGCTAAGAAACTCAACATGTTGCGGTATCTTAGCGGCACATCATGGGGGGTGGACCATGCGGTGCTCCTACGCTTTTATAAGGCACTGATTTTATCTAGATTAGATTATGGCAGTGTAGCATATGGTTCGGCCCGTAAGTCAGTGCTTGTTAAACTGGACAGTGTCCACCACGGCGGTGTGAGGCTGGCGACGGGTGCCTTTCGGACGAGCCCAGTCGTCAGCTTGCTCGCCGAGGCTGGCGTACCTCCTTTACACCTGAGGCGCCAACAAGTACTGCTGACCTATGCTGCAACTATTCGACAGATGCCCCTTCATCCAAGCTATCCATGTTTGTTTTCCAATCCGAATCGCCGGCTGTATGATGCGCTCGCCCGAGCCACTCGGCCGGCGGGGATTCGCTTGGATGACTTATACCGTCAGTTCCGATTTCCTTCTGTCTCCTGTATCGTCCGAGTACCTAGCAAGGCCCCTCCGTGGATGGTCTCTCGCCCTGATATCATCCTGGATCTGCACACCGGCCCCAAGTCGGACTGCGTCCATTGGAGGCTGTTGCAGTCCGTGGTGAGCCGGTATCCGGGATCAGGGCTTCTATTCACGGACGGTTCGAGGGTAAACGAGAAAGTAGGCTGTGCATTTGTGGTTGAGGATCGTCGGTTTCTCTTTTCACTTCCCGATGCCTGTGGCGTGTACACAGCGGAGCTCTATGCCATCTTAGAGGCTCTGCGGTACAGGTTATTAGACGATCAGCAGCACTTTCTTGTGTGTACTGACTCTCTGAGTGCGCTGCAAGCGATCGATGTGTGTTTCCCGAAGCACCCGTTGGTCCAGCGTGTGCACGACCTGCTCGTCAGTTCGCGTAACGCTGGGGCCGGGGTGTCTTTTGTGTGGCTTCCTAGCCACATGGGTATTGCGGGAAACGAGCTTGCTGATCAGGCGGCGAGAGAGGCAGTCGCACTGCCCTCGCTACCGTATAAGGTGCCTACTGGTGATGTGCGCTCTCAGTTGCGGCATTCGATCCTGTCGCATTGGGAGGAAGCATGGCGTTCCACGCCTCCACCCAACAAACTGAGAGGCATCAAGGAGGCAACGAAGGTGTGGAAATCTTCCTTCCGATCTCTCCGGAAGGAAGCTGTGGTACTCTGTCGACTCCGGATCGGCCATGGGATTGCTACGTACTCCCACTTTCTGAAGAGAGAAGATCCCCCTGTGTGTCCTTGCAGCGCCCATCAAACCGTGGCACACCTTCTCTTGGAGTGTGTGGATCTGGCCGATCTGCGCAGTACTCTTAAACTGCCTAATACCCTCTCCCTTATTCTCCGTGATGACGAGCCGTCAGCTGACCTCGTCATCCGGTTCATGAGGGAGAGTGGTTACGTTTTTAGGTTTTAATGTGTAGTTACGACTTTTAATTCAGGTTAAATCTGTTTTATGTGTTTTATTGTGTTCATCTATTTTATTGTTCACTATGCCTTATTTGTTTTATCCTTTTTACCATCCGCCTTTTATTCTTTTTATTCATATAAGGTATAATTTTTGGGGCTCACTGTCTGTTTTATAAACACCATTTTCGTTTCATCCATGGCAGTGAATTGTTTTTTATCTACATCCTTTCATTTCACGCCATTTCATTTCATTAGGGGCCGATAACCTCGATGTTAGGCCCCTTAAAACAACAATTATCATCATCATCATATGAGGCTGAGTAACCCCGTTCCAGCCCTCACTTCAGTTTCTGAAGGAGCTGGGAATCGAACCCGGGGCATCCGTGTTCATCTAATAGTAGCCTGCTCTAAATGGACGGTGGGACAACTCGTTTAGTACTGGTGGTTTTGAAATGTATTTAGACGGAGTGTGTTTTGGTGGTGCAGTTATATGACCACAATAACCGCCATACGCCACTGTTATCAGCGAGAGTCAGATGCCTACCACAGGCATTATAATTGCTCATGAGTACATGTCGAAAATACTAATATTTTGTATTATATTCATCGCCAATAAATAGTCTACCCCCAGGGGCTCACGACTAATGCCGTTGATGATTATTATTATTATTATCAGAACCCTGAGAAAGTAATACACTGCTGCTTTTTGTTGTCCTTAACATGGGGCTAGAATGGCGTCCACCTTTGGGCACCTTCTATATGTTCTTTGTTTCTTTCTCTTAGCAAGCATTTGTCGTATTTCAGATTATTCCTGACGAAGAAAGACATGGTTTCTTTCGAAACGGGTCGAATTTAATTTAATAAAACACGGCATAAGCCCAAAATTCAACATTATGAATATTATTATTCTTGTTTAGGGGGCCTAACATCTAGGTTATCGGCCCCTAATGAAATGATATAAAATTATGAACAACAAATGTAGCCCTCTGTCAAGGGGATGAAAACGAAAATAGTTTATATAAAACAGACAGAAAGCCCTAACATCAAAGTCTTATTTGGATAAAAAGAAAAAGAAAAATTTAGTTGATAAAAAAAACAGTAAAACAAATAAGGCATTTTGAACAACCAAAAATAGAGATGAACAAAATAAAAACATAAAACAGACTAAAACTAAACTTAAAGTCTCAAACTATTTTAGAACTTAAGAAAGTATCAACTCTACCTCATGAACCGGATGACAAGGTCTGCTCTGATGGCCCGTCATCACGTAGAATAAGGGAGAGAGAGTCTTAGGCAGTTTGAGAGTCCTTCGCAGATCGGCCAGGTCCACACACTCCAAGAGAAAGTGTGCCACGTTAAGGTTGGCGCCGCAAGTACACACATGGGGGGTGGGAATTCTCTCTTGAGCAAGTTGAATTGCGTAGCAATCCTATGGCCGATCTGGAGTCGACAGAGTACCTCAGCTTCCTTCCGATTAGATCAGAAGGAAGATTTCCACACCTTTGTTGTCTCCTCGATGGCTATCAGTTTGTTGGCCAGTGGCGTGGCACGCCACCTTCCTCCCAATGCGTCATACTTAAGTAAATAAAGGACTTAATGAAGTAAATTACATTTTTCTAGTAATCTTGAGATGGAGACCTTTATTTTGATATGTAACACATAAGCGTTGGTATTGCGGTTTTCTCACAATGGTGTGTTAGGCGTTCAAATTATACTGCATACTAGAAACCAGCCCCGGCTTCGCCCGGTAACAGTTATGAATGCATTACGTGGTAAGCGCTTATTTTTCGATGTCAATGAACGACAACCTATATCCGTTTTACGTCTCGGCATGATGGGTTAACATCTCTGACTGGACTATGAATTATATTATCATGGAGATGCATGTGCATGAAACACAAATCCCCCTTCCGTCCAATATTAACTTGACTGTGTATTTTGCGGAACGAAAAGTTCACAGTCGAAATGAAGAAAAGCCGAGTTGCACATCTAGGGAAACTCCAAACACAACCACTATTCTCTGAAGTCTTAACTCAACACGACTCGACAGTTTTCCCCTAGCTAGCTCCTAAACTGTCGCCTCAGTAATTGAATGGAAATTGTTGGAAGAAATGAAAACGTAAAATCACTTACAGTGGGCAATGTATTGAAGATAGAGGATACGCTCTCGCGGAATTTTATGTAGAACTTTTCATGTATATACTGTAGATATTTCTAACTGTTTGCTCTGCGTAAACTTAAAAAGTGCACGGACGCCAGGTTTAGTTTCGACTTTTCCACTGAAATTGTTACTGCTTGGCTTCCTTTGATCATAAGTTAAAAGATTTCTACAGAAATCCTCCTCGAGATATCCTTAACAGAATGGTGAAAACCGCATCTAAGTCCATCCAGTGGTTCTCGAGTTTACCCGTAACATCCAAGAATCGGGGACTTGTTTTTATACTAAGTGATGTACTGTAGATACCGTTTACCCATTTATATGCTCTGTATATTCACTCCGCTATCTTCATGTACATTTTGGAATTTAAAACATTTGATTGGAGATTAAATATTCATTTAGTCTAACTTTTTAAAATTTGAAACTAATAATAATGTCTTTATTATTATTACAAACCTTGTCGTGTAGCAGATATGTTCGTCAACCAAAAAGAATAGTGTGATGATGATGATGATGATGATAATTGTTGTTTTAAGGGGCCTAACATCTAGGTTATCGGCCCCTAATGGTGTGGGTGATAGTGAAGATGATAATGAAATGTAAACTATAACGAAAACTAACTACTAACTTATATACCGAACTAGAAGAAGAAATGGAAAACAAAAAGGGAATAAGGCAAATGAAGGACAGGAGGAAAAGAAATGCCCTCAACCCTCGAAGAATGCGGATTGAGGTACTTGGAAGGAAAGAGAGCCATGACAGGCAGATAGGAAGTGAAAGAGGAGAGGGTCCGACCCACAGGTAATGGACAAAAGGGGGAAACCGGACCCAGCTCAGGAATCCCTCGGGGTCGCCAACTCCCGAACTCACCAGCCGTGAGCCCCTGAGGGTGTAGCATTATCCAGGATGCACCTGAAGTGGAGGGGCTACATACACCCAGCCTCTTTGAGGGCCTTGAGCTGAAGGCAGGAGAGAACATGAAAAGAAAAAGAAGGCTGACCCCTCGCAGAAGGAGGGTATCAGAAAAGATGAGACAAGAGCCAATTAAGGCGGGAAAGGAAGAGACTCCCTAGGCCTCGGATACCCTAATACCGTCGGGGTCGGAAGAGAACAAAAGTTGACCAAGTGAGGTCGATAGGAAAGAAGACAGAGAGGAGCCCTGCACAAGTAAGTGGAAGCAATGCCGGACTCGGCTGGGGCCCCGTGGTCGCCAACCCACGTCTCACGAGATGTGAGCCCCTGGGGGGGGGAAGAATAGTGTAGCGGTTCCTTGTTTGTTATAGTAAAACTCTAATTACAGGAAGCTTATTGACAGCAAAATAGGTCGGAAGAGTTCCACAAACTTTATGTTTTATTTCCAGGAGGAGGAGGTTTGCGACCCACTATGACAGACGTGGCAGCCGAAACGCTGTATCACAAAATGAGCTCATAAATCCTCACAGATAGCATTTTCTGTATCGTGCGCAGGGTATCAAAAGAACATTAGAGGACACGTGCTACTGATGATCGGTTCAAAGACTCCCTCTCTCTCTCTCTCTCTCTCTCTCTCTCTTCCCGTGTGGCAGCCCATTTATGTCCTCCATCCCTGAATGTAACACCTCGTGGAAGAAAACTACCAACATTTCATTTTCTCACTACAAGAAGATGATAATATTTGTTGTATTAAGCGGCCTCACATCCTGGTTATCTGCCTCTAATAGTTTGGGTGATTTTGAAAAATGATATGAAGACTGCAACTATTGCTGTACATACTGACCTATATCTATGTTACATGACATGAAATAAAAAGGAATAAGGGATATAAAAGGCACGGAAAAGAAATGCCCTCACCCCTGGAAGAATGGGAATTGACGGACATGGAAAGAGGTAGAACCATGGAAGCAGATTTAAACAAAGAAAGAAAAGGAAAGAATAGTGGGGCCACCCCAAAGTCTATGGAAGAAAGAAAAAAACGGACCCAGGTCAGAAATTCCTCGGATCTCCAACTCCCGAACTCACCAGCCGTGAGCTCTTGATAGTGTAGCACTATCCAGGGTGCACCATAAGTGGTGGGTACACACACACCCTGCCTCCTTTAGGGCCTAGTGCAGAAGGCAAGATATATCATGAAATGAAAAATAAGAGGTATAATCCTTTGAAGAATAACGGTATCAGGAACAATGAGACACGGGCCAATTAAGGCGGGAAAATAGAATACTCCCTAGGCCTCGGATACCCTAATACCGTCGGGGTCGGAAGAGAACAAGTGTTTACCAAGAGAGGCCGACTGTAACAAAAACAGAAAGGAGCACGGCACAAGTAAGTGGAAGCAATACCGGACTCAGCTGGAGTCCCGTGGTCGCCAACCCACGACCCACAAGTTGTGAGCCCCTGGTGGGCTTCAGTTAAGAACCATCCTGATATCTGCCTAGAGTAGAAGTTGGAAACCACGGAATACCACATTCAGCACGTGGCTGAGGTGGAAAACTAATCCACCTCTTCTCTAGGGGCAGATGACCTCACTGTTCCGCCCCTTAAAACCTCAAAAACTAACTAACTCTTCTCCGTTCTACATCACGAGGCCAAGTGTGCCCCATTCTAGCCTTCAGACCAGTCACTCCTCTGTCTACTGGGCATTAACTGTACTAGAAGTTCGCAAAGCTTGACTGCTCTCTCTCTCTCTCTTTTCGGTTTTATTATCGGTTTCCAGAATCCCATTTTCACTCCCAATGGCTGCGGTTTGATCCTGAATAACTTGCAGTTCTAATGCAACCGTGCTTGGTTCGCAAGGCACGTCAAGGCGGCCCCATCCATCAGCCTAAATATAGCAGGCAGGCGATCAGATCTGCACTCAGCAGCAAAATAAACAGCGTGCGGCTGAATGTCACGATACAGGCATTTAATAGAGACCGGAAGTGCCGAGGTAATACCCTCAATGTTTGAAAACACGATATTTTATCGTCCGACTTCTGCGGTCAAATTCTTTACCTACAGCGTTCAAAGAAGTCCATGATGATAATTGTTAATTTAAGACGCCTAACATCTAGGTTATTGGCCTCTATTGCTGTGGGCGATAGCGAAAATTGATAATGAATTACAGCTACACTTAAAATCAGCTATATGTCTAGGTTTAGGCCGTGCCTTGTGTGGAGTTTCGCCTAGGAACACCAAGCTGGCCCATCAGCGGGCCCGTGGTGTTCGTGCCCGGATCTCCCTGGGGTTGGCCTAGGCCCTTCATGGGCTGTAGCACTACGGGGTTTGATGACCCAGCTTGGTGTTCCTAGGCGAAGCTCCCACACAAGACACGGCATAAACCTAGAAAAATTGCTGAGTTATAATTCACTGGCCGTGAAAGCCAATATACCAACTTATAATTAACTTAAACCAAACCAAATCCCGTAGCGCTAGAGCCCATGAAGGGCCTAGGCCTACCAATCGACCATTTTCCATCCATTTGGTCTGCAAATTAAAAAGTGACGCATGGTCAGCGCATCGGGTCCTGTGTCGCTAAAAAAAAAGGGACTATGATCTTGCGTAGTTGAGCGCAGTCGCAGTGGATGTACAACTGGAAAGAAATTCAAAAATGGTAAATCAAGTTCTCGTTTGATTTACTGCTGGGCCCGGGTTGTAAGTCAAACCAGAGGAAAATTACCTTAAATAAAATCAAAATTGAATAAATTACGTAAGGCAAAATCAAAAGAAAAAATCTCGGAAATTTATTAAAAGGCTCCCAGAGGTGTGTTAGTCGTAACTCCGTAGCAAATAAGGAGCCAAGACCGACGAAATCATAAGACCACAAATAAGGATGCTTAACGTTAAAATTAAAAAGACGAAAATAACTCCAATTATTTACGGAATGTTAAAAATGAATATAAAAATTGTGCACAATAAAATATTCACTAAAATAAATTCAAAACCACAAATCTAATAAAAGTACAATTAACTAACTATAAGTATAACTCAATGCAAAATGAAACTCACCAAATTATAAAAAGCACGACCATCCTCGACACTGATACAACAGGAAGTGAACAGCAAACAACATGTGTGTCTTGTATGTTGTTATGAAACAACGTAGGAGTGGTTGGGGCGGAAGGGGGTGGAATTAGAAGGGGATGTACGAGGAACGGTGATATGAGGTAGTAGGAAAAGGGGGAGGGGATGAAACAATGTTATGCAATATGGTGAGAGCAAAAGGGGATGTACGAGGAACGGTGATATGAGGTAGTAGGAAAAGGGGGAGGGGATGAAACAATGTTATGCAATATGGTGAGAGCAAAAGGGGATGTACGAGGAACGGTGATATGAGGTAGTAGGAAAAGGGGGAGGGGATGAAACAATGTTATGCAATATGGTGAGAGCAAAAGGGGATGTACGAGGAACGGTGATATGAGGTAGTAGGAAAAGGGGGAGGGGATGAAACAATGTTATGCAATATGGTGAGAGCAAAAGGGGATGTACGAGGAACGGTGATATGAGGTAGTAGGAAAAGGGGGAGGGGATGAAACAATGTTATGCAATATGGTGAGAGCAAAAGGGGATGTACGAGGAACGGTGATATGAGGTAGTAGGAAAAGGGGGAGGGGATGAAACAATGTTATGCAATATGGTGAGAGCAAAAGGAACGGTGATATGAGGTAGTAGGAAAAGGGGGAGGGGATGAAACAATGTTATGCAATATGGTGAGAGCAAAAGGAACGGTGATATGAGGTAGTAGGAAAAGGGGGAGGGGATGAAACAATGTTATGCAATATGGTGAGAGCAAAAGGAACGGTGATATGAGGTAGTAGGAAAAGGGGGAGGGGATGAAACAATGTTATGCAATATGGTGAGAGCAAAAGAAACGTAAAATAGACAAATAAAATATAAATTAAATACCCAAAATTACATTATAATGACATCAAACAACGAAAACAATAAAAATTGAAAGTACCTTATTATATAATACGCTAAAGTGTATGTTTCACAAAACTCAAGCTCCTAAACCAGAGGGAGTTAGAAGGTGTGGTTTGTACCAAAATCTTACAAATCGTAACAATAGTACAGGAAAAATCTTACATTTCTTGAAAAGTCAACGGAAATATATTTACTTGTTTATAAAGTGCTTTTAAACAAATAAGACGATAGCCCCTGGCAGAACTGTCTAGCGTTCAGCACACATACCACTAGAGCCGGGCGGGTAGTCTGTACACATGGGGCACACACAACCCATTATGCGAGAGATCTCGCACGGGTCCAATAGTACTTGAATAATAGACTTATCAAAAATGATTACCACATGACATGACATAGAAATGGAATGCGGATTCACGGACGATGTTCAGAAACACATAAATTAAATAATTTACATGATAGATAATTATAGTAATTGTGAAATGAGTGTGGGCCAGCGGCATTAATCACGTCTGCCTAAAACGACAGATCGTATGGTAAGAAGGAACAATAGACACGAGCCGAAGCTTCGCACATATAGAAATGCGTAGTTTGGGAGGAGTCAATAACAGGTTGCATCCCTCCTTGATTGGCAGTCAGTAGTGAAATAGATTACATGACAAATTGCAATACTGTCAGAATATTGCACCACGGAACGCTGTAACACAAGCCAATGAGAAAATTAAAGAAATTGCGGCGAAATATTGCAACACATGACCACGGAATTGCACATGGAAAATGAAATTCACAGCAACAAGCATGCTTACAAATACATGAAAACGTAGTAAAAAATACGCAGAAGCATTACAGAAACAATGTACAGGATGTCACAATATAATACTAATAATAATAATAATAATAATACTAATGGCTCAGTCCCCTCGGCCGATATCTTGGTCCCCGTGACCAAATTAACTTGAAGAACAAATGGACAAAAAGGAAAATAAAAGATAGGAAGAAATAAAATCCTCTCAACCCTTTGGTGACGTAGTTGGTAGCATGCCGAGCTTCTATGCCCAATATCGTGAGTTGAAACCCGGCCGAAGTCGTCGGGTTTTTTAAGAGCGTTAAAAATCCCTCAGTATGACTTCATTGGTATGGGAAGTATAGCCGCCTGGCCCATGTCATAGATTTATGGCATGTAAAAGAACCTTCCTTTTTAACTACAATTGTGTGAAGATAAATTTCTAAGTTATTTATTTATTTATTTATTATTTATTTATCGTATGGCTTTTAGTGCCGGGAGTGTCCGAGGACATGTTCGGCTCGCCTGAGTCTGCAGCTGCTTCCAGCGGACACCCTCAAGGGCGAGCTACAAGTTCCGTTAAATTAGATTAGATTAACGCTCTATGAGTTCCAACGTTCGCCGCCAGGTGCTGGGTCTTGGAACATCTTGGTCTCTAGCTCCGTGCCCGTGTGCTTTTTGTCTGATAACCTGTGTTATGATGACTGTACTAGTGTTTGCATTTGAAACGTTTTAGGGTCAGGAATGGGATAGGTGTCCCGTGACTTGAATTAGGGTACTACTGTGGCATTAGCCTGGAGGAAGTGTGGAAATGCTCGCAAGATGATGATGATGTTGATGATGATTATTGTTTTAAGGGGTATAACATCTAGGTCATCGGCCCCTAAGTAAACCCTCGGGAAACCTTACTTAGGACAGTCACTTTCAGAGCTGAGAATCGAAACTCTGATATCCGACCCTTCATGGTCGTGGTACCACGGTATTCAACGGAATGAGAGATCGTGTCATCATACTTACTAGATCTCCTTCTCACATTACCCAAGGGTTTTGACTCACCGCTCGGGATTCTAAGCTCAAATAAGTTCGTATACGCCGATGTTAGCCGTTCAGTATCCCAACAACAGACCACCTCATGCTGTAGCGGCTATCAGTCTTGGCTGTCGTCCTGGAGGTCCGGGTTCGATTCCCGGCTCTGCCAAGAAATTCAATTCTGGTCTGAGGGCTGGAACGCGATACACTGAGCCTTGTGAGGCAAAACTGAAAAGAGGTGGGTTCGATTTCAACCTCAGTCATCCTGAAAGTGGTTTTCCGTGGTTTTCCACTTCTACTCCAGGCAAATGCCGGGATGGTTCCTTACTAAAGGTCACGGCTACCTCCTTCTCAATCCTCATCTGAATTACAGCTACACACCATGCACCAACTTACTGCAGACACCACAATAGCCGGGGTGGTAGTCTGTACATTCAACGAAAACTCGTCATAAACGGATATATTTGACGGTCCCGTGAACTTAGGTGTGAAAAACGTGTTCATTTCCCTTCATTAAACGGAAACATAAATGAACAAACGGAAAACGAAAGTAATGGTAGTTCGGAAAAATATGGAAGAATCGATGCCCGTTGAACACCATCAAGAAAGGAAAGC
This sequence comes from Meconema thalassinum, assembly GCA_946902985.2. NCBI lineage: Eukaryota > Metazoa > Arthropoda > Insecta > Orthoptera > Tettigoniidae > Meconema > Meconema thalassinum. Next base: position 346,293,228 of record OX336392.1, read on the forward strand.
AAAATCATGAGACACATACTCAGACATGACACTCTCCTCCAGGTAATCTTTGAAGGAAACATTTTGAGGGGAAAAAACATTGGGTCGACCAAGACAATCGTATCTCAAGAACATTGTCAAGGAAATGGAATGTGACTCGTATGTCAATATGAAGAGAACTGCTGAAGACCGTAAGAAATGGCTGCAACGACAAGGCTTTTAGCTTTTAGAAGCTGATGATGATGAGACCAACATCCGTTATCCGGAAACCTATACTTAACGGAAAAATTTGCGAGTCCTGTTCGTTTTCGTTGAAGGCAGGTTTTACTATATAAATACAGACACCCAAGTACACGGGGCTAAATGATCACGATATCCAAGACCCTCAAATAAATCAACAACAAAAGGTATTCAAACAGAGTTAGGTAATGTCACTTTCATTAAATCCTCTCCACTTCCGACTCCAATCGTATTTTCCCTTTGAGATACCTGAGGAGTCGATTTATTGATCTGCGAGTGAATGTGGGTCACTGACATGATTTATTGACGACGATCCCATTACCACCTGGTGGTCGAGCACACGGAGAGGAAGCGCCCATATTTCCGGCAGCCTTGATCTTCAGTCTCGTCACACCACTGCCACGGAAAGTGGTGCGATGCGATGTATAAAAGGAACTCACCACTTCAAACTCGTTCAGTTCGGTTATTTCCTGTTCTAATGTCGATGACATGTCACTCACCAAAGTGCACGAGGAGAAGAATGGACGCGTGAGTAATGGAAATTTTGTAGTGCCTGTTGTGGGGAGTCAGACAAGCAGGTTATGAACCCCCTGAACCTATAAATATAAATTTAAATCAGTCTAGTTAATATTATTCTCGGTATGTCCATTATATGCATGTTCATGGTTTAATTATGGATGACGGAGAATAGAGAAGATTGGCGAGTTGCTGCAATCCAGCCCCAGGGCTGTTAACTTAAGAGAGAGAATTAATATTTATTTAAAACTAAACTTTAGGAAGTTGTGGACATGTCTCGAAATGTCAACATCCCTTCATAAACTATTCTACTGTAATTCTTAAAAATGTACATTATAGTAAATTTTGAATTTGAATTCAAGAAAATGTAAAAACTCAAAAATAATAAAATGAACTGTACAAACTTTATTCTTAATGTAGAAAAACAATGATGAAGATAATTACTGTTTTTCAGTCGGTCAACACGATTGCACCCAATTGGGAAGGGTTATTCCCTAATCCTGAAAAAAAATATGATGATGATGATAATTGTTGTTTTAAGGTTATCGGCCCCTGATGGTTTGGGTGATCGTGAAGATGAAAATGAAATGCAAACTTAAAACTAAAACTAACTACTAACCTACATAGTAGAAGAAGAAATGGAAAACTAAAGGAGAATAAGGCAAATAAAGGACAGGAGGAAAAGAAATGCCCTCAACCCTCGCAGAATGCGGATTGAGGTACTTGGAAGGAAGGAGGGCCATGAAAGGCAGATAGGAAAGTGAAAGAGGAGAGGGTCCGCCCCGAAGGTAAGGGACAAAAGGGGAAAACGGACCCAGCTCAGGAATCCCTCGGGGTCGCCAACTCCCGAACTCACCAGCCGTGAGCCCCTGAGGGTGTAGCATTATCTAGGGTGCACCAGAAGTGGTGGGGCTACATGCACCCTGCCTCCTTAAGGGCCTTGAGCACAAGGCAGGAGGTAAAAGGAAGAGAAAAAGAAGGCTGACCCCTCACAGAAGGAGGGTGTCAGGAAAGATGAGACAAGGGCCAATTAAGGCGGGGAAGGAAGAGACTCCCTAGGCCTCGGATACCCTAATACCGTCGGGGTCGGAAGAGAACAAGAGTTGACCAAGGGAGGTCGACAGGAAAGAAGACGGAGAGGAGCCCGGCACAAGTAAGTGGAAGCAATGCCGGACTCAGCTGGGGCCCCGTGGTCGCCAACCCACGCCCACTAGATGTGAGCCCCTGGGGGATGAAAAAAAATACATGAGATTAATACATACACTTGGATGACCAGTTTCGATCGTCAAGCGATCATCATCAGATCCATTACACTTAGGCTATTACAGGATTGCCATAAATAAAAGGTTACACTGGCGTGAGTACATTGAGAACGTTGCTAATAATGTCCAAAAGTTGTTCTTACTTCGTTATGAAAAACATGAAGGGTAGCAGTATTCAGGCCAAAGAATTGGCTTCCAAATGTCTTGTGAGACCAATTTCGGAATACGCCACGAGTGTGTGGGAGCCCTGCCAATCAACTCTAACGAATAAATTGGAGATGGTGCAAAGGAAAGCTGCAAGATTCGTACTGGGCAAATTCTCGCAAACTGACAGTGTCTCTGACGTGCTAAAGTGGGCTGGGGATCCCTACACAGCAGAAGACATAAAAGAAGATCCCAAGAGATGTACAAAGTATACACAGGGGAGCCGGCCTGGGAGGAATTGCGAAACAGAATGCATGAGCCAGATTATATGGGTAGGAGAGATCACAAATACAAAATTGGGCTCAAAATTCAAAAAACAAATTTAGCTAAGTATTCTTTTATAAACAGGGGTATACAAACATGGAATGAGTTACCTGAAGAAGTCTTAGAACCTTTTCTTAACAGTATAAAAGTTTTCAAGAAGAAAATAATGTTGCATTCAGGGAGCACAGAGCTATATGGAGGGAAATTGAGATATACAGTAGGTAAATATCTTGTTACCGCCAGGTTTTGCCCATTAATAAATAAATGAGTAAATCTATGACTAAAAGTATGGGTGAAAGTATTTACAATAAGTGGACATAAGTGGGGTCCCGTGGTCGCCAACCCACGTCCCACAAGTTGTGAGTCCCTGGAGGGAGTCCATGATTTATTGGTCCTGGTATTCATTATTATTATTATTATTATTATTATTATTATTATTATTATTATTACTGGTAACCTTCCTAAATTTCAATGCCTATCATGTGGAAAGCAGAATAATATCAAACACCGTCTGATTTCAGTCAACTTAAAATATATTTCGAACAATGAAAACCTCCGTGAGTGGATGAAATCGTTAACAGTGGAACATTGGTGCGTTCTCTGTGGAATACGAAATTAGCTTCGCGCGTGAGTGAGCACTGGATGACGAATGGGCCACTGAGTTCTCTGCCGTAATTAAAAGAATGTATACACAACATGGAGCGGGTCGGTCGGGAATTACTTTGGAAGACAGCCAGTTGGAGGGGAATGGAAGGACATGAGTATGGTGATTGGAATGTGGGAGAAGTATTCCCTCGCCGTACCGTCTGAGTGAGCCGATTGCGTGTCGCAGCGTTTAGCTCTGTCAACATGGACCATGGAGTGGCATTGCCAGGCAACCGGGAGCGTAAGATACCACGGATCAGGAAGCACCGGAACGTATACAGTGTGTCCCAAAAAGCACTGACAAGGCTTAATATGATGTGCGGGAAAGCAAACTGATCGGTGTTCAAGAATTAACCTATATCTAGAAACGCACGGCTTGGACGCTGTAGCGCAGGGGTCCTTACTAGGATTTCTTAGAGCGCCAAATAGTTCGTATCAAATTTTCCTCAAGGCCGCGAGTACAAACTGTATACTTTAGGTTAATTACAAAATATATTTTTCTTATTGCAATACTACACTATGAAGTGGCGTAAATTAACTTACAAACCATATGATTATAAGTTTATTACATCAATAAAATAAACTGTTTTCCATATTTCTTTTAAAAAAGCAGGGAAATGTCTTTTACTTGATTCAGGAATACTTGAATTTGTTAATTCTTTGAAGTCGATGGGCGAAATCTTTCACAGCTCTCTAATATGGCATCTATGTTAGCAGCTTGGGAAGAAATTGAAATTCTCAATCAACGTTCTCACTCGTTAACCTGGATCTGTACTTGATTGTTGTGAACTTCAGCTTACTGAATGTAGATTCATAGACATATGTAGATGCAAAATAATTAAGTAGAGAAAAACAACGACAGATTTTCAATTCACGTAATAAATAAATATAACATATAGACTATTTATAAAATAGTGTATAATTTTTTCATAAAATATTTTTTTCATAATTCTTAAATTTATATTTTTATTCCTATCCCTAACAATCTTGAGGGCCGCAAAAAATCGTTCCCAGGGCCGCGTAGTGAGGACCGCTGCTGTAGCACATCGAAGTGTGGGAGGGGAGGAGGAGGGGGGCGGGGGATGGGGGGGGGTGCGTTCCACAGGTCATCAATCAACTCAACATGAACATCACATGGAGCTCCTTACAAATGGGATTTCAACTGTGTACCTCCGACGTCATTGCAGAGCCTATAGTGGCGGTGCTGAGCCAAACGCACATGGCCCAATACGAGCGGTTGTCTTTGAAGGATAGCAATCGCTCCGTGGACTTGAGCTGGGTCCGTTTCCTCTTTTTTCATTGACTTTGGGATATACCCTCTAAATCAGGTGGCTTAAATCCATGGTCCACGAATCTTAAATTAGTTCACGGATGGCTCAACAGCAAAGGAATTTTGAATTCCTCTGCTCTAAATGTACACGAGAACTAGAATTAAGTGATCAAGTGACATTCAAAATTAGTAAGGTTCCTATTTTAGTGGAAATTCTAAAATAGTACATTATGCAACGAGCCTATAATGGCAATAATTAAGACACGAGTATGTTTATAAAACGAGCGTAAGCGAGATTTGTAATTTCCATACGAGTGTCTTAATTACCATTATAGGCGAGTTGCATACGACTGTTTATGTTGGACGATAATTATAACTTTATTATATGTTAACATAAATATTCGTAAATATCTGTGGGATTCAGGTAATTCAGTTAGGGAACAGGGCGCGCTGGCTTTGCTGACTGAACAGAGCGCATGCGTGGTCAAGGCACTCCGAAAGCAGAGACCATTCACTTTGCTTGCCAACACAGAAATATATTGGATTTTGAGCGCATGCGCGAAGGTATCCTTACCTAATTGGTCACACAACTGTTTCTTGAGCTCTGATTGGTGGGAGAAACTGTTTCATAATGAAAAATAGTGTTATAATGAGCCTCATTATGATACAGTTCTCTGACCCATAATGTTTACATTTCGGCATCGTCGAACATAAAATAGCTTTAATGGCAGATTCTTAAAAGGAAATATATTGAGACTGTTAGTTTAACATTGGAATTAAATTCAGCGCCTTGCGCAATTCTGTTACTACACTAGATTAGTTCATGAAATGAATAAATGAAATGTTGGAAAACTGGCGTTGATTCTAATGATTTGGACACCTCTGTACAAAAACAAATGGAAAAGAAAAATGAGAAAACAGGCAAATAAAAGACAGGGCGAAAAGAAATGCCCTCAAATCTCGATGAATGAGAACTGAGGAACTTGAAAGGAATGTGTGCCATGAAAGGCAGATAGGAAAGAGAAAGAGGAGAGGGTACACCCCAAAGGCAAGAAACTGGACCCAGCTCAGGAATCCCTCGGGTTCGACAACTCGCGAGCTCACCTGCCATGAGCCTGGAGTAGATATGAGAAGGCACGAAAAACTACTTCCAGGGTGGCTGAGGTGGGAATTGAACCAACCTCTTCTATGTTTTGCCTCATGAGGCTGAGTGTACCCCTTTCTAGCCCTCAGACCAGAATGACATTTCTTGGTAGAGCTTGGAATCGATCCCTGACCTCCACACCGACAGCCAAGAATGCCAGCCACTACATCACAAGGTGGACCATCAAATTTGTGATTTTTACTTTACGGGGTAGAACATCTAGGTTATCTAATGATTACTATGATTACTACTATTACGACAACTGGCTGGCTGCGTGGCTCAGTGGTAACGTTCTCGCCTGCTGTTCCCAAGGTTGCAGGATCGAATCCTGGCGCAGTCAGCTGGCATTTGAGGGTGCGCAAAGGCGACGGAGCCGTGTCAGTAGATTTACTGGCAAAATCCTGGCACCCTGCGTCTCTAAAAGCAGTTAGTTATTTATTGAGGTTTTAAGGGGCGGAACTAAGAGGTCATTTGCCCCTAAAAGCCTCAGAAGTCAAAAGGAACGTAAAACCAATAATATTCTTCTTCTTCCTCTCCTTCTTGTAGCGTTTCGGCCAACTAAGGACCTCGTCATTTCTTTTCTGCGTCGAGCTTTAAAATTCGCCCAGTAGCCTACTGTCACATGAATTATTAATGTTGTTGCTTCCTTTCTTCCATCAACGTCATGCCTGTTTTAAGCTTAGGTTTTTCCAGGAAACCCCGGTGAGCTGTCAGTTTCATCTTAAGTGACACACTCTCCTTCACATCGTCACATGAAATCCCAATGTCTTGTAAATCTCTGTCTACCTCAGTGAAGCAAGCCCCCTTAGATTTCTTCTCTAGAAAGTAGGCAGAGATCCTGTTTGTTAACAATAACATTATTATTATTACTATTATTATTATTATTATTACAGCAACTAACAACTCATATACATTTAACTTACTGAGACGGAATGCTACAAATGACATTGCATTTCGGTCTCGTTCATACTAGATGAAACAAGATGTTCAGTAAAGAACATATAGCCTACTTTCTCCTAAATGCATGGGTATTGTTATAACTCTGTGTCCTTTTCAAGGAGTATGATTGAATGTTGGTTGTAGTAGCTTGTTGAAATACAACGTGCTATAGGGATATTAAACATGAATATGAGGTGCCCTTTGCTAGTGCTACCTCTGTACCAAATTTCGTTCAATTCGGTTTCACCGTGTTTGAATTGATAGGGGGTATCGATTTGCACACATATTTGGCCACCATCTGCAAACTATTGGGCTGATGTTCTTGCAGTTTGGTCAGAATATGTTTCCCACATAAAGATATGGTGTTGCAAAATTTGGTAGAGACTAGATTATTAGGTTGGTCGTAATTACATTTTAGCTTTTAACATTTGGGTGGCCGCGATTACGTTTCCGTCAAGATAGCGGTGATATAAAACATGACACTGAGGTGCCCTTTGCTGGTGCTACCTCTGTACCAAATTTCGTTCATTCGGTTCCACCGTGTTCGAATTAATAGGGGGAATCAATTTTGACATAAAGATGGCCGCCATCCGCAAACTATTAGGCTAATGACCTATTAGATTGGTCAAAGGATGCTCCCTCCATAAAGGTATGTTGTTGCAAAGTTTGGTAGAGATCGGATGGTTATGTTAGTCGTAATTGGATTTAAGCTTTAAACATTTGTGCGGCCGCCATTACGTTTCTGTCAATATGGCGGCGATATTAATCATGACACTGAGATTCCCTTTGCTAGTGCTATCTCTGTACCAAATTTCGTTCCATTCGGTTCCACCGTGTTCGAATTAATAGGGGGAATCAATTTTGACATAAATATGGCTGCCATCCGCGAACTATTAGGCTAATAACCTATTAGATTGGTCAAAGGATGCTCCCTCTATAAAGGTATGATGTTGCAAAGTTTGGTAGAGATCAGATGGTTATGTTAGTCGTAATTTAACTTAAGCTTTGAACATTTGTGTGGCCGCCATTACGTTTCTGTCAATATGGCGGCGATATAAAACATGACACTGAGATGCCCTTTGCTAGTGCTACCTCTGTACGAAATTTCGTTCCATTCTGTTTCACCGTGTTTGAATTAATAGGGGGAATTGATTTTCACACAAAGATGGCCGCCATCCGCAAACTATTAGGCTAATGACCGATTCATTCGGTCAAAGGATGCTTCCTCTATGTGGGCATGTTGTTGCAAAACTTGGTAGAGATCGGATGATTAGGTTAATCGTAATTTGATTTAAGCTTTGAACATTTGTGTGGCCGCCATTACGTTTCCGTCAAGATGGCGGCGATATAAAACATGACACTAAGGTGCCTTTTGTTAGTACTACCTCTGTACCAAATTTCGTTCCATTCGGTTGCACCGTGTTCGAATTAATAGGGGGAATCGATTTTCACACAAAGATGGCCGCCATCCGCAAACTATTACGCTGATGACCTATTAGTTTGGTCAAAGGATGCTCCCCCATAAAGGTATGTTGTTGCAAAATTTGGTAGAGATCGGATGATTAGGTTAGTCGTAATTTGATTTAATCTTTGAACATTTGTGTGGCCGCCATTACGTTTCTGTCAAGATGGCGGCGATATAAAACATGACACTGAGGTGTCCTTTGCTTGTGCTACCTTTGTACCAAATTTCGTTCAATTCGCATTCACCGTGTTCGAATTGATAGGGGGGGGACAGACATTCAGAGTACACACACTCACACACACACACACAGACACACACACACAGACTCACTCACACACACACACACACACACACAGACTCACACACACACATACACACACACAGACAGACACACTTCTTTCGCCCTGTGTTGATCTCATAAGTCTACTTTCATTTTTTGCAAAAATCGAAAGTAGGCTAAAAATGGACAAAAATGAGAATAAGGGAAATGGAAGACAGGGAAAAGAAATGTGGACACTCTACCGCAGATCCTTTGAAGCAACAAAGGTGAATATAATGGGAGTAACGATAGAACATCGTACCAGGAACTGTGCTTTACGAACTGATACATCTTGTCTCCATTAAGTTATTTATGCAACTATCTTTAGACAGAAATTGCCAAATGGAGCTCAGATTATTGAATGACACACAAGAAAATGAAGAACTACTTCTAGATGTGATCTCCGTCAATCAGTGTATCAATCTTCCTTATCATTGAACGATCACAATTCGCAAAGTTACAAACTAATTTCAAACATACAATGTCTATGGAGAAAGATAAACGTTGGCTATGTTAGAGGAGCGTGATGGTGCACTACTCCCTGTCCAGCTCAGGACGTTTTGAAACTCCGGACCCAAAATTATTGGGTTCCACTCCCGGCTTTGTCAAAAAATTGTTTCCTGTCTCAGGGTGGAAACGCAGTAAACTCACCCTGAGAGGAGGGTGTGCTCGATTACCACCTCAACTTGTTTTGATGATTTACTTTGTTTTTGCCCTTCTAATCAAGGGCAAATGCATGAATGTTTTCCAACTCAAGACGTGGGCGCTTCTTTCCAATTCCAGTTTTCAACGTAAAATATACAGGGTACTACTATTTTTATTGATGAAGAGGATGATGATGATAGTTGTTTATTCAGCAACCTAACAACTAGTTTTATCGGCACCTAATAGTGTGGATGATAATGAAAATGAAAGATGGTGACATGAAACCTACAACTAATACTAAATACTGCCTTATCTAACTTACGTAAAGACAAAAGAATTAAAGAAAAAATGTAAAAAACACAGACAGGGAAAAGAAATGCCTCATTCTTCGAGGGCTGAGGGACTCGGAAATAAGTAGAGCCATGAAAGGCATATAGGGAAGAGACTGAGGAGAAGGTCCACCCAAAACGGAATGGAGGAAGGGGGAAAAAAGACGTAGCTCAAGAATCCCTCGGGGTCGTCAACCCCTAAATTCACCAGCCATGAGCCTTTGAGGGTGTTGCACTATCCAGAATGCACCATAACTGGTGGGTATTCATACACTCTGCCTCCTTTAGAACCTTGAGCAGAAGGCAGGAGATACCATGAAAGAAACAAGTGGTTCAGTGAATAACTTAATAGCCTATTTTCATATATCCCACTGGCCTTTTCCATTAAAGCTCTCCTGCCTATTAGGCCTACATGGAGTCCCATGCGATATACTAAATAGCTTTCGGTTCACAACCTATGTCTTAACCAACATCTTCTTCTTTTTCTGTCGATTTTGGCCTACTGTGGACCACGTTGAACAATCGACCGACTTGCCAATCTTTTCTTCTCCACCCAGAATTTCTTCATGCGTTCACTGAGCCTGTTCCTTCTTTCTTCAGACCAGATGACCTTGGTTTTTGAGCTAGGTTTTTCCTGAAACCCTTTAAATGTATCAACCTTCCTTTGAAACAATGTTTTGTTGAGAATATCTTCTTGAGTGATGCCAACTTCTTTGAGATCTGCTCAACCCTATTTTGTGGTGGACTTTAATTTCCTAATGTAAGTGAATATCCTTTTGGTTTTAATCATTCGTGTGAGGTGGCCATAAAATGTAATTCTTCTCTTACGCATCGTGTCCGTAAGTTTCTCTGCCTGGTGGTACAAGTCACTATTCCTCCGTCTCCTCCATAAGTCTTCTGTTCTCTGTGCTGGCCCCAATATTTTCCTGAGGATTCTTCGTTCTTTCTTTTCTAACTCCTCTGTTTCTCCTCTTTTGTTTATAATAAGGCATTCAGAACTATCAAGAGCTTCCGGTTTAATCACAGCGGCATAATGTCGTAACTTTGCTGTGTTAATCGATATGCAGTTTCCATCTTACGACCTCTGACCTTATTGGCTTCCTTATCAAGGCCATTGGGTTGAATTCATTCACCAAGATATTTGAATTTATCTGTCCTTTTGATATTTCCAAACCTTGTTTCCAAATATTTCCCATTGCCATGTGTGGATTCGAAGTGTTCAGTTTTCTCATAAGAGATCTGGAGGCCTGTTTATGCCGCAATTTCATGCAATTACTTAATGATAATTTTCGCATCATTAATATCTTGACCAACATCATTACAATGAGAAGTTGTGTGCTAGAATATATACCTTTCAGTATCGGCGATTAAGAGCCCTCTCCTGAGATGGCAACTCTCGGTAACTGGGAATTAATTCTTAGAAATGTCAAATGAGGGTATCACGAATGATGAGACAAGTGCTAGTTAAGACGAGAGAGTGAAAGACTCCCTAGGCCTCGGACACCCTAATACAGTCGGGGTTGGAAGAGAACAAGAGTTAACCAAAGAAGGTCGATATAAAGGATGACGGAGAGGATCCTGGCAAAAGTAAGTGGAAGTAATGCTGGACTCAGCTGGGGTCACTATTATTATTACCCGTGGCACTAGAGCCCATTAAGGGTCTTAGTCTATCAAGCGACTACTGCTTAGTCATTTGGCCTACAGATTCCGGGGTGCCGCGTGGTCGGTGCGATGGGTTCCCTCGCTCATTATTCTTGGCTTTCTTGACCTTGGCGCTGCCTCTCTAATCAGCCAGCTACTCAACTGTCTTCTCGAAACTGAGCGGCTGTTCCTGCTCTCGTGTCAGTTTCTAAAATACCTGACGGAGCCGGGATTTGAACCTGGGGCCTTCGGGTGAGAGGAAGGCAAGCTACCCCCACAGAGTGCCTATGTATGTGTGTTTACCTTGTCGTATGACTCATTGTGTATTCTCTTGTTACAGTTTGGCGGTGAAAAACGGCGAAGATCGGCCGCGACCGCCCGACCTGCCCAACAATGGGGAACCTCTGTAAGTAATCATTTCATCTTAAAAGTAGGTGATCACTTCCTGAAATCGATAAAAATAATGACGATGGTGATGATAATTGTTGTTTTAAATGTCCTGACATCTAGGTTATAGGTAGAGCCCTGCGCGGATAAACTAAACGTTATCCGCATCCGCCCCGCATCCGCACGACCGTTAACCGCATCCGCACGTTTGTTATCAGAATCTACTGTCATTACAATAACATTTTCAATTAGATAAAATATTAAAGCAGCACATTTAGACATTTGAGCAGAAAGTCGTTCCCTTAGGCTTTGTGTGTCATGTGCTATGTTTGAAATGAATGTAATACAGCCAGAATTGCAACCCTTTTCAGTTCGGAGTGTTAATTGTGCTTAATGACATAATTTGAATGAGACAAGCTTAAATCATCATCTTACATTTGTCATGAAAAAATTAAGTGTCATAAACATCCGGGTCCTGGTAATGATATTCAACAAGTTCGCATTGTATTCTAAAAACTATCCGCAAATTTACTCCAAACATTATCCGCAGCTTATCTGCTATCCCCACAGCCATGCAAAATATATCCGCATGGCAAAAAATGTTGCGGATAAACCCGCGGATATCCGCAATCGTGCAGGGCTTTAGTTATCGGCCCCTAATTGTTTGGGTGATAATGAATGATGAGAATGTAACTAATACTAACTTACATACTAGAAGAAAAAATGGTAAACAAATAAAGAATAAATGCCATTAACCCTCGAAGAATGAGGATTGAGGGACTTGGAAGGAAGGAGCCATGAAAGGCAAATAAGAAAGGGAAAGAGGAGAGGGTCCGCCCCATGGCCAATGGAAAAAGGAAAAGAAAACGTTCCCAACTCAGGAATCCCTCGGGGTCGCCAACTTCCGAACTCACCAGCTAAGAGCCTTTGAGGGTGTAGCACTATCCAGGGTGCACCAGAAGTGGTAGGGCTACATGCACGCTGCCTTGAGCAGAAGGCAGGAGATAGGAGGAGAACAGAAGGGGTCTGACCCCTCGAAAAATGAGGGATCAGGAAAGATGAGTCAATGGCCAATTAAGGCGGGAAAGTAAAAGACTCCCGTTACCTCGTATACCCAAATACCGTCGGGGTCGGAAAAGAACAAGAGTTGACCATGGGTGGTCGATAGGAAAGATGACAGAGAGAAGCCCGGTACAAGTAAGTGGAAGTAATGCCGAACTCAGCTGAGGTCCCGTGGTCACCAACCCACGTCCCACTAGTTGTGAGCCCCTGGGGAAGATAAAAATAGATTTTATAATCCGGGCTAGCTTTTGCCTTCAACCCTGTGTCCAGTTGTCATATACTGTATTATACGATATTTTACTCAAGTGAAGAAGCGGCTTCGGTGGCTTAGTCGGTAGCATGCTGAGCTTCTATGCCCAAGTTCGCGCGTTCAAACCCGGCCGAAGTCGTCGGATTTTTTAAGAGCGTTAAAAATCCCTCTGTATGCCTTCCTTCGGAGGGGAAGTAAAGCCGGCGGTCCCATGTCATAGATTTATGGCATGTAAAAGAACTTGCCACTAATTACACTTGTGTGAAAGCTAAATTATAGGTTAGATTAGACTAACGCTCTTAAGTTCCAACATTCGTCACCTGGAGCCAACTACGGTAGCATCTAGTACCCAAATTCAAAACAAGTTGTCGTTGACGGTAGAATTTGGTAGCAAACGTAGGAACTACTTAAAATGGATCGTCTGCAGTCCTTGCCTGAATTACAGATACACACCAATACAGCCATCACAATTATCACCGGTTATCGGACGATTCTACACACACCCAAAGTACACGGGTCTACACGACCACGTTGTCGCAGCCCCTAAACTGAGGAACCAACCAACCAGATCCAATTACACGAGGATGATGGCCACGATATCCAAGCCCCTATATGAGACAACAACAGTAAGGAATTGTACCGAGGTCCGGAAGTTCAGGTGAATGAACTTTATTCTCGAGATCTTTGTCTTCTGGCGGATTGATGTTTTGAAGGTATTCAGTTCTATTTTTACCAGAGAGTTAAAGAGGAGCCCTTCCAGGGGATCTGCCCTGTTTACGTGGCCGTGCCTCAACGTTGGTCGCGGAACGGATCGGACAGGTTGGCCGAGTGGAAGACAAGCTTTCAAACAGACAGCTTCGTGGATTGGAAGTGAAATGCTTTTAGTAGCTTTTAAGTCCAAGTACAGTCGATTCGTTTGTGGAGAAATGCCAAGTTGTATGTAAGTTATGATGTTACTGTGTGCGCTTACACTATCAGCTGGCATCAGTAAACCTCCCCCAAATCCTTTTCTTAAAACTGTTAAATGATAGTTTTTCAGTTCTGACTAAATATTTTCATCTTCACATGGAAGAGCAACAGGTCTTGTAGGTAAACTGACCGTATTACTCCCTGATCAAAGGATGACACCAAATTAGCTGTCGTTTGAGTCTTCAGTCTTTTGACTGGTTTGATGTAGCAGTCAATTTAAATAATTTGGTCAGATCTTCACAGAAGACCTATGATGTGAAGTTGCAGTCAGGAGCCGTATAGCCATGGCCAAGCAGGCATTCCGTGAAAAGCACTCTCTTGTTTGTCAACGCTCGATGTCCCTCAGCCTTTAGAAAACAACTGGTTAAGACCTACATATGGCCAGTTGCAATGTACTGCAGTGAGACCTGGACAATGAATAAAGGTGATATTAAACGACTAGAAGCGTTTGAGATGTGGTGTTGGCGCCGAATGGAAAAGATCAGCTGGGTAGAGAAAATGACCAACATAACGGTACTGGATCGAATAAAAGAAAAACGGCAAATGATCCGCCAGATATATAGACGAAGATCCACCTGGCTTGGCCACAGACTACGACATGGTGGCCTGATGATCGACATACTAGAAGGCAAAATACCTGGAAAACGCCCTCGCGGTAGGCAACGGAACACTTTCATGAGATCATTCCTAGATAGCTCTGGCCATCGAAGTTATGAAGTGGTCAAAAGGACAGCACAAGACCGAACAACGTGGAAAAGACTCATTGTAGGGGCAGACCAGTCGCTTGACTGAAAAACATGATGATGATGATGTAGCATTCCATGCCTCTCTATCCTCAGTTAATCGTTTCTCTACATACCTACCACACCTTACGTCCGAGGCAATCTGTTTCTATTCTAATATTGGGCTTCATGTAAGAAATGATATGAAATAGAGTAGTCATGTAGGATGTGTGGTTTCTAAAGCTTACAAATCCCTGCACTTTGTAATTAGGGTATTAAAAGGAAGTAGCACCTCTGCTAAAAAAAAAAAAAAGAGATATTTGTCACTTTTAAGACCTAATCTGGAATATGTCTCGTCAGTTTGATATCCATATCAAGTAGGGCTCATCAATGAGTTGGAAATGGTGCAAAGAAAGGTCGCTAGATTTCTACTCAGTGACTTTAATCCCAGGAGCAGTGTGAACCGTATGTTTAACAAAAAAATGGGTGGTCTTAGCAAACGTATGGGAAAGTCTACTTGCATGAGTAGGGGTGATCATTCTTTCAAAGTTAAGGGCCGACCACAGCGTACAAATTATGGTAAATATTCTTTCGATAACTGTGCCATTGATAACTGGAACTCTCTACCTGCCGCAGTCCAAGAGCCTTTTCCCAAACATATAGGTATAGCCATCCTGGAAGTGGTTTTGAATTGGTTTCTCCACTTCTAATCCAGGAGAATGCTGGCATGGTTCCTAACTTAAGCAAACGACCGTCTTATTCCCAACCCTTACCTGAACTACAACTACGCACACTAGACACAGCCAGACAAATTATACACAAACCCAAGTACTCGGGGCTACATCACCACGATGTCGCAAGGCCCCTCAATGAATCAAAAACAACAACTCTTCTATTTCTGCTGCGTCAACAGTCCAGGTTAGTTACATTAAATAAATTATGATAATTGTTGTTTTAAGAAGTCTAACATCTAGGATATCGGTCCCTCATGGTTTGGGTGATAGTGATAATTAATGATGATAACAGGAAACCTACAACTAGAACTAACTACTGACTTAACAACTAACTTACGTACTAGAAGTAGAAAAGAATTTTAATAAAATAAAATAAATAATGGACAGGAGGAAAAGAAATGAGAATTGAGGGATTCGGAAGGAAGAAGAGCCATAAAAGGCTGATAGGAAAGGGGAAAGAGGAGAGGGTCCGCCACAATGTCAGTAGAAAAGGGGAAAAACTGACCCAGCTCAGGAATCCCCCGGGGTCGCCAACTCCCAAATTCACCAGCCGTGAGCCCTTGAGGGTGTAGTATTGTCGAGGCTGCACCAAAAATGGTGGGGATACACCCTGCCTTGAGGAGAAGGCACGAGATATCATGAAAAGCAAAAGGAGGATGATCCCTCAAAGAATGATGGTATCAAGAAAGATGAGACAAGGGGCAATTAAGGTGGGAAAGTGAAAGACTCCCTAGGCCTCGGATATCCTAATACCGTCGGGGTCGGAAGAGAACAAGTGTTGACGAAGAGAGATCGAAAGGAAATATAACTGAAAGGCGCCTGGCTCAAGTAAGTGGAATCAATGCCGGACTCAGTAGGGGTCCGGTGGTCACCAACCCATGTGCCACAAGTTGTGAGCCCCTGGGGGGGATTTTATTATAGCAATGCAAATACTTCACTATTAATTTACTTTCCATGATCACAGATTTAAGATCGCATACGTTGACCACGTCGTAACTACTGTACTGACCAAACTGATGATGCAAAAGAACCAAAGGAGCAGGCAGTGAACATCAAAGCAAACGATTTAAGCAATTAAACTGTCGACAGTCGGGCGACTAGTCGATGGGCTCGAACGAGATTGCACAACCTGGAATCACACATGCCCAGTGAGTGGCGCTGTCATAGGCAAGTGGTTCTAGTACTAACTTCGGTTTATCGATTAATAATCAAATCATTTGAAAATAATAGGAAACCATTAATTGGTTACTCTACAGACCGTTATATCGATTACATTCGACTAACGAATCGAGTAATTGATTAGTAGACACGTGATAAAAAAAACAAATGAAAGGGTATCGCTTAAGTTGAGTTACGTTTATTTTCGAAATGATGTATCAATCAATCAATCAATCAATCAATGTCTAAAGGCAATGCCTTGTCGATTCAACCATTGTCTTCTGTCTTCAGCTTGTCTTTTCATCTCACAATAGGAACCACATCTTACGTTTTGTATCAATGCTTGAAGGAATTGCTTCCTAGGTCGACCTCGTCCCTTCTTTCCTAAGACCTTTCCTTCTAGTAGATTGGTTAGAAAGGTATTATGACGCACGGTGTGTCCAATGAATTTAGCTGTTCTTCTATGTACTGTTACCATCAGCTGTTTCCTTCCCTGGATTTCTCGCAGTATACTTTCGTTTGTGAAATGATGTATAGAAATCTATAAAAGTTTATTTTTGCCTAAATATGCAAAGTGTCCTTCCTTGTTTATGTTGAATGAATGATCGTGTGGCCTCCGAAGAGGCCGAGGCCAGGTCTTTCTAGTTGATGCCCGTGGGCAACCTACGCATCCTAATGAGGATGAAGTGATGATGAAGGAGGTACATACACCCAGTCCCCGAGCCACAGGAATTACCCCAGGAGATTAAAACTCCTGATGGCTTGGCCGGGAATAGAACCCGGGGCACTTTGGGCCAAAGTCTAGCGCGCTAACCATTTAACCACGGAGCCGGACAATTAACAGTCTGTGACAGTGGAAGGACAAACATCAATCAAATTGGGAAGGGATTCAAAAATATACGTAAAACAAAGAGTTTTCATCAAAGATTTTGTATTCTTATTCAATGTTTACAATTTAGGACAGCTACATTTTTGTTTCACTTTGTTTAGCCTAGTTTACACAAAGAAGATACAGTATTTAAAAATATATTATACAATATATTTCAATTAAACAAATGCCTGTTTTGCTTCTGTGAGAGCGTAGCGAAAGGAGCGAAGTGCAAATGAAATTCAAAATACTTACAAAATGCAATTGAAATTGAAAATGCTTACAAAATGTATGGTAGATTCAAAATAGACTACTCACAATATGTGGAAGCCCGCGATTCAAAATACTGTACTGACAAAATGCAATTTAGATTGAAAAAAAAGTCCTCTCGGCACGCCGGAAGGCGGAGGTAGATTTCACCGGACAAACTTGGGGATAGGCGAAAATAGGCAGAATATGCAGATTTTCGTAGAAGAATCAGACCTCGTTTATTGCGAGAAGGTATTTTATAATTGGAGCTTAATTAACTTTGTTTTTCGTCATTTTATGCTTATTTTAAACATTTTATTGTCTTATGGGAACGGTAACCTTCTTGTCATTTGGGGTCCATTTTTAGCCTATTTTCAATTTTGAAAAAATAGGCTTATGAGATCACCTTTTGTCCGTGTGTGTGTGCGTGTGTGTGTGTTGTGTGTGTGAGAGAGAGAGAGGTGTGTGTGTGTGTGTGTGTGTGTGTCCCTAATAAAATCTAAACGGCTGGAGCGATTTTAATGAAACTCGGTAAGTTCATAGCACTATTCCCGGCGACCTCGACCGTGCCCTTCAATTTTTTTTACGTCTCACCAATCCAACATGGTGACTGTGCGAAATATTTCACTAGCATTCAATATCTCCGAAACTATTACCGATATCGCCCTGAAATTGTGTACGGTGATAAAGGGCACTATTAGAAGTTCACCTATGAGACTTTCAAAAACCTGGTGACTACAAAACCAACATGGCGGTCAAGCGAAGTTGAGACTTTTAAATAGACTTTTCTCGCGATTTAACTATCCAAACGTAATGAAACTTGGTACAGCAAATGTTTATACACATTGTAATGCACTGGAGTCTAATTTAGTTCAATTGTTTACATAACCACAAAATGGCGGCTGATTACACTGACATTCTATATCTCCTAAACTATTACAGATATCACCCTGCAATTGTGTACGGTGATAAAGGGTACTGATACAAGTTTACCTATGTATATTTCATAAACCTGTAACGTACAAAACGAACATGGCGACCAAGCGAATTTGAAATGTTTCAATAGACTTTTCTCGTGATTTAACTCTCTGAGCGCAGTGAAATGTGGTACAGTAAATTATTTTGCAGATTGTAATGCTCTGCCATCTAATTTAATTCAATTGTTTACATAACCTCAAGATGGCGGCTGTGCGAAATTTTAAAATTAAGTTTTTATTTCTTGTGTCGTAATCATGCGATCGAATGAAAGTTTGAATACTGAACCTAGGCAATAATTGTCCTTGAATGGTACATAACTCTATGGCCTATACATATAACAATCCTAAATGGCGAGCTTCCGAAATATTTAGACGGTTCTCAATATCTGTGAATCTTTTACAGCAACCAAACTGAATTTGTTTATGTTCATAGAGACTATGAACATATGTTCACCTAAAGGACTTTCAGTAACCTGGTGAGCACAAATCCAACATGGCGGCGACGCGAAGTATAGATATTTAAATGGACGTTTCCCACGAATTAACTATCCGAGTGCCGTGAAACGTTGCACGATAAATGCTTATACAAATGTTGATCCACTGGTATCTAATTTATTTCAATTGTTTGCATAATCACAAGATGGCTGCTGTGCGTAATTTTAAAATCTCGTTTTTATTTCTTGTGTTCTAATCATGCGATTGAAGTTTGAATACCACACGTACACAATAATCTTAATGTAATAGTACAAAAAAAATCCAACCTGGCGACCATCTGAAATATTTAGACGGTTCTCAATATCTACGAATCTGTTACAGCAATTAAACTGAAATTTTGTATGTTGAAAAAGGCAATTAACATTAGCAGGATATATGAAAATAGGCTGTATAGTTCTTCACGGAACTACTTGTTATACTTGTGGTCACATTGTCCTTATGCAAGGTTTCGACACTGATGTGTAACTATGTAACGGTCTGTTACTTCTTCACGCAAAATTATATCTCCCGCAGAGATTTTGGTTGGTTCCTCAGTTTAGGGGCTGCGACAACTCGGTCATGTAACCCCGTGTACTTTGGGATGGCTGTATTAGTCTGTAATTCAGGTAAGGACTGCAGACGGTCATTTTCAAGCAGTAGTTCCTAATGTTGCTACCAGGTACTACCGTCAACGACACCTAGCTGTGAACTTGGCTACTAGATGCCACCGCAACCAGCATCTCGCAACGAACGTTGGAACTTCCCCACCAAAGGAAAGCATACTGAGGGATTTTTAGCGCTCTTAGAAAATCCGACGACTTCGGCCGGCTTTGAACTCGCGACCTTGGGCATAGACATTCAGCATGCTACCAGTTACGTCACCGAAGCCGCTTCACACTTAGACGGAAATCTGAATCTGATCTCGTGCAAGTGCGTTATCTTGGCAACGTCTGATGGCTCATCCCTCATCAATTTAGTAGTGTTGCCATGGCAACTACTGATAGGTATTGGCATTTTCTTATAATTCCGAAATTATTTTTCTCATCCCTTGGCATAATGGTGGGTTATATCAAAAATTCTTTCAGACAAAAGTGTTAGGTAATTATTAGGGGAATATTGTCCATTTTGTACGGTTTTGATATTGTGCCTATTAAGAGAGATATGATTAATGTTTCCCGAAAAACCCACTTTTTCCCACCCCTTTGGTCAATGGTTGGTGCTATAAAAAAACTCTTCAAACATAAATTTTTGGGCTTTATCCGACACATAGTATGAACGTTGAACGGATTCGATATTTCACATATTAAGAGAGTTATATCAATATTTCACTTTTTCGAAAAAAAGACCCCCATTTTCACCCCCTTCGACCGATTTAGCCCAGTAACGAACTCGACCGAGATTTTATAGGTATACATATTCGGTAAAAAATTCAAAGTGATTGGTGAAAAATTACGGCAGTTATCGTGTCCACAATAAACTGATATACATATATATATACATATACATACATAAATTATATATAACTTTTGATCTGACGGTGGTTTTGGGGTCTGGGGGATGTGAAACGCGAAGATATGTCGAAATTTTCCGGAAGTCGAAACATGGTACCCATTGCAATAGTTAGCTTTCTAATGAAATCTACCTCTGGTTGGTTCCTCAGTTTAGGGGCTGCGACAACGCGGTCATCTAACCCCGTGTACTTCGGGTGAGTGTAAAATCTGTCTGATACACGGTGTGAATTGTAATGGCTGTATTAGTCTTAATTCAGGTAAGGACTGCAGACGGTCAATTTCAAGCAGTAGTTCCTAATGTTGCTACCAGGTACTACCGTCAACGACACCTAGCTGTGAACTTGGCTACTAGATGCCACCCCAACCAGCAACTCGCAACGAACGTTGGAACTTCCCCTCCAAAGGAAAGCATACTGAGGGATTCTAGCGCCCATAGAAAATCCGACGACTTCGGCCGGCTTTGAAACCGCGACATTGGGCATAGAAGTTCAGCATGCTACCAGTTACGTCACCGAAGCCGCTTCCCACTTTGTCAGGCGGCTTCGGTGGCTTAGTCGGTAGCATGCTGAGCTTCTATGCCCAAGATAACGGGTTCAAACCCGGCCGAAGCCGTCGGATTTTTTAAGAGCGTTAAAAATCCCTCAGTATGCCTTCCTTCGGAGGGGAAGTAAAGCCGGCGGTCCCATGTCATAGATTTATGGCATGTTAAAGATCCTTCCACTAATTGCACCTGTGTGAAGCTAAATTGGAAAGGTTGAGAATGTATACAACGCTCTTAGGTTTCTATGTTCGTTGCCAAGAGCCGACTGCGGCGGCGTCTAGTAGCTCAGTTCTGAACTTGGCCTCGTAGTCGTTGACAGTGGCACTTGGCGGCAAAAGTAGGAACTATCTGAAAAATTGTTAGTTGCAGTACTTAAATTAACAAACAGATAACACACACTAATACAGTCATCACAATTAACACCGGTTATCAGACAGATTCTACACACACCCAAAGTACACGGGGCTACATGATCTCGTTGTCGCAGCCCCTAAACTTAAGAACCAACCAACCAACCACTTAGTCAGATGGAAATACTGAATCTGATCTCGTGCAAGTGCGTTGTCATGGCAACGTCTGATGGCTCATGCCTCGTCAATTTAGTAGTGTTGCCATGGCAACCACTGATAGCTCTTGGCATTTTCTTATAATTCCGAAATCATTTTTCTCGTCCCTTGGCGTAATGGTGGGTCATATCAAAAATTATTTCAGACAAAAGTTTTAGGTAATTATTAGGGGAATATTGTCCATTTTGTACGGTTTTGATATTATGCCTATTAAGAGAGATATGATTAATGTTTCCCGAAAAACCCACTTTTTCTCACCCCTTTGGTCAATGGTTGGTGCTATAAAAAAACTCTTCAAACATACATTTTTGGGCTTTATCCGACACATAGTATGAACGTTGAACGGATTCGATATTTCACATATTAAGAGAGTTATAGCAATATTTCACTTTTTCGAAAAAAAAAAAGCCCCCCATTTTCACCCCCTTCGACCGATTTAGCCCAGTAACGAACTCGACCGAGATTTTATAGGTATACATATTCGGTAAAAAAATTCAAAGTGATTGGTGCAAAATTACGGCAGTTATCGTGTCCACAAGAAACTGATATACATATATATATATATATACTAGCAGGTACCCGCGGCTTCGCACGCGATGAAGAAAATGAAGACGGTGCATTATTGCTGATAATTGGTCTATTGTATTACAGCAATCTCGGTTACAGGTGGCTACATTGTAACACGTAGGGTATATTGGTATGAGCCGCAACATGAGAATTCCATAGGATTGAGAAAGTCTACAGGGTACGATGTTATCTTATGTGAAAGCATTCGAAAATTACGTTTTTGGTTTTGCCATCTTCTGCTGAGACATAACGATTTTGTTGTCTGGATACTCGTGAGCACGCCGAATACAGTTGCCCATGGCAAAAACTGGTTTTCTCGAAAATGTACACCTGCTGTTGTGTGTGTCATTGCGCTTTGTTAAAAGCAATTGGGAATTTTGTTTGAAGAGGGAACTGGACTCTTTCACACTGGAATAGCAAATCTATCGGCATAATCTGAATATGGGGAATTAAAAGTAATTTTCCTTAAGCTATTCAGGGTATAATTTTCCCACAATTATTGGGATTAGAACATCAACATGTCGCTATTAAGAGTCCTATAGCTAAAATATCTCTCACATTGGCCGCTGATCTACATCGTGCAGCCTCTTCCAGTGTTACATCCCAGGGATTTGTAATTCTCCAACAACCCTTTTGTCTGACATGCCTCTTTAAACATTGAAAATAGATTTTTGAAAGAGGTTGCCCACGCACATAGTGTAGATGTATTGTCAATGGAAAACATTCCATGCTACGAACATGGACCGTGTAACCTGTACCGATAGCTTCAGCAAATTTAACACCAGACCAATTCTGAACAGTAGTTCCTTGAAGTCAGATTTGCCAAAATGTAGTGTATCGTTCCATGTGCAATATCTCTGTAATAATAATAATGTTATTGGTTTTACGTCCCTTTTAACTACTCTGGCTTTTAGAGACGCCACCAATATCTCTGTACCTCAAGATATAGAAGAGTGCTTTAAGAATCATCTCTTGTGTAAATTTTGGAAAAAAGGTTTCGAGTGTGGTTTTTGGTGAAGAGGATACTGGCTCGTGGAAATTATTTTCAGTAAAAGTGGCTGGTTCACAATTCTGTAAGTGCACATTGAGGTATGTGACGGTGGGATGCCTTTAGTGTTACGGAAACGCCAATAGCCGCCACACAACTTCGTTATTACTGATATAACGACCAGACTGATATGTTTGTACTTACTATATGGGATTTATGGGCCCTGTGTTTATGAAATTGATCGCTACCTCTATTTATTTATTTTTAATGTTTTAAGATATACTGTATTCTAACAGCAGAAGTACCTGTTCTTCGCCTGGATGATGAAGATTTTTACATGATTATAATTCCAAGTTCATAAAAATTATTTGTAATGTTTGCAATGAGAATGTTTAGGGAGTTTGGATGAGCTGTTACAAGGTAGTGCCAGAAATGTGAAGGTTATTGAATGCATGTTTTTGATCTGACAATATTGTTATATATTACAAAGATCAAGCTATTACGCATGGCACATTTAAGTTCAATAGGTGCTGCGTGTGTTGCGTGATTGAACCTTACACAATCAGTAACTACATACTTTTGATATTATAAATGTTAATGAAGTGATTCTGCGACAGGTAGACACCGCATTTAATTGTATTTGTATTATGTTGTAATTAGATATACATGTAGTACGTAATGGTAATGCTGTTCTCTTTCAAACCGCGCGACGTCAAAGAAAACCACCATAGGTGATAGAACTCATACTGCTCGCAGGAAATGCTTTTAATTCACTGACAATATTTCAACGCGACCTCGTAGTGAATTACACAATGTTTCACGAAAGGAAGTAAATGCTGGATTATTTTACACTTTCTTTCAGCATGGAAACGATTATAATTGTTTCGATGTGCATGAATATTCAGAAATTTAATTTAAAACGTCTTTGTAAACAACGTTTCGAGACTTGTTATTCTCTGCGTATATGTAGAGATTTCTGGCTCTTGATACACGCGAGCAGGCAACGTAGAGCTGTCCGTGCGAAAAACATGGGGTGCCCAGATGAATACCTGCCACTTTTAAGGTTTGTCCTTGACTCTTATTGATTGTGATCGAGAAGGCCACTTTCAAGGGGAACTGCAAGCGTTTGAACTGGAAAGGCAAGTTAGTTGGGATAATAGGTATTCGAGGTATCAATACCGTTTCTCCTTTGGCACCTCCGGTGATGATTGTGGCCTGCACGATGTTCCTTTGCAGCTCCTTGATGCGTAACCTGGTGCCATTGCACAATCTTGGTGGATCTAGGTTACGCATGAGTATGACAGGCACACCCACCTTTAGCTCCAACTTGTGGGACGGAACCCCCGACAGCTCGATTGAGTTTAGAAACTCTGCAGGGTATGTGGTTGCTTCGTCAGTCGTCATAACTGTATCGATTGACGTGTAAGTGGTCACCTCACCAGGTACTTGATCAATAATTTTTTTATTGATGTTTCCGACCGATTCGTTCTTAGGCGCCATTATTGCTCTTTCACATAACCACTCCTCGTTGCTCAAGTTTTGTTGTAAGCCCGTAAAAACCTCATTAATTAGGTTATCTTCCGAGTTTACAACATTGCAGAAGTGGCTTTCAAATTTCATTAGGCCTTCCGCATCCATTGGCATGCGGCCTCCGCCGATCTTGACGAGGTTTTCAGCAAAGAGCCCAGACTCTCGGTCGTATAGGTGGACTCTCATGTTAGTTGTGAGGTGCAATCTCTCTACTTTAGCCCACATCGGCGCAGCTTTGAGGCACGCGTTGATCTCATCTGCCGGAGTGCCTCGCTCAATGACCGGCAGCGTCTGTCGGAAGTCGCCTGCGAGCAAGACGACCATTCCACCCATCAACATTTGGTTGCCGCGGATGTCTTGCAAGGTACGATCGAGCGCCTCGATTGCACGTTTGTGTGACATTGTGCATTCGTCCCAAACGATCAATTTGCACTGCTGCAACAGAGCGGCACGACCACTGCTCTTGCTTATATTGCAGGTGGGCGTTTCCTCACTCGCAAGGTTCAGTGGAAGTTTGAACACAGAATGTGCTGTTCTTCCTCCGCTGAGCAAGGTCGCGGCTATCCCAGAGGACGCAACAGCTACCGCGACATTCATGTCTTTGCGCAACTGTGCCAGCAGCAAATTCAACAGGAATGTCTTGCCAGTGCCCCCTGGTGCGTCCAAGAAATAAACACCTCCTTCTCCGCTTTCCACGCGACTCACAATTAAATTAAAAATGTGCCTTTGCTCTGGTAATAGCTGGGGTTCAATTTGGGCGACTTGAACCCCAAACGCTGTGGTGTCATAACTAAGCTCCCTGAGCAAATCACTGGACAACTCTCCTGTTCGTTGTGGGCTGGGTATCCCGAAATCGGACAGTCTTTTCGCGACCATTAAGAAGACTTTGTCCTCAATAAATTTCAGCGCTTCGTTGAAATATATTTCGTCGTTGGCCTGTGGTGTTCCTTGGTACCTGTGTGCGATGTCTTCTGATAAAGCGGTTTTATATTTGTTCCAAAGTTGGAGGGGGTTGGAAAGTCCACAGGTGCTCAACATGATAGCGAAGAGCTCTCTCAACTTCACCGGAGACCGGCACAATATGGAGTCCTCCATGGTTGCGTCCCAGTGGCCGTCATATTCCAAAAGACCCATTGCCTCACACGCTTCCCGGAACGTGGCCTTTTCCTGTCCGTCGACCGTTTTCAGGGCCTGAAAACTGGTGGGGCCTCGGACGCGGGTCAGCAGCAACCGTACACAGTAACACTCAAAGTGGGTTACGTGTACGGTGTATATTCTGCCCAGGGCGTCTGACGCCTTCACTCCAGGCCAGCCTTCGGCGGGGATTCCCTGCACACGACGCTTCCATTCCTTTTGTGCCGTGCTCCAAGTGTAATACTTTGGAACTTCTGCGTACAGCAATGTTCGAGCAAAGTAGTCTGTCTGACACAAACGGAAAAACGCGGTGAGAGAGGTCGTGGGCGGTATCGCTACTCGATTGCGCAAATTGTCCTCCGTGAAGTAAACTCGCTCGCCGTTGGGAAGGTGCACTGCAAGATGTGTCACTGTCGGGTGTCTCTCGTGTATCGGAAGGCCCAATATCCGCCATGCAGCTTCGTTACTGCTAACATATCGACCAGCTCTAAACATCTGCACTTCGTCTCTTGTGTTAATATGAGCGTTGCCCTGCTGCTGCACAATAAATATTGCCTGGCCACTGCCTTTGTTTATGTACTTACAAATGTACTTAATTGCCTGGACTGAGTTACAAAACTCCACATTAATGTGGGCATTGAAGATTTTGGAAAGGAGCGGAGAGTACGGGACCACCCAGCGGTTGTCCACTACGACGTCTTGCGCGGTACTCTTTATTTTAATTGTGATCGTACGTCCCCCGTCCTCAGGAGCTCTGCGTCTGTACAACGGATACCCATTCTGGTTCGTTTGTGTCTCTTTTAGTAGTGCCCGAGGATATTTTTTGGTGCATTTCCTGTCTTTCATGCACGGGGACGTAGGGTTAAACGATCCGCAAGGACCATGTATCATGCTTTTAGTGACTGTGTCATATAGCTGCTGGTCCAAGTTGTGGTCGGGCAGCTCTGCCGATATCACTTCATCGATTTGGTTAGGCCGCAATTTGTCACGTAACCAGAGAAGGAAGTGTACGTGGGGCAGGCCGCGCTTTTGCCACTCAATAGAATACATAAAGCACTGGGTCTCACCAAAAACCTGCCCTTTGGTAAGGAGGGCCACGAGCTTTTGCACTTTAATCTTAAAAACTCGCGCTATGATATCGTGCCGGTCTGTGGGTTTCTGCCCGTCCATCAGTTCTTCCTTTATCTCGGGCCAGGCTTGATTGCACGTGAAGGTAATGAATAAGTCCGGCCGCCCATAGTTCCGGACGTAGGAGAACGCGTCCTGGGTGTATTCGTGGAGGTAACGTGGACTGTTAACGAACGACGACGGTAGAATCACCATCTGTCCTAAGTCGTTCGGATTCGCATTACCGTCGTTTGCAATGGCATCTTGCAGGTGGATGTAATTCTCTGCACGCAACGTTCTTTGATTTCGCGCTATGAACCTCAGACGCTCACTTTCCATCTTCACGTACATGTCTACCAAAAATTTGGACAGAAGTACTCTACAACGCAGCGGTAAGTTGAAGTCGTGTTCGCGAACCATCAGGTGAAACTTGTAAAAATCCATGCAAGACACTTTTTTGTTTGGTTTCGGTTGCCCAGTCGCAGGATTTATTTGAGGGATACTGAAGTTATATCCCTCTTGTCCTTTCCAGAACATAATGGGATACTGAAGAGCATCGTAGAAGCGATGCGTGTCGGCGATCCTGGTGAGGGAGTCGTCGTGCTTGCGCAGGACGATATCCCTCGGGGCGGTGGGGTCGGTGCCAGCGACCACAGCCGCGACCTCGGGTGAGACCGGTGCGTTGTAGCGACGCTCGTGTTGGCCGGTCGGAACTCGGTCCGCGTGAATCACCACTTTGCAAGTCTCATCGGGCATGTTTTCTAGAGCTGTTTTCCCCCAGGGGCTCACATCTTGTGGGCGTGGGTTGGCGACCACGGGGCCCCAGCTGAGTCCGGCATTGCTTCCACTTACTTGTGCCGGGCTCCTCTCCGTCTTCTTTCCTGTCGACCTCACTTGGTCAACTCTTGTTCTCTTCTGACCCCGACGGTATTAGGGTATCCGAGGCCTAGGGAGTCTCTTCCTTTCCCGCCTTAATTGGCCCTTGTCTCCTCTTTTCTGATACCCTCCTTCTGCGAGGGGTCAGCCTTCTTTTTCTCTTCCTTTTACCTCCTGCCTTGTGCTCTAGGCCCTTAAGGAGGCAGGGTGTATGTAGCCCCACCACTTCTGGTGCACCCTAGATAATGCTACACCCTCAGGGGCTCATGGCTGGTGAGTTCGGGAGTTGGCGACCCCGAGGGATTCCTGAGCTGGGTCCGTTTTCCCTTTTTGTCCCTTACCTTTGGGGCGGACCCTCTCCTCTTTCACTTTCCTATCTGCCTTTCATGGCTCTCCTTCCTTCCAAGTCCCTCAGTCCGCCTTCTTCGAGGGTTGAGGGCATTTCTTTTCCTCCTTTCCTTTATTTGTCTTATTCTCCTTTAGTTTTCCGTTTCTTCTTCTAGTATGTAGGTTAGTAGTTAGTTTTAGTTTTAAGTTCGCATTTCATTTTCATCTTCACGATCACCCAAACCATCAGGGGCCGATAACCTAGATGTTAGGCCCCTTAAAACAACAATTATCATCATCATCTCGAGCTGTTTTAAACTGTTGCACCAAAACATTGTTATCGTGCATGACTCTTTGTATCTTCAGTACAGTCGACCGTTGAACTCCCTGAATAATTTGACACCGTCTATCAGTCTCCGCCTCATTGTCTCCCATAAAGTAAACTTGCAAGAATTGTGGTTGACCGTTGGACGGTGGTAAAAGTGACCCTATTTTATGGTGAACTTGTCCCTGCACCATAAATGTAGGTGAAAACCCAGGCATTGCGAGAATTTTATCTGCCCCAAAGGAGGTCATGTGAAAACATGAATTATATTTTGTGATATGGTTTAGGAAGCGCCGTGACTCATCAGTTTCACCAGAAAATAATTCCTTTAAAGGATAGACCGGCTCCTCTAATGTGGGAATGGCTACCTTACCCCCAGAGCAACACATTCCCGGCGTTTCCTCCTTCCATTTTAGTGCACCACAAAATCTACATGCCTTGTCCATACGGTCTATTTTGAGTAGTCTACTGTTGCTGTAATCTAACGTTGCATCATAGATAAAAGCAGAGTTTTTTAAAACTCCCCAGTTATTTATTGTAAATATTTGCCTACGTTCAGCGTGTCGTTGAGCATCAGCTAATCTGCGCATGTCTGCCTCTTGGAATGTTTCCGTAGCACGCTGAGAAGCCATGCGTGCTGCGTTCTCCTCTCGGCGAGAATCCGCTTCCTCGGGAGTTTGAAAGGCACGCTGAGAAGCCATGTGTGCAGCGTTTTTCTGACGGCGAGAAGCCGCCTCCTCGGACGACTCAGAGGCACGGTGAGACGCCATGCGTTCTGAAATATCCTGTCGTCGAGCATCTGCCTTCGGTGAGGTTTCAATTGCTCGAACATTCGCCTGACGTTCCGCCTGTTCAATTCTCCGCTGTTGAGCATGAACTGACGATTCCTGCTGTCTAGCTATTTTCATAGCTCGAGCTCGTTTTGAGTTTTGCGAAAGATTAGACTTGCGTTTGTGAGTCATACTGATCTGTCGGAAAACACAATTAAATGTGGGATGAACACACTTCGAAGAACCACAAGATGCAGATGTACAAAGAAGAGCAGTCGTCAACAATGAACATTCAAACTGTAGTCATGGCAACCGAAATAACAGCACTCATTTGTCAACAAACAGTGTAGTCATGGCAACTGGTAAACGTATTTGCATTATTTCTGCCTGTAGCGATGTCTGGTGTCAAATTGTGGTACTTCCGCCCACCAGGCCTGGTGTTAAATTGTGTTACTACCGCCTGTTCACATTCGTTTTTTTTTTCTTTTTATTTTTTTTTACAAATCTGCAAGTTCTCTCACCTTTACCAAACTATTTTTAATACATCCCGATTAATCTACAAAATCCCAGAAATGGAAATCACAATTAAAATTATTCTTCAATTCTGAACTGAAATATACAAAGATTCTGTAAGTACACACTTCAGACCGCTAGTTGTCGCTAATGTAGTGCTACAAAATTGAAGGTGGTATTAGCAGGCGCTATCCCAAACTAATCTTCGTTAATGTAGTTGTAAAAGATAACCGTTTAGTGTTTTCATGTTCTTATCGTGTTTATACATATTTTGAAAGAGGGATGATCGTTTAAGGGGATCGGGTAGTGTACACGTCAGTTCTCAGGAAATCTTGATGATCTCCAAAACTACTTGAGCTATATTATGAGATTACGGCTTGTTACGAACTCAAAATAGACCGTATGGACAAGGCATGTAGATATTGACTGGTTCACAATTCTGTAAGTGTACATTCAGGTATGTGACGGCGGGATGCCTTTAGTGTTACGGAAACGGCGATACCCGCCACAAAGCTTCGTTGATATTGGCATAACAACCAGACTGAGGTAATCGTTTTATCTGTACATAGCTACCACACCCTACATCCGAGGCAATCTGTTTAACCTTGGTCTATCCCTACAGTTCTTGTCCTCGACCCTCCCATCCATAACTAAGCTTGCTATTCCTGGTGGTTTTAATAGGTGTCCTACCAACCTATCTCTTCTCTTCATTAGCAGTCGCCAGAAACATCTAACCTCTCTCACTCGTCTTAATATTTTTTTTCATTTGTTACCTTATCTACCCATCTGATCATCATTCACTCCCAGGGGCTCACATCTAGTGGGACGTGGGTTGGCGACCACGGGGCCCAAGCTGAGTCCGGCATTGCTTCCACCTACTTGTGCCAGGCTCCTCTCCGTCTTCCTTCCTGTCCACCTCACTGGGTCAACTCTTGTTCTCTTCCGACCTCGCCGGTATTAGGGTCTCCGAGGCCCAGGGAGTCTCTTCCTTTCGCGCCTTAATTGGCCCTTGTCTCATCTTTTCTGATACCCTCCTTTTGCGAGGGGTCGGCCTTCTTTTTCATTTCGGTTATCTCCTGCCTTCTGCTCAAGGCCCTCAATGAGGCAGGGTGTATGTAGCCCCACCACTTCTGGTGCACCCAGGATGTTGCTACACCCTCAGGGGCTCACGACTGGTGAGTTTGGGAGTTGGCGACCCCGATGGATTCCTGAGCTGAGTCCAGTTTTCCCCCTTTTATCCATTACCTTTGGGGCGGACCCTCTCCTCTTTCACTTTCCTATCTGACTTTCATGGCTCTCCTTCCTTCCAAGGACCTCAATCCGCTTTCTTCGTTGGTTGAGGGCATTTCTTTTCCTCTTGTCCTTTATTTGCCTTATTCTCCTTTTGTTTTCCAGTTCTTCTTCTAGTATATAAGTTAGTAGTTATGCCGGCACCGTGGTGTTGTGGTGCCATGGAAACGGACTTGCTATTAGTTCATCAATCAGAGCTAAGATAGTTATCTGCGAATATCTTTGAAACTGTTGGTTTTAGGGCCTTAAAATGTAGTTTTGGGTATTGTTTCTCGCATCGAGGGGCGTAAAATGAGCTGTGTCCGCTCTTTATGCGACAACTTTGATATTTTGTCCTGGTTGAGTATTTTTGGTGACTTTTCAGTTATGTTGCCCGTTCCACGGGAACAATGATTTATTTCCGGACGAAAGGCAGCCTATACGTTATCCCATGGTATAAGCTGTCTCCATTTCAAATTTCATCCAAATCCGTCCAGCCGTTTTAGTGTCAAGAGGTAACAAACTAACACACACACACACGGACACACAGATTTTCATAATTATGCATTGTTTATGGAAAACATTCTATGTTAAGAACATGGGGTGCATAACCTGTACCGAAAGCTTCTGCAAATTTAACACAAGGACTATTCTGAACAGCAGTTCCTTAAACTCAGATTTGTCAACATTTTATTGTATCTTTCCATGTGGTATATCACTGTACCTCAACATACAGAAGAGTGCTTTCAAAATCACGTCTTGTGTAAATTTTGCAAAAGGTAGTGAGTGTGGTTCACAATTTTATAAGTGCACATTGACTATGTGACGGCGGGATGCCTTTAATGTTACGGAAACGGCAATAGCCGCCACAGAGCTTCGTTGCTACTGACATAACGACCAGACTGATATTTGTACTTAACTATACGGGATTTGTGAGCCCAGTATTTATGAAATTGAACGTAGCTTGATCGCTACCTTTATTTAGTAGCCGCTACTGTAGTGTTTAAAAATTAAAGGTGGTATTATAAGGCGCTTCCTCTAAATTTTTACCCCTGGCACGGGCCGAGGCCTATAATGCGACCGCTTCCCAGCCATTTGGCCAGCAGATATTGTGGTGACGCGTGGTCAGTGCATCGTGTCCCTTGGCCGTTAATGTTGTTCTTCGTGACCGGGGCGCTGCCTCACTATCAGACAGCTACTCAATTGTCCTCACGAATCTGAATGCACTCCGTTGCAAACCTCACGTCAGTGTCAAAAATCTCTGACGGAGCCGGGAATCGAACCCAGGGCCTCCGGTTGATAGGCAGGCGCGCTACCCTGTTCTTATTGTCTTTATATATATCTTGAGAAAGATAACAAATGGATTGGCATTGCATCCTACAGGGATATATAGAAAATCGGATGTCATACCTTGAGGTAGTGTTGCCATGGAAACGGAGTTGCCATTAGTTCAGTTTATCAGAGCGAAGATAGTTTTCTGCGAATATCTTTGAAACTATTGGTTTTAGGGCCTTAAAAAGTGGTTTTGGGTATTGTTTCTCGCATCGAGGGGCGTAAAATGAGCTGTGTCCGCTCTTTATGCGACAACTTCGATATTTTGTCCCAGTTGAGTATTTTTAGTGACTTTTCTGTTATGTTGCTCGTTCCACGGGAACAATGATTTATTTCTGGGTGAAAGGCATCCTATATGTTATCCCAGGGTATAAGCTGTCTCCATTTCAAATTTCATCCAAATCCGTCCAGCCGTTTTAGTGTCAAGAGGTAACAAACTAACACACACACAGACTTTCACAATTATAATATATATAGGGATATATATATATATATATATATACAGTGTGGTCCACCCGCCCCTTATTATTTAGTTTTATGAAACCCAACTAACATCTCAATTCTCCCGATGGTCGATATTGCTCTGCGCTCTGACTGTGTGACAGCAATGTAATTGGGTCATAGGTCTAGCAAAGAAAAACCGACCTTAAACTTTTCCCCGCCAAATACTATGGCCCATTCTACTAACATATGACTTACTGCTCCTTGAAATAACACACATACACGTAATACGATCGAATTAATAGCTTACGCCACGTGATCTGTAATAGTAGAAAGTTAAACAAACACCATAAACCGTGATTGAAGACTTTGAGATGGACTTAAACGTTTGAGGTGGGACGACTACAGTAACAACAGCACGTTTAGCGTGCGGTATCGACCATGTGTTGGTGGCTGAGAGCTTAAAGCCTGACCGTACGTGGTGGGCGCGAGCAGGTAGAATTCTGCTTCGAATCCAGTAGTAGGCATACTTTTTTGAACGAAAGCCCACATTCAATTTTAGTCGGGATGTAACTACATTGCCACATGTATTGCCTTACGACGTATTTTTGTGAAGAGTACGTTGAATTTTGGTGATTTATAAAGAAAATACGATCGAATTGGTACGATATGCCACTTGACCTGTAATGGCAGAAAACTAACAAACTGGCATGAATATTAACATAACATATCGAAGTGTTGCTCAGGTGGTCCGGGTTCGATTCCCAGCTCAGCCAAGAAATGTAATACTTGTCCGAGGGCTGAAATTGGGTACACGTAGCCTCGTGAAGCAAATATGAGAAGAAGTGGGTTTGATTCCCACCTCAGCCACCCTGGAAATGGTTTTCCGTGGTTTCCCACTTCTACTCCAGCCAAAATCCGGGACGGATTCTATCTTAAGGCCACGGCCGCCTCCTTCCCAATCCTTAATTGCAAATACACACATCATTACAAGCCCGCAATAACTCAGGTTATCAGACAAATTCTACACACACACCCAAGTAAACGGGGCTAAATGACCGCGATGTTCTAGCCCTTCAAATAAAACAAAACAACAACATATCGAAGGATATTCTGATCGCCAGTGCTTGCATCGAAGTATACGTATTCCTTAGAAATTCCCATGGTATTATTAGCATACCTTCCATTTAAAAAACAAGATGTTCAGTAAAGAACATATAGCCTACTTTCTCCTAAATGCATGGGTATTGTTATAACTCTTTGTCCTTTTCAAGGAGTATGATTGAATGTTGGTTGTAGGAGCTTGTTGAAATACAACGTGCTATAGGGATATTAAACATGAATATGAGGTGCCCTTTGCTAGTGCTACCTCTGTACCAAATTTCGTTCAATTCGGTTTCACCGTGTTTGAATTGATAGGGGGAATCGATCTGCACACATACTTGGCCACCATCTGCAAACTATTGGGCTGATGTTCTTGCAGTTTGGTCAGAATATGTTTCCCACATAAAGATATGGTGTTGCAAAATTAGGTAGAGACTAGATTATTAGGTTGGTCGTAATTACATTTTAGCTTTTAACATTTGGGTGGCCACGATTACGTTTCCATCAAGATAGCGGTGATATAAAACATGACACTGAGGTGCCCTTTGCTAGTGCTACCTCTATACCAAATTTCATTCCATTTGGTTTCAGCGTGTTTGAATTAATAGGGGGAATCGATTCTGACACAAAGATGTCCGCCATCTGCAAACTATTAGGCGAATGACCTATTAGATTGGTCAAAGGATGCTCCATCCATATTTTTTTATTTTTTTTTATTTTTTTAGCGTATGGCTTTTAGTGTCGGGAGTGTCCGAGGACATGTTCGGCTCGCCAGTTCTGTAGCTGCTTCGAGACGGACACCCAATGGGTGAGCTACAAGTACCGTTGGAGAGGAAAGTTGGAAGGGAGGGTCGAGGAGTTGGAAGGTAGCGGCTGTGGCCTATAGTTATGGACCAACCCCGGCATTTGCCTGGAAGGAAGATGGGAAACCACAGAAGACCATCTTCAAGGTTGCCGGCGGGGGGATTCGAACCTCCTCGCCTCCCGGATGTGAGCGACTGCCAACAGTCATGCCGCAACGACCTCGGCTAACTCACCCGGTACTCCCTCCATAAAGGTATGTAGTTGCAAAATTTGCTCCCTCCATAAAGGTATGTAGTTGCAAAATTTGGTAGAGATCGGATGATTAGGTTAATCGTAATTTGATTTAAGCTTTGAACATTCGTGTGGCCACCATTACGTTTCAGTCAAGATGGCGGCGATATAAAACATGACACTGAGGTGCCCTTTGCTAGTGCTACCTCTGTACCAAATTTCGTTCCATTCGGTTCCACCGTGTTTGAATTAATAGGGGGAATCAATTTTGACATAAAGATGGCCGCCATCCGCAAACTATCAGGTGAATGACCTATTAGATTGGTCAAAGGATGCTCCCTCCATAAAGGTATGTAGTTGCAAAATTTGGTAGAGATCGGATGATTAGGTTAATCGTAATTTGATTTAAGCTTTGAACATTTGTGTGGCCGCCATTACGTTTCCGTCAAGATGGCGGCGATATAAAACATGACACTGAAGTGCCTTTTGTTAGTACTACCTCTGTACCAAATTTCGTTCCATTCGGTTGCACCGTGTTCGAATTAATAGGGGGAATCGATTTTCACACAAAGATGGCCGCCATCCGCAAACTATTAAGCTGATGACCTATTGGTTTGGTCAAAGGATGCTCCCCCCATAAAGGTATGTCGTTGCAAAATTTGGTAGAGATCGGATGATTAGGTTAGTCGTAATTTGATTTAAGCTTTGAACATTTGTGTGGCCGCCATTACGTTTCCGTCAAAATGGCGGCGATATAAAACATGACACTGAGGTGTCCTTTGCTAGTGCTACCTTTGTACCAAATTTCGTTCAATTCGCTTTCACCGTGTTCGAATTGATAGGGGGGGGGCAGACATTCAGAGTACACACACTCACACACACACAGACACACAGACACACACACAGACTCACACACACATACACACACACAGACAGACACACTTTTTTCGCCCTGTGTTGATCTCATAAGTCTACTTTCATTTTTTGCAAAAATCGAAAGTAGGCTAAAAATGAAAGTAGACTTATGAGATCTACACAGGGCCAAAAATTGTGTGTCTGTCTGTGTCTGTGTGAGTGTGTGTACTCTGAATGTCTGCCCCCTCTATCCATTCGAACACAGTAAAACCGAATTGAACTAAATTTGGTACAGAGGTAGCACTAGCGTAGAACATCTCAGTGTCATGTTTTATATCGCCACCATCTTGACAGAAACGTAATGGTGGCCACCCAAATGTTCAAAGTTTAAATAAAATTACGACTAACTTAATCATCCGATCTCTACCAAATTTTGCAACAACATATACATGTATGGCGAGTGTCGTTTGACTGAACTACAAGGTCATCAGCCCATTAGTTTGCAGATGACGGCCATGTATGTGTGCAAATCGATTCCCCCTATCAATTCAAACATGGTGAAACTGAATTGAACGAAATTTGGTACAGAGGTAGCACTAGCAAAGGGCACTCCAGTCTCATGTTTAATATTGCCGCCATCTTGACAAAAACGTAATGGTGGCCATCCCAATGTTAAAAGCTTGAATCAAATTACGACCAACCTAATAAGCTGATCTCTACCAAATTTTGCAACAACATACTTTTATGTATAGAGAATCTTTTGACCACACTACAAGGTCATCAGACCAATAATGTGCGGATAGCGGCCATGTATGTTTGCAAATCGATTCCCCCTATCTTTTCAAACACGGTGAAACCGAAAGGAACGAAGTTTGGTACAGAGGTAGCACTAGCAAAGGCCACCTCAGTGTCATGTTTTATGTCGCCGCCATCTTGACGGAAATTGAATGGCGGCCACCCAAATGTTAAATTCTTACTTCAAATTCCGACCAACCTAATCATTTGATCTCTACCATTTTTTTTCAACAATATACCTTTTTGTGGGAAGCATCTTTTGACTGAACTACAAGATCATCAGCCCAATAGTTTGCAGATAGCGGCCATGTATGTGTGCAAATCGATTCCCCACATCAATTCAAACACAGTGAAACCGAATTGAATGAATTTTTTTACAGAGATAGCGCTAGCAAAGAGCACACCATATTCATGTATAATATCCGTATAGCACGTTGTATTTCAAGAAGCTACTACAACCAACATTCAATTATACTCCTTGAAAAGGACAAAGAGTTATAACAATACCCATGCATTTAGGAGAATGTAGGCAATACGTTCTTTACCGAACATCTTGTCTTGTTATTAAATTTTAACAAAAAGTCATAGCATATCTTTAGGCCCGTATCACACGACACTCGCTGACAAGGAAGCTGCTGTGATCGCTGGTACAAAATCCTGTATGATTCTGTTCTCTTCGTCAGTACACCTGCTTGTATCACCGAAGTACACGCTAGCATTGTTTACGCTAAGTTGTATGAAATAAAACCGAAGGGCCGTCGTTTGAGGGCATTATTTGCAGTTATGTCGGCTTATTAACGTAAAGCGGTCGCGAAACTTGCTTTAAGTAAATTAGAAACCATGCCAGGTATTGAATAAATGCATTCCAATCAATATTTAAGATCTAACTGTAATAATTGATTATTTTACCATACGCGTTAATAAGAAGCGCAATAAGAACCTACAAAGTGTGTTGGAAATGTGTGCAAGTGTTATTGCGTCCTCTCGCTATTTCGAAGATCCCGGGTTCAAGACTATCCAATGACAGATTTTTTAAATTCTTTTAAACTATTTTATTATACCCTTCATACCTCGTACAGCAAGATTTCAACTTGGTTTTGTTCACATTATCTACGAAGACGATAGGGATAGTTATTTTCTTGTCTCATTTAAATGACTATATTCCCTAAATTCTGTTCAAAACCATGGATGGATACTATTCGTTATAATTATTATTTTTTTAGTCGATTTTACCCTCCAGGTTAGGTTTTCCCACAGACTCAGCAAGGGATCCCATCATTACCGCCTCTACGGGCAGTGTCCCGGAGCTTGAAACATCTCGTCTGGGGGATACAACTGGGGAGGTGGGATCAGCACCTCGCCCAGGCGGTCTGCAAAGCGAACAGGGTCTTCTTGAGTAATGGGAAGGGAGGGGCAGATCGGGAGGGATAGGCAAGGAAGAGGGAAGGAGGCGGCCGTGGCCGTATGGTAGGTAACATCCCGGCATTTACCCGAAGGCGAAGTGGGAAACCACGGAAAACCACTTTGAGGATGGCTGAGGTGGGAATCGAACCCCCTCTACTCATTTGGACCACCCGAGGCTGAGTAGACCCCGTTCCAGTCCTCATACCACTTTTCAAATTTCGTGGCAGAGCCGGGAATCGAACCCAGGACGTCCGGGGTGGCAGCTAATCACGCTGACCACTACTCAACGGAGACGACTCTATTCGTGATAATTAGAATTTTAATAGTTCAATATTTATAATAATATGACACGTTCTGTAATTACTGCCTTGCTGCGAGGCTCAGCGGTAACGTTCTCGCTTGCTGCGCCCAAGGTTGCAGGTTCGTATCCTGGTGCAGTCAGCTGGCATTCGAGGGTGCGCAAATGCGAGGGAGCCGTGTCAGCAGATTTACTGGCACGTTGAAGATCCCCTTCGGAGAAAAATTCCGGCACCCCGACGTATCTAAAAGCCAGAGTAGTTAAAAGGGACGTAAAACCAATAATGTTATAATTATCTGTATTTACTGCATGTTTGGGGCAGATGAACTCGTAGTTCCGCCCCTTAAAACCTCACTAACTAACTATTATTGTAAGTGTATAGCAAGCGCCTTTCGCACAGACGCCGTTGAAAGAAATTTGACCTCGTAGTTCCGCCCCTTAAAACCTCACTAACTAACTATTATTGTAAGTGTATAACAAGCGCCTTTCGCACAGACGCCGTTGAAAGAAATTATAGTTTCGGTCTGATATATTTATTCGTGAGCCTACCCGCATAACAAATCTATTTGTTATGTGGGTCGTCTGAGTGAGTCGGAGTTTTCCTTTAAACAAAGGTAGTCAACATTTCGAACACTTGTTACGTTGAATATACAGGATACCTTGCTTTCGTTCTACAGATCATTATGTCGTCGTCCAATCTGGCTGGGTACCATCGGATAAGTACGGTGCTTTTGAGGACCAAATAAAAAATCACTCGTTGGAACAGAAAGATATGCGTCCATAATACATCCACAATAAACGACTTTAAGCAAAAAAAATAAAAATGTACTAGTTCAAGGTTCGAACTTGCCACAATGAGACTTCGTTGTCGCTATTCTAGCAATTCTTCATTTAGCCACCGTAGCTACCGAGAACCATGGTGTATTGCTGGCACTTACTGAATCTATTCGTAGACACTTCCTGTCCAAACGTAAGAAGGTGTTATTCGGAGCTCTGATCGTTTCAATCATGCATTATATTTGAGGTCATTGAAAGAACACTGCCACTATTGATTTCTACTATATTCGCGAGGATGTACTCAACAGTAAAGTTGTACAATGGACGTAAAGGAGCAGGTACCAAATGTTTTTAGGATGACTGTGATATACGCGTTAGTTGGGTTGCCTTCCTCCAAAAAAAATAAGGGGCAGGTGGACCACACTGTATATATATATATATATACATACATAAATTATATATAAACTTTTGAACTGACGGTGGTTTTGGGGTCTGGGGGATGTGAAACGCGAAGATATGTCGAAATTTTCCGGAAGTCGAAACATGGGACCCATTGCAATAGTTAGCTTTCTAATGAAATCTACCTAATACGTACAAAATGGAGTTTATAACGAAAATACGTACAAAATGCAATGTAGATTGAAAATACTTACAAAATGTGGTTGAGATTCAAAATACTCCCAAAATGTAGTAAAGAGACACTGGGAACCACTTCATAAAAAAGGGCGGGAATCTTAAATAGAAAAGGAATTACAGTACCCAGGTATAATGAAAAGAAAAAGAAGACTGATCCTTGGAAGAATGTGGCATCAGGAAAGATGAGAGAAGGGCCAATTAAGGCGGGTAAGGAAGAGATTCCCTAGGCCTCGGATATCCTAATACCGTCGGGGTCGGAAGAGAACAAGTGTTGACCAAGGGAGGCTGACAGGAAAAATAACAGAGAGGAGCCCGGCACCAGTAAGTGGAAGGAATGCCAGACTCATCTGATGTCCCGTGGTCGCCAACCCACGTCCCACTAGATGTGAGCCCCTGGGGGGCTCAGAAAAAAATGAGATAAGGGCCAATAACACGGGAAAGTTAAAGACTGTAATGCCTCGGATATCCCAGTACCGTCCGAGTC
Source organism: Meconema thalassinum (assembly GCA_946902985.2). Lineage (NCBI taxonomy): Eukaryota > Metazoa > Arthropoda > Insecta > Orthoptera > Tettigoniidae > Meconema > Meconema thalassinum. The sequence continues at coordinate 346,333,125 of OX336392.1, forward strand.
GGAAGAGAACAAGAGTTGACCATGGAAGCAATGCCGAACTCAGTTGGGGTCCCGTGGTCACCAACCCACGTGCCAATAATTGTGAACCCCTGGGGAATATTCTTATAGGGGTAGGTAAGTAATTGAATAATGTATGACCTCCTTTCCCACATCCTCACGCCTGAACGCACAGAACTAAAAGGGCAGAGAGAGGTCTGAACTAAATGATGTGAGAGTAACTTCCTTTCAACACAAATTATATTTGCTGTCGTAATGAACGATTTGCGGAGCTCGCCGGGCTCGTTATGTGCTTCATCGAGTGCGAGAAGCGCGTTAACGTGTTCGTTGAGCATCGTGGCCACATCGTCTTCACAGGGCGCTGATTGTTCCAGGTTCCTTATTGCTGTTGATTGTTCATCGTGGTCATTTAGATCCGTGTTCATGGATGTGTGTAGAATTTGTCTGATAACCTGGCTTATTGTAGTGTCTACAGTAGTGTATTTATTTTTCACATTTATGTCTTTCTTGTGTTATTTCGAAATGTAAGCCCGTCTAGAGTTTCTTCTTTGCAATGATCATTTTTGTTAAATATTTATACTTTAGTTGGTTGGTTCCTCAGTTCAGGGACTGCGACAACGCGGTGATGTAGTCCCGTATACTTTGGGTGTGTGTAGAATCTGTCTGATAACCGGTGTTAATTGTGATGACTGTATTAGTGTGTGTTATCTGTGATTCGGTTAAGGACTGCAGACGATCAATTTCAAGTAGTTCCTACTTTTGCTACCAAATGCTACTGTCAACGACACCTAGTCGCGAACTTGTCTCCTGAATTCCATCGTGACCGGTACCTGGTGGCGACCGTTGGAACTAATAGAGCGTTAATCAAATCTAACCTACAAATGTAGCTTCACACAATTGTAGTTAGCGGAAAGTTCTTTTACATGCCATAAATCTACGACATGGGCCCGCCGGCTTTACTTCCCCTCCGAAGGAAGGCATACTGAGGAATTCTTAACGCTCTTAAAAATACGACGACTTCAGCCGGGTTTGAACCCACGATCTTGGGCATTGAAGCTCAGCATATTACCTACAGCGGAACCGAAGCCGCCTATTTTATACTTCGATGTGCCATCTAATTTGCGTTTTGGGATATTTGTCAAAATAATCAAATATTTTTGTCACTCTTTCCGGGTTTATTATAATTATTATTAATATTATTTTACATGTGAATTGAGCCTCTCTGAGCTGCATGTTAAAAACCAATTTAATTTGTGTATAGTGTACCCTTACGTACAATAAATACATAAATCATAGTCCGCTAGCTCAATAGGACATTCGAGGCATGGTATATTCTCCCACTGTATGATTCATGTATTCCGGATCAAGCATAAAGATAAACCCTCAAAAATGAACATCAAAATCCAACTACAAAAAAACTATTTAATAAAAATCAAATTTTGGCGCTACAAAAACATACTTTACACTGAACACTTCACACTTGTTCTAGGAAGAACAATGAATCATGAAAACATGTCCTTAAAAACAATAACTAAGGTTCCAGTGAACCTGACAAACATATCCATTAGCTTTCACTTCCATATAGCATTTTCTTAAATCGCACTGGCGAGCTCCAAATGGCTCGGTGTTAATCTTTACATAATGATTACATGATTAAAACACATTGATTACTCTCTATTGGAGTGTTATTATTATTACTGAGTTAATTGTTTACAATGGTAACAACAATTACCATTCATTGGGTCCACATGATATTCAAACTACCATCTCTCCTCGTTCAACTCTACCAACTTGCACTGTCCGGGAATAACTCGTGTACCCCTTGAGTTTTTGGAAACTACTGATTAAACAAGTCAAGATAAACTCCCCAGACTATCTTAAATATTTCCACCAAACTCGGGAACAATAGTAATGTTGTGTAACAACAAAGGGATTTTTATTATTGTCTCCATGGCAATTATATTATTATTTAAATACGGCTCTGAACGTTTATCAAGCAAGAATAGTATAATATAAATGGATCTTGGTTCGAATACCGGATCATAACACATGTTATTTACTTCTGTAGACCACAGAAACATATGGTTCATTCTAGACCTACCCCAAATAAAGGTGGCCCTTCACAACGTGTCAAGGCACTTCAGGCTGATTTATGGCGGGAGGGGAAACACAGCAGTCTCCTCGCCCGGACGGGATTATTACGGTTAGCTTGCTACAAGCAAATCACTTTCTTAAACTGGAAAAGCGACACATTGATTCTATCAACAATACATTATGCGGGTAATAACATCCGCTTAATTTGCTCAGGTGAGAATGATAATCGTGGAGTCTTCACATTAGTAGGTCAGAAACTCAAAAAACCAACAATAAATAAGGGGCTCTCGTAGTAACTGAACGCGTGTTCATTTCTTGCCCGGCCCCCTGGACAATTCCATTTATGGGAGGACTTAGGACCTAACTGAAGGAGCGAGGGTATATAACACCAATCGTCCTAATATTAGCGTCTTCTGGGTGGCATATGCTCGATCCCTGCGCTTATCATAGCAATATAAAATTCAGCACCCTTGTAAAATTTGCACTTAGCAAACACACAATAATTCATTACCGCACTCAATGCTCCCCACAATTATTTCTTCCTGGCATAAGATCACAGCATCATTAGCGTGAAAAATAAAATATTTACGCTACCCTAGTGTCAATTACATTAGCAATTAGGTGACGCCTTCCAAGTAAGATTATTTATCTCTACTCAATTATTTGATCTCCGTCCATTAAATAATATTTGCCTTTGACGTTATTTACTTCTTGACATTACATTAACTAGAACTCAAATAGTTCAACCATTATTATTATTATTATTATTATTATTATTATGATTTCAAGGAACTTAGCGGCTTCCGTATTTATTATAATTGAATTTTAATTCAACAATTTATTTATCCATGATGTTATTACTTCCTATTCTTTCTTGTATTGAATATTACATTATTATTCATTTACTGGTATTCCAACGAATACAATTTCACTGAGCATTGTTTAACACTTTTATCTGAGTAATTAAATCATTAAAGTTTAGTTCCGAACCCATATTTCAACGTACACTGTTTTCCAATATCCCTGTTTTCAAATGAGAATACTCTCTCCATATTCATTGTTACACGAATTCTCCAGGAGGACAATACATAATCAAAATTGATTACTCACATGACTTTTCCAGAACTGCTTCCCTGGATCCCAATGAATTGACATTTCGCCCACTTATTTGGGTCTTACGCCACCATTACACACAATACAACACACGCTACAAACACTAATTCTTCACTAAACTTATACATTTTATATACACTATTAACCTCTGCTTGAGGAAATGCACTCATGATTTATTAACACTTAAAACACTATAATATTGACAAACACTTGAAATTATGTTTACACATACAAAATTTTCACTTCGGCATATAATAATGCCTTACACACACACGTTTTTACGTGATTTCCTTTCTTTCCGCCTCCGAGGGTGCAGATATCAGCGCTGACTCCCTAGATCTAACTCCTATCGGGTTGATTGAAAATCTCGTTCGCTCCTGCCCTCTACTGGTTGATGATTATATCCTACTCAGGTTCCTGTAGTTATCGGCACTCGTTGAGTTATTGCACGATATTATTACTCGTTCGGTATGCAAGTTTGGGTCTTGCAAAAGTCTAGAGTCGCGGTTTCTTGTACTGATGCGCTCAAAAAAAGTCTTAAATTTGGGCCACGTTTTGACTGTGTCCTAGGAAGACTGTAGTATTTACTGTACTTGTGGAACAAAGTCCAAAGCCCTTCCTAATTTTCACTCGACCAATAATATCTATTACGGTAGATTCTTCTGATCTGACGTCACTTGTGCACTAATCTCCTAAGCACAGGAAGATTAGGCAATTATCCTACGTTTAACCCTGACGCGGTTATTTAACGCACTGGATAAAAATATAGTTTCACTACTCTTTCAAAATCCCGTGCACTGTCGAGATTTTTCGGTACGGTTTTCAATACTGATGTAATAACTGTTCACTTCTAAGACTTTACAAATGCCTTCGCTGGCTGAAAGTATTTCTTGGCTCAAGTGTAATATTTTGCCAAAGTCCAAAGACTGATTATAATGTTCGTAGCTCGACGAAAATCTTCCCCTAACGGGAATTATGAAAATTAATTATAACTTCGCCAAGTAGCACGTCCCGCTGAATGATAACAGGTGCAGCGACTCCCTCAAGAGTAACTGTAGACTGCATGATTTCCCTTGCGCTCGGTGGGTTTATATTCGATTTGGCTAAAAATAAATTAGTTTCGTTCCCTCTAAAATTATTTTCTAAAGCAAGCGTCACACGTTTTCGAAAAAAATTATCTCCTTGGAGCTCACGATCTCAACTTCTCAATAATACCAAAATTTCCAAAATTCGATCGTGAGAACCTATTAATAAAAATTCAAATGTACTCCTGTAGTGTGTGGGTAGTATTTTCAATAATTTTGCGTATTCTTGCCAAAATCCATTATTTTACCAATTTCCTGGCCACACCTCTCAAACAGTGTTGTCAGTTTATTGTCGAGTCAGGACTTCTTTTAAGGTTTTCCCTCTCTCTCATTTCAATGGAAAGTTTTGTTGGTCGATTACATTTACCAACGCAAGCTGTTTTAGTCACGTAGACTACGATGCTCTCAGATGCAGCTTGCATGAAGTTACACCACATCGCCTTATCGCCTGTGCGTCATACATACTCAGTGATCTCATCTAGCCCTCTCTTGCCAGCTCCAAGCTGTACTCAAGTCTGCAGCATTTCTTCCTTTCTTGACTTAAAAGATTATGGGTCCGATGCCTATGCCACCCACATGGGCACAATAGTTATTCCTATTATTATTATTATTAAGATTATTATTATTATTGGTTTATACGGTACATATAACACATTGCTGGTACATTGCAACGTAACTATACGGGCTTCAGGGAACCAAAGTATAGTTACTGAAACAGCAACTTCTAAGCTGGAACGTCGCTACCCATGAACTTCCAAACGATTCTGGTTGTTGATAGAACTACTGCCTTCTGCATTAGTTTGTATAGTTGCGTATCCAGACCCAGATCTTTAAGGCTTTGGAGCAAGGTACTTGGGATCACGCCCGTACTTGAGACTATGATAGATATGGTCTTGACCCGCTCTACATGCCATTGTCTCTTGATAGGGTCGACCAACTCGCTATGTTTGCTGATCTTTTCTATGTGTTTTGACTGGAGATTTCTGTTGTTAGGAATCACAACATCAATCAAGGTAGTTTGATTGATATTCTTGTTGACAACCACGAGATCCGGCCTGTTGTGTGACACCGATTGATCAGTCAAAATAGTTCGGTCCCAATACAACTTGTATTCCTTGTTTTCAAGAACACACTCTGGCTGATATTGGTGACACGGAACTTTCATTCCTTTTAGAAGCTGAAACTTATCAACCAACTCCTGATGCAAGATTTTATCAACTGCATCATGCCTTTGTTTTTGCTCCGTCGCCAGGAAATATCTACATGCAGATGTAATATGCTGTATTGTTTCTGACTGTTGACAGCCGTAGCGGCACTTATCATCTGGTACAGCTGGATCTTTGACAATGTACTTGAGGTAGTTCCCTGTAGGGATGACTTGGTCTTGAATTGCAAGCATAAAACCTTCAGTTTCTGGAAAGATCTGTCCTAAAGTGAGCCAGTAATTCGAAGCAGTTTAATCAACATTTGATTGACTCACCTGATTTGGATGTCTTCCGTGCAAAGGTTTTGCTTTCCATGCTTCCATCTTCTCAAGGTCAGTATGCAGGTGGTGTTGAATCTCTTGTTGACACAAGCCCAGTGGCATTGATCTGTCCGCCTCACTGATGGCTCTGTGAAGTACAGGTGACCTCGCTTCTGCGTAGAAGTACTCCCTAAGGCTGTCTATCTGTCGTTTCATCTGGTTATCAATGTCAACGAACCCACGTCCACCTAGGCGTCTGGATAGAGTCATTCGCTCTATTGAAGATCGTGGGTGGTGTTTTCTTCCTTTTGTGAGTATTGTTCTCATTTTTCGCTCAAGACCTTCGATGTCCGTTTTACACCATTTGATTATGCCAAATGAGTAGCTCAGCACAGGTACAGCTTACATGTTAACAGCTTTCACTAGGTTTTTGCTGTTCAAGTGCGTTTTTATGATTTGTTTTAATCTTTTGACAAATTCGCAGGACAGGTCTTTCTTTATTGACACATGGTCAATATGCCTAGCTTGGTTTACTCCTAAGTATTTGTAGGTGTCTTCTGCCAACATAGCCTTAATATGCTGTCCATCATCCAGCTCATACCCAGACTTATGTACTTTTCCTCTCACCACCTTTAGTGTCCGACACTTGTCCAAACCAAATCCCATTTGTATGTCTCGTGAGAAGCCTCCGTGGCTTAGGCGGCAGCACGCTGGCCTCTCACCGCTGGGTCCGTGGTTCAAATCCCGGTCACTCCATGTGAGATCTGTGCTGGACAAAACGGAGGCAGACAGGTTTTTCTCCGGGTACTCCGGTTTTCCCTGTCAACATTTCATTCCAGCAACACTCTCCACAATCATTTCATTTCATCTGTCATTCATTTAATCATTGCCCCAGAGGAGTGCGTCAGGCCTCGGCAGCCGGCACAGTTCATATCCTCGCCGCTAGATTGGGGCTTCATTCATTCCATTCCTGACCCGGTCGGAAACTGGAAACAGGCTGTGGATTTTCATATGTCTCGTGAGAATGTTTCAACTAATCTCAGCAAGTTTTCTAGATGCGACTCTGTTTCAGCATAGAGTTTAAGGTCGTCCATGTATAGCAGATGATTTAGCCGAGTACCAACTTTCTTTCCAATCTTGATAGAAAAGCCGTAGTGAGTCGAGTTAAGCTGGGTAGATAAAGGACTCATTGCCAGGACAAACCTTAAGGGGCTAAGGGAGTCTCCTTGAAAGATGACTCTCCGAATCGATATCTCATCTGTTCGTATGTCTCCACGTAGCGTACTGAGACACAGTCTAGTTTGCAATGCTCACATAACCCTTTCCAAGAAACTGACAAATACCTCATTGATCCTATACAATCGCAGCACTGCTACTAGCCAGTCATGGGGCACAGAATCAAAGGCCTTCTTATAATCGATGTACGCCATATGAAGGTTTCGGTAATTTATGTGTGCATGGCCACACACAACTGAGTCAATTATTAGTTGCTCTTTGCACCCTTTTGAACCCTTTTTACAACCTTTCTGTTGCACGGCAATTATGTTGTTTCTTTCACAGTGTGCATATATCCTGTTAGCCAGGCATGATGTAATGATCTTATACAACGTGGGCAGACAGGTAATGGGACGATATTTTATAGGATCCCATGTATTCTGAAGATCTTTTGGAAGCAAATATGTGATGCCACGTATGAGGAATTCGGGCAAGCTATCAGGATGAAGGATGGCATCATTAATGAACTCACCTAGTCGATCGTGGATGCTCCAGAACTTCTTATACCAAAAATTCTGAATCTGGTCAGGGCCAGGGGCTTTCCAATTCGCTAAGTTGTTGATAACTACCTTAATATCATTTGTGGTAAATTTCTCGTGCTGCATTTGCTCAAATATTTGAGAAGCTTGCTGTTCTTCTCTTACCCAACTTGATTGAGTGTCATAATGAGATGGTGTAGACAGTTGTTTGCCCCAAAATTCTTGAATTTCTTCTTTAGTCGAATTGGTTTTGTCCGCAGAAATCTTTATCTTACGCAGAGTCTGAAAGAATCTTCTATCTGAGTTGGCGAAAAGGAAGTTATATTTCTTCCTCTTCATACTCTCCCTATACTTTGCAAGTCTGGTGGATAAAACAGACAACCTTTGTTTCAGGGTATCTAAGCACTCTTCAGGTGTTGAATTCGGTAAATCTCGCTGGGTGTGGTCTGTGTTTTGTCTCATTATATGCTGAGATTTCCTCAGTATCTTTCTTGTTCTTGTACCACGAACATATTGTGTCATTCTTGCAATATCGGCCCTGAGATGTTCAATCTTTCCAACTAGTCTTCTTTCCCAGTTTGGCATCGATGGCATTTGCTTTTTTCGTTCATGTTGTTCAATACCCATAGCTCTTACAACAGTTACTGCACCGCAGTAAATATTAGTATGAAGGGATTCCAGATTTGCAGATGCTTCAACTTGTTCCGGCAAAACATCCCGATTCATGATACTCAGTATCTTTGTCAGCTTTCTAGAACCATTGACTTTCGGTATTTTCGGCCTGCAATTTGCATCAGTTCCATAATACTCTATGACTGTAGTCATCATTTCATTCTTCAACTTTCCCATTTGGTGATGATCGATAATCTCCATGGAAACTGGATCTACTTCTTGAGGGTTATGGCTATCAACTTGTGCCAATTCCAGTAGTTCAGGAAAACTGCTCTGGGTATCTCCATTCACACCTTCCTTCTCACGCCGTACCTCTTCTTTAATGGTGTTCATTCTGGCTTCAGGGAAAAGATTATTCCGGAGAATAGCCTTGTATTGATCAGATACTCTCTGTTCAGTCACAGTTAGTTCAGGGTAATGCAGCCGAAATTCAGAATGTAAGCGTTGCCTATAACCAACTGAATTCTGCCCTAAGTCAGTAACCCTAAAATAAGTGCGTATTATAGTTTCGTTCATGACATTTGTCCATTTAATACGCTGTCGTAGCAGTCCTGCCTGGGTGAGCACAGGTTGAGTTACCTGTGCAGCACCTTCAGCAGGTGAAGTACTAGATAATGATTCACTTCGCTGCTCAGGATCATCTTGCAAACGCTTGTCGGCTGTAATGATTTCGGGATCTTGCCCGGTAGGGGCCCACCTGTTCAGCCCTCTACCACCGGCGGCTCGCATACTGTCACGTCCAGCACCGGCTCCAGACGTGCCCTGGCGCTCCCCAGGTAGCGGCATTTCATCCGAGGCTTTACTCGTTCATTTCTCCATCATGCATTAGATAGATGGGTTTGCGTTTTATACCTACAGCCAGGTTTTGTTATCAGCCGTCCCTAACATGGGACACAGACGCTGTTGGCAGCCACCCGTTCCGGGTCAGACGCTAGGTTTAATTTTGGAGTTTTCCATCTCCTAGGCAGGTTGCCTTCACTACGGCTCAGGATTCCTGCCTACCCCACCCTTACCAGGTACTACCCTCCGGGCCAGAGGGACCTGGGACTGCATGGAGAGGGGCGCCATTCCTTGAGTGAAGCTATCCCAACCGGGAGTCTCCACCTGCTATTATTAGAGGAAAGTGACCAAAGTCGGACCCGAGTCCCTAAGTCGGACCCCTGCATTATTTTGCTTGGACAGTGCTGCCACATGGTGGCACAATAATCAATGTGAAGATATGAAAGGAAATGTTATGTTGTGGAAGTGGCAGCACTGGACTGTGGGGAGTATCCCGTCAGTTCCGCCATTACTGGTTTTCATGTGAGTGGATGTTTTTACACGTGCTCATGGAATAGACTAGTGATTGTTTTATATTTCAAAGAGGGTAAGTCACATTGTGTTTAGTAAGCGATACACTTGATAAATGTTGTATTTGCTTGTCGAAATACCTTTTTTTTTTCATAGCCTCCAAAATATCAAGTACAAGATGTCCCAAGTAGGACCCCCGCGGCTTTCCTAAGTCGGACCCCTAATAACCCTGAGTTGGACTCTTGAAATTAAAATTAAAATTTCTTGGGTTTTATTTAAACCATTCAAAATATTGTTTCTGATGGCCCAAAAAATATCAGTCCTTGCGTGGGAAAATGGGAAACTCTCAAAGTGGTCGGTTTCTGGATATTGTGGTCATAACAATAAGTTATGTTCCTAACAAGACATTATATAATGTAAAAACAAAGTATTTTCACGTTCTTCATTACTTTTCTAGTGGTTTTATGTGATTTTACGTTCATTCTTACGAGGGGTCCGACATTGGCATACTTTTTCCAACACGTCATTTTTGTTACGTTTAATGAAAACATTTCATAGGAAAAACTGGGCTGTTATAAGTTAATCTGAACCAGATACAATGTTATCAAACATACCAAAGAACTCATCTAGCTAAAATTCAAATTCAAAAGATGAAATTAATAACAATACAGGTAAAAACAAAATGGGGGTCCGACTTTGGTCACTTTCCTCTATTTTATTATTATTATTATTATTATTATTATTATTATTATTATTATTATTATTATTATTATTGTTATTTAATAAAGACAGAACAAGAGTTGGCCAAAGGTAGTCGACAGGAAAGGTAATACTGGATACTGGCACAAGAAAGAGGGAAAAATGCAAACCTTTCTGATGGGAGCAGATACAGTAGATAAAACCAAGTTTTTTTTTCTACCATGTTTGGTGGTGTTGTTGTTGTCTCATTTGATGGCCTTGGACATCGTGGTTATTTAGCTCCGTGTACTTGAATGTGTGTAGAATTTGTCTGATAACCTGTGTTATTGTAGATTCTGTAGTAGTGTATATACAGTATTTGTAATTGTTGTTTGAGTCTTCAGTCTTTTAACTGGTTTGATGCAGCTCTCCATTCCTCCCTGTCCTGTGCTAATCGTTTCATCTCTACATAGTTACCACACCCTACATCCGAGGCAATCTGTTTAACATAATCTAACCTTGGTCTACCCCTACAGTTCTTGTCCTCAACCCTTCCTTCCATCGCCAAGCTTGCTATTCCTGGGTGTCTTAGTATGTGTCCTACTAACCTATCTCTTCTCTTCATTAGCAGTCGCCAGAAACATCTCTCCTCTCCCACTCGTCTTAATACCTCTTCGTTTGTAACCCTATCTACCCATCTGATCTTCTTCATTCTCCTGTAACACCACATTTCAAATGTTTCAATTCTCCTCTTTTCTGCTGCACCAATAGCCCAAGTTTCACTTCCATAGAGCGCCACGCTCCAGGCAAAAGCTTTCAAAAATGACTTCCTAATACCTAAATCTATATTCGATGTCAACAGAATCCTTTTTTGTAGAAATGCTTTCCTTGCCTGAGCCAACCTACTTTTTATATCCTCTTTGCTTCGTCCATCACTGGTTATTTTGCTTCCTAAGTAACAGAAGTCTCCTACTTCCTTCAGCTTTTCACCTGCCAATGTGATGTCCATAGAGGTTTCTGATTTATTTCGGCTGCATTCTAGTATTTTTGTTTTACATTTATTAATTTTCATCATGTATTCTTTCCGTAAGACGAAGTCCATACCATTCAAAAACTCATTCAAATCCTCAGGCGTTTCAGCCAAGATGACGATGTCATCAGCAAATCTTAGAGTTGAAATTATTTCTCCTTGAATCTTCACTCCCACTTCAAATTTTTCTCTGATTTCCTTCATTGCTTGTTCAATATAAAGATTGAAAAGTATGGGTGATAAGTTGCAGGCTTGCCTTACACCTTTCTGAATACCAGCTTCTCTCTCATGTCCTTCAGCTCGAATGACAGCTGTCTGGTTTCTGTATAGATTGTATATCACCCTCCTATCCCTGTACGTTATTCCAATAGATTTCAAAATATCAAACAATTTATTCCAATCAACGTTATCAAAAGTCTTTTCTAAGTCTACAAATGCCATGAACGTTCTCTTATCTTTCCTTATTCTACCTTCCAAAATCAGCCTAAGGCTTAGTACAGCTCCCCTTGTTCCTACATTTCTCCTGAAACCAAACTGGTCTTCACCCAACTCCGTTTCTATCTGGCTTTCCATCCTCTTGTAAATTATTCTAGACAGGATCTTTGAAGCATGAGTAATCAAGCAGATTGTACGGTAATCTTCACATCTGTCAGCTCCCACTTTCTTTGGTATAGGTATAATAACATTCTTCTTGAAATCAGGGGTACCTCACCTGTCTCATAAATCCTACACACCAAGTGATGGTTGGTTCTTAAGTTTATGGGCTGCGACAATGCGGTCATGTAGCCCCGTGTACTTTGGGTGTGTGTAGAATCTGTCTGATAACTGGTGTTAATTGTGATGACTGTATTAGTGTGTGTTATCCGTTTTTCAATTTAAGTGCAGACTGCAACTTAGAATTTTTCTAATAGTTCCTACTTTTGCCGCCAAGCGCCACCGTCAACGACTACTATGCCAAGTTCAGAACTTAGCTACTAGACGCCACCGCAGTCGGCTCTTGGCAACAAACGTAGAAGCCTAAGAGCGTTGTTTACATTCTTAACTTATCCAATTTAGCTTCACACAGGTGTAATTAGTGGAATGGCATAAATCTATGACATGGGACCGCCGGCTTCACTTCCCCTCCGAAGGAAGGTACACCAAGTGAAATAATCTGATCAGACCTTCATCTCCTATGCAGCGCAGCAACTCAATCGGTATATCATCTATGCCTGGTGCTTTGTTCCTGCTTAAGTCCTCCAATGCTCTGTCAAATTCTGATCTCAATATTAAATCTCCTTTTGCATTATCATCAATTTCCTCCTACCTTTCCATTACATGATTCTCAATCTCCTTTCCCTTATACAAACACTCTATGTAAGCTCTCCATCTCTCAACCTTTTCTTCCCTGTGAGGGGCTTTCCATTTGTGTCCTTAATATTACAGCACCTGGTCTTCTTTTCCCCAAAAGTACTCTTAATCCTTCGATAAGCTGTGTCTAGTTTTCCTAATTTCAGACAATTTTATATACCTGCACATTTCTCTTTCAACCATTCTTCTTTCGCTTCCTTGCACTTCTTGTTAACCTCATTTCACAGGCGTCTGTATTCTGCTTTCCCCTTTTCATCTCTTACATTCTTGTGTTTCCGCCTTTCATCCATCAAATCTAGTATATCCTGAGTGATCCACGGTTTTTTACCTATTCTTTCTTTCCTACCAATGTTTTCTTCTGCGGATTTTATTATTTCATTCTTCAAAAGTACCCATTCGTCTGCAATTGAAGTTTGTTTAGGGTTTTTCATTAGTCCTTCCTTTATACTCTTCTTGAATCTTTCGTTTACATCCTTCACTTTCAGTCTGTCTATCGCCCACCTTTTTGGCTTTTCAAGCGAAGATTAGGAAGGAAGCGGCTGTGGCCTCTATTTAGGAACCATCCCGGCATTTGTCTGGAGTGAAAGTGGGAAGCCAAGAAAAACCACTTTCAAGATGGCTGTGGTGAAAATCGAAATAGGTTGTGACATTCAAGTCAGGAATGTATCAATCTCATCTTGCGATATTATAACATTAGCAGTGGCAATTGATTCACCAAGCAATTTTCACATGTTCTTGTCATGTCACGCGATGAATAATATCAATTGCGCATTGCCTTACTGGCGGGATTTGCGGCCTCCTATTATCCTTCTCAACACGTTGCATTACATTAATAATGTATTGCCTAGTTTTATTTTATTATTATAGTTAATTATTGTTGTTGCCCAGTTTTTATTTTAGGGGTGCCTCCTACTTAAATACGTTTTTAAAGAATTTTTTGCCATTTATTTGACGCCAAACCATAACAAACACCAAAACAGACAAACAGACAAAAATGGTACTGAGAATATATTTGATCACTATACAATCACTTCATCTGGGTTAAATGTAGGGTAAAGAGCTTACTATATTGTATAGCATAATTTGAAACGCTGTGTTTCGGGACAGCTAGTTTAGTTATCAAGGTGAGGAAGAGAATGATTCAACATTGGCATATAACCTTCTTAGATAAAATGATATTAGATAAGAGACCATGTTGAAGAATAAATCCCTGTTCCATGACCTCCCAAGTCAATGATGAAGAAACTAAATGTACCAAAGCACAAGTGTGACCGAACCCGCAATTTCCCGAACTATATTTGTAAATATCATTCAAGGGTGGAATTTTAGCCTTTTTTCAAGAATTAATCTTCAAGAACTACACAGCCTATTTTCATATATCCTATTTCTGTTAATTGCCTCTATCAACATATAAAATTTCGGTTTAATTTCTGTAATAGATTCGTAGATATTGAGAACCGTCTAAATATGTCGGATGATCGACATGTTGGATTTTTATATATGTAGGACTTACAGTTATGTACTATTACATGAAGATTATTGTGTAGGTGTAGTATTCAAACTTAAATCGTATGATTAGGACACAAGATATGAAAGTCAGATTTTAATATTTCGCACAGCTGCTATCTAATGGCTGTGAAAGCAATTGTAATAAATTAGATGTCAGTGTATAAGCATTTACCGGACCAAGTTTTACTGCACTCGGATGGTTAAATCGCGAGAAACATACATTTCAATATTTATATTTCGCGTCGCCGCCATGTTGGATTTGTGCTCACCAGGTAATAATTGAAAGTCCCATAGGTGAACTTATGTTCATAGCCTCTATCAACATACAAAATTTCAGTTTGATTGCTATCATAGATCAGTGGTTATTGAGAACCATCTAAATATTTCGGTTGGATGCCATTGTGGATTCTTATGTATGTAGGCCATAGAGTTATGTACTATTCGATGACTATTTCTGCGTAGTTTCATTATTCAAACGTTCACTCCATCGCATGATTATATTTCACTTTTTCGAAGAAAAAAAGACCCCCATGTTCACCCCCATCCACCGATTTTTCCCATTAACGAACTCGACCGAGATTTGATTGGGATATATATTATGTAAAAAAATTCAAACAGATTGGTGCAAAATTGCGGTAGTTATCGTGTCCACAAGAAAGTGATATACGTACAATACATACATTTATACATACATAAATTATATATAAACTTTTGAACTGACGGTGGTTTTGGGGTCTAGGGGATGTGAAACGCGAAGATATGTCGAAATTTTCCGGAAGTCGAAACATGGTACCAATTACAATAGTTAGCCTTCTAATGAAATCTACCTAAAATAGATATGCACACAATAAGACCATAAAACAAACAAGTACACACAGAGGGGGCTTCCCTTTAGCAAGTGGGACCACGTAGCAATCCCATGGCCGATCCGGAGTCGACAGAGTACCACAGCTTCCTTCCAACTAGATCGGAAGGAAGATTTCCACACCTTCGTTGTCACCTCGATGAATCTCAGTGTGTTGGGCAGAAGCTTGGCGCGCCACGCTTCCTCCCAATGAGACATACTTACGTTAAAATGAAGGGGAAAAAAACTCCAGTACAAATAGTAGATTGAAAGCAGACATCTGTAGAATGTCTGCTGTTCTTTGTTCGTGGAGTGCTACTGCTGTCGCAATAATTAGACTCCAGCCAATCTGCACCTGGAAATTCCTTCATCTCTACGATAATCGTTTTACCGTTATCTTAAAACACTCGATTAACATCCTCTGGAAACATTTTTCTGCTCTCACTGATTGTTCTTATCTCGGCTCTTATCTAATAAGGCCAGTGAGGGAAGCTTCCCCTCATGGTCTCACAGCTAGAGGGACTTGTTGATGATGAAATTAATATTACTAACTACAGACTTACATGCTAGAAGAAGAAATAGTATAAAGGGAAATTAAGGATAGGAGAAAAATAAATGCCCCCAACCCCTTCAAAGAATGAGTATTGAGGGACTTGGAAGGAAGGAGTGCCATGAAAGGCAGCTAGGTAAGGGCAAGAGGTGATGTTCGCCTCAGACGCACTGAAAAACGGGGAGAAACCGTGCCGTGAGTCCTTGATCGTATATCACTATCCAGGGCTACAAACACCCTGCCACCTTTAGCGGCCTTGAGCAGAAGGAAGGTGATATCATGAAAAAAAAAAGAGAACTGACCCCTCAAAGAATGAGGGATCAGGAAAGATGAGACACGGAATAATTATGGCAGTAATTTGAATGACTCCCTAGGCCTCGCATATCCTAATAACGTCAGAGTCGTACGAGAACTGGAGTTGACCAAGGAAGGTCGACAGGAAACATGACATAGAAAAGCCTGGCACAAATAATTGGAAGCAATGCCTGGCTCATCTGGGGTACAGTGGTCGCCAACCCACGCCCCCACCTGTTGTGAAACCCTGGGGATCGTACTGGACACTCAAGATCTAAACTCCCGGGTTCGATTCCAGGCTCTGCCAAGAAATTGAATTCTGTTATGAGGGGTGGAACGAGATAAACTCAGCTTCATGAGGAAAAATTGAGAGGAGATGGGTTTCAACTCGCACCTCATCTGTCCTAATAAGTGGCATTCCGTGGTTTTCCCACTTCTAATCCAGTCAAATACTCAGGCACTCACATTCAAGTGCACCAGGCTACATAATTACGATGTCGCAAAGTCTCACAACGAATCAACAACAGGTGTGATACAATCGTTTATTATAAGTTATTTTATGGACTTGATGTTGTTCACATTGGATTGCCATTATGAAAAAAACTTTCTACGCATAGATAAGTTTTGACAATATAATGTCTGTTGATAGTGATGATGTTGATGATAATTGTTGTTTTAAGGGGCCTAACGTCTAGGTTATCGGCCCCTAATTGTTTAGGTGATCGTGAAAATGAATGATAATGCCATGAAACCTACAACTAGAACTAACTAGGCCTACGGACTTAACAGCTAAAAGAAGACATGAGTAGATAAATAAAAAAGGAAAAGGAAAGAAATAATGAATAGGAGGGGGAAAATGCCCTCAATCCTATAACAATGAGGATTGAGACGCGTTGAAGGAAGGGGAGCCAGGAAAGGCAGATCGTAAAGGGAAAGAGGAGAGGGCCCGCCCCAAAATCAGAGTAAGAAGGGGAGAAAACAGACCCAGCTCAGGAATCCCTCGGTGTCGCCAACTCCCAAACTCACCAGCCGTGAGCTCTTGAGGAAGTAGCACTATCCAGGGTGCACCAGAAGTGGTGGAGCTACACACACCCTGCCTCCTTGAGGGTCTATGATAGTGATGATTAAGGTTCGGATGTTAAGGAAAAGTCATTTTTTTTCCTGAGCTCATTTTACCCGAAATCTGATAAATAAGTTTGAATGACGGGTCCCTGACCACGTTTAAAGCAATTTGATGTTGCCTATAAGTGCATATTTCGGCCATTTTTATTGTTTTGGTCATATTTGGTCATAGTTTAGTGATATAAGGTCATATTTGGTTATAATTTAAGCATTTTTGTTTAAATTGAGGCGTCGTTAACAAGGTACGTGTTATCTGCGTCGAGTTTCAAACACAGGATTTCCGAATAGTGTAGTAGATATATTTTTCTTTCTTTTCTCGGAACAGGCAGATAGCAGGTTTAGGAGATTTGATTCCAAGAAGGCGCTCCTCTACGGACGTCTTTTAGCACATATTTGTGGACAAGTTGGATTGCGACACTGTACGCATGAGGTCACGGAACATGACGATAGTGTGCTTCCGCTTTTTAATAGGATGTCACTCCAGTAGATATATTTACCTCAGAAGCAATTAACACACAAGGAAATTGTTTTTATCCATAATGGTCCGTATTTAATTTAAATTCCACTAAATAACTTACTATTATTTCCGTCTTTTCAATACTTGTAATATTATTAGCACTGTTTAGTACTGGTACATGTTTCGAACAATAAAGTTGTTCTTCATCAGCCAGATATACACATTATAAACACTTCTGGGCATAAAATACATTGCAAATACACATAGTTCATTAAAAAAGTCACTTGTAAAATCAAAATGTCACATGTCCAATACACTGGAAAATTGTTTTGGCACTTAAGACGTTTACTGTATGTTAGTGATACTCTACCTATCCCAAAAATTCATGTCATATTTCATAGTTTTTAGGTCATATTTAGCTAGTTTTTAGGGCATATTTGCTTTCATATTTTGTACTTCTTTAGGTCTTAAACTTCCGAACCCTAGTGATGGTAATGATGATGATGATGATGATGATGTTGATGATGATAATTCTTGTTTAAAAGGGCCTAACATCTAGGTTATTGGTCCCTAATGAAATGATATGGAATGAAATGATCAAGATAACACAGCCCACTGCCAGTAATGAAAATAAAACAGACAGTGAGCCCTAACAACTATGCCTTATTTTGTCAGAAAGAATAAAAACCGATGATGATAAGAACAATGAAACAAATAAGGCATATTCAAAAATAAACATAGAAATGTACACAATAAAAATATAAAACAGGCTAAACCTAAACTAAAAGTCTTAAACTACATTAATACTTTAAAAAGTACCCACTATCCCTCATGAACCGGATGATGAGGTCTACTGTCGGCCCGTCATCACGTAGAACAAGGGAGAGGGTGTTAGGCAGTTTGAGAATCCTCCGAAGATCGGCCAGGTCCCCACAACTCCAAGAGAATATGTGCCACGGTAAGGTGGGCGTCGCAAGTACACACAGGGGGGAGGTTTCTCTCTTTAGCAAGTGGGAGTGCGTAACAATCTCATGGCCGATCCGGAGTCGGCAGACTACCACAACTTCCTTACAGTTAAATCGGAAGGAAGATTTCCACACCTTCGTTGACTTCTTGATGGTTCTCAGATTGTTGGGCAGAGGCGTGGCGCAGCATTGTACGTTATCTACTTAAACACGGAGACGTACTAATATATCGCGTTTCTTTACATTCCCTAACTACCCATCGCAATTCCCTCCGCTTCGTATCATTAGTTCTTAACACCGTTGATTTTTATTTTAAGATATGTTACTGTAGGTCTAAGACGTTCCGATATAGACATTGCTTTTAAAATGGGCTCTGCCAGTCAAAACGTTTGGGAATCACTGCCCAGGAGCATTGTCTGGGGAGGTTCAGTCCTTGTGTACCACAGGTTGCTTGCTGTAGGGTTCAATAACTCCTGGATATTTTTCTTGAACTGACCCGCAATACAGAGACACTGCCCAGGAGCATTGTCTGGAGAGGTTCAGTCCGTGTGTACCGCGGATTGCCTGCTCCAGGGTTCACTCCTGGATATTTTGGTAAACTGACCCGCAGTACAAATATAAATATCACACGCTACAGTATAAGAAATCTCACTAACAGTGAAGATTCTATCTTTTTGCGTTGTTGTAGTTGTTGTTGTTGTTGTTGTTTTTGTTGTTGTTTAGTCATATAGGGGTTTTGTAGCATCATGGCCATGTAGCCCAGTGTGCTTGGTATGTGTATATGATCTGCATGATAACCTGTGTCATTATTATGGCTGTATTCTTGTGTTTGTGAGTAAGGCTCTGATTTCGAAATCCCGTGGCATAGTCATGATCGTGAAATTGTGCACCAACACCACGCGGAAAGCTGGAGTATGTCCCTGGAGATCGTAAGTTCAACTCTTGACACTGACAGTGGCCAGCCTGATTGTGGTTTTATCCGCGATTTTCCACACTCCCTTCAGGCAAATGCCGGGATAGAACCTTATTTCATGTCCCGGGGCATCTATCTTATCCCTGTTCATAATACACGTACGAGTACGCACATTATTGGAGTCAGCACATAAATATAGGGTATCAGACACGTTCAAAAAACACCCAACTACACGGGGCTGATGAGCAAGATGTCCCAAGCTCCTCAATTTAAATTAATAACAACAAGAACAAGGAATTGGAAGGAGTGGCCGCGGCCTGAAGAGAGGAAACATCCCGGCATTTGCCTGGAGTAAAAAAAAATAGTAGTGCTGATTGTTTTAAGGGATGGAACATCGTGGTCATCTGTCTCTTTTAATACAGATTAAAGTAAACAAAATTATATTTGAATTAAAATTTTAAGTGAACGCCTACGTATGAAAAAGGGCAAAAATAAATAAAACTTAAAATTGAAATAAAACTAATAATTATAATAATAAACAAAAATATACGCAGTACAAAATAGTCCGAATTTCCAAAAAAAAATCTTAGAGTAAATACACATTTGAAAATTTCGATTCCATCTCTTCTCAGATTTGCCTCACAAGAGTGAGTGTACACCGTTCAAGTCCTTAGACCAGAATTAAATTTCTTGGCAGAGTGGGGAGTCGCAGCAGGGTCACCGGTGTGACAGATAGATGTTGATGATGATAATTGTTGTTTTAAGGGGCCTAACATCTGGGTTATCGACCCCTAATGGTTTGGGTGATCGTGAAAATGTAAATGAAATGAAATGAAACTAAAAGTAAATACATACTTACATACTAGAAGAGGAAATTTAAAAAAAAACAAGATGTTCAGTAAAGAACTTATAGCCTACTTTTTCCTAAATGCATGGGTATTGTTATAACTCTTTGTCCTTTTCAAGGAGTATAATGGAATGTTGGTTGTAGTAGCTTGTTGAAATACAACGTGTTATACGGATATTAAACATGAATATGAGGTGCCCTTTGCTAGTGCTACCTCTGTACAAAATTTCATTCAATTCGGTTTCACCGTGTTTGAATTGATATGGTGAATCGATCTGCACACATACATGGCGGCTATCTGCAAACTATTGGGCTGATGACCTTGCAGTTCAGTGAAAAGATGCTACCCAGAAAAAGCTATGTTGTTGCAAAATTTGGTAGAGATCAAAAAATTAGGTTGGTCGTAATTTGATTTGAGCTTTTAGCATTTGGGTGTCCGCCATTTCGTTTCCGTGAAGATGGCGGCGATATAAAACATGACCCTGAGGTGCCCTTTGCTAGTGCTACCTCTGTACCAAATTTCGTTAAATTCGGTTTCACCGTGTTTGAATTGATAGGGTAGACACACATTCAGAATACACAGACTCTCTCACACACACACACAATTTTTCGCCCTGTGTTGATCTCATAAGTCTACTTTCGTTTTTTGCAAAAATCGAAAGTAGGCTAATAAGAATAAGGGAAACAAAAGACAGGAGGAAAGGAAATTCCCTCAACACTCGAAGAATGTTAATTAAGGGATTTGGAAGAAAGGAGAGCCAAGAAAGGCAGATATGAAAGTGAAAGAGGAAAGGGACCACCCCAAAGGCAATGGAAGAAGAAGAAAAACCGGACCCAGCTCAGAAAACCCTCGGAGTCGCCAACTCCCGAACTCACAAGCTGTGAGCCCTAGGGAGTGTAGTACAATCCAGGGTGCACCATAAGTGGTGGGACTACACACACCCTGCCTTCTTGATGGCCTTGAGCAGAAGGCAGGAGAAGCCTGAAAGAAAAACAAGAGGTCTGACTCCTCGAAGAATGAGGGATCAGGAAAGATGAGAGAAGGACCAATTAAGGCGGGAAAGGAAGAGACCCCCTAGGTCTCGGATACCCTAATACCGTTGGGGTCAGAAAAGAACAAGAGTTGACGAAGAAAGGTTGACAGGAAAGAAGACGGAGAAGAGACTGGCACAAGTAAGTGGAAACAATGCCGGACTCAGCTGCGGTCCCATGGTCGCCAACCCACGTCCCAGTAGATGTGAGCCCTGGGGGGGGGGGGTTGAAATAGACAAAAAATCATGCCTTATTTGAATAAAAGAAGTAAATATCGAGGATGATAAAAACAATAAAACATATAAGGTATTTTGAACAACAAAAATAGGTATGTACAAAATAAAAATATAAAACAGACAAAACATAAGCTATAGGTCTTAAATTATATTAGTACTTTAAAATGTAGTCACTCTCCCTCATGAACCGGATGACGAGGTCTGCTGACAAGTGAGAGGGTATTAGGAAGTTTTAGTGTTCTTCGCAGATCGGCCAGGTTCACACATTCCATGAGAGTGTGTGCCACGGTAAGGTGGGCACCGCAAGTAAACTCTTTAGCTGACCCGGAGTCGACAAAGTACCACAGCTTCCTTCCGGCTAGATCAGAAGGAAGATTTCCACACCTTCGTTTTCTCCTTGATGGCTCTGAGTTTGTTGGGCAGAGGCATTGCACGCCACACTTCCCCCCAATACAACAGGATAGAATGTTGTAACTAAGAGCGTACATCACTAGCAGGCATCTCATAAGGTAGCGAGGGCAGTGTGACTGCCTCCTTCGCCGCCTGATCAGCAAGCTCGTTTCCCGCTATACCCATGTGGCTGGGAAGCCATACAAAGATGACCCCAGTTCCAGGGTTACACGAACTGGCTATCAGGTTGTGGGCACGTTGAACCAGCGGGTGCTTGAGGAAACACATATTGATCGTTTTCAGTGCACTCAGAGAATCAGTATACACAATAAAGCGTTTGTGATCGTCAGATAACGTGGACTGCAGAGCTTCTATGGTGGCATAGAGCTCTGTTGAGTACACGTTACACATCTCGGGTAGTGGAAAGAGGAACCGACGCTCCTCAACCAGCACAGCCTACCTTCTCGTCTACCATCGAAGCGTCCATGAACGAAAGCCCCGATCCTGGATACTGGCCACCACGGACTAGAAGAGCCTCCGACAGACGGAGGAGTCCGTATCCGACTTAGAACGTGCCAGTAAATCTACTGACACGAATCCCTCGCATTTGCACACCCTCAAAAGCCAACTGACTATGTCAGAATTCAATCTTGCAACCTTGGGCACAGCAGGCGAGGACATTGGCTCTGAGCTACGCAGCCAGTCTCAAATGAAACAAAAACAACAACAAACTAGATATCTAATATATAAAAGTGAAAGTCTGTATGTATGTATATATGTTGGTTCCGTATACAAATCTACACCGTTCCACCAATCCCAACCATATTTTGCATACACATAGTTTAGGACCCAGAAGGAACCACTGGCTACATGAATTTTCGATAGTCTTTCTCATTCTTCTGATTTCGGCCCTTTTTCACTCTAAATCAGGCTAATCAAATCATAAAATATACTCATGAAGGAATGGCAAGGCAGATAGTTTCCATGGCAACATAGCTCAAGTCCAGACACGGCCGACTTGATGCCAATTGCGCTCAGCACTACCGGTTTAGAAAATGACGATCTTTACTTGAAATCCCGTTAGTTACTCAACTGCTCACACAGCACTGTCAACCGAGTTTAGCATAACAAAGACTTGACACTATCTTCTTTCTACTATATATTTTTCAAATACCACTCACTCACTCACTCACTCACTCATTCATATATTCATCACGAAATCTAAGAAACCACCGAACAGATTGGAATGAAATCTGGTATGCAGCTTCCTCAAGGGCCGCAAATGCCCACTAAGAGAGAAATTTTGGCTATTCAGGTTCTAAAGGGGTGTTAAGGGGGTAGACCTGCATTTAATTGAATAGCAATATCTCCCGATTGGTTTCATGGGGGGATGTGATACTCGGCATAAAATCTCATCATTAAAAATAAGAAGACATGTGTCTGAGGGTTTTTCGATGTGGTGTATATTATGAGGTGAAAGGGGTGAAAAGTGGGGATTAAAAGATTCTTAACGGAGCGTGTGTCTCTTAAACGACATAGGCAAGGAGTTTAAAACACAGCGAAAAAAAATCAACATAAAAAGAAGTAAATATGTATTTGACAGTTTTTTCATAAATCCAATTTAAGGGGCCCATGGGGAGAGATGAAATACTGGGGGGGGGGGGGACAGGAAAGAAAGTGTCCTAACTGATTGACTGACTGGCTCACTCATCAAACTCAGGGGGAAAAACTGCTTTAAAGTAAGTAAATAGCTGTTCGACAGTTTTTTTTTCATAAATCAAATTTAAGGGGTTCATGGGGAGAGGTGAAATTCTGAAAAAAGAAAATTGAAAGAAAATGTCCAGACTCACTCACTTACTCACTCACTCATCATCGCCTAGCCAAAATTATTGAAGTTAGAAACATGACAGTTTGGGGATATGTTCATTGTATGTCAAAACCGTCTACTAAGGGAGGATTTTCGGATATTCAGGTTCTAAAGGGGTCTTAAGGGGATTAAACCTGCATTTCATTGAATAACAATATCTCCCGATTGGTTTCATTGGGGGATGTGATACACGGCATATAAACTTATCATTAAAAAGTAACAAGACACGTGTCTGAGGGTTTTTCGATGTGTTTATGAGGTTAAAGGGGTGAAAAGTGGGGATTGAAAGATTCCTAACGGAGCGTGTATCTCTTAAACGACATAGGCGAGGAGTTTGAAACTCAGCGGAAAAAAAATCAGCTTAAAAAGTAAGTAAATCGGTTTTCGACTGTTTTTTTTCATAAATTAATTTAAGGGGCCAATGGGGTGGGGTGAAATTCTGGGGGGAAAAATGAGAGAAAGTGTCCTAACCGACTGACTCAGGGGAAAAAGACAGCTTAAGAAATAAGTTAATAGGTGTTCAAGCGTTTTTTAATCAATCCAATTTAAGGGGCCCATGGGGAGGGGTGAAATTCTGGTAAAATAAATGAAAGAAAATGACCTGTCTGACTCACTCACTCATCACGCCCAGCGAAAACTATTAAAGTTGGAAACATGAAATTTTGGGAATATGTTCGCTGTATGTCGAAAACGTTAACTAAGGAATGATTTTTGTTTATTCGGGTTTTAGGGACGTGTCAAGGGGGTTAACGTGCATTTCATTGAATAAGGATATCTCATGAGTTGTTTGTTTGGGGATGTGATATTCGGTATATAAACTAATCATTAAAAATAATCATTAAAAATAATCAGACATATGTCTAAGGGTTTATCGATGTGGTGTATATTATGAGGTGAAAGGGATGAAAATTGGGGGTTGAGGGATTCTTGACGGAGCGTGTATCTCTGAAACGACATAGGCGTGAAGTTTGAAATTCGGTGGGAAAAACAGCTTAAAATACAAGTAAATAGGTGTTCGAACGTTTTTTCATAAATCCAATTTAAGGGGCTCTTGGAGAGGGGTGAAATTATGGGGAAAAAAACAGGAAAGAAAGTGTCCTAACTGATTGACTCACTTACTCACTCATCAAACTCAGGGGGAAAACAGCTTTAAATAAGTAAATAGGTGTTTGACCGTTTGTTTCATAAATCCAATTTAAGGGGTTTATGGGGACGGGTGAAATTATCAAAAATAAATGAAAGAAAATATCCTGACTGACTGACTCACTCACTCATCATCGCCCAACCAAAATTATTGAAGTTAGAAACATGAAATTTTGGGGATATGTTCGTTGTATGCCGAAAACGTCCACTAAGGAAAGAGTTTTAGATATTCAGGTTCTAAAGAGGTGTTAAGGGGGTAAACGTGCTTTCCATTGAATTACAATATCTCACGAGTGGTTTCATTTGGGGATGTGATACGTGGCACATATACTAATCATTAAAAATAAGCTGACACACGTCTAATGGTTTTTCGATGTAGTGTATATTATGAGGTGAAAGGGATGAAAAGTGGGGGTTGAAAGATTCCTAACTGAGCGTGTATCTCTTAAACGACATAGGGAGGAGTCTGAAACTCGGACGAAAACTATCAGCTTAAAAATAAATAAATAAATAAATAAATAAATGAATAAATAAATAAATAAAATAAATAGGTGTTCGACCGTGTTTTCATAAATGCAATTTAAGGGGCATATGGGGAGGGGTGAACTTCTGGAAGAAAAACGTCCACTAAGGAAGGATTTTTGTATGTTTGCTCTCATCGACCAACCAAAACTATTAAAGTTAGAAGAATGATATTTTAGGGATATGTTTGTTTGTTGTGTGTCGAAAACGTCTACTAAGGAGGGATTTTTGGGTATTCAGGTTCTAAAGGGGTGTTAACGGGGTTAAACCTGCATTTCATTGAAAAACAATATGATACGACTATGACGCGAGCGAAGCGAGGCTAAAATTGAGATGGTGTGTGTCTGTGTATTACTCTATCTCGCAAGTACCACTGGTCCTATTTACGTGAATTTTACATGGAAGTAGCTGATTTACCTGGTTAACATATAGGTTACTCTTGATTTCAATACTTTGCACTATTTAAAATGGCGACCATTTTAGTGACGTCACTACACCCTTTGGTTTCAAACTTTCATATTTCCATTTCAAATAAAAAGAGTACGCTAAGAAATAGCAAACTTTTGATGGCATATGCGAGGTTTAAAATTACATTTTCTATCCGAAAGGTATCTGCAACTGTTAGCGAGTAAAACCTAACTTTGTGCTATAAAACACGGTCAACGCCGAGCGGTGTAGTTGGACAAAATGTTCCATCCTTAATCCCCCTCTGCGCAGCACCTCGCCTATCCCCTGTTTTAACTGTCACCTTCACATTTTAATTTATTTATGACGCGTAGCGAAGCACGGGTACTTCAGCTAGTAGATGCTAAATCTAGAAATCTGCCTGTGACTGAAAGTCGGACACCCAGTTGACAAATCGTGTTAGCAAGTAGGCTATGGATCTTTCAAATGTTAAATGGTTTGGTGAACTGAATGAAGGGCGTAGAAATCTAAATATTTGCTCATTATACAGTGAAAGGAAGCATAAGGAAGGTATAGCCCACACATATCCGCATTCCAATCGGCAACTCGTGCTGTTCGCATCAGCCTTTATTTACAGGGATGGGACCTTGGGCAGGCTGGAGGAATCAGCTGTCAGCTAGAGGTCAGTTCATGTAAACTGAGCATCATTGAGAGCACCTCGACCTGTACCAGCTGCGTGATACATCGGGGTTATTTGATAATGATGATGATGATGATAATTCTTGGTTTAAGGGGCCTAACATATAGGTTATCGGCCCCTAATGATATCACATGAAATGAAATGATCAAGATAAAAATAGCCCACTGCCAGGGGATAAAAACGAAAATGTTTATATAAAAAGACAGTGAGCCCCAAAAATTAATCTTTATTTGAATAAAAGAAGGGAAAAAACGAGAATGAATAAAACAAATAAGGCATATTGAACAATAAAATAGATATGAACACAATAATAACATAAATCATATTAAACCTAAACTAAAAGTCTTAAACTACATTAAAACTTTAAAAAGCAGCCACTCTCCCTCAAGAACCTGATGACGAGGTCTGCTGACGGCCCATCATCACGTGGAACATGGGAGAGGATGCTCTTCGCCGATCGGCCAGGTCCACACACTCCAAGAGAGTGTGGGATCTGTTTTGCACGACTGACTGGTATTTCATTATAGTACGATTAATATTATTAGTAGTCGTACTATTATTATAAGACCGTAGAGTAATGTTCGTGGTGTGAAAGCTCCCCTATGCAATCGGGTCAATAATCATAGACAAATCGCGACTTCTTTAGCGGACGTAATCAATCAATCATGAACCAGTCAATACCTTGAGAGCTTTCTTCCTTAAAATTGGTGAGGGTGTGAAAAGCTTTCCGCTCAATTGGCTGAGTCTGGTGGCGCTGAGGTGTGCACCCTTTCAAATCAATAAACGACTTCTACTTCCATCCCCACATCCACAGGGTGGAGACGAAACGCATGCACATATTTCAGAAAGAAGATGAGGTGACAGTATATGGCTACTGCTATCATGTTTATGACGTCTATGATAACTAGGGATCGAAATTTTTAGACCTAAAACAAAGTACAAAATATGCCCTCAAAAACAGTAAAATATGACCTTATGATGATGATGATGATGATGATGATGTTAATTATTGTTTTAAGGGGCCTTACAGCTAGGTTATCAGCCCCTAATGAAATTATATCGAATGAAAATATCAAGATAAACAAGAAGTTCCGTGGCGAACTAAAGAGCCTACTTTTCTTAAAATTTCAGATTCATGCCAATGATTAATCTATATGAATCTATCTAGAATAATGACGAAATTAAGTTGCTAATATCGAAATTTCTAATTAGTTCGAAATACTCTATACCTGGCATAATGTAGACTAATAGAGCACTACAGTTGGCAGCCCTGGTGACTGAATATATTCTTAGTCCCATCTCTTAAGGTACAGAATACAAAATTTGGTTGAAGTCCAATGAATAGAATGGACGTTACATGCAGTTAAACATTGGATCCAACAGTGCGCGTATAAACATGTTGGCAACAATGTCATGCATGTATTGGTCAGAAATAATCTGAAATAATATGATCTATTGTTGTGCCAATTTTGAATGAAATCCATTAGTTAGTATAGAAGTTACATGCATTTTAAAATTGGACCTATCAGCAGGCCTAGAATCATGTTGGCAGCACTGACGTATATTAGTTATTCCAAATTCATCTAGAATGCCAGGTACTATACGTGTGCATAGTTTAAAGCTGTCGGCTTGCATACTTTCTGATATATTGGTATTTGGATAAAATAAATTAAGAGCATTTATTAACAGTTAGCAGCCCTGGTGGGTCTTAATAATACGCTCAGTCATGTCTGGTTATATACACATACAACATACGAAATTTGGTTGAATTCCAATTGATAGTGTAGAAGTTATATGCATTTAAAAATTGGACCTATCAGCAGGCTTATAATGATTTTGGCAACACTGCCATGTATGGCCTCCTGGAAATTAAACTGCAATATTATTATCTAAACGTGTGCCAATTTTGAAATAGCTCCCATTCATACCTTCCAAGATATCCAACATGGGGCTCAAATTTCAATTGCGATTTTTTAGCAGTTGGTTGCACTGACATCATTTTCAAATATGGCCGTGAGATATTCAGGTATAGATCTTTACTCCTACCAAATTTTGTTTCGATTGCTCCAGCCGTTTAGGAGTTGATAGGGGGGACACACACACAGCCAGCCAGACAGACAGACAGAAGGACAGACAGACAGACACACATTTGCCCGATCTCATAAGTCTACTTTTTCCTCATTTTTGCAAAATGTGAAAAGTAGGCTAAAATAGCCCACTGCCAGGGGGATGAAAATGAAAATTGTTTCTAAGAAACATACAGTGAGTCCTAAGAGCCTTATTTGGATAAAAGAAGTAAATCGAGAATAATAAAAAAACAATAAAACAATTAAGCATTTAACTATAAAAATAGATATGTACACAATAAAAACATAAACATACAAAATCTAAACTAAAAGTCTTAAACTATTTTAAAACTTTAAAAAGTAGCCATTCTCCCTCATAAACCGGATGATGAGGTCTACTGACGGCCCTTGAAGTACACACAGGGGGGCTTCTCTCTTTAATAAGTGGGAGTGCGTAGCAATCCCATGGCCGATCCGGAGTCGACAGAGTACCAAAGCTTCATTCCGGCTAAATCGGAAGGAAGACTTCCATGCCTTCATTGTCGCCTTGATGGCTCTCCGTTTATTGGGCAGGGGCGTGGTTAAAAATTAAAGGTCGAAGACTAAATATGAAACAAATTTTAAAATAATAATTTTAAAACTTAAATAAACTAATAAGTATAATGATAAACAAAAATATATGTAAGACAACAAAAATCAGAAAGAAAATATACATTTGAGAATTTAGATTGAATCCTCACCTGAATTACACATTTATATCATACTAGCAGCATAGCGTTTAGAAGAGAAAGTGACGCGACTTGTGGAGTTTGTATGGTCCAGCCGCTAGGTGGCTCTAGCGTCGGCTAGCGCTGAGTGAAGACGGTATCAATACAAGCAGTTGAATGTTACTTTTCAGTACTTGAATGTTATCAGCTTACACTACGTTGTATTAGACATGATGATCCAAATATAAAATTGTCCGCATTGAGTATATAAAACGCTGACATCCGTTGTGTTGATTATGAAATATCAGATTGCGTCATAGGTTCATATAATAAGGAAATAAAACATTCCGACGGGGGTCAAAATGTAACTGAATGTGTGAAAATCGTAAAGCTACAGACCATTCACTACTGCACAAATAAAGGAAATATAATATAATACAGTATAATGACTAAACTCACCCATATAAATTATAGCTCTCAGTTGTCCGAAGCTTTGGACAGCTTACGCGATGATTTTCCAGACTTAGAAGTTGACTGCTCTTTCCTAATTTCTTTCGTACGAAAGAAAAAGCACACTTCATGAAATGAAAAACGAGTTTTCCAATAAGGTCCAGTTTATGTTCCATACACCATCAAAAAATCACGGCCCTAAAACAATCTCATCAATGCTCTCCTAACACTCATAAAATATATCAACCCACAAATTTGAAAGGGAAGATAATTCCATTTCAACGATTACTTCGACCTGTAAAAGAATGTTGAAGACACTGTCAGACGGTTGAGTTAGGTAACTAAGGGCACTTATTGTGCCAAAGTCCTTTATATTAGTGAAAGTTGCAGCTGTTGTGTCCGATGGCCTTTTCACTTTGAAGGGTT
Source organism: Meconema thalassinum (assembly GCA_946902985.2). Classification (NCBI taxonomy): domain Eukaryota; kingdom Metazoa; phylum Arthropoda; class Insecta; order Orthoptera; family Tettigoniidae; genus Meconema; species Meconema thalassinum. The sequence continues at coordinate 346,363,098 of OX336392.1, forward strand.
GTTGCACACTTCACACAGCAGATCCCTTTCCTTAGTTGCTTGACAATATACCCGGCTAGATAGTGTGGGACTGCACCAGGCTTCAAACTCCATCTCATTCTCGCCATTTCGACTGTCTTTCCTTCTATAATGAAAGTGTCCGTTTTTATAAGGAAATTATCGGAGCAATGTTTGTCACATAGCCTGCATATGACTTACTTGACAATTTAATGTCTTTCCTCGGAATGGCCTTAGCCCATTTAAATAAATCATCTTCGGCTTTTGGAGGTCTAAAAAAGTGCCTACCTGTTGCAGATGACTTGTCGTATCCAGATCGGCACCCGGGAACAAAACAACACGGCATATTCACTTACACAGTTTTGTTTGACGAATCTTACCAGGTTATAATTCACTCGACAGCACAAACGTAAAGAAATAAGTGTAAAGGCTTACAAATACTTAACACACCAGTGTCATAACGTATGTATTATTTCACTATCGCTTCTTGATCGCATACACTTTTCAACACCAAGAAATAAGGACTAAACACGGCAGCATTTCCATGTTTTCAAACTCGCGAGCGCTTAGAAAGTGTCTCCAGCCAGCCACAACCAACCGCTGCGCAGTCTACCGGCGGGCGCAGCAACTACCCATACTAAAGATACGGCAAACTCGGGAGTCGGCACACTTTCTCTTCTAAACGCTATGCTAGCAGGTACCCGCGGCTTCGCCTGCGATCAAGACAATGGGGACGATGCATTATTGCTGATAATTGGTCTATTCTATTACAGCAATCGCGGCTACAGATGGGTCCATTCTAATTCTGAATATTCTGATACATACAGTATATTGATGTGAGCAGCAAAGTGGGAATTTTACAGAGTTGTGAAAGTCTGCAGGGTACGATGTTACATAATGTTAACACATTTTAAAATTAGGTTTTTGGTTTTGCCATCTTCTGCTGAGACATAACGATTTTGTTGTCCGGATGCTCGCGAGCACGCCACATACAGTTGCCCATGGGAAAAAAAATGGTTTTGTCTAAATGTACACGTGCTCCTGTTAAGTATGCCATTGCGCTTTGTTAAAGAAATTGCGAATATTGTTTGAAGAGGGAACTGCACTTTCGCGCACTGGAATGGCAAATCTATCGGAATATGGGGAATTAAAAGTATTCTTCCTTAAGCTATTCTGGGTGTAATTTTGCCATACGTATTGATGATTTGAACGTCAACATATCGCTATTAATAGACCTATAGTAAAATATCTCTCACATTGGCCGCTATTGTACATTATGCAGTCTCTTCCAGTGTTACATCCCAGGGATTGAAATTCTCCAACAACCCTTTTGCCTCACATGCCTCTCTAAGTAATTAAAATTCTTGATTGTTGTTGTTGTTGTTGTTGTTTGAGTCTTCAGTTTTTTTAACTGGTTTGATGCAGCCCTCCATGGCTCCATTTCCTGAGCTAATCATTTAATCTCTACATAGCTACCTCACACGACATCCGAGGCAATCTGTTTAACCCTGGTTTACCCCTACAGCTCTTGTCTTCGACCCTCCCATCCATAACTAAGTTTGCTATTCCTGGGTGTCTTAATATGTGTCCTACCCTCCTATCTCTCCTCTTCATTAGCAGTCGCCAGAGACATCTCTCCTCTCCCACTCGTCTTAATACCTCTTCATTTGTTACCCTATCTACCCATCTGATCATCATTCCCCTGTATCACCACACTTCAAAAGCTTCAATTCTCCTCTTTTCTGCTGCACCATTAGTCCATTAGTCCAACTCAGCAACTTTTCTAGGTATAAGGCGTGCCTTGTGCGGGGTTTCAATGGCCGTGAAAGACAAAATACCAACTTTATTGAAATAGGTTTGCCCAATTCCTCAGTAAGAGTAATTAAGAAAAAATTATAATGTAATGTGACAGCCGGTAGAATACGACACATTCGTCTGTGAATATGGGTTGCTGATCACGGTAAAAAAAAAAGAAACAGAGCAGATAAATATTGGCAAACAGAAATATTCAGTTAACAAAAAACAAATTTATAAAGAAAATGAAAGCATACCGTGCAAAATAGAAAGCATCTTAACATTGTAAAATAGCGTAAAGATGCCGAAAGCTTGTTCACAATAACCAGCTCAAAGAGTATAAAATTAGACTCAAAATCTCGCTCGTATACAACCCTAAAAACTACCTCTATAAATAAAATATATCTCATTTGACGCATATCAATGCGAGTAGCAATGTTCGTGGTTTCCACTTCTAGGAAGTGGGAACCGAACCCCGCGTTTTAAGGCAATAAAACGAACGGTTTTGAGCTATTGCCAGAAAACTATCCCCGGTCTGCGAAATTGCATCGGTTGCCATAGTAACGTTAATCTGTTTCTCAGAGGGAACACAGTTATTTGGGAATATCTCCGAAACCGTTCATTTTAGGAACTTAAAAATTGTGTTTCGGGGTTCCTACAGGACCTCCGAGTAATGTTTCTCGTATCTGGCGGCTTAAAATGAGCTAAATCCGATCTTTGTACCGACTGTCCTTGCTCAGTGCCAAAGGGACGAAAAAAGTCACTTACAAATTGAATTTTCAAAAACCGTTTCTTAGCGAGCCTCTAGATACTCGGATCAACCAACATGCAAAATTTCAGCTTTCTAGGTCTAGTGGTTTGAGCCCTGCGATGATGAGTCAATTTTGGATGCTCAGTGCCAAAGGGCCGAAAAAGGTCACTTACAAATAGAATTTTCAAAAACCGTTTCTTAGTGAGCCTCTACATACTCGGATCAACCAACATGCAAAATTTCAGCTTTCTAGGTCTAGTGGTTTGAGCCCTGCGGTGATGAGTCAATTTTGGATTATATATAATAGATAATATAAACCAAAACTATGATGATGATGATGACCGTTAACCTCGCAATCATAAGCCACGGGACCTCCTTTTTACGTGGAATCTGATCCACAGGACATGGCATTGTACTTGGAAAATCTCACATGCATTGCCCGGGGATCGAAACCAGTCCGCCTTGGTGAGAGGCAAACAGCTTGACCGCTGCGCCACCACGGCCCTACTTAACAACTAACTTGCATGCTAAAAGAAGAAATTAATAAATTTAAAAGAAAAGGAAAAGGAGAAATGTTGGACAGGAGGAAAATAAATGCCCTCAATCCACGAAGAATGAGGAATGAAGGATTTGGGAGGAATGAGAGCCATGACAGGCAGATAATAAAGGAGAAGACGAGAGGGTTCACCCCAAAGTCAGTGGAAAAAGGGGGAAAATGGATCCAGCTCAGGAAACCCTCGGGGTCGCCAACTCCCGAACTCACCAACCATGAGTCCTCGAGCGTGTAGCACTATCCAAGGTGCACCATAAGTGGTGGGGCAACACACACACTGTCTCGTTTAGGGCCTTGAACAGAAGGCAGGAGATATCATGAAAAGGAATAGAAGAGGCCTGATCCCTCAAAGAATGAGGGCATCAGAACAAATGATCGGGGTTCAATTAAGGCGAGCAATTGAAAGACCCCCTAGGCCTCGAATACCAAATAGCGTCGTGGTGGGAAGAGAACAAGAGCTGAACAAGGGAGCTTGACAGGAAAGATGATAGAAAGGAACCCGGCACAAGTAAGTGGAAGCAAAGCCAAACTCGGGTGGAGTCCCGTGGTCGCCAACACACGTCCCACAAGTATACATTAAAAATTATGATGATGATGATGATGATGATAATTGTTGTTTTAAGGGGCCTAACATCTGGGTTATCGGCCCCTAATGGTTTGGGTGATTGTGAAAATGAAAACTAGAACTAATCGGAAGATGATAATGAAATGTAAACTATAACTACTAACTTTAAATTAATCGGTATTCTGCCCGAAGGCAGGTCCGAGCCTCCGAAGAGACTACCCACAGCAGGAGTTTACTTGCGGTAGGGTGGCCAGGGCCTTTCCGCTCCTCCTTATGTTGGCCAACTGCGCGCAGTGCCTAGAACCGGCATACCATCCAATTCCTGACTGCGCCCGATGTTCCTTAACTGCGGAGTTCTCATGGGATCCGGTGTTTCAACACGGCTAGGCCGTTGGCCACCAACTTATATAGGCTACTAGAAGAAGAAATGAATAAAATGAGATAAGGAAAATAAAGGACAGGAGGAAAAGAAATGCCCTCAACCCTCGAAGAATGCGGATTGAGGGACTTGGAAGGAAGGAGAGCCATGAAAGGCAGATAGGAAAGTGAAAGAGGAGAGGGTCCACCCCAGAGGTAAAGAAAACAGAGGGAAAACCGGATCCAGCTCAGGAATCCCTCGGGGTCGCCAACTCCCGAACCCACCAGCCGTGAGCCCCTGAGGGTGTAGCAATATCCAGGGTGAACCAGAAGTGGTGGGGCTACATACACCCGGCCTCCTTGAAGGCCTTGAGTAGAAGGTAGGAGATAACATGAAATAGAAAAAGAAGGCTGACCCCTCAAGAAGGAGGGTATCAGAAAAGATTAGACAAGGGCCAATTAAGGCGGGAAAGAAAGAGACTCTCTAGGCCTCGGATACCCTAATACGTCGGGGTAGGAAGAGAACAAGAGTTGACCAAGTGAGGTCGACAGGAAAGAAGACAGAGAGGAGCCGGGCACAAGTAAGTGGAAGCAATGCCAGACTCAGCTAGGGCCCCGTGGTCGCCAACCCACGTCCACTAGATGTGAGCCCCTGGGGGAATACATTAAAAAAAACACGAGACTAAACGACTAAGCCACTCGATTACAACAACAACTAAACGAAGTCTTTAGTGTGCGAGGGACATGATTGTGTGTGTGGTCGGTGTGTTGACTCAGCCTGCGCGCTGTGTTTGTGCACGCTGTTTCTACGCAAGTACGCGCGCTCCAATGTTGTCAAAATCCATGAAACGCGAATACACCTAGGCCTATACGTGCTGTATACAGGGTGTCCCACCTAACTTTGCGACCTCAAATATTATCGAAATGAAACAAGATTTGAAAAATCTACTTGGCAGGAATGCAGCCACGTCAGGGGGTCACACAATGGGAGGGTGTGCACAATCCAGGAAATTATAACAATATCACTTTTAACGCAAAGTTACCTTATTTTAAATGGAACATACATGTTTTTGTAGCAAAATCAAGAGTAAACATACAATTAATGATAACCGAATTGGTTTCACATCTCTAAAGCCCGTAACTTCTGAAATAACTAACGTTGTAGAGGATGGCAATGGAGACACTGTTTGTCAAGTTTAACAGATGTGTAGAACTGTACACATAGTTCAAAATGCACAATTACCGTTTTCCTAAACAAACTTGTGGCCTATTGCTTAAAGAAACGTCATGTTTTTAAATTACATCCAGCACGGAAGAGCCATTCACAAGTATGCAATAACATCTTAACTGATGAAACTGTGTCACTTCAGCGGATGTTCAATGTGACCACCGTTTGCATCAATGCACTTCTGTAGACGGTGAACAACAGAGCGTTGTACTGATCCCAGTGTTTCCACAGATATTTCCACACACGCCGAAGTAATACGCGGTTGCATATTCGCTTTTGTAGTTGGGACTTCCTGATAGACTATCTTGCAATGCGCTCCAGAGAAAGTTGTCTAATGGCGTCAAGTCGAGAGACCGAGCTGGCCATCTCACAGGACCACCACGTCCTATCCACCGATTTGGAAACTTCTCATCCATTACATCTCTGGCAACACGTGCGAAATGTGCGGGGCACCTATCATGCTGGAACCACATTGACACACGAGTTTTCAATCCCACGTCCTCCATAAGAAAGGGGAACATGTCTTGAAGAAATCGCTGTTCGTTTAGTGTTCCCAGGTAAAAAACAAGATGTTCAGTAAAGAACATATAGCCTACTTTCTCCTAAATGCATGGGTATTGTTATAACTCTTTGTCCTTTTCAAGGAGTATAATTGAATGTTGGTTGTAGTAGCTTGTTGAAATACAACGTGCTATAGGGATATTAAACATGAATATGAGGTGCCCTTTGCTAGTGCTACCTCTGTACCAAATTTCGTTCAATTCGGTTCCACCGTGTTTGAATTGATAGGGGGAATCGATTTGCACACATACTTGGCCACCATCTGCAAACTGTTGGGCTGATGTTCTTGCAGTTTGGTCAGAATATGTTTCCCACATAAAGATATGGTGTTGCAAAATTTGGTAGAGACTAGATTATTAGGTTGGTCGTAATTACATTTTAGCTTTTAACATTTGGGTGGCCTCGATTACGTTTCCATCAAGATAGCGGTGATATAAAACATGACACTGAGGTGCCCTTTGCTAGTGCTACCTCTGTACCAAATTTCGTTCATTCGGTTCCACCGTGTTCGAATTAATAGGGGGAATCAATATTGACATAAAGATGGCCGCCATCCGCAAACTATTAGGCTAATGACCTATTAGATTGGTCAAAGGATGCTCCCTCCATAAAGGTATGTTGTTGAAAAGTTTGGTAGAGATCGGATGGTTATGTTAGTCATAATTTGATTTAAGCTTTAAACATTTGTATGGCCGCCATTACGTTTCTGTCAATATGGCGGCGATATTAATCATGACACTGACATGCCCTTTGCTAGTGCTATCTCTGTACCAAATTTCGTTCCATTCGGTTTCACCGTGTTTGAATTAATAGGGGGAATCGATTCTGACACAAAGATGGCCGCCATCCGCAAACTATTAGGCGAATGACCTATTAGATTGGTCGAAGGATGCTCCCTCCATAAAGGTATGTAGTTGCAAAATTTGGTTGAGATCGGATGATTAGGTTAATCGTAATTTGATTTAAGCTTTGAACATTCGTGTGGCCGCCATTACGTTTCAGTCAAGATGGTGGCGATATAAAACGTGACACTGAGGTGCCCTTTGCTAGTGCTACCTCTGTACCAAATTTCGTTCTATTCGGTTCCACCGTGTTCGAATTAATAGGGGGAATCCATTTAGACATAAAGATGGCCGCCATCCGCAAACTATTAGGCTAATGACCTATTCATTTGGTCAAAGCATGCTTCCTCCATAAGGGTATGTTGTTGCAAAATTTGGTAGAGATCGGATGATTAGGTTAATCGTAATTTGATTTAAGCTTTGAACATTTGTGTGGCCGCCATTACGTTTCCGTCAAGATGGCGGCGATATAAAACTTGACACTGAGGTGCCTTTTGTTAGTACTACCTCGGTACCAAATTTCGTTCCATTCGGTTGCACCGTGTTCGAATTAATAGGGGGAATCGGTTTTCACACAAAGATGGCCGCCATCCGCAAACTATTACGCTGATGACCTATTAGTTTGGTCAAAGGATGCTCCCCCTATAAAGGTATGTTGTTGCAAAATTTGGTAGAGATCGGATGATTAGGTTAGTCGTAATTTGATTTAAGCTTTGAACATTTGTGTGGCCGCCATTACGTTTCCGTCACGATGGCGGCGATATAAAACTTGACACTGAGGTGCCTTTTGTTAGTACTACCTCGGTACCAAATTTCGTTCCATTCGGTTGCACCGTGTTCGAATTAATAGGGGGAATCGATTTTCACACAAAGATGGCCGCCATCCGCAAACTATTACGCTGATGACCTATTGGTTTGGTCAAAGGATGCTCCCCCCATAAAGGTATGTTGTTGCAAAATTTTGTAGAGATCGGATGATTAGGTTAGTCGTAATTTGATTTAAGCTTTGAACATTTGTGTGGCCGCCATTACGTTTCCGTCAAGATGGCGGCGATATAAATCATGACACTGAGGTGTCCTTTTCTAGTGCTACCTTTGTACCAAATTTCGTTCAATTCGCATTCACCGTGTTCGAATTGATAGGGGGGGACAGACATTCAGAGTACACACACTCACACACACACAGACACACCCACACACACACACACAGACTCACACACACACATACACACACACACACAGACTCACACACACACATACACACACACAGACAGACACACTTTTTTCGCCCTGTGTTGATCTCATAAGTCTACTTTCATTTTTTGCAAAAATCGAAAGTAGGCTAATAGGGACCTACAATACGGTTGCCAGTGATACCGCACCAAACATTGATACTCCACTGTCGTTGGTTAGTAACCTACAACTTTAGTTTTTTCAGAAGGTACGAGATTTAGAGAAGTGAAACCAATTCCGATATCAATAATTGTATGTTTACTATTGATTTTGCTAGAAAATACATGTATGTTCCATTAAAAAAAGGTAACTTTGCGTTAAAAGTGGTATTGTTATAATTTCCTGGATTGTGCATATTCTCCCATTGTGTGACCCCCTGACGTGGCTACATTCCTGCCAAGTAGATTTTTCACATCTTGTTTCATTTCGATAATATTTGAGGTCGCAAAGTTAGGTGGGACACCCTGTATATACTCTGTTCGTTTAGGACCATTAGAGACCGCGTTAGCAATACTTAATATATTGTTGTTGTTGTGTTTGTTGTTGATTGATTTAGGTGATGATGATAATTGTTGTTTTAAGGGGCCTAACAACTAGGTTAAATAAATAAATAAATAAATAGCCTTACAAATCCCATAAGGGCTATGGCCTCCTGCTTTGCAGGGAATTGCTCAGTTTTAACTCATCAGGTGAGCAAGTCCTGAGGAGCATTCGGGGTTATTCTTTCTGATTGGGCCTTCTATATAGATGTGCAGCTGATTAAAGATTAAGTAAATTATATTACGATGGCATAACATTCGCTACAACAATCTTCATTTCTGAGTCTGGCGATATCAAGGCCTCAAATATCCAGTAGTATTACGGAAATCATAATAGCCATCAACCAATATCTGGGAGCTTCCCATTGCCACTAAGCACAAAGCTTACCCTGTCTAAGCACTTGAACAATGACAGAAACTGCCAAGTCTTCACTCTTCAGTAAAATCTACGTATATTGAACCGTTTCAAATAGGTCTTTTTAAAATGCAATACAAAACCTTACCGGTGGAGTTTTAACATCTAGTTTGGATGCAGATACCTATACACGTTCTTTAACATCCCACAAATCATTCACTATGTTGTGCACATGTGGTCCCGGAACGAATTAACAAGTGTTTCGCAAGATAGTTGAACCTTTTGAATTCCTTGTGATGCAGTAAGGTTATAATCCCTAGTGAACACGATGATGTTTCCTCAAATTAGAGTGCGAGACAATGTTCCATTAGTTCTGTCCGCCATGCAAATGACTTCTCACATGTGCTACAAGTGTATTACTTCACTCCAGTATGAACAACAGTGTGCTTCTTGAGGTCACCGCTCTGTGAGAAGCCTTTATTGCACACCAGAGATATGTACCGCTTTGCTGCATGCCCACTGAACGGTGTCTTTCTAGTTGATGCATTGTTTTATTGGTCACTGCATGCGAGTCTCCCTAGGTCTTTCCACTCCTGCCTCATCTTCGCTGTTCTTGTCCATTGTTTTCCTCCCCATTTTACGAACCAGTCTGCCCATCTGATTCTTTGTCTCCCAACGTTTCGTCTTCCTGTTCTTGGGTCCCACAACAACTAGGTTATCGGCCCCTAATGGTTTGTGTGATCGTGAAAACAAAAACTAAAACTAACTAGACAAATTACGGGCTAGAAGAAGATAAGAACAAAAGAAAGGAATAAAATAAATTAAAAACAGGAGGAAAGGAAATGCCCTCAACTCTCGAAGAATGAGAACTGAGGGACTTGGAAGGAAGGAGAGCCATGAAAGGCAGATAGGAAAGGGAACAAGAAGAGGGTCCACCCCAAAGGCAATAGAAAAAGGGGGAAAACCGGACTCAGCTCAGGAATCCATCGGGGTCACCAATTCCCGAGTTCACCAGCCATGGGCCCTTGAGGGTATAGCATTATCCAGGCTGCACCAGAAGTGGTGGTGCTTCACACAACCTGCCTCCTTGAGGGCCTTGAGCAGAAGGCAGGAGATAACATGAAAAGAAAAAGAATGCTGACCCCTCGCAGAAGGAGGCTATCAGGAAAGATAAGACAAGGGCCAATTGAGGTGGGAAAGGAAGAGACTCCCTAGACCTCGGATACCCTAATACCGTCGGGGTCCGAAGAGAACAAGAGTTGACCAAGAGAGGTCGACAGAAAAGAAGACGGAGCGCAGCCCGGCACAAGTAATTGGAAGCAATGCCGGGCTCAGCTGGGGTCCCGTGGTCGCGAACCCACGTCCCATTAGATGTGAGCCCCTAGGGGGGAGGGGGTTGATTTAGGGGCTGAGCGACATCGTGGCCGTGTAGCCCCGTGTACTTGGATGTGTGTGGAACTTGTCTGATAACCTGTATTGTTGTGATGGTTATATTAGTGTGTGTAATTCTAACCCGATATAATAGGGAAAGATGCGGTCGTGGCCTTAAGGAAGGAAGCATCCTCGAGTAGAAGTGGGAAATCACGGATATCACTGATATGAGAATCAAACCCCTCTCTTCTCAGTTTTGCCTCATGAGGCTGATTGTACCCCGTTCCAGGCTTCAGAACCTGGATCTCCGGGGTGACAGCAAAGAATGCTAGCCGCAATAGTTTCACAATTCTGGAAACATATTTTGCAGCTCATAATCACTGTACTCCTATTCTGGCAAACTGCCTTCTCTTCACATTTTAAATCCGTAGCACTTACCCATCCCCGATCATACTACATACACCGCAGTAACACAGGTTATCAGAATAATTCGAAAATATCCAAGTACACGGGGTGATGACCAAAGTTACCCCAAGCTCCTAATACGAAACATTGAAACTAACTTACAGGCAAGAAGGAAGACAAAAATAAAGTAAGATTTAGGATAATAACAATAAACAGGGGGAAAATCTCAAGCGTTGAAGAATAAGGAATGAAGGACTTGGAAAGAAATAGAGTCACGGCAGACCCTTTATAGACTCCCTAGTTTTGTGTTACACATTGAGAAGCGCAACATATGCTTTGGTCGTATTTCTAGGATTATTTTTATTTTTCACCTATTTTAGCATGTATTTTGAAAAGTTTTTCCCTATATCCACCCTTCTGTGAGAAGTACGGTGAAGAGTTTTATAAATGATTGGTGTATTGACTCATGGTTACAATACCTAATTTTACGATGCTCCAAGTACCCGAACACGAGTTATAGGCGTACGTAAACATAAAGATATATCAACCACACAGTGTCAAACAAAATCATCTTTACGATGAACCCGTTTGTCGACAAAAATTTGATTAGTTATAATGTACTCTCAAACTTAATTCACCTAATGTGCACTTCCTGATGTAAAATAATATTGAAAACCTCGTAGACGAAACGCAATATAAGTCACATAAAAACTGACCCTCACCGTTGTGGAAAGTCCACATCCCCAGGAAGATCCCTTTAATAAATTATAAAGGCTTGTGGTGTATGAAAGTTCAGGATTTTCAGCCTCCAATGGCCCAAATTCCCAAAAGCTGCAGAAAACACTATTTCAAATCAGAAAATTTTGAAAATAATGTTGCTGTTTGGAGATATAATAGACCTTCTGTACAACATATCGCACGTGTAAGTCGCGTGTGAAAATTCTAGGGAACCCCTTGACCCCCTTAAGCGCATTGATGAATTTTACAGTCTATGTTGGTTCCATGATAGCCTCATAGCTATTTGAAAACATACTCTGAATTTCAATAAATTGAGTGGCATTGAATCTTGCAGAAATACCGTAGATGGAATGTTGGATGTCGCCTCTTGAGATACCGTACTGTTGTCATGGTTACCGGCTTGCATTACTTCATTATTTTCTTCTTATTCTTCTTCTTTTGAATCGGCCAGCTAAGGACCATGACGTTCAACTTTTCAGCTAGGCGAGAGACTTGATGTTTGCCCAATATTCGCGCATTCTCTGGCTATGTTTCTCCTTTCTCTCTTTTGTCCAGATGAGGCCGGTTTTCTTACAGGGTTGTTCTGTCCTGAAACCTCATCTGTTTATCTTTCTGAGATGTGATCGGCTCCTAATATCACTTTCCATTATCTTCAGTTCTTGGATGTCCTTCTTAACTTCTGTTAGCCACGGTGTCACGCTCTTTTTATTCTCCCAGTAGTTAAGAAGCCGGTTGGTTAGTCTTGTTGGGTTCATCCTTGAGACATGTACGTAGAAAGCCAAACGTCTCTTCCTGGCCACATCTGTGATGTTCTCAGTATAACTATGTATATAGCTCCTGATTTGATCTTCTTCTGTACTCGTTATCTATTTATTAGTTTATTAAATGAAATTAGTTTTCTGGGAATATCTAAGAAACGTGGATTTAGAGCCTTAAAATGTAGTAACCTCCAAGTTTTGTTTCTGACACCGAGGGACTGAAAATGAGCTTCGTCTCGTCCTTGTACGCCGTAATACGATTATAATAATTTAATAATATAGGGATAGGGATATAATTGACCTTCAGTACAACACCCACACGTGTAAATTGCGTGAAAAAAAATTAGAGTACTCCTTGACACCCTTAAGCGCATTATTCTTCTTTCGGATTTGGCCAACTATGGTCCACGCGTATACGTATTGGTGAATTTTACAGCTTAAGTTGGTTCCGTGGTAACCTTATAGCTGTTTGCAAACTTTCACAGTAATGTAATAAACGGAATGGCATTGCGTCTTACAGAAATGGATGGACCTCTGAGATTGTGTTGCCATGGTTACTGGCTTGCATTCTTTCATTAGTTTCTTCTTCTTTCGGATTTGGCCAACTATGGTCCACATAGAACTTAAAGCTTCTTGGCCTTCCTTCTCTTTTCTTCCCAGAACCTCTTCATTCTTTCGCTCCTTATCTTTCTCTCCTCCTAGAAAATGATCTGCACTGGTCTCTTTGTAATTGGTTTCTCTTCAAATGATTTTAAACTGTCTAACTTTCTTCTAAACTCACTTCTATTGTGGATCAACTCTTGAGTAATTCCAACTTCTGCTGCATCCCACTTGTCTTCTTCTGCCCACTTATAGGTGGCCTATAATCCCATGATGTATTTGAAGATCTTTCTGGTCTGTCGGTTCTCGTCCAATCTTACCAAGTGTCCATAGAATTTCAGCCTTCTTTTCCGCATTGTGTCCGTGATCTTTTCAGAACACTTGTAGAGCTCCTCGTTTTTTCCTCTTCTTCCAAGTTCCATCAGATGTCTTCTGAGGTCCCAGAATTTTCCTCAGAATCTTCCTTTCCTTTTTCTCGAGTTCTTGCAGCTTTCATTTTTTTATTTAAAATTAGACACTCTGAAGCGTACAATCCTTCTGGTTTTATGACTGATTTATAGTGTCGTATTTTGGCCTTGTATGATATTGTCCGTTTGTTATACCTGTTCTATGTTAGCTTGTAGGCCAGGTCTAATTTTCTGGTTTTTCCCTTGTTTGACTCTTTATCCAGTCCGTTGGGTTTGCGCGCAACCGTCATAAACCAGTCTGAAACGCGTTAATAACTCAAATTTCCGTGGAAATTCAGAAAAAAAAGACAAACTTTTATTTATATATGCGGTATATAGGGATAAATAATTAAATCATATGTACAATCTAAACATCATGATAATGATAATTGTTGTTTTACGGGGCCTAACATCTAGGTTATCGGCCCCTAATGGTTTGGATGATAGTGAAAATGATAATGTAATGTAAACTATAACTAATTACTAACTTACATACCGGTACTAGAAGAAGAAATGGAAAACAAACGAAGAATAATGTAAATAAATGACAGGAGAAAAAGAAATGCCCTCAACCCTCGAGGATTGAGCGACATAGAAGAAAGGAGAGGCATGAAAGGCATATAGGAAAGGGAAAGAGTAGAGAGTTCGCCCCGGAGGCAATTGAAAAAGGGGAAAATCACAGACCCAGCTCAGGAAAACCTCAGGGTCGCTAACTCCCAAACTCACCAGCCCTGAGGTCTTGAGTGTGTAGTCCTATCCAGGGTGCACCATAAGTGGTGGGGCCTAAAACACCCTGCCTCCTTAAAGATGATGATGATGATGATAATTGTTGTTTTAAGGGGCCTAACATCTAGGTTATCGGCCCCTAATGGTCTGGGTGATAGCGAAAATGACAATGAAATGGAAATCATAACGAAAATTAAGTGAGGCTGAAAATACTTACAAAATGGAACTTAGATTGAAACGTCTCACAAAGAGTAGAGTGGAAATACAAAAGGTAATTTAGAAGGAAAATACTCACATAAATTAGTTTATAATTAAAATTGTACTAATAGGAATGTAAGTATATAAAAAAAAGGTTTTTTTTTTTGCTTTAGGAGGTATAATAATATTAACAGATTGGGGATTTATAAGAACATATACGTTAATAATTGCCCAAAAGGAATAGATTGAAAAATACGCACAGATAGTTAATGTTCAAAATACGTACAAAATGCAATGTAGAGTCGAAATACTTACAAAAATAATGCAATTGAAATTCCAAATAATTACAAAATGCAAATGAGATCGAAAATACGTACAAAATGCAATTGAAGTTCAAAATACAAAATGCAATTAAAATTGAAAAATACACAATGCAATTTAGATTGAAAAAGGCCAGTTCAGATTCAAAATACTCCCAAAGTGCAATTGAAATTCAAAATACTTACAAAATGCAACTGAAATTGAAAATGCTTACAAAATGTATGGTAGATTCAAAATACTTATTTGGATTTACAATACTTAAAAAATTCAATTCCGATTGCAAATACTTACAAACTGTAATTTAGATTCAAAATACTCACAAAATGCAATTGAGAATTAAATACTTAAAAAATACCCACCACACAAAATGCAATTGAGATTGAAAATACTTGAAAATGCGGTTTAGGTTGAAAATACTTACAAAATTCAACTGAAATTCAAAATACTCATAAATGTGCCCCCACCTACATTGAAAGACTTATTAAAAGCAAGTTAGATTGTCAATCCTTACAAAATGCAATTGAGGTTGAAAATACTTACGAAATGCAACTTAGATTGAAAATTCCTACAAAATGTAGTGTAGATTCAAAAACATCGCTAGAGGTGATTTACATACAAGGGGAGCCAATTCACAGAAAATGAAAGTGCGGGAATCTTAAAGAGAAAAGGAAATAGAATGAAAACAAGAGATTTGACCTCTCGAAGAATGAGGGATCAGGAAAGATGAGATAAGGACCAATTAAGGCGGGAAAGTGAAAGGCTCCCTAGGCCTCGGATACCCTAATAACATCGGGGTCGGAAGAGAATAGGAGTTGACCAAGGGAGGTCGACAGGAAAGAAGACGGAGAGGAGCCCGGCACAAGTAAGTGGAAGCAATGCCGGACTCAGCTGGGGTCCCGTGGTCGCCAACCCACGTCCCACTAGTCGTGAGACCCTGGGAGGAGAAATTAATTGACCCTCGAGGAATGAATGATCGAATTAAAAGAAAGTAGAGTCATGTAAGACGACCTACAGTAGACAAGAGGTTCAGTGCAGAAAAGTAGAAGTGTATTGAAAAATGAGTGTATCAGGGAAGAAGGCGGGGTTATAAGAGATATGAGGATGATGATGATGATGAAGATGATGATAATTGTTGTTTTAATGGGCCTAACATCTAGGTTATCGGCCCCTAATAGTGAAAGATGAGATGAGAATGAGACTATAACTAATACTAACTACAAACTTACATACTAGAAGAAGAAATGGTAAACAAACAAAGGATAAGGCAAATAAAGGACAGGAAGAAAAGAAATGAAGGAGAGCCATGAAAGGCAGATAGGAAAGGGAAAGAGGAGAGGGACCGTACCAAAGTCAGAGGAAATAGGGACAAAACGGACCCAGCTCAGGAATCCCTCGGGGTCGCTAACTCCCAAAACTCACCAGCTGTGAGACCTTGAGGGTGCAGCAATATCCAGGGTGCACCAGAAGTGGTGGGGCTACATACACCCTGCCTCATTGAGAGCCTTGAGCAGAAGGCAGGAGATAACATGAAAAGAAAAAGAAGGCTGACCCCTCGCAGAAGGAGGGTATCAGGAAAGATAAGACAAGGGCCAATTAAGGCTGGAAAGGAAGAGACTCCCTAGGCCTCGGATACCCTAATACCGTCGGGGTCAGAAGTGAGGTCGACAGGAAAGAAGGCGGAGGGGAGCCAAGCACAAGAAAATGGAAGCAATGTCGGACTCAACTGGGGTCCCATGGTCGCCAACCTACGTCCCACTAGTTGTGAGCCCCTGGGGGGGAATAAGAGAGACTTTAGGCCTCGAATACCTAATACCGTTAGGTTCAGAAGAGAACAAGAGGAAGCTCGACAAAAAAAAAGAGAAGCCCAGCACAAGTAAGTGGAAACAATGCCGAATACAGCTAGGGTTCCGATGTCGCCAATCATCATCTGACTAGTTGTGAGACCCTAGGGTGGAGGAGCGGTCGATGATTCGAGAAAAGAGGACGATGTTTTGCACACGACTGTATCTGTGTATTGAATGTCACTCCAGTATTTGGCCGAGGTTCAAGTAGTTGGTGTCCTCACACAGCATTGTGGGGGCAATATTGACTTTAGTACGTATTTCTGGTTACCCTTTGATAAACGTTGTATCTAAACAAGCAGACATCTGGTGGAGAGCTCGCTGTGAACAACTCTACAGTATCTCTCTCCCGTATGAAAATTCACATCGCTCACCACTCATGAAAATCCACAGCCTGCTTCCAGTCTCCGACCGGGTCAGGAATGGAATGAATGAAGCCCCCATCTAGCGGCGGGGATATGAATTGTGCCGGCTGCCGAGGCCTGACGCACTCCTCTGGGGCAATGATTAAATTAATGACAAATGAAATGAAATGATAGTGGAGAATGTTGCTGGAATTAAATTTTGACAGGGAAAACCGGAGTCGCTCACCACTCATAATGATGTTAATCGTTGTTTTAATGGACCTAACATCTAGGTTATCGGCTCCTGATCGTTTGATGAAAATGGAAGATGGATACTAGAACTAGAACTACATACTTAGAACTTATATAGTACAAAATGAAAAGGACAGAGAAAAGTATGAATTACGGAAATAATAGACGGAGAAAAGAAATGCCCTCAACCCTTGAATAATGAGGACTGAGGGATTTGGAAGGAAATAGAGCCATGAACGTCAGATAAGAAAGGGGAAAGAGAAGAAGAAGAAGAAGAAGAAGAAGAAGATGATGATGATGATGATGATGATGATAATTGTTGTTTTAAGAGACCTAACATCTAGGTTATCGGCCACTAATGGTGTGGGTAATAGTGATAATGAAAGATTACATGAAACCTTAAACTAACTACTGACTTACAAACATACAACTAACTTACCTACTAGAGAAAAGAAATGGACAGGAGGAAAAGAAATGCCCTCAATCCACGAAGAATGAGGATTGAGGGACTTCGAAGGAAGGAGAACCATGAAAGGCAGATAGGAAAGGGAAAGAGGAGAGAGCCACCCCAAAGTCAGTGGAAAAAATGGGGAGAACAGACTCAGCTCAGGAATCCCTTGGGGTCACTAACTCCCACTCACCAGCCGTGAGCCCTTGAGAGCGTTGCACTATCCAGAGTGCACCGGAAGTGATGGGGCTAAACACACCCTGCCTCCTTCAGGGCCTAAGGAAATAGAAAAGGGTCCACCCCAAAGTTAATGGAAGAAAGGGAAAATGGACCTAGGTATAATGGAAATAGAAGAAGAGCCATGAAAGGCATATTGGCAAGGGGAAAGAGGAGAGAGGATATCCCAAAGTCAGTGGAAAAGGGGGAAATGGGCCCAGCTCAGGAATATTTCGGGGTCGCCAACTCCCGAACTCACCAGCCGTGATCTCTTAAGGGTGTAACGTATCACTAGAAGTGGTGGAGCTACACATATCCTGCCTGATTTAAGGCCTTTAGCAGAAGAGGGAGATCCCATCAAAAAACTAGTAGTTCCGTGAAGAATTATACAGCCTATTTTCATACATCCCATTTATGTTAATTGCCTCTATCAACATATAAAAGTTTAGTTGGATTTCTGTAATAGATTCGTAGATATTGAGAACCGTCTAAATATTTCGAATGGTCGCCATGTTGGATTTTTATATATGTAGGACTTAGAGTTATGCACTATTACATGAAGATTATTGTGTAGGTATGATCAAACTTCAATCGCATGATTAGGACACAAGATATGAAAATCAGATTTTAAAATTTCGCACGGCTACCATCTTGTGGTTATGAAAGCAATTGAAATAAAGTAGATGCCAGTGGATTCAAATTTGTATAAGCATTTACCGTACCAAGTTTTACTGCGCTCGGACGGTTAAATCGCGAGAAACATCCAGTTCAATATATCGCGTCGCCACCGTTGGATTTGTGCTCACCAGGTTATTGAAAGTCCCATAGGTAAACGTATGTTCATAGCCCCTATCAACATACAAAATGTCAGTTTGATTGCTATCACAGATTATTAGATATTGAGAACCGTGTAAATATTTCGGTTTGTCGCCATGTTAGATTTTTATATATGTAGGCCATAGAGTTATGTACTATTAGATGACAATTTTCGCGTAGGTTTATTATTCAAACGTTCACTTCGATCGCATAATTAATACACAAGATATAAAAACTTAAGTTTGAACTTTCGCGCAGCCGCCATCTTGAGGTTATATGAACAATTGAACTAAATTAGATGCCAGTGCATTACAATATATATAAACATTTACTGTACCATAATTCACAGCGCTAAGATGGTTAAATCGCGAGAAAAGTGTATTAAAATGTTTCACCTTCGCTTGACCGCCATGTTCGTTTTGTATTTTACAGGTTTTTATAAGTCTTACAGCTGAACGTCTAGTAGTACTCTTTATCACCGTACAAAACTTCAGGGTGATATCTGTAATAGTTTCGGAGATATGGAATGCCGGTGAAATATTTCGCACAGCCGCCATCTTGAGGATATGTAGACAATTGAACTAAATTAGATGCCAGTTCATTACAATGTGCTTAAGCATTTTCTGTGCCAAGTTTCATGGCGTTTGGATGGTTAAATCGCTAGAAAAGTATATTTAAAAGTATAAATTTGGCTTGGCAGCCATGTTTGTTTTGTATTTAACAGATTTTTGTGAGTCTCATAGGTGACCTTTTAGTAGTGCCCTTTATCACCGGGGGACCGATAACCTAGATGTTAGGCCCCTTAAAACAACAATTATCATCATCTTTATCACCGTACAAAATTTCAGGGTGATATCAGTAATAGTTTCGTAGAAATAGAATGCCGGCGAAATATTTCACACAGCCGCCAAATTGAAATTATGTAACAAATTGAACTAAATTAGATGACAATGCATTACGATGTGCATAAACATTTGCTGTACGAAGTTTCATTGCGTTTGGATCTTTAAATCGCGAGAAAAGTCTATTTAAAACTTTCAACTTCCTTTGACCGCCATGTTTGTTTTGTAGTCAACAGGTTTTTGAAAGTATTATAGGTGAACTTTTATTAGTGCTCTTTATCACCGTACATAATTTCAGTGTGATATCGGTAATATTTTCGAAGATATAGAATTCCGGGGAAATATTTCGCGCAGCCGCCATGTTGGATTGGTGAGACATAATAAAATTTTAAGGGAACGGTCGGGGTCGGCCTAAATAGTACTATGACCTTACCGAGTTTCATTGCAATCGATCCAGCCGTTTAGAATTTATTAGGGGGACACACACATCCACAAAGACACACACACACATGGACAAAGATGATCTCATAATTATTGTTGTTGTTTTTTTTTTTCATAAAATGAAAATAGGCTAATAATGGCATCAGGACAATGACCAAATAATTCAGAAAATGAAAGACAGTCTAGATCTCTGATACCATATTATTGTCGGGGTCGGAAGAGAATAAACATTGACCAAGGGAGGTCGACAGAAGAACAGGGGGACAGCACAAGTCAGTGGAAGAAATGTCGGACTCTGTGGTCGGCAACCTACGCCCCACTAGTAGTGAGCTCCAAGGAGAGGCAACTGTTAGTGGCTAGAGCGAATTAAATACTTGGCATGACAGCAAAGAGCTGTGATAATCATCTCTGTTTGAAGCAGTGTGGAATGTTATTATATTGGCGCTTCTAGCAACAGATATAAATAATATGTGATGTAGCAGTAGTGTGGGTGAAGGGGGTAGCAGCGTAGCCGAGCGAGTGAACCCATGATTTCAAAGAAAACTCTAGTTCGGATATCCAAGGTTGGGGTCCCAGAGGACAAAGTGAGTGTGTTTCTTTTTCAGTTCTTCGATGATGATGATGATGATAATTGTTGTTTTAAAGGGCCTAACACTAGGTTATCGGTCCCTAATGGTTTGGGTGATAGTGAAAATGAATTATGATGACATGAAACCTACAACTTAACAACTAACTTACAAACTAAAAGAAGAAATGAATAAACAAAAAGGAAAATAAAAGAAATAAAGGACAGGAGGAAAAGAAACGCCCACAATCCTCGAAGAATGAGGATTGAGGGACTTTGAAGGAAGGAGAGCCATGAAAGGCAGACAGAAAAGGGGAATGAGGAGAGGGTCCACCCCAAAGTCAGTGAAAAAGGAGAAAAAACGGACACGGCTCAGGAATCCCTTGAGGTCGCCAACTTCTAAACTCACCAGCCGTGAGCCCTTGAGGGTGTAGCACTATCTAGAGTGCACCAGAAGTTGTGGGGCTACATACACATTGCCTCCTTGAGGGCATTGTGCAGAAGGCAGGATATATCATGGAAAGAAACTGAAGGTTGACCCCTCGAAGAATGAGGGTATCAGGAAAGATGAGATAAGGGCCAATTAAGGCGGGAAATTGAAAGGCTCCCTATGACTCCGATACGTCGGGGTCGGAAAAGAACAAGTGTTGACCAAGCAAGGTCAACAGGAAAGATGACGGAGAGGAGTCCGGCACAAGAAAGTGGAAGCAATGCTGGACTCAGCTGGGTTACCGAGGTTACCAACCCTAGGGGGAAGAAAAGAAGTGAAGAGGTCTGACCCCTCGAAGAACGAGAAAATAAGGATGATAAGACAAGGATCAATTTAGGCCGTAAAAATGAAAGACAATCTAATCCACGAATCCGCTAATACGGACAGTCAGTCAGTCCGTCAGTTATTGTTGTTCAAGGGGCGGAACAGCGCGGTCATCTGCCCCTCTTAACACAGATAAAATTATACAAATGCAGGTTAATTTAAAATGTAGAGGTGGACGCCTAAATATAAAAATGCCTGAAAATAATTAAACAAAATTGAATGAAACTAATAATATTATGATTATAAACAAAAATACACGGAAAACAAAAAACTCAGAAATTGTAAAAACAAGTTCTTTTAGTAATTACATACTCGAGAATTTAAATTGCTGGCCCTAACTCACTCTCGCTTATAAAGCGGATGGTAAGATCAGCAGCCACCACGTCATCGGCTAATATAAGATCGAGTGTATTCTGAAAACCAAGGTATGTTCGTAGATCATCAAGATCCACACACTCGGTTAAAATGACTCTTATACCCTCGGGGTCGGAAGAGAACAAGAGTTTACCAACAGAGGTCGAAAGGAAGGGTAACAGGGAGAAGCTCTGCACAAGTAAGTGGAAACAATGGGGTCTCTTGGTCACCAGCCCAAATCCTAGAAGTTATGAGCCCTCGGGGATCGAAATTTAATGTTTTTCCGTCTGTCAACCCGATTGTACCCCATTGTAATGGGTGGTTCCCTAATCCTGAAAAAATACATGAGATTTTTAAATACCGGTACACTTGGATGACCAGTTTTTATCGTCAAGTGATCATAATCAGATCCTTTACACTTAGACTTTTAAATCTATGTTTATAAGTATGGATTATTATATTTACAATATATACACTTAGAAAACTAAGTATATGCCCGTAACCCAGAAAGAATACCCTAGTGGCTCCACGTGCATAGATATAGATTCGTATAAGTTTGATGTTGTGCGTAGCTTTACCTATCTTGGATCAGAAGTTAATTCCAAGAACAATATTAGCTCTAAAATCCAGAAGCGTATACTGCCTGCTAACAAGTGTTATCATGGCCTCAGAAATCATCTGAAGTCCAAGCTGTTGTTCAGGAAAACTAAAGACCTAATGTATCAAGTTTTAGTAAAGCCTGTATTAACATACGCTGCTGAGACCTGGACACTGTCAAAATCTAATGAAAGACAACTTGGTATTGAACCCTTGCAAAGAAGCTTATGAGACTCAGTTTCGGGGGGTGTAACAGTCCATATCGTAAGTTGTTGTTAAAGCGCTTCATTAACATGCAGGGTAACATATAACAAAATAACATGCAGGAAAAAGTGAAGCCAGGGTTATAACAAATGAATTTAATAACAGATCAGCTATTTACAAAAAAGAATTAACAAACAAAACTCCCATAATGACTCCCACTGAATAAATTAAATTTGCCAAAACTAGGCCAAATCTCAGGAGAGATTATTACACGGACCAAATGTCCCAAAAAGAAATCAACAATAATGATAATGTGTGCGCGAGTGCTGTTCTACATGCTTCACGATGAGTACAATTGAATGCATGATTCGTCATCATCCGGAATAAACTTTCAGAAGACGAATCCGCATTACTTAGAGCTAGACAGACGCGGGGAACGACTATACAACACTTAAAACTAAACCGACACTTCCTATACTTAAAATAAACAACACAATAATTTCCGCATGAAATTGGACTCAAAACTGCCGTAGCAAAACATTACTGCCTAAAAATTAGGACTTCTCACACAAATCAACACAAGTAAGTTAACACGTGACCAACAAAAGAAATACATATGACCGCCGTCATTTTTACAAGTATACTACCACTACACCACACGGGCGTCACATACTAAATTACATGAACTGAGTCATAAACACATCACTAGGCTCAAAGCCAACATTTACATTATTAACACAACATTCCATCCATACGACATGCAATAATCCGTCACAAACATGGCGAACTCCCCAATTAATTATGGTTCAAAATAACCATCACAAAGAAGAGGTTTGCTAAATGAAAGCTTAAAGGGGCCAGTCGGAAAATAGGACTGCCTAACAAATATAAGTCACCAGGCTAGACGGGCGATTCGTGGAACTCTGCATATCTGTCAACCCACTTGTCAAAATAACCTCGGCCTCCCAAGGCACGGGATCCAGTCTCGAAGAAGCGTGCCCCAAAGCACAATAATACGTGTGTGTGTGTCAGAACAAAATATATCTCAGCATTTCCCCTAGAAAATCCAAGAATCAGCATATGGACAAGGAACAGCGGTCTCCTCAGAGCACCCTGCCTTTCCATCAAAAATACAACAACAACAAATATATGAGGGCGGTAGGACCTCTACCCCTCTTCACGTAGAATCAAAACACACACCTGACACAATAACACACACAGAATCACACGTATGGGTTTGACAGACCCTGAAATAAAATGACATAAATATTTTCCACCTGCTGGCGCCTTCGTCCTATGCCAGTGACTATCAAACCTGAAAAGGACTAAAAAAAATCTTTAAAAAATTAGAACTAAGGTGTTCTACAATTACATCTTAAGTTGTTGCGCTCGGCAACCCTAATATGAATAATAACCTGTTCAGCAAACATCTTACAGTAATTACCTCCCTTTCCTATCAAAAAATATGAACTTTAATAAAGCACCACTTATCGAATGTAACGGGTTTCGCATTCGCATGGATAAAAATCACGTACACGCGCCGTGCACATTAAATATGACTCCAAAGAAAATAAATACACAACAAACAACTTTGGCCACGCGCCAACGTACATTTAAAACATTTAGTGTCGGTACAAGAAAAACACTCTAAAACAAGAAAAGACTAAAATGAACTATTTACAAAGTTCCCCCGCCAATCTAACTACATATTGAATAATCAATTTTTGTACATCACCGTATCAGCTTGTAGAACATATGACTTGCATCTCGGCTCATTTCCCTCCGGGAAAATTAGCCTTCCATCGTTGTCTTCGTAGAAGCGTTGGACATCACTCCGGCTCCTGACCACACGTCGGACATCTTGGTGTAGTCTCTTTGGAAGAAAAGTTCAATGTTATTATAATTTGACCTGGCTATAATCGCTCGTGAGTTACTAATTTCACCCACGAATTGTCCTATGCGATTAATCAACGAAGACTTTCCCTAGCTTTCGCTTACACACGCACAATACAACACTTGAAAAAATACAGTAAAAATTTACATGTAATGTACACTTCAAACCCATCGTACTGGCTTGACAATACAAGTTTTAAATCTGCCTGTGTCGCAGTCGTTATCTCGCTCGGTAATCTCTACTGCTCTGCGTGGACCTTCGGTCGGGTTGAGCGCTAAATGGAATGTTACTCAAGTCTTGCCCCTAAGAGCTGAAAATAGTTGTCTTCAAGATAATATTAGAGTACTAAAGTCGCCACGCAAACTGGCGTGAAGTTAGCTCACCAGAGCTCAAAACGAATTACTTCAAATAATATTAGAGCGTTATAATCACTACGCAAACTGGCGTGAAGTTAGCTCACCAGAGCTCAAAACGAAATACATCGAATCAGCGTCTCGTCGATCAATTTATTGGAAACTGACAGAGTGAGGAGGAGTGGGGTGAATTAAGAAAAATTTTCTAGAGTTTTCATCTCACACACACGGGACTAGTGTCAATCTTCATCATTTAATTCAAACGTCTCAGCGCACTCATGCGGAGATAATTCGGATCGGCGGTTCTTTAGATAATCAATTCCGCGCGCTTTTTACCAGTGACGCCACCCATCGCGTGGTTTTGGCTTGGTCTCTCCTGATTGGGTGATTCAATCGTAGGTCGGTTGCAAGAAACATGTGACCATCCCTTTATGACTCCAATTCTGGTGCATGTTGTTACACAATTTGGCCTTGAACTCAGCTTACCCGGCCGTTTTCAAGAATAGCTACCAAGCTCGGCTTCTGTGGCAATCATTGCAACACGCTAACTTGCCTTCCTCTTTGTCACCATCCATAAGTACTGCCTGGGCCGCAGTAATAATAATAATAAATCATGAATACTTATTTATCGCAGATTAATAAGGGTTCAGTATATTTGAAAGAAAGATGTGAGGCAAATTTTTGGGCTAGTGGAGGAAAACGGTGAATGGAGAAGAAGATATAACCATGAACTCTATGATTTATATAATGAACCATATATTATAAAATGTATAAAGATCAGAAGGTTGGAGTGGACAGGACATGTGCTGCGTGCTAATGACAGAATGATAAAGAGGATATTGAATGCAATGCCAGAAGGAACCAGGAAAGTCGGAAGCCCAAAGCTAATGTGGGAAGATGGAGTGAGAGAGGATGTAAAGACAATTGGAATCAAGAATTGGAGGAGTTCAGCACTTAACAGGAAAGAATGGGGAAAACTTCAGAAGGCCAAAGCCTACAGAGGGCTGTCGTGCCAGTGATGAATATATACACTTATTTAGTCGCAGTAGTAATTAAACTAGCACAACCAGTCAAGGTATATGGTTTTTGGTTGAGATACTGATAGTGGAGATTTGACCTTCAAGTTTGCTTAGTGTGATTATGTGACTGTTATTAAATGGTCAGGTTATTGTGGATTGTGCACTGAGCTGTTGATCCATTCTCCTGCATCAGTCATCTCCTGCTCTCTGCAATGAACTGGACCCATAATAATTGGATACAATCTTGTTGATCGACTGAAAAATATTAAATTTCGATTACTAAGGCAAAACTAAACACGTAGTTCCATGAAGAAATAAATAGCTATTTACATAGACTATCCTACGAGATTTCTAAAAATTGCACAGCCGCTATTTTTAAGTTCTCATAAATTCCATTAAATTAGACATCAGAATATTAAGTCTCGAGAAAAATCAATTTAAATATTTAAATTTCGAGTCACCGCCATGTTGGTTTTGTATTCACCAGGTTATTGCATGATTCATAGGTGAACTTATTGCCAGTATCAACATACAAAATGTCAGTTTGATTGCTGTAATAGATTCGTAGATATTGAGAACTAAGTTTCATTGCGTTTGGATCATTAAATCGCGAGACTTTTTTTTTTAACTTTCAACTTTGCTTGGCCGCCATGTTCGTTTTGTAGTTAACCGGTTTTTGAAAGTCTCATAGATTAACTTCCAGTAGTGCCCTTTATCTCCGTACAAAATTTCAGGGTGATACCGGTAATAGTTTCAGAGATATAGAATACCGGTGAAATATTTCTCACAGCCGCCATCTTGAAGTTATATAAACAATTGAACGAAGTTAGATGTCGGTGCATTACAATGTGTATAAACATATACTGTTCCAAGTTTCATTGCGTTTGGTAGGTTAAATCGCGAGAAACGTCTATTTAAAAGTCGCAACTTTGCTTGGTCGCCATGTTGGTTTTGTAGTTACCAGGTTTTCAAAAGTCACATAGGTGAACTTTTAGTAGTTCCCTTTATCACCATACAACATTTCAGGGTGATATCCGTAATAGTTTCGGAGATATTGAATGCTGGTGAAATATTTCGCACAGCCGCCATGTTGGATTGGTGAGACGTAACAAAATTTAAAGGGCACGGTCGGGGTCATCCGGAATAATGCTCTGAACTTACCGAGTTTCATTGAAATCGCTCCAGCCATTTAGATTTTATTAGGGGGTGACACACACACGAATCACACACGCACACACACACAGACAAAAGGTGATCTCATAAGCCTATTTTTAGCCTACTTTTCACATTTTGAGGGTGATGTCTGTTACTGTTGCGGGGAATATAGAATGCCAGTGATATAGGCTATTGGTGAAACGTATTAAAACTTGAAAGGCACGGTCGAGTTCGGATGAGTTAGTAGTATGCACTTCCGAGTTCCATTGAAATCGCTTCGGCCGTTTAGATTTTTTAGGGACACACACATACGCGAGCACACACACAATCGATCAAAATGGGATCTCATAAGCATATTTTTATCTTAAATGAAAATAGGATAAAAATGGCTTCCAATGTGGTAAAGCCCTTGGGGAGTTCAGTTGAGCTGTCTGTCTGAGAGGTGGTCCTCTGGCGTCGCGATATGTTTTGGCAAGCATGTTTCTAGGTCAGCAAAATAATCAACAGCATAGCATACCTGCGAGAGTGAGAAGTGCTATGCGGGTCTATCGGTGATCATCTCGCTACCGTTCATACGGGCTCTGGAAGCAAGGTCGTCTGCGAATGTTTTCCCCAACAGTGCAAGTGCGAGTGCAAGGTAGTTGTTACATCATTAGGGACATGAACATCGTTGTCATCAACCCTGTGTACTTAGATGGAAAACCTAGGTTATGCTCTGTAAGGAACGCTTGTTTTGGTGAGAAGATTATGATGATGATGATGATGATAATTGTTATTTCAAGTGGCCTAACATCTAGATTATTGGCCCCTAATGGTTCAGATAAAATTGAAAGATGATGATAGCCTATTTAAAAAATAGAACTATACCCAACTACAAACTTACAACTAACTTACGTAGACTACTAGAAGAAGAAATGGATAAATAAAAAAGGAAACATTAGAATAAAAGACAGGAGGAAAAGAAATGCCCTAAATCCACGAAGAATCAGGATTAAGGGACTTGGAAGGAACGAGAGCCATGAAAGGCAGGTAGGAAAGGGAAAGAGGAGAGGGTCCTCCCCAGCTCAGGAATCCCTCCGGGTCGCCAACTCCAAAACTCGCCAGCCGTGAGTCCTTGACGATTTTCACTATCCAGAGTGTATCATAAGTGGTGGGGCTACAAACACCCTGTCTCCTTTCGGGCCTTGAGCAGAAGGCAGGAGATATCATGAAAAGAAAAGTAAGAGTTGACCCCTCGAAGAATGAGGGTATCAGGAAAGATGAGACAAGGGTCAATTAAGGCGGAAAACTGAAAGACTCTCTAGGCCTCGAATACCCTTATACCGTTGGCGTCGGAAGAAAACAAAAGTTGACCAAGGGAGGTCGACATGAAAGAATATAGAGAGAAACCCGGCACAAATGGAAGCAATACCGGACTCCCATGATCGCCAACTCACGTCCCACTGGTCGTGAGCCTTTTGGGTTGGGGGTGGGGGGTCGTGATCATAAGCCACGGGATCTCCTTATCACGTGGAAACCTAATCACCGGACGTGACATTCGCCATCACGCCCCTATCTGGCGAATTGGATGGCTGATAAAGGAACTCCCCTCACCAACGTACCAACAATGTTCCCTCAGGAGTTGCAATCTGATAGCGGGCATTGTTGTCCAAGACATTTGGCGTATTATGGTGAATCTGCAATAGATTGTATTTGTTGCCACACAATCCTTGTATGTTGTGGATGTTTCTTACGACCGAAAGCCCTTCCTGACATCAGTATATTCAGAGGAGTTGATGAGAGATGTGAGCAGGGCAAGGAGTTGGAAGGAAGCGGCTGTGGCTTATAGCAAGCACCGCCCCAGAATTTGCCTGGATCTGAAAATGGAAAGCAATGGTGGTGTTGTCTTCGAGTCCAGTGATAGCCTGGTCTCATAGCTCCAGTAGCTACCTACATGAGGGGAATTTGAGTCTCTTCGTGCTGGGGACTGCAACGAGTCCGGCCATGAACAAACACTCCTCAAAGGGCAAGAAGGTCATAAAAGTGCACTAGTGCGTATTTAAAGCCTGCACGTGCTTCATTCAGAAGCCATTAGAGAAAGGAAACTGAACGAGCAATCATAAATGTCATGGGTAATGGTGATACATGTAGAATATCTATTTCAGAGTAACCGGCTAAATAATGCACCGTACTCTGCAAAGTTCTTTGCTCTTTTAAAATGCAGTCGATCATTTCTTAATAATCAATGTAAGTTAAGTCGCAAGTAACGCTTCATGAGGACTCCATCGTCCATAATATCCGTTGTAGTTGTTTCAATAAGGGGCTTTGCAACTTTCTGGTCATGCATGATGATGATATGATGATAATTGTTGTTTAAAGGGATCTAGCATCTAGGTTTGGGTCATAGTGGAAGATGCTGGTTGGTTGGTTCCTTAGTTTAGGGGCTGCGACAACGCGGTCATGTAGCCCCGAGTACTTTGGGTGTGTGTAGAATCTGTCTGATAACCGGTGTTAATTGTGATGACTGTATTAGTGTGTATATCTGTTTTAATTCATGTAAGGACTGCAGACATTCAATTTTTCCAAGTAGTTCCTAATTTTGCCGCCAAGCGCCTCCGTTAACGACCAACTAGTTCAGAACTTAGTTACCAGATGCCACCGCAGTCGGCTCTTGACGACGAACGTAGGAACCTAAGAACGTTAGTCAAATGTTTAATCTATATATAATTTAGCTTCACACAGGTAATTAGTGGAAGGTTCTTTAACATGCCATAAATCTATGACATGGGACCGCCGGCTTCACTTCCCATCCGAAGGAAGGCATACTGAGGGATTTTTAACGTTTTTAAAAAATCCGACGACTTCGAACGGGTTTGAACCCGCGACCTGTCTGTCTGTCTGTCTGTCAAGCTGTGTGTGTGTGTGTGTATGTGTGTGTGTCCTATTAACTCCTAAACGGCTGCTGCTATCAAAACCAAATTTGGTATGAGTAAAGATCTATACCTCAATATCTAAAGACCATATTTGAATATGACATCAGTGCTACCAACTGCTGAAAAACCGCAATTGAAATTTGATCTCCATGTTGGATATCTTGGAAGGTATGCATGGGAGCTGTTGCAAAATTGGCACACATATAGATAATAATATTTCAGTTGAATTTCCAGGAGGCCATACATGGCAGTGTTGCCAAAAAGATTCTAAGCCTGCTGGTAGGTCCAATTTTTTAATGCATATAACTTCTACACTATCAATTGGATTTCTACCAAATTTCGTATGTACTATGTGTACATAAACAGATATGACTGAGCGTATTCTTTAGAGCCATCAGGGCTACCAACGGTTAATAAATGCTCTCTCTATTTTTTTCATCCAAATACCAATATAATAGAAAGTATGACAGCCGAAAACATTAAACTATGCACACGTATAGTACCTGGCATTGTAGATTAATTTGGAGTAACTAATATACGTCAGTGCTACCAACATGATTCTGAGCCTGCTGATAGGACCAATTTTTAAATAAATGTAACTTATTTACTATCAATTGGATTTCAATCAAATTTCGTATGTGCTATGTGTGCCATAACAGATATGACTATGCGTATTCTTAAGAGCAACAAGGGCTGCCAACTATTAAGAAATACTGTCTCTATTTTTACCCTAATATTAATATATCAGAAAGTATGCAAGCCAACAGCTCTAAACTTTGCACACGTATAGTACTTGACATTCTAGATTAATTTGGAGTAACTAATAAACGTCAGTCCTGCCAACCTGATTCTAAGCCTGCTGATAGGTCCAATTTTAAAATACATGTAACTTCTTTACTAACAAATGGATTTCATCCAAAATTGGCACTGCAATCTATACTAATATAATAAAGCTGAAGAGTTTGTTTGCGTGTTTAAACGCGCTAATCTCTGGAACTACCAGTCGGATTCGAAAAATTCCTTTTGTATTTGATAGCCAGATTCAAGAGGAATAGTTTAGGCTATGTAGCATTAAGCTATACCCCTCAGGTAACCTTAAAGATTGATTTTTGTTCATTAAGTCGGAAGAACAAGTGCTCCCGAGCAGCTTTAATAATACCTAAGTCTATTGTTGCCTGGCAAATTGGGCTGCATCACGTCGCCCCTACCAGTGTTCTGGTGCAGAATTACGAGCCACTTATAAATTGCAGTCACGGGGAGTAATTGGTGCAAAAATATTTCTTATGCCCCTTAAAACAGTTATCATCATGACAATAGTATGCCTCTGTATAAGGACGATGGTATTGGTGCAGTGTACTGAGGTTATCAGCTGCAATAAGCGTTGGTGCTCTCCGATCCTTATCCTTGAGCGCTCCACGTCTGTAGTAGTATTCATTATCATCCATAAAACAAATAAATCCACCAGGCGAAGCCGAGCACTACTGCTAGTAGATCATAATTTTTCAAATTATCCCTGACCAACACATGCATGGCATTGTTGTCAACGTGATTTACGCGCGCTGATAGATCCAATGTCTAACTGCATGTAACGTCCATGCTATCAATTGGACTTCAACCAAATATTGTATTCTGTACCTTAAGAGATGGAACTAAGAATATATTCAATCACCAGGGCTGTCAACTGTAGTGCTATATTAGGCTAGGCTATGTCAGGTATATTTCGAATTAATTAGAAATTTCGATATTACCAACCTAATTTCCTCATTATTCCAGATAGGTCCATATAGATTAATCATTGGCATGAATCTTAAATGTTAAGAAAAGTAGGCTCTTTAGTTCGTCACGGAACTTCTTGTTATAATTTATGAATCTGCCCTTTAAAATTGTGTGTAATAGATACCATAATTTTTATTTACACTTGAGCTTAAAATGAGATATTCATCATGTGTGGAAAGTTTTAACTGCAGTTTTCTCAGTTCCATTTCTTTTAATGTATGTTCCTTTCTCTAGGCGACTATTTATCACGGAGCTGTGAAGTTTTCACTATAAATTTGTCTCATAACCCCCGGCACTACAGCTCATTAAGGGCCTAGGCCTACGAAGCCATTTGGCCTGCAGATATTGGGGTGACGCGTGATCTGCGCATCGGGTCCCCTCGGCCATTAATCTTGGTTTTCGTGATCGGGGCGCTGCCTCATTGTCAGACAGCTACTCAATTGCCCTCGCCAGGGTGAGTGCACACGGTTCCAACCCTCACGTCAGTTTCTAAAATCCCTGACGTAGCCGGGAATCGAAATCGGGGCCTCCGGGTGAGAGGCAGGCGCGCTACCCCAACACCACGGGGCCGGCATAAAATTTGTTTCATAGTGGTTTATATTTTAATGGAGAAGTTTCCTTGTTTAAAGTAAAACTGTTTGGGTTTTGGCTGTTTATTTTAAAAAAAGTATTTACATATTTTGACAGCCAAAAAAATAATTTCTGCCTCCCCTGAAATCCAATGTAAACAAGATGTTCAGTAAAGAACATATAGCCTACTTTCTCCCAATGCATGGATATAGTTATAACTCTTTGTCCTTTTCAATGAGTATAATTGAATGTTGGTTGTAGTAGCTTGTTGAAATACAACGTGATATACGGATATTATACGTTGAATGATTGAATCTTCACGTGAATTATATATACACACACTAATACAGCCATCACAATAACACAGGTTATCTGACAAAATTTAACACTCACTCAAGTACACGGGGCTAAATGACCATGATGTCCATGCATTTCAAATGAAAATACAACAACAGCTTCCTACCCAAATCTTTCCTCGTATAAAAATACACACACTAGTAAGCCTACAGACATCACAGTGACACAGGTTATCAGACAACTTCTACACACACCCAAGTACATGGGGCTACAAGACCATGATGCAGCAAAGACCCTAAAGAATCAACAACAAAAACACCAACTATAGACTCTACCGCGGATCAAGGAAAACGAATTTTAATCGCTGTAGTCGAGTGTTGAAATATGTAGTGTTATAAGTATATATATAATATTGTCGATTGCAAATACACACTATTATGCTTAACAGTATAACGTGTGAGTTGTTATAAAATAATAAATGCAAAAACATCAAGTAAAAAATTTTGAACCTGCTTGGATTTAATCCACGAACCTCTAGACTAATAGTCTAGGACTCTACAACTACGCTACACACGCCCAGTATTATCACTAGGTTAACAACTGGTTTAGTATAACAGCATTACACATTTTGTCTTGGAATGAACGATTTCATTAGAGTTTTCTGCCAGTTTTATAAACCATTTGATACTAAATATGTATTATTTTGTTCATTACATGCTTGAAAGGATATAAAGTTACGAAGTTACTGAAACATGGACTTGCGAGCAAACAATAGCCTCCATTTTAACCCAACGGGACGGCACGGCCCAGCACGATACGGCACGGTCAACCTGATCTGTTAGTCACTACTACGGTTACATATTCTACCTAGGTATTATAAAATGCTAATATCCTACCGGTCACCTCCCTGAGGACAGTTTAAACCTCCCTATGTACGCTGAGCGTATTTGGTGAGGTCAGGTCTTGTTGAATCGTAAGTTACGGTTAGGTTATAATACTTGCATGATTCATACATCCGGCATCTTGAAACTCTTTGGCTGATGACCTTGTAGTTTGGGGAAAAGACGCTTCCCACATTAAGGTAGGTATATTGTTGCAAAATTTGATAGAGATCAGATAATTAGGTTAGTCGTAATTTGATTTAAGCTCAGAACATCTGGGTGGGCGCCATTCCTTTTTTGTTATGATGGCGGCAATATACAACGTGACACTGAGTTGTACTTGGCTAGTGCTACCTCTGTCTCAAAAGTGGTTCGATTTGGTTTCTTTGTGTTTGAATTGATGGGGATAATCGATATGCACACATACACGGCCGCCATTTTCAAACTATTCGGCTGATGACCTTGTAGTTTCGTCAAACGACGCTTCCCAAATGAAGGTATGTTGCTGCAAAATTTGGTAGATATCAGATGATTAGGTTAGTCGTAATTTGATTGAACCTTTGATCATTTGGGTGGCTGCCATTATGTTTCCGTCAAGTTACCGGCGATATCAAACATGACACTGAGGTGCCCTGTGCTAGTGCTACCTCTGTACCAAATTTCATTCAATTCGGTTTCGTCATGTTTGAATTCATAGGGAGGGGGGACGGGGACGGACAGATATACACACTCACCCACACATAGACAGCCGACAACGTTAGGCCCGTGTAAATCTCAGAAAATTGAAAGTAGACTAGAAACGTTCTATTAATATGCCAAGTAAGGTTTGATTGAAATGTGACATAAATTTCATTATCGCCCCTTTATTAGATTCTGAGGAAAAGGAACATGAATTAAATAGATTTAACATTGGTAAGAGTGCGGCTTCGATGGCGTAGTCGGTAGCATGCTGAGCTTCTGCGCCCAAGATCGAGGGTTCAAA
Organism: Meconema thalassinum; assembly: GCA_946902985.2. Classification (NCBI taxonomy): domain Eukaryota; kingdom Metazoa; phylum Arthropoda; class Insecta; order Orthoptera; family Tettigoniidae; genus Meconema; species Meconema thalassinum. The sequence continues at coordinate 346,397,009 of OX336392.1, forward strand.
CCCGGCCGAAGTCGTCGGATTTTTAAGAGCGTTAAAAATCCCTCAGTATGCCTTCCTTCAGAGGGGAAATAAAGCCAGCGGTCCCATGTCATAGATGTATGGCATGTTAAAGAACTTTCAACTAATTACACCTGTGTGAAGCTAAATTATATAGGTTAAGAATGTAAACAACGCTCTTAGGTCCCTACGTTCGTTGCTAGGAGCCGACTGCGGTGGCGTCTAGTAGCTAAGTTCTGAACTAGTAGCCGTTGACAGTGGCGTTTGGCGGCAAAAGTAGGAACTATTTGAAAAATTCAAAGTCTGCAGTCCTTACTTGAATTTAAAAAAAAACAGATAACACACAATTAACACCGGTTATCAGACAGATTCTACACACACCCATATTACACGGGGCTACATGACCGCGTTGTCGCAGCCCCTAAACTGAGGAACCAACCAACATTGGTAAGATGGCGTTTCCGTATTCCCTCAAAGGAGTCAGGCCTCACCACTTACGGTGCACCCTGGATGGTGTTACACCCTCAAGGGCTCACGGCTCTGCAGTCGACGACCTAGAGGGATCCTGAGCTGAGTCCAGTTATTCCCCTTTCTCCGTTGTCTTCAGGGTGAACTCTCGCTTCTTTCCCTTTCCTGTCTGCTTTACATGACTCTCTTTCCTTACAAGTCCCTCAGTCCTCATTTTTTCAAGGTTTGAGGGCATTTCTTTTCTCTGTCTCTTATTTCCCTTGTTCCTGTTTTGCCCATTTCTTCTTCTAGTGTATAATTTAGATGTGAGTAACTAATTAGTTGTATTCGTAGTAGGTAGTTTACATTTTCATATTGATTTTCGTTCTCAAAAAATCAATTAGGGGACTATAACTTAAATGTTAGGCTCGTTAAAACATCGTCATCAAGTACACGAGGCCAATGATCACGATGATCCAAGCCTTTTAAACGAAACAACAACAACAACAACAATAGCAAGTGTCGGTAGTGTGTGCTGTTCATGACCCAGTAACACACTTGCCTCTCGTTTCTTTGTGTCTATATAACAACAAAGTATGATTTAGTAGACAAGAAATTGGCTGTTCCTTTGTCGCACTCGGCTTTCTGCTGTGGCAAGGCCGAGTGGAATTTGAGCCTCAACGCTTGCCGGGTACAGTCTTAGTGCCAAGTACAAAGAGTCTATATTCAGTGGAACATATATTTTAAGTATAAGATGGTGATCATAATTTTTATTTAAGGGGCCTAACATCTAGGTTATCGTCCCTTTAAAGAAATTAAATGCTATGAAATGAAAGGTTGAAGAAAAAACAGCCCACTGTCAGGGGATAAAAACGAAAATGGTTTGTATAAAACAGACAGTGAGTCCTAACATGAATAAAATGAAAGGATGAAGAAAAAACTCGTGGATAATAATAAACAATAAAACAAATAGGGCATTTTGAACAATAAAAATTGATATGAACACAATAAAAACAGACTAAACCAAAACTTAAAGTCTTAAACTATATTAAAACTTAGAAAAGTAGCCACTATTTTAAAACTCTCCCTCATGAAGAGGATGACGAGGTCTACTGTCGGCCCATCATCACGTAGAACAAGGGTGTTAGGCAGTTTGAGACTACTTTGCAGAGCGGCCAGGTCCACACACTCCAAAAGAATGTGTGCCACGGTAATGCTTCTCTCTTTAAGTTTGTTTATCCCTATATATCCCTATATATATAAAATTGTACTTTTGTCCTTCTGTCTGTCTATCTGACTGTCTGTTCCTCCATCAATTGAAAAAACTCCATGAGTGTGCTACGGTTAACGTGAGTGCCGCAAGTACACATAAGTGTAGATTGTAAGGAAGATTTCCATACCTTCGTAGTCTCCTTGATGGCCGCCAGTCAGTTGCGCTTCCTCCAAATGCGACATATGAGGGAAAAATCACCAGATACTGTTCACGGGGAGTTATCGAAATACATTGCTCCAAATATACTGTAGCCTATTATTATCTACCCATTGTTTCTACTGGGTCAAGTATGAGATTATCTCAATGGCATTTATTGTTTACAGCCAGATGTTCTTACTACAACAACTAACCACTAGCATCTAACTTACAAACTAGAGGAAGAAATGAACGAAATACCGGTAGGAACAAGGTAAATAAAAGACAGGGAAAGGAAATGCCCTCAACCCTCGAAGAATGAGGATAGAGGGACCGGGACGAAAGAAGAGCCATAAAAGGCAATGGATAAGGGGAAAAACTGAACCAACTTCATAAATCCCTCGGGATCGCGAACTCCCAAGTTTACCAACCGTGAGCCCTTGAGGGTGTAGCACTATCCAGTGGCTCCTTTAGGGCCATGTGCAGAAGGCAGGAGATACCATGAAAAGAAAAATAAGAGGTCTGACCTCTCAAAGAATGCGGGATCAGGAAAGAAGAGACAAGGGCCAATTTAGGCGGGAAATTGAAAGACACCCTAGGCCTCGGATACCCTAATGCCGTCGGGGTCGGAAGAGAACAAAATTTGACCAAGGAAGGTCAATAGAATAGATGATAGAGAGGAGCCCGGCACAGGTAAGTGGAAGCAATACCGGACTCAACTGGAGTTCATGGTCACCAACCTACGCCCCAGAAGTTGTGACCCCCTGGGGGATATTAGGGTCGGGGACAAGATAGGTGCCCCAGGATTTGAAATAAATAAATTTGAAATAAATTTTCTAAAAAGAATGTGGAAAATCCCGGGGAAAACCACGCTTAGAATAGGCGTTGTAAGCACCAGGATTCGAACCTGCGATCTCCGGATTTACAGTAGCTCCCGATCGCGGTCGTGGTGAGCGATTTAACACTCGCAACTGCGCCATGGGGTAAAGTGAAAGAAATTGCTCAACTGAGAGCCCTTGGTCGCCAACCCACGCCTCACTATTTGAGACCCCTGACGAGGGAGTGGGGGTTGGACATGGGCGCCCATACGGGGGGGGGCAGGGGGGGGGGCCATGCCCCCCCCCCTGGATCCTTGAAAAATAAAACGATATGAAAATCAGACTGAGAACATACCTTTTTTTTTTTTTTTTTTGCAAAAGTGCTTACAGTATTCTAATTAATTTGTACTAAATATAAATACTTCAGATATTTAACATTCCGACAGGCCAAACATTAAATACTGTATAATGGCAGTGGAAGCATTAAGCCTGTCTGGCACACGTCAGAAATCTGAATTTTTTAAAATTACAATATTTGCTGAAGAATAGGTTTGCTTCAATTAGTGAAACACTCATTCGTTCTCTACATAGTCTATTACGTAATGGTGCTCGATCAGGCGCAATTTGCCTCGCATATCACTTTTGCAACAACAGCAAATGTGTAGAAGGGTCACTGACAAACTGGCCGATATGGACTTGAATGTCATGTGGAAAGACGTAACTACTGAAAGGTAGTTGACGAATATGTTGACGAATATGAGATAAGATCAGTAGCACCCACCGGAAGGTTAAAATCATCCTACATATTATGTAAGTTATGCAATAGTTCTGGTGCGCTTTCGCTTTAAATTAGACACTTGAGTAATATTACAAAGTAATATTGTAATTTATATGCGCGTAGCCTACATTCCATTCGTGTGTATTGTGTTCACTATGAACGGCCGCCTAGACTGTGTCTGTGTGCTGACAGTAGTATTTATTAATTTTGTGTGCTTCGTCTACGAATGGATTTATATTTCATTTAAAGGTAAGTAATGTAATCTTATCTTATTATATATAATCCAAAAAGGAGGTACTCACTCGTTAATCATCGTATCTTTGTAACCACAAGGGCTGTGAAACTGAAATTGTGCATGTTGATTACTGTCAGTTTGTGGGTGCTCACTAAGAATTGTTCTTAGAATACTCAAGCTTTAAGTGGGTCTGTTCGGCCATTTGGTACTCATGCATGGGTTAATATCGTGGACGCCCTTAGGGGGACTGGATTTCCGAGAATGTTGAAATAAGATTGTTCATTGTCACACCAAACTTTGGGTGTGATGAACCCATCGTACAAATAGCCTAAATATGATAGTGTGCGAGTCGAGGCCTCGGATGGAGGTCCTTGATTCACGCCCCGACCCAGATCACTGGAACCGGGAAAAGAAGAAGAAGATTGTCACACCAGTTTATTTCTTAAATGGAAGTTGCAAATAGTCAACTGACAACTGTTACAACAACAAAAGTCTGTAATGTTGCTGACGTAATATGTATTTACAATTTTTAAATAAAAATATGGTTCTAATGATGCCATGCACTCTTGTCACCAATGGATGATGATGATGATGATAATTGATGTTTAAAGGGGCCTAACATCTAGGTAAGGTCCAAATTTCAATACGGTTATGCCTAGTGTTAAATACCGTGTGTTTCCCCATCACTACCTTGAGTGGCTACTACTTTTGCCACCTCACTACGGCAGTGTCGATATGAAAAGCACGTTCTGGAGATATTTTTAGACATTGCAACATCGCTAGCGTTTCTTAACCCCTAAAATAAGCTTTTCTATGCTGACTAGTAAAACACTGGTCCTGTAAGGTCGTGCTTACAATAGCTTACAATATTGGATAATATACTGTATTCAGACCCGTATTGACAAGGGGACAAACTTGCAACTGCCAAGGGACGGAAAAATTTCTGGAAAACTGTACAAAACTGCTTGGTCATTAAGCGTCAAGTTGATTTAATTTAAAGCCATCCACAAGGGAATATACCGTACTTTGGCATTGTTGATTATTTAAAGACATAAATAAAAGGATCGTCTTAGTCACCTTGGTGTTCTTGCTGTTGATCTGACTTGAATGTGAAATTGTACCAGTGAGGAAATTCCAAACTTGTTACCGGTATTTAAATAATTGTTTTTGCACATTGATTGTGTATGATATATGTTAAAATTTTAAGTACATTCTTTGTATTATTATTTTTAAAAATTTGTAATTTCAGCAAACGCATATTTATAGTGTATGCCACTCATAGTTAAATACACACATTCAGGCGAAGAAACAGCCTCATATGTTATGGAAACTTTGTAACTGCTCGGCTTCACGGGTTGCGTGAGGGTTAAACACCTGTACGGTATGAGCAACAGCAATAAACATTCACTCTTAACTACACTGGTTACCTCATACATAAAAGCACTATATATTTGGTAAAATTTACAATATATTCTGATACCAGACATGAAATACACTTCGCAGGATCCTCGTCGTACAGACTATCTAAAACTCACTATCATATTCACACAGGCACACTTATGACATATTGATGGGGTGACTGGTACGTACAGGCGTTGACTTCAGCAGTGACGACTTAACTCTACCGATTCGGGGGTTAGTTGCTCCCAGAGAATCACTCCTACTTACTCGCAGCACAATTACTGTATATTTCACACGCAAGCCTCTCAACTATGAATATTATGTACATTATTACTTTGATGGTCAGCATCCAACGATTTATCTAGTTTCATGGGTCTGATTATACAAAGATGCTTTAAATCCGTGTGTTGGATTATCGCATCTAGTCCGCTCCTGAGTTTACTAATACATAGCATATTTTACTAGTATTTGTCGTATAACAATTTACCGCTATGGTCTCAGAATTTCGGTATACAGACGTTAGTTTACAATACTTCATGCGATTCGAGACAAACAATCTAGACTATTTGTTTGAAACTAGGCTCATAATTCCATTGAGAATGTATAGCCAGCAACTCAGTAATTGCACATCGAACACCAACTTGTGATCGTCTGAAATACCTTCCTTCTCCACCAAAAACACACAAGTCCAAAATACAAGTTCCACTCCCTCACGGAGTCTTACCAAGAGTACGAACCATTCCACACGGAGTCGAAAGGATGCGTACACCTCCCTACACGCGGTCCAAAGAATGATTACTACTCCCCACGGAGTCCTAAGGATGAGTCGCCCTCACAGCTTCGTCAAGTCTAATAACATTCATCTCCCCTCCACAAATCACTGGCCTACCTGGCTTCCCTCACGGGTCCAGCCAATCAAAACAAAACATTACCGTATAAGGAGTTCCTTCTTGGTCTTCAAAATACCCTAGACACACCCCTATCACAGGGTTGCCAAGCGTCCAACCTGCATGAGTGATCATGCACTTGAGCTTGCGAGAGAAAAACCCAGGCGACAACAAGCCTACTTCCTGGTTCTTGCACACAATTCAAGACTCTCTGACTGAAGATTATTCCAATGTTAAAATATTCACATATAACTAGACTCAGATCCTGCCAATTGCAATCCCTTAAAACCTAAACAAATTAATCGGAAATAAATCACATGATATTATACACTTCATTACATAATTATAAAATATAATAAGGCATCAAATAAAAATATGAGGACGATTATGAAAATCGTACGTCCCGAAAGTAAGGGTTCGATCCCTTGTGACCGGGGAAGGTTACAACTTTAATAAATCTGCATATTCCAAGTCGGGGGCAGCAACGTAAATCCATCGTGGCATGCATTGTAAGAAAGGACAGAATGTAGTAATTTGATCTTTAAGCCCATCTGTGTAGTTGAGTACCTCAATTTAAGCTCCACGATGACGACTGGTTACCTAAATATTCGAAATTTGATTGCCGACGCTGACAGCAGCTATCCCAAGTAGGCCTACGATATTTTCAACACTACCTTCAGTGAAATACCACGTACGTATCATGTTTCATGTTCCGGGGCACTCATCTCAAAACTTCGCTATCGGTACTCTGAAATAACATTACTTATACACATTCGCCTAATGACACATTATTACATAACCCGGAATTTCACTCAGAGTCAAGTACAAGGGGTGAGGTTTAAACCTGTTTGCATTTACAACAATGCCAATTATTGAATATTAAAAGGTGTGTGAGGGGGGGGGGTGACAGGTAGGTAATGAAACGAAAATATTTACTTGGCCCCCCTCTGGAAATAATCCTATGGGCGCCCATGGGTTGGATCACTGGTGTGTCTCATTATTCTATGAATTTAATGACATTAAGAACGCGATACTCATGTAGATTACCCTTAAAATCACCATCATCATTATTATTCCAATTCAGTGCACTCACTTTCCCTTTACTTACTCTGGTGGGTTTTCTATTAATATCTAGGCATTACCTCTAACTCAATTGCTTATTCCTCAATTAACTGGAGTGCCACAGAGAAGGCACACACAGTACATCAAAGATATCACTTGAATGAATCCAATAATTTCCTCTTCATCTCCTCATTCAAACCAGGACGTTCACAACACCTCTTACAAGATATTTGACTCTGTAACTTCTAATTACAGAGCTGAGCATCAATTTCAAAAGTTTTATGGAAGTTTTCATAACTTAATTTCGTTTACACCATTAATATTCCTTCTTCCTCGAAGTTACCTCTTGTATATCTTTCAACAGCGATGAATAAGAAGTGTATTTGGCAAAAGTTATTCCTCAAGTTATAACCTAAACATGACAGTTAATGGTCTTCCTCCTCGTTCCCCACTTCGGCTAATAACTTCAGTCGAAACAAGAAAAAGATAAACTTCTACTTCAATTTGAATTTAAAATTGAGCTACCTGTCGTTGAGAGAAAGGTGGAATCACGGAACAAATAAGAGCCTTAATGACTAATTATAGACCCTAAAGATGATGATGGTAATTGTAGCTTTTAGGGGCCTAAATCCAGGTTATCGATCCCAATTATATAGTTGACAATAAAAAAAACATTAAGTAAAAAACTACAGCGAAAACTGATGATGATAATTGTTGTTTTAAGGGGCCTAACATCTAGGTTATCGACCCCTAATGAAATGATATGGAATGAAATAATCAAGTAAAATACATAATAATAATAATAATAATAATTTTATTGGTTTTACATCCCTTATAACTACTGAGGCATTTTGAAATGCAGGTTGCTGGAATTTTGCCCGGAAGGAGATCTTTAACGTGCCAGTAAATCTACTGACACGGCTCCCTCACATTTGCGCACCCTCAAATGCCAGCTGACTGCGCACTCAGCCTCGAGAGGCAAAACTGAAGAGAGACGGGTTCTATTCCTTCCTCAGCCATCCTGGAAATGGTTTTCCGTGGTTTCCCACTTTTACTCCAAGCAAATGTCGGCATGGTATCTAACTCAAGGCCATAGTCGTATCCTGCCCGAATCCTACTTCAATTACAAATGCACACACTAGTGCAGACATAGCAGTGACACAGGTTATCAGACAAATTATACACACACCCAAGTACACAATGATACATGACCACGATGTCGAAAAGCCCCTTAAAGAATCAACAACAACATTAAACTATATTAAAACTTTAAAAAGGTCCCGTAACCATCCTCCCTCAGACTATAAAACTAACCAATCACTTACGCTAGAAGAAGAAAATGGCCCAAATAAACCACTGCTACGAGAACAGATCCCACATAGCTCAAGCATCCAGCTAAGTTAATAATCCATTCCAATTTAACGCCAACCTGACCATGTGGGGTTACACCTAGGATAAAAAGCTGGTTCATCAGTGGGCTCTTGGTGTCCCCATCCAGACCCCCACAGGAGAAATAAAAGCTCAAGCTGCCATAACCTCCCTACGAAAGCCTCCTAAAAGATGGTATATTGGCTTTCACGGCCAGTGAATTAAATGTCAGTAATTCTTCCAGGTTTGCGCCGGGCGGGGACACCGAGAGCCCGCTGATGAGCCAGCTTGGTGTCCTAGGCGAAACCCCACACAAGACACGGCACACACCTAGAAGATTGTTCAGTTTTAACAAACCTGACCATTCACTAACAGGCGGCTTCGGTGGCGTAGTTGGTAGCATAATGAGCTTCTATGCCCAGGATCGCGGGTTCAAACCCGGCCGAAGTCGTCGAATCTTTTAAGAGCGTTAAAAATCTCTCAGTATACCTTCCTTCCGAGGGGAAGTAAAGCCGGCGGGCCCATTTCATAGGTTTATGACATGTATATGAACCTTCCACTAATTATACTTGGGTGAAACTAAATTATAGGTTAGATTTGACTAACGCTTTTAGGTTCCAACGTTCGTCACCAGGAGCCAACTTGGTGGCATGTAGTAACCAAGTTCAGAACTAGTTGTCGTAGGCGGTGGCGTTTGGTAGCAAAAGTAGGAACTACTTGAAAATTGAATGTCTGCAGTCCTTATTGAATTAAAAACAGATAACACACACTAATAGAGCCATGACAATAAACACCGGTTATCAGACAGATTTTACACACAACCAAAGTGCACGAGGCTACGTGACCGCGTTGTTGCAGCCCCTAAACTGAGGAACCAACCAACAAGCCAAATGTACAAAATATTGTAAGATTCTCCAAGTGATATTTAAAATGTCTGTCTCAAAGTTAAACCAAATTAAAATACACGCATTAGTGCAGGCAATATCTGAGACAACATTCACATTCACTAAGTTTATGGAGCTGATGTCCTCATTATTCCTAGCTCTTGAACAAAACAATATAAGTACACTGTTTCATGATGTAATAATGTACTGTTTTCCTTCTGTTACAGCCCGTCGTTGGACGAAATCCGTAGCTGGGGCAAGTCGTTCGACAAACTCATGAGAAGTTCAGGTAAGTGTATCATTAAGTTTGCTCTCCTTATTGCTCGTAAAGTGACTCAATCTGTGTGTCGTCTTCAACGGTTTTATAGTTTAATTATACATATGAATTGCAGCCAATGGCCATAGCTGTGTATATTTGATTAAACGTTCGAGGGCTCCTAACAAGTTAATTTCAAGTTTTACAGTGTAAGGGGACCGATACAGTAACCCACCTTCAAAATTTTGAATTTTCAATGTATTTAGGCTTATGTATTGGTTAATTTCGGTGAATGAATTATTTAAATATCTACAATAGTTTAGGAGTTATGATTTAAAATGCTAGACATTGCATAGGCTATTTAAAGAGCTCTGCGGTACTTTCGGTTCATTTTCTCAAAACTATATTTTTCAAATCCGCTTTACTTGTAACTCCTAAATTATGCATTGTATTAAAATGATACTTTTCTATAATGTTCTAAGTGTTAGAGACTACAAAACTGACCAAAATTGTGTTTCTAGAGTTGATAATTATTGGGATAAAAAACTATTTACATCCCAAAAGTTGACCAAAATATGCAATTTTTAAGTAACAACAAATTGAAATAACCAAAGCCTGCTTCCAGTCAACCGACCGGGTCAGGTAATGAAATGAATGAAGCTTCCATCTAGCAGCGAGAATATGAACTGTGCCGGCTGCCGAAGCCTGTCGCACTCCCCTGGGGCAATGATTATATGAATGACAGATGAAATGAAATGATAGTGGAGAGTGTTGCTGGAATGAAATTGTGACAGGGAAAACCGGAATACCCGGAGAAAAACCTGTCTGCCTCCGGTTTGTCCAGCACAAATCTCACATGGAGTGACCGGGATTTGAACCACGGACCCAGCGGTGAGAGGAAGGCGTGCTGCCGCCTAAGCCACGGAGGCTTTTAAGTAACACAAAATTAAAAATACTAATTTTGAACATATAATTCTGGAAGTGGTCAGATTTGTAGCTGTAACTTTTAACAGTACATTAAAAAAAGCAAAACACTGATATATTGATAAATGGTCCAACTATGAATAAAACGCTGAGTACCGATACGCAAACAGCCGCCATTTTGAATAATTAACTAGCGAGTTTGATAATGCTAAAATCAATTCTCAGATATGTGCTTACTAGTAAATACATAGGATGCTTTATTTAGAAAGTTTCATTGCTATACATATATTAGGAGCTGAGATAAAAGTTATTTAAAATGCCAAAATTTGATGGTGGTTTACTGCACCGGTCCACTTAAAAGTACTTTAGGGCAGCCCAAGTTTCTGACGATTGAGTATTCATTGAGTTATTAGCGTACCTTTCGCAGGTTTGAAAAAAATGGAAAAGATTAGGATTATGACAACAATCGGCGTAAGCAATCTAGGCTAGGATTGGGAAGGCGACGATCATGAGTTAGGGAGTTAGAAGGTGCGGATTGTACCGATATCTTCCAAATCGTCACAATAGTACAGGCAAAATCCTGAGTTTCGTCAAATGTTAACGCAAATATATGTAGGCCTATTTATTAAGTTTGTATAAACAAATAAACAAATGATGATAATTGTCGTTTTAACCTGCTTAACATCTAGGTTATCGGCCCCTAATGGTTTGGACGATCATGAAAAATGAAAATGAACCTATAATTAAAACTAACTACAGCTTACAAACTAGAAGAAGAAAAGGAAAAGAAAAGAAGAGTAAGGGAAATAAAAGAAAGGGTAAATAAATGCCCTCAACCCTCGAAGAATGAGCATTGAGGGACTTAGAAGCCATGAAAAGCAGATAGGAAAGAGAAAGAGGAGCTGTGAGCCCTTGAGGGTGTAGCACTATCCATGGTGCACCAGAAGTGGTGGGGCTACGTACACCCTGCCTCCTTTAGGACCTTGAGCAGAAGGCAGGAGATATAATGAATATAGAAAGAAGGCTGATCCCTCGAAGAATGCGGGATCAGGAAAGTTGTTACAAGGACCAATTTAGGCGGGAAAGGAAAAGACTCCCTAGGCCTCGGATACCCTACCGTCGAGGTCTGAAGAGAACAAGAGTTGACCAAGAGAGGTCGACAGGAAGGAAGGTGGTGAGGAGCCCGGCACAAGTAAGTGGAAGCAATGCCGGACTCATCTGGGGTCCCGTGGTCGCCAACCCACGTCCCACTAGATGTGAGCTCCTGGGGGGAAATCGCATCCAGCCTGCATAACAGAGAATCTAGGCGGGTGGTGTGCACACATGGGACGCTTACAAGTAACCTATAATAACGTTTCTGTTCGACGATGTCAATATGTAAATAATATATGTCAGAAAACTGTATCATAATGGGTGTCATTCAAGTACTACTTTTCATCATAACACTGTTTTTCCAACCACAGTGCTCAATATTTTCATTCATTGACCAATTAGGTATGGATAGCGTCTGACATGTACTGAAAATCCAACCTGTCGGACATGAATGACATGATTTGAAAGTTGACAATGAGGCCTATATTTGATCAACCATTGCATAAACAAACTGTGCAATATTGCAAAAGAAATAGCACTGTACCTTAATATCCGCAACTCCAATTTCTACACATTCGTAAGTTTTCGCTGTCAATTTTAGTGAATGCAGTTGTTGACATAAACACACCATAACGTCATGGAGGAAGCAGGTCTATGACATTAGTTCCACGGAAATTATAATCCTGTTCCCTGTTCAGTAAGTGGATTTCTTTTGCGAAACTTTTCCGCCAGATACCGTTACTGTTCTCTTTGGGACTAAATTGATTTGCCTTCCGTTGACATACTTTACAAATCGAATTTGAAGAATAATTAGTTCATAATACGATACATTTTAATTTTAAAGCGTTTGTAACAGCATTTTTTAATTCTTATTTTTATTTTTATCTGTGCGCTATCTGTTGGTGCAACTTCAGGATAAAATATGTTTCAAAGCTTTGGGATCCGTTATTGGGTACAGATCAAATGCTGAGCCCACACAATTCTCAAGAAGAAGAAGTCAACCGACAGAATATTTACAGATATTTATGAATATTTATGTTAGAACATATAATAAAGTTATAATTATCGTCGAACATAAACAGTCGTATGCAACTCGCATATAATGGTAATTAAGAAATTATACAACTCGCTTCGCTCGTTTTATAAACATACTCGTGTCGTAATTATTGCCATTATAGGCTCGTTGCATAATGTACTACACACATCAAAAAAAGTTTTGCATCACCTCGGTTCCAAGAGTTCCGGAACCTTTAAATACAAAGGGAATAGAGATCAACACAAACAACATTTCAGCTCGTTTTATTGCTCATGAGACCCACACATTGCATGTTGTACCATCATACAGCTAGACTTTCAGCATTTGTGGTCCAGATTGCAGTACACACCACTACCTCTAATACCCAGTAGCACGTCCTCTTGCATTGATGCATGCCTGTATTCGTCGTGGCATACTATCCACAAGTTCATCAAGACACTGTTGGTCCAAATTGTCCCACTCCTCAACGACAATTCGGCGTAAATCTCTCAGAGTGGTTGGTGGGTCAAGACGTCCATAAACAGCCCTTTTCAACATATCCCAGGCATGTTCGATAGGGTTCATGTCTGGCGAACATGCTGGCCACTGTAGTCGAGCGATGTCGTTATCTTGAAGGAACGCATTCACAAGATGTGCACGATGAGGTCGAGAATTGTCGTCCATGAAGACAAATGCCTCTCCAATATTCTGCCGATATGGTTGCACTATGGGTCGGAGGATGTCATTCAGGTATCGTAAAGCCGTTTCGGAGCCTTCCATGACCACCAGTGGCGTACGTCGGCCCCACATAATGCCACCCCAAAACATCAGGGAACCACCACCTTGCTGCACTCGCTGGACAGTGTGTCTAAGACGTTCAGCCTGACCAGGGTGCCTCCAAACACGTCTCCGACGATTGTCTGGTTGAAGGCATATGCGACACTCATCGGTGAAGAGAACGTGATGCCAATTCCGTGGGGTCCATTCAGCATGTTGTTGGGCCCATCTGTACCGCGCTGCATGGTGTCGGGGTTGCAAAGCTGGACCTCGCCATGGACGTCGGGAGTGAAGTTGCGCATCATGCAGCCTATTGCGCACAGTTTGAGTTGAAACACGACGTCCTGTGGCTGAACGAAACGCATTATTCAACATGGTGGCATTGCTGTCAGGGTTCCTCCGAGCGGCAATCCGTAAGTAGCGGTCATCCACTACAGTAGTAGCCCTTGGGCGGCCTGAGCGAGGCCTGTCATCGACAGTTCCTGTATCTCTGTACCTCCTCCATGTCCGAACAACATCGCTTTGGTTCACTCTGAGACGCCTGGAAACTTCCCTTGTTGAGAGCCCTTCTTGACACAAAGTAACAATGCGGACGCGATCGAACTGCGGTATTGACCTTCTAGGCATGGTAGAACTACAGACAACATGAGCAGCGTACCTTCGTCCTGGTGGAATGACTGGAACTGATCGGCTGTCGTACCCCCTCCGTCTAATAGGCCCTGCTCATGCATGGTTGTTTACATCTTTGAGCAGTTTTAGTGACATCTATGAACAGTCAAAGGGACTGTATCTTGGATACAATATACACAGTCAACGTCTATATGCCGGAGATCTGGGAACCGAGGTGATGCAAAACTTTTTTTGATGTGTGTATATTGGTTTTACGTCCATATTAACTACTGAGGCTGTTAGAGACACCGGAGTGCCGGAATGTTGCCCCGAAGGGGATCATTAACGTGCCAGTAAATCTACTGACACGGAGAGCTCCCTCGCATTTACGCACCCTCAAATGCTAACTGACTGCGCCTGGATTCGATTCTACAACTTTCAACACAGCAGGCGAGAACGTTAACACTCAGCCACGCAGTCAGTCTCACAAGTAACCGATCGTAAATCATGAGCACTCAAAAGAAAGAGAATTACTCGCAGCAGTGACAAATTGTATTTTGATTTCATAAATATTGACAATTTGTTTAAAAAGTGCGATTATATAAACAAGACGATAGCCCCTGTCAGACCATCCAGCCCGTATACCAATCAAGACAGACGGGTGGTTTGAACACATGCGAGGTATTTATACAGTAATTCGTTGAGGCGATCTATACTCTGTGAGCTGCCAGAATGGGATTGACATTTGGCCGGACATTCAACGTCACCCCTGTGCCTCTTGACCAATCCATCTACGCATAGTTGATGTCATAATACTCTGTGTTGCAATATTACAGCCCACGTCCTTCAGGGCCTGGTCAGCTGTATCTCTGGCTTGTACAGTTTGGCAACCTCGTTCTCAGACCACATGGCGAGACGAGAACTGTCAATCCAATTCTGGTAGCTCACAGAGTATAGGACCACGTTAAGTCTTGCTACACATGGCAATTTGCTTCGCTTTCCTCTGAGCCCAAAATTCCCTCATTCTCTGTGAGTGCGCTATCTTGCGCACCACCGTCCAGATGGTAGGGCCTACCTTGTTTCTTTTCGGTCTCGGTGTCTCATCTCCGGTTAGCCCATTAGTCAGTATCTTTTTGCGGAAGAGATCTCTATTGAAGGCGTCGTCGGATTTTAGATGCATCATTTTGAGGTCGTCTCTGGTATTCATAAACCAGGGCATTGTGGTTTTGGGTTTGGAGTAAAAAAAAATGAAAAATCTGTTTAGTCAGCCTGTTTCCGTCCATTCGTTTGAGATGACCCTAATACCATGCCCGCCTTTTACGGATCGTTTCTGTAATTTTCTCTATTTCACTGTAGACTTCTTTGTTGGATTTTTTTATAATGAATGTCATTCTTGTAATTTGATCCTATTATAGCCTACCTCTAACGATTTTGTGCTCTTTTTTCTCTAGTTCTTCTAGAAGTCCTTTATTAGCATTTAGGGATAGGGTTTCGGCTGCATACATAACTACTGGCTTCAGAACAGTTTCATAATGACGTGTTTAGTATTTTTGGACAGGCATTTTTTGTTGAAGATTGAGCGCGATATTTGATAGGCTATTTCGAGTTTGCGTACTCGTTCCTTGAGTGCTTCTTTGTCCATCCACTTTTCATGATGATCTCTCCCAAGTACTTAAATGTTTTCACTCGGTTTTTCTTCACGTATTTTGTCTGGAGTTTTGCTGGGGCATCTTTGATGTTAGTTGGTTGGTTGGTTCCTTCGTTTAGGGGCTGCGAGAACGCAGTCATGTAGCCCCGTGTACTTTGGGTGTGTGTAGAATCTGTCTAATAACCGGTGTTAATTGTGGTGGCTGTATTAGTGTGTATCTGTTTTTTTTTAATTCAAGGAAGGACTGCAACTTTGAATTTATCAAATAGTTCCTATTTCTGTTTTCTTCGAATGATATCTGTAAGCCAGTTTGTTCAGCGATTTCTTTTAGAAGGTCGATTTGCATCCTAGCAGTTTCTACGTCGTTCGACAGAATGGCGATGTCATCAGCGAATGCCAGACAATCGGCTATGATCCCCTTGGATTTTGTTCCCATTCTCAGAGGGTTATACTCATCTTCTAATAATTTTGTTCGCCAGGTCCTAATGACCATTTCGAGAACGCAGTTGAAGAGCATTCGAGAAAGCCCGTCTTATCTGACTCCCGTTTTGACCTCAAAGGAATCCGACAGACATTCTAGGAACTTTACTTTGGATTGTGTTTCAGTTAGGGAGGCACTAACTAATGCAAGCAGTTTCAGGTCAACCCCGAATTCTTTGAGGATGTTCAACAGAACTTCACGGTCTATCGAATCGTAAGCCTTCTTAAAGTCCACAAAGAATGGCACGTACGGGTTGGGCCTAAGATTAAAATATCTAATGATCGTTTTGAGTTTGTGAATCTGTTCGGCAGTTGAACGACCTTTTCTGAAGCTCTCTTGGTATTCTCCTATTTTATGCTCGACTTCAGCTTCTAATCACCCCCAGGATATTATTATTATTATTATTATTATTATTGCAAGTTCAGTAACAGCTCTGTCTAATGCCAATAGAAGGTGTTTAAAAGGCAACCTGATGTCAATAGATTTCTGGCATGCCAAAGATCCCCCCCGTCACCGCTTTTCTTCTAGTCAAACGTTTGACTCTCCGACGTCTTTAACGCAGCAGCAATTAGAAGGGACATTATAGTTATTTTAGTCGTATTTTTAAAAGTACACAGCACTACCGCTTGCACTGCACACCCACCAGAAGCCGTTCTGATCACATGGAAGGAGCTGCTGTCATGTCAGGAATGCAGAATTTATACTCTGTAAATAATGTTGCTTTATGGCGTCGACATGCTTCGCTTCTTTACACCAAAGAAGTGTTTTTATGGCTCCACATCATTGGGTGAAACACCATATCTCTTATAACGTGCTGTTAGAAACAGTTTGCTCGAGTATACAATATATCAAGGCCATATTTATAAATACAGTATAGCCGACCTCTTCTCCTACTCCTTCCTCCTCCTCCTCTTCTTCTTCTTCTTCATCTTCTCCTTCCTCTCCTCCTTCACTATCAGCATCTTACGGGAGCATAGTTAGGGGAACCCATATCAACGATTCAATTCATGATGATGATTGTTGTTTCAAGGGGACTAACATCATGGTTATCGGCCCCTAATGATATGAATGAGACCGTAAATGAAAATGAAAACTACTTACATCTAGTTTACACACTAGAAGAAGAAATGGACAGAACATAAATATGGGAAATAAAATACAGCAAAAGGAAATGCAGGGTTGAGGGACTTGAATGAAAGAAGAGCCATGAAAGGCAGATAGGACGGGGCAAAGAGAAAAGGCTCCGCCCCAGAGTCACTGGGAAAAGGGGAAAAACCGGCCCCAGCTCAAGAATCCCTCGGGGTCGACAACTCCCGAATTTACCAGCAATGAGCCCTTGAGGGTGTAGCACTATCCAGGGTGCACCATAAGTGGTGGAGCTACACACACCCTGCCTCCTTTAGGGCCTTGAGTAGAAGACATGAGATACCATGAAAAGAAACCGAAGAGGCATGCCCCTCGAAGAAAGAGGATCAGGAAAGATGAGACAAGGGCCAATTAAGGCGGAAAAGGGAAAGACTCCCAATGCCACGGATACCCCAATACGTGGGTTAGCGACCACGGGACCACAGCTGGTAACATTATCTCCACGATATTGAAGATCCACCCTTGGCACTGTTGACCTCAGAAACCCGATTCACGTGTAATCTCCGAAATGCTATGACCCATGCACCCATGATCATCCCACGTTCAAAGTCAGTTAACTCGCGTCGTGTCATACGTGGCTCACTACACTCGTGTGTGTGATAGGCTGATCTGCTTCGCCACAGCTAGCCGCAACGCTCAGGAGTCATACACAGCACATTCTATCATGGGACCACCCATCCCGTGACTTTTGCTCATTCAGTGTATTAACAGGTGACATCAGTAAATTTAATTAACTAAGTTAATAAGGGATATTGCTGACTTACGAAGAAACCTTGGTTTGCAGATGACACTCAAACTTATATTAGTCGATGACGCGGTGGTTGCTGATCTCGTCATCCGATTTATAAGTGAGAAAGGGTTAGGGCCAGCAATCTAAATCTACAGATGAATATTGACTCAAAGACTTGCTCTTTTTTGAATTCTGATTTGTATTTTTCGGTAATTTTGTTTTCTATTATAATTATTAGTTTTATTTATTTTATTTTTAGGTCCTTATCAATATGTCGGGGGGCTGCATAGCGCAGACGGTAGAGGCGCTGAGCTTCTAACTGAAAGGGAGTGGGTTTGATCCCCACCCAGGTAGTGGATTTTAGAAACAAACCTACCACTTTCGGAAACGCCAATAGCCCTGGGGTTCACTCAGCCTCCACCAGACGTGACTAATTCCTGGAAGCAAAGATAATTCCATCCCATCTAGTGCCAATGTCGCAAAGAGTGGAAGCCTCTACCTGTACGGAGTAGGCTTTGCTTTGCTTATGAATATGTCGGCTTCCACCTCAACATTTAACTACGGTATATATTCCAAATTTGTATCAATTAATCTGTGTTAAAAGGGGCAGATGACCTCGTAGTTCCTTCCCTTAAAACACAATGATGATGATGATGATGATGATGATGATGATAATTGTTGTTTTAAGGGGCCTAACACCTGGGTTATCGGCCCCTAATGGTTTGGGTGGCAGTGAAAATGAAAGACTATCGAATGAAACCTACAACTAAAACTAACTACTGACTTACAAACTAGAAAAGGAAATGGGAATCAAAAAGAAGAAGAATGTAAATAAAACACAGGAGGAAAGGAAATGTGCTCAACCCTCGAAGAATGAGAATTGAGGGTCTTTGAAGGAAGGAGAGCCAAGAAAGGCAGAGAGGAAAAGGAAATAGGAAAGGGTCCGCCCCAAAGGCAATGAAAAAGGAGCGGGAAACTTGACCCAGCTCAGAAACCCCTTAGGGACACCAAATCACAAACTCGCCAGCCGTGAGCCCTTGAGCGTGTAGCACTATACTGTACAGGGTGCACCAGAAGTGGTGGGGCTACACACACCCTGCCTCCTTTAAGGCCTTCGGCAGAAGGCAGGAGATATCAGGAAAAGAAAAACAAGAGGTCTGACCCCTCGAAGAATGAGGGATCAGGAAAGATGAGAGAAGGCCAATTAAGGCGGGAGAGTGAAAGACTCCCTAGGTCTCGGATACCCTAATAACTGTTGGGGTCGGAACAGAACAAGAGTTGGCCAAGGGAGGCCAAAAGAAAAGGTGACAGTGAGGAGCCCGGCACCAGTAAGAGGAAGCAATGATACTCAGCTGGGGTACCGTGGTCGCCAACTCACGCCCTACAAGTTGTGAGCCCCTGGGGGGATTTAACTAAGTTAATACGTACGGTATACTTAACGCATTATCTATTGTGGTTAATGTTTTCGCTTCATATAAAATATATAGCGAAATATTTTAATTTAGTTGTAGAAGGAAAGGGGATATGACAAATATTTTACTATAGTTATTCCGCAGTAGGTTTCGTACGTTTTGCATTGTTTCGTGTGAGGATATGTAGTTTGAGAACCACCGTCGTAGACTACAGCAAGTTTTAGGTGCTTGTAGCTCCTACTAGTAAAATGTCCATAGTGTCTGGTTACCGCGAAAAGACTCGACATCTAAGTCTATAATTTTCATTTACTGTATGAGTTCGTCTTCTTTTTTGCTTGCAAACAAAATATTCCAAGAGAAAGTTAACGAAAATTCACGGGACAATGGGGACCATTTGTGCCCTCTGTGGTAATGGTGTTAATTCCAGGGGGGGTCTTAAACCGAGTGCATACATTCATTAGTGAACAAAAGTCGCCAGAAGCAAAAAGACCCGCACGCTCATTATCGTGGGAAGACATAAACATAATTCCTTTCATTTGCTATATTCTTTGCATTCTTGTGTCTAGAATTCTTATCCTATGTGTCTTGCCATATCTATAGGCTCCGTGCGTGGGGGTGAGGAATACACCGCCGCGCTACGGGTGGCTAAACTTACACTCTCTGTCTGAAAAGTTCGGTGGATGGGCTATATTATGAACGGATTGTTGGCTTACCTGAAACAGCCGTTACTGTCCTTCGAAGTAATCCCCGTGGATGGTTATGCACTTCTTAGAAGGAGAAGAAATGCCCTCAACCTTCGAGAATGAGGAATGGGGACGGAACTGGGAAAGAGGAGAGTGTCCACCCCAAAGATAATGGAGAAAAAGGGAAAAACGGACTCAGCTCAGGAATCCCTTGGGGTTATCAACCGTGAACCCTTTAGGGTGTAACACTAGCCAAGGTGCACTTTAAGTGGTGGCGCTACACACACCCTGCCTCCTTGAGGACCTTGTGCAGAAGGCAGGAGATATCATGAAAAGAAAAATAGAGCTGACCCCTCGAAGAATGAGGGAATCAGGAAAGATGAGACAAGGGCCAATTCAGACGGGAAAGTGAAAGACTCCCTAGACCTTGGATACCCTAATTTCGTCGGCATTGTAAGAGAATATGAGTTTGATGAGGTTGATAGGAAGAATTACAGAGAGAAGGCAGGCACAAGTAAGTAGAAGCAATGCCGCACTCGGCTAGGGTCTTCAACCCACTAGTTGTTAGCCCTTAGGGGATTCCTCAGGCAACTACTGTAGGTGCACGGGACTACATGAGCACGATGCCATGAAGCCCCTAAATGAATCATTGATAACATGAAAATATTAAAGATGACAATGCATTTAATAATCTGAAAGCATTGAATAATACGTATTTACATGATAACGTTTCAAAAAGCTAATTATGAACTATTTTAGACCAGATAAATCTGCTTATGTATCATGTAGGCACATTAGTGATAAATAACGTTGGTATTTGAATGGAAATTCATATTTGGAATAGCTTATTGGAATCCATGCAAAAACTACATTCACGTGTTTGATGTGGAAACACTTCCACATGACAGGCATTTGTATGTGCATGCTTTGTACTGTATGTTTCAGTTGTTGAGCGTTATTGCATATCTAAATGATTTTATGTAACGTAGAGTTTTGAAGCCATTCCTTCGGTGTTCCCTACACAAACAGTTATGTAACCCTCAACACAGTGATCAGGACCTGATGATGACCGCTTGAAGGTCGAAACGCGTAATCCTAATAATTGGCCCATTATAATAGTGATCATAAACGAATCATGTACAGTATATTTTTCCAGGAGTGTTCTTTACATATTACATACATTGTATTCTCCCAATCATTGGGCAAATTCATGTTGACCGAATGAAGAGTTACAAATAATAATAAATTATTTTTCTCTTACCGGGGAAGTTGAGTTATTTTAACTGTACGAAACGCCACTACCATTGCGTGACTTAATTCTGGGACACATAACTTTACCAATGGGACGAGTCCCATCTGAACCAGACATTGCGTCTATTTACAGTTTACGCCACGGTTTTTGACCGGTCAGTCCCGGTTTCGCAGTCGAGCCTCACGCATGTGCAATTGATACGTGGGTTTTCAGTAGGGCTGAAAGCATATCATTTATCAATTGCACATGCCTGAGGTTCGCCATCTGCCCTCTGTACGATTGTGAAACCGGGACTGACCGGCCAAAAACCGTGGCGTGAACTGTACTTATGCCAGGCTTTTCTCTCTCATCGTTCTTGTTCACCTCCATCAGTCAACTCTTGTTCTCTTCCAACCCCGACTGTATAAGTATATCCGAATCCACGGGTGTCTTTCATTTGACGCCCTTATAGGCCGTTGTATTTTTAGCCTATTTTCAATTTTGAAAAATTAGGCTTATGAGATCACCTTTTGTCCGTGTGTGTGTGTGCGTGTGTGTGTGTGAGGTGTGTGTGACCCCCCTAATAACTTTTAAACGGCTGGAGCGATTTCAATGAAACTCGGCAAGTTCATAGTACTATTCCGGGTGACCTCAACCGTGCTCTCCAAATTTTGTTACGTCTCACCAATCCAACATGGCGGCTGTGCGAAGTATTTCACCAGCATTCAATATCTCCGACACTACCACCGATATCACCCTGGAATTTATTACGGTGATAAAGGGAACTATTAGAAGTTCACTTATGTGACTTTTGAAAAACTGGTAACTACAAAACCAACATGGCGGCCACGCGAATTTGCGACTTTTAAATAGACGTTTCTCGCGATTTAACCAATCAAACGCAATAAAACTTGGTACAGTATATGTTTATACACATTGCAATGCACCAACATCTAACTTGGTTCAATTGTTTATATAACCACAAGATGGCGGATGAGTGAAATATTTCACCGGCATTTTATATCTCTGAAACTATTTGCTATATCACCCTGAAATTTTATACGGAGATAAAGGGCACTACTGGAAGTCCATCTATAAGACTTACAAAAACCGGTTAACTAAAAAACGAACATGGCGGCCAAGCGAATTTGAAAATTTTAAATAGACGTTTCTCGCGATTTAATGTTCCAAATGCAATGAAATCTGGTACAGGAAATGTTTATACACATTGTAATGCACTGGTATCTAGTTTAGTTCAATTCTTTACATAACCTCAAGATGGTGGCTGTGAGAATTTTAAAATCAAGTTTTTATTTCTTGTGTCGTAATCAAGCGATCGAAGTGAAAGTTTGAATAATGAACCTACGCAATAATTTTCCTTCAATGGTACATGACTCTATGGCCTATACATTTAACAATCCAACATGGCGACCATCCGAAATATTCAGACGACTCTGAATATCTACGAATCTATTATAGCAATCAAACTGATTTTTTAAGTTCATAGGGGCTATGAACTTAAGTTCACCTATAGGACTTTAAATAACCTGGTGATCACAAATCCAACATGGCGGCAACGCGAAGTATAAATATTCACATGTACGTTTCTCGCAATTTAAGCATCCGAGTGCAGTGAAACTTGGTACAGTAAATCATTTTACGAATGTTAATCCACTGGCATCTAATTTATTTCAATTGTTTCCATAACCACAAGATGGCAGCTGTGCGAAATTTTAAAATCTCCTTATTACTTCTTGTGTCCTAATAATGCGATTGTAGTTTGAATGCTACACGTACACAATAATATTCATGTAACATTACATAACTCTAGGACCTACATATATAAAATCCAACATGGCGACCATCCGAAATATTTAGTCGGTTCTCAATATCTACGAGTCTATTACATTAATCAAACTGAAATTTTGTATGTTGATAGTGGCAATTAACATGAGTAGGTATATGAAAATAGGCTGTATAGTTCTTCACGGAACTACTTGTTTAAATTTTAAATTAATATTATAAGTATTATTATTTATTTATTTAAGCTGTTTAGACGCATAGGATCACATAAAAGAAATTATGAACTGCCGCTGTTTTTCTTGTTCTTCCAAAATTACCTTCATCGTTTCGCTATGATAAACTGGACGTTCCTCCGGCCTCGTTTCCCCGTTCTCTTTGGTCGATCTTCAGGTGTAACTTCCCAACTGTGTATCTTTAGTCTGAATGTCATGCTATCTTCGATGTCTGTTGGTGTGATGCTGGCTGGCACTTCTGAGATCAATTTGGACCTGTGTAACCCAGACTCTTGTCACTTTAAGTTTTATCATTTTAAATGATCTAGTCGGCATCGTCGTTACGTTACGGCAACGTCACGAAATGTACCGAGAATGTGTGTGACGTCATAGTACCGCTTGGTGCATGTGTACTGAGTTCACTGGTGAGCTCGGGCGTTACGAGACGGCAGCGACACGCGAGCGTGACGTCATCCAGCCAGCTCCTTCCTTTCACCGCGCGCTCGCTCAATGCCTCCAGCCTTTCTAGCATTTTTCAGCATTTGCAGCATTTAAAATTACATAAAGTCCAGTATTTCAGACTGACTGTCTCTTTTTAAGTACTGTATGTCAGAATTCTCTTCATTCAGTCTCATGATGTGGCCGTAAATCCTCAGTCGTCGTTTGCGGAAATCCGTCTCGATGTTGAGAGTATCTCTCTGTGATTGTGTGCGACTGTAGACGATATTCTTCAGCTGTTAGTTTAGGACCCAAGATTTTCCGGATGAGTTTTCTCTCCACCTTCTTGATGATTTCGAGATCCCCTTATTATTATTATTATTATTATTATTTATTTATTTATTTATTTATTTACATTGTTTAGACCCAAAGAATCACATTAAACAAATTATGTTCTGGTGCTTTTCTTCTTGTCTAGCTGTATGCCTCTCACCAAGGCGATCCGGGTTCGATTCCCGGTCAATGCATGTGAGATTTTCGAAGTGGTTCGGATTCCACGTAAAAAGGAGGTCCCGTGGCTCATGATCTCAAGATTAACGGTCACGTTAAACTACAAGCTTCCTTCCTTCTTACAGAACACCTTCATCATCTCACTGTGTCGGACTCGGCGTTCCTCCGTCCATCCGTTCCCTGGTCTCCTTGGTCGATCTTCATGTGTGACTTCCCAACTGTGGATCTTATGTCGGAATGTCATTCGATCGTCTATGTCTATTGGTATGATGTTGGCACTTTTGAGATCAATTTGGACTTGGGTAACCCAGACTGTTGTCACTTTAAGTTTCCGTAAGTCAATATTCTCTTTGTTAGCCGGTCGTCATTCAATCTCATAATGTGGCCGTAGAATCTCAGTTGTCGCTTGCGGAAATCTGACTCGATGTTAGAGTATCTCTCTGTGATTGTGTGTGATTGCAGACGATATCCATCATCGGTGAGTTTAGGGCCCAATATTTTACGGATGATTTTTCTCTCAGCCTTCTTGATGTTCTCAAGATTCCCTTTGTAGTTGAGGTTTAGTGTCTCGCTGGCGTAATGTGTCTCAGGTTTGATGACAGTCGTGTAGTGTTGAATTCCGTCTTCTCCTGCTGTCTTTCCATCCTTGAGTTTTTTGATATGGCCAGTGATTTCTTCTTGTGTTGGTGGATCAGCGTCTGGCTTGACGTGTTCTGGGGTCGTATGCAAGAAACGTTCAGGTGGTTCGGGACAGTTAAAGAGCCCAGAAAAGTAGCGTGCAAGTTCATCGCAATTTTCACGATTAGTAAGTGCCAGTTTTATTATTATTATTTCTTCGATTCAGTTATTTATGAACCATATAAAATAACTTTTCTCAATTTTGAATATTTTCTTGACCTTATGTCTTTCCAGTATTTCTTCATCCTATCACTAAGTTCTTTCTTTCTTTCTTTCTTTCTTTCTTTCTTCCTTTCTTTCTTTCTTTCTTTCTTTCTTTCATCACGCCAACCAGTTGAGTGCTTTTTGTGTTTTTCATGAAATACTCCCCCCTTCCAATTTTCTTATCTTATTTCGAAATATAAGCCTGTAGGAATTTCTTATTTTGTAAAGTTCAATTTTGTTAAATATTTTTTCACGGCATTGCCTAATCTCTTGTAAGTAGCCTTAGAGCATGCCAGTGATGTATGTTCCTCATCTCGTTCGGGACTACCGTAATTAAGTAGATACAGGGGGAAAACAAAGTAATTAAGGACAAATCTGAGCCAGTGTTTTAGCGTGTGCATTGAATTTCAAAGAGGGGCTGTCTCTGAGAGTTTACGCTGAACAAATAAAGAATTTGTCTCCACCAGAGTTATTTCAAGGACGTTCTTCACATTTTGGTGAGTTTCCTGCGAAATGGAAACAATGAGATATACCGTCGCGTAAAATACAATACCACCATTGTCAAAGTGATATTCCTTTCTATTATTATTATTATTATTATTACCGGTATTATTATTCTAGTTTTTTAAGAAGCCAAACATATAGGTTATCGGCCCCTAGTGGTTTGAGTGATCATCAAAATGATGAAATGAATAAATACCACTAAAACTACCTACCAACTTATACCTAACGTACGAACTAGCAGAAGAAAAGAACAAACCAAGGAATAAGGGAAATAAACGACAGGGAAAATATAATGATGATGATGATGATGATGATGATGATGAAAATTAGTGCTTTAAGAGGTCTGTCTGTTAGGTAGTCAGCCCGAAGGCTGGTTGGATCCTCAAAAAGTACCGCCGTTACGTTATGTGAGTAGATACCCACAAAAACCCAAGGCAGCACTATTTTGAGGCGTTCTAGGCAAGAAGAGGAGTGAGGTAGTTTGCCATTGCTTTCCTCACTGAGTCAGAACAGTAGTCCTAACCCTATGAGTTGAACCTTTCACAGCATTCACAGGCACTGACTGTGCCCCCGAATGCCATTACTAAGCACCACCCTTACCTCAGTAGCTTCCATATAATCACAGCCATGAGTGAGACTGAGACATCGGTGAAAAGCCACCTTTTACTCTAGCCTGTGCCAACTGACAAATGCAAAAGTACTGTATTCATCAAGAGATGGCGAACAGGGGGAATTAAGAGGTCTAACATTGAGATTATCGGCCCTTATGGGGTGGATGAAAATGAAAAATGATGAAACTAACATTGGAACTAATACTAACTACAACTTACAACTAACTTACGTGCTAGAAGAAAAAAATGATTAAAAGGAAGGAATAAGGGAATAAGGGCAGGGAAAATAAATGCCCTCAACCCTCGAAGAATGAGAATTGAGGAACTTGGAAAGGAGTGGAGTCAGAAAAGGCAGATAGAAAAGGAGAAGAAGAGAGGGCCCAGAACCACAGGAAAAATCGAGCCCAGCTAACGAATCCCTCGGGGTCACCAAACTCCCGAACTCACCAGCCGTGAGTCCTTGAGGGTATAGCTCTATCAAAGGTGCACCATGCGTGGTGGGGCTACACACACCTTGCCTCCTTCAGGGTTTCTACAGAAGGCAGGATACACCATGAAAAGAAAAGAGTTCTGACCCCTCGAAGATGGAGGGTATCATGACAGATGAGACAAGGACCAATTAAGGAGGAAAAGTGAAAAACTCCCTAGGTCTAAGATGCCCTAATACCATCGTGATCGGAAGAGAACAAGAGTTGTCCAAGGAAGGTTGACAGGTAAGATGATAGAGAAGAGTCCGGATCAAGAAAGTGGAAGCAATGCTGGACTCAGCTGGGGTCCTGTGGTCACCATTCCATGTCCCCACAAGTTGTGAGGCCCTTGGGGACAATTGTTTTCTGTCCCGCGGCGTGTCCGTGCTCGTCAATTCGCGCGCCATTACCGCGCGGGCAGCTTCAGCAAGTCCGGAGATCGTAGGTCCGATTCCCGGCGCTGTTAGCAGCTATCATGTGTGTGGTGATTCCTCGGGTTTTTCCAAACTTCCTTTAGGCAAATGCCGGGATAGTAGCCTACCTTATTTTAAGTCCCGGAGTACCTACCCCATCCCTGTCCCTAATACAGTTACACACACTACAACAGTCATTACACAAATACAGGTATTGTTATAGTATTGTTTTTGTTGGTTTAAGGGGCGGAATAGCGAGGTCATCTGCCCCTAAAAATACAGACAATCAGACAAATTCAACACTCACACACACAACAGCACGGGGTTGATCACCTAGATGTCCCAACAACAACAACAACAACAACAACAACAATTGTTTTGAATTCATGCTATGTACCACAAATGAACTGTGCCAAGCTCAGTAAGGATTTTATTAACTGTGAAGAATTCTTCCTCGGACTATATTAGGAGTATTGGCACCCTTGTAGTGTCTTTCAGCTGTTTTCAGAATTATTCATATGATTTGTCTTCGTGAGAGCCTCCGTGGCTTAGGCGGCAGCACGACAGCCTCACACCGTGGTTAAAATCCCGGTCACTCCATGTGAGATTTGTGCAGGACAAGGCGGAGGCAGACAGGTTTTTCTCCGGGTACTCCGGTTTTCCCTGTCACAATTTCATTCCAGCAACACTCTCCACTATCATTTCATTTCATCTGTCATTTATTTACTCATTGTCCCAGGGGAGTGCGACAGGCTTCAGCAGCCGGCACAGTTCATATCCTCGCCGCTAGATGGGGGCTTCATTCATTCCATTCTCTGACCCGGTCGGTCGACTGGAAGCAGGCTGTGGATTTTATCATTTTAAATGATCTTGTCGACTTCGTCGTTACGCTTAGGTCCGGCGTTACGTTACGGCGACGGGACTAAATGTACCGAGAATGCACTGAGGTGTGTGACGTCATAGTACCGCCTGAACTTCCTCCTTTCCCCGCGCGCTCCAGTGAGCGTGATGTCATCCAGCCAGCTACCTCCTTTGACCTTGGTTTGCACTTGTTTATGGAGTTTGAGTTCACGCAGTTCGCGGCTTTCACCCAGCATTTTTCAGCATTTGTAGCATTTAAAATGATATAAAGTCTAGTCTTTCAGACTGACTGTCACTCTTTTCATTTTCATTTGTGCTCGTCTGTGCAGTAATTTTGTAAGAGTTTAGAAACTGTCAACTGCCGAATGTCCAGTCACTGAAGCTCTTGTTTTCTGCCCGATACGCCACGGCGCGGCGCGATCGGGCGAGTCGTAACTGCGTTATTGACAAGATCGTAAACAACGGAAACAATGAAGAGTGGAGCCGTTCAATGTTCAATATCGCTAGTATCGTAAAGCTCCGTATTTCACACTCTTTTACTACGTGTCAACATGGCGCACAACTCCTGGCCTGGCCTGAGTATCTATTGATGTCCTTCACAAATTAATTTTAAAAATATGATTGTCCTGTATTTCTTGAAGTATACAGTATTCTTTAGTTAAGATGATGATGATTGTTGTTTGAAGTGGCCTACCACCTAGGCCAGGGGCATATCTAAGGGGAACCCCCCAAAGATTTTTTAAACATATAATATTTGTTTATGAATTTAAAAATTAAAAACCAATATACTAACATGTAGCCTACTCTTGTTACTAAGCGACATATAGCAGAGGGGCAGATGACCTCTGGTTCCGACCCTTAAATTCCAATAACAAACTAATGGCAACGTTGAAAAGCGAGGCGACGGTAGAGCGATGTAAGCTGTGTGAAAATCAGTTTGCTCTGATCTCATGTGTCAACATAACCTCTTATTACTCTCCAGTGCCGTCGCTGTTATTAGGAGCCTACCAAGAACAGCAACAAGTGCCCTTGAAGCGTATGGCAGAAGTTCTTTTCCCTTACTTTTATACCCTGTGACTGGCGCAGATCGTGGCCGCGTGTACCCGGTTCAGCCGGTGATGGGCGCGCACTTTTACCCAACATGTTCAATAATGTGTACTTACAGTGTTCATAGGCGATGCTGAAAATGTCCTCTCTCTCTCTTGTAACACACACCTGACATCTTCTGATGAAAGAATGGACAACAATCTCATCTAATTTTTGTTCTCTAAGAACACTTGTCTATTAACTTTTTTATTATTTACGGAGCCTGTTTTCTTGAATTGTTTAGCGAACCTTCTAATTGTACTGGCATTAGGCACAGGTCTTCCTGGAAACTTGATTCGAAATTTTCGTCTTGTTTCAGAACAAGATTTTCTGCTTTTCATATACCAATTATGGATATACACACGTTCGCGCAATGTGAATTGGAGTCTAGGCATGACCAACAATCACAGTAATCACGCGCGGCCGTGATCTGCGCCAGTCACAGCTGGCACAGCTTGACGTCTTTACTCGCGCGCACACATATATAATGACCCTGTACTTAAGAAACCTTACTTTTGAAAACAGACTCAACGGTCTAGCATTGTTATCTATTCACAGAGACGTACAAATCAATGACAATAAAGTTATAGACCGATTTGGTAATGCTTCAAGAAACCTTGACTTTGTATTATACTGTAAGTTGTAAATAAAAACAGTAATGTTGTTGTTTTTTTTTCATCTAATACTATCAAGTGAGCAAGATGATTGTATTAATAAAAAGTAACATAAAATGGTCCTAGTTGTGTTTGACATTAACCAAATAAAAAACATCACAACAAATTGGTTGAAAAAGTGATGCCAGATAGACTTAAAACTCATCGTTTTGCTCCAAATTATACAAAAATTTTCCTGGGAGGAACCCCGGACGCCACTTTCTTTGGGGGCTATTCCATGCCCCCCCCCCCCCAATAAAACTCTATATACTGTGCCCATTTAGCATGAAATATGCAAATCACAGTATGCCAGCAATGCTCAAATCGGGATTTTCGGGGTTATGGTATGTTCTCCCACTCTGTGACTTACACATTTTGGATTAAATAGAGGATACACTTCCAAAATAAATAAACAAAATCAACTCCTATAAAACATTTAATTATTCCAATATATGGCGCTACAAACAAATTAAACAAATAAAATACTGACCAATCCTTCTAACTTGTTCAGAGTGAACAAGGAATACATAAATAAACAAAGGTTATATCATAATAAATGGTTTTCATAAACCAACAAACTTAAGTCTCTTTTCACTTCCATAAAGTATCCCTTTTAAAATTCAATATAATCACGAGCTCCCTCCAATGGCTCGATACTTTCCAATATAAACTGTGTTATTCTTTTACAACACCTCAATATCTATTTTATGAGTATCTTATAATCAAAACAATATATAATCTTATTTAAAGTACTGTTACTCCTTCACTTAAATTTTTGGGCTTTTCACAGTGTTCTCATGTTACCACCTCTCTCAAGTTAACAAATTCACTACAGTGATTGGGAAAACACTTGTGTACTCCCGAGTTATAGAAGACTACTTGAACATGTCAAAAATTATAGATCACTCCCGAAATCTAATTGTCTTCATTGAACTCGTGAATTCTACATCAATATACCATTACATTAGGGATTTATTTTTGTCTTAAAAGACCATTATCTCATAAGAAAGCAACGATCTGAACTTTCAAGCGGTACATTTCATCTACAAGAACCTCGGTTCCAATCCCGGGTCATTAACAAACTCAAAACACTCACGGTGTATTATGACTTCCAACAGACGGTTACCCGACCTACCGCACTATTCATATATAGTAAGGGTCGGACCGTACCACTCAACGTGATTTATTGTCCAGGAGCAGGATCCCAAGTCTCGCCCCAGAGACAGGCTACACTCTGCTTTAAACAGCTATTTCTTATACGTAGTTCTTTGAACAGACCTGGCATTGCATTCATTTATTTTAACAACTTTATTTAGGTTCATAGACCACTCTCGTAACCTTAGCATTTATTAATTATGAAGTGCCCTCATTGATGGGTAAGAATAATTCAATACAACAACAATATTTAGGGGCTTCACACAGACGAACCTGGGCTCGATTCTTTCACTGCCTCGGGAACCACATCCCATACTGGAGGACTTTACAACATTAACGACTTAGGGCGACCTTTGTCTAACCTGCGCTCATAATACAATAAATAGCACCCTTTTATAAAATACACACAACGGCCTCGTGATCACGTCACTATATGGAGGACTTATCATAGCTCAATTACCGCAATCAACTGCCCCTCATAATTAATTTACCAAGTATATTTAGGTTCAACGCCTTCCTAGCGTGACAAATTACTTCAATGCGCGACATGCGCTATATATTACTTT
Organism: Meconema thalassinum; assembly: GCA_946902985.2. Lineage (NCBI taxonomy): Eukaryota > Metazoa > Arthropoda > Insecta > Orthoptera > Tettigoniidae > Meconema > Meconema thalassinum. The sequence goes on from OX336392.1 coordinate 346,428,459, forward strand.
ACGGCCAAGTGTCTTCCAAAGAACTGATAAATTCAAAAGAAACATTTGCTCTATATCTCAATTTTTATATTAATCCTCTCCCGTGACAATAATCGCTATACTTTAAGACCATGTATTCACAACATGTATTTATTCTTTTACAGGAGCTCAAAAGCTACTACTTTCATATAATTCAACTTAATCTCCATTTATATAATTGTTATTATTATTATTATTATTACGCTTGCTTTCACATAATTCAATCATTTATCAAATACACTGATATTTTATTTCATACATTTCCTCTAAGGGATTTATTCACTTCACATAATCATTTTATACTTTCTCAATTTGTATTTGTTATGATCGCGCTCTTATTCTGTTATTTGTTATTCAAAAACATCCCTATTTCTCATTCTCAGGTGGATTGTACACAAATATTCCCCAACACATAACATAATGAAATGGTTACTTACATGATCTGACGGTCCCCGACCGTATTTTCCAACGATGTTTCATCTCGCCCACTTATTGCGTTTAATCCGTATTGATTAATCCCATTTCACACACTGACATTTCTTGACACACATATAACTTATATACCTTAAACACTGGTAACATTTTTAAATACAATTCTGTATTCTTCTATCATACACAAATAAAATCACTGAAAAATTACTATACTAACACAAATTTTATATATTTACATTACACTGCTTCTAATCACTGAGGCTTTGATTAGGCCTTGCACACGTGATTTCTTGCTTCCCGTTTCCTAGGGTGAAACTCTTAGATGTCGGATTCCTATCTGGTAAGAAGTTGAAAGTCTCGATCGATCTACCCCTCCCTGGAACGGTAATTCTTCAGATCCGGTTTCCTGACTATTCGGCTTTATTTTTAACTAGCTCGAAGTCGTTTCTTTCTAGACACTAATTAGTTGATCTAGATACAGTCTGTCCTATTTACGGTCTCTCGAATATTTCCTCGGTGACCTATAATTCTCTAGCATTTACGGTTCTTCCTCACTGCTTTTAATCACTGTTCGTTTATCTCCAGTGAGACAATGTCTTGGATTAAATTTTCCCTTATTATTTTCTTCGCTCTAGACCCTATCTTATTCAGAATACTAGGCGGCACTTATTTCGTCGACCCTGATCGGGTTCTTTAACTTTGCTAGAACTGTTCGTTTCTCTATCGTTGGTACTTCAAGCGTTACGATACTTTCTATCGTTTTACTAAATTGTTATTTGAAGACCTATCGCCTGTTCTTTTAAGTTCGCAGCCTATTTTGACTGTATGACGGAACTTTCACTATAAGACTGATACTGGCGGAACTAAATCCTGTATTAGGATTTTCCTAAGTCTTCACACGGCGATACTATGATGATACTTCTCGGCCACTCCTTACGGGTGCACGTTGGTGATACAGAGTATCACGACCTCTCGAGGTCTAGTAAGTACTGCATTTGATATGATGCTCCAACGTCACGCCCCCCTGGACGGACTAAAACTGCATGATGTGATACAGCGTCTCCCCTCAAGGAGTCCTTGTAAACTGCATGATTTGCCTGGCACGGCCAGGGCTTTTATACAAATCGGCGACAAAAAGATAAAATCCTTGTCTTTTTCATAACCAACTTTTGAAGTAATGGTCGCACACATTTGGAAATTATATCTCTGGAAAGCTTGTTTTCTAAACGTAAACTGATTTCTTTGTACGTGAAAATCGGTCGTACAATTCCAAGATATTCAATGAAATTTACTCTTGAGGTACGTGGGCGTTGAGGTTGATTTCTAATCCCCTCCATCTCGGGTCTCGGGGAACTTTTTATGACGTATGGCCACGTTTGCACTTCTTTTCTAGGCAATTATTAAAACCTTTTTCTCCACACAAAAATCTCTATTCCGAAATGATTCACAATGATGTATTTCTTTAGTTAATTATATGCTCGCAAGTGCTTTAAATCTAATTATTCTTCTTCTTGCACAACTGCGACGATGCCAATTTACTGCAACGTAAGATCAATTTCCGAAATATGCTCGCAGTCACTCCAAACGGAAAGTTCCACTCGTTCTAATTATAGCCATGATAGGCTCCTATCGGTGCGTCATGCGTGATATCATTTCCTGGCCACCTGGACCCTTACTTCTTGCACAACATTATGCTCGCCCTCTTGTATAAAATCTTTCTATGTTCCACTGAAGGCTGTATATTTCGTTCCTTCTTTTTACCATAATACATGGATTCGACCCCTTGAACCAATGGTACATGGGTTCAATACGTCTCTGATCTAGGTAATCGGCCCCTAATGGAATGGGTGATCGTAAAAAACATGATAAAATACATTACAACTAAAACTTAACTACGAACTCCTAACTTACGTACCGGTACTAGAAGAAAAAAAAGACTAAAAAGGACTAAGGGAAATAAACGGCAGGGAAAAAATGCCTTGAACCCTCGAATAATAACGATTTGAGGATCTTGGAAACAAGGAGAGTCATGAAACGCAGATAGAAATGGGAAAGAGGAGAGGGTCTGCCCCCAAAGGCAGAGGAAATAACGGGCCCAGCTCAGGAATACCTCGGGGTCGCCAACTCTCGAACTCACCAGCCGTGAACCCTTGAGAGTGTAGCACTATCCAGGGTGCACCATAAGTTGTGGGGCAACTTACACCCTGCCTCCTTTAGGGCCTTGATCAGAAGGCAGAAGGTATCATGAAAAGAAGAGGTCTGACCCCTCGAAGAATGAGGGATCAGGAAAGATGGGACAGGGCCCAATTAAGGCGGAAAAGGGAAAGACTCCCTAGGCCTCAGATACCCTATTACCATCGGGATCGGAAGAGAACAAGAGTTGAACAAAGGAGGTCGAAAGGAGAAATTGAAATGAGCTCGGCATAAGTAAGTGGAAGCAATGCAGGACTCAGCCGGGGTCCCCTCTGCCGTTAACCTTGGCTTTCCTGAACGGGGCACTGCCTCACATTCAGACACCTACTCAATATTGTCTTCACGAGCATGAGTGTGCCCCGTTCCAGCCCCCCACCGACAGTTTCTAAAATCCCTGATGGAGCCGGGAATCGAACCCGGGATCGGCGTTCTATATCTAGCATTTGATAATATTATTTAACAATTCAATAGAGATAAAATGGATACTCTTTTCCGAGCACCTCCTAGTTTAGTGCCTAGCATGCTTGGCTGTCACCCCCTGAGGTCCGGGCTCGATTCCCACCTTCGCCATCCTAGAAGTGGTTTACAGTAGTTTCTAACCTTTACTCCAGGCAAGTGGTTCTTCACTTAAGGGGCTCCGGAATGACTTAATTCTTTAAAATTGTCAAAATATTGCTTTGTGCCGTATTAATCTACGGATCTTGAGCTTTCTAACGGTACATACTCGTATATTGTTTTCATATCTCATTCCTGAGGCAACTGTCCTTATATTTTCCCACAATCATGCATCCTATTAGCAAACCCATCGAAATACATTTTCAGCCTATTTTAATTTATGAAAAAATGTACATGTATAAAAATCCAACATGGCGACCATCCGAAATATTTAGACGGTTCTCAATATCTATTAATCTATGACAGAACTGAAATATTGTATGTTGATAGAAGCTATGAACATAAGTTCACCTATGGGACTTTCAATAACCTGGTGAGCACAAATCCAATATGGCGGCGACGCGAAATATAAATATTTAAATGGACGTTTCTCGCGATTTAACCATCCGAGCGCAGGGAAACTTGGTACGGTAAATGCTTACACCAATTTTAATCCACTGGCATCTAATTTATTTCAATTATTTTCATAATCACAAGATGGCAGCTGTGCGAAATTTTAAAATATCGATGTTATTTCCTGTGTCCTAATCATGTGATTGAAGAATACTACACCTACACAATAATCTCCATGTAATAGTACATAAGTCCAAGACTTACATGTATACAAGTAGTTCCGTGACGAACTAAAGAGCCTACTTTTCTTAAAATTTCAGATTGATGCCAATCTATATAGACATATCTGGAATAATGACGAAATCAAGTAATAGAGTAACTTACTACAGTTGGCAGCCCTGGTGACTCTGAATATATACTGTACTTAGTTCCATTTCTTAAGGTATAGAATGCACATACAAAATTTGGCCCAAGTCTAATGGATAGTATGGACGTTACATGTTGTTTGATATTGGATGTATCAGTGCGCGTAAAATCATGTTGGGAACAATGTCATGTATGTGATGCCCAGACTTAATCTGAAATATTACGATCTATTAGATCTATTATAGTGCCAATTTTGGATAAAATCCATTTGTTAGTATAGAAGTTACATGTAATTAAAAATTGAAATTATCAGAAAGCTTAGAATCATGTTGTCAGCACTGAGGTATATTAGTTACTTCAAATTAATCTAGAATGTCAGGTACTATACGTGTGCAAAGTTTAGAGATGATGACTTGCATACTTTCTGATATATTGATATTAGGATTAAACAAATAGGGAGAGCATTTATGAACAGTTGGTAGCCCTGCTTGTTCTTACGAATACGCATAGTCATAACTGTTACCCCGTGGCTCATAATCACAAGATTCACGGTCACGTAAAACTACAATCTTCCTTCCTTCCTTCTTCCTTCATAACTGTTACGCTACACAAAGCACATACGAAATTTGGTTGATATCCATTCGTTAGTATAGAAGTCATATGCATTTAAAAACTGGACTTATCAGCAGGCTTAGAATCATGTTGGCAGCAATGATGTATATAAGTTACACCAAACTAATGTATAATGTCAGGTATTATACGTGTGCAAAGTTTAGTGCTGTTGGCTTGTATACTTTTCGATATATTGATATTAGGGTTAAAATATAGAGAGAGCATTTCATAACAGTTGGCAGCCGTGGTGGGTCATTAGAATACGCACCGTCATATCTGCTTTAGTTCACATAGTACATACGAAATCTGGTTGAAATCCAATCGATAGTATAGAAGTTACATGCATTTAGAAATTGGACCTATCGGCAGGCCTAGAATCATGTTGGCAATACTGGCATGTATGGTCTTCTGAAAATTACTCTGGAATGCTATTGTCTATATGTGTGCCAATTTTGGAATAGTTCGAATGCATAACTTCTGAGATATCCAACATAGAGCTCAAATTACAATTGCGAGTTTTCAGCAGTTGGTAGCACTGACGTCAATTTGAAATATGGCCGCGAGATACTCAGGTATAGGTCTTTGCTCTTACCAAATTTGGTTTCGATAGCTGCAGCCGTTTAGGAGTTGATAGGATGGGGGGGGGACACACACAGACAGACAGAAGGACGGACAGACAGACAGACGGGCAGACAGACAGACAGACAGACACACACACACACATTTCCCCAGATCGATCTCATAAGTCTACTTTTTCATTTTTTGCAAAATGAGAAAAGTATGCTAAAAAAATCCAACATGGTGACCATCCGAAATATTTAGACGGTTCTCAATATCAACGAACCTGTTACAGCAATCAAACTGAAATTCTGTATGTTGATAGAGGCAATTAACATAAGTAGGATATATGAAAATAGGCTTTATACATGGGTTGGTTTTTTAGTTTTGGCACCTTAGTTATAACTGAATTAATAACTCACTTAGATGGTTCCAAGTTTCATAGGCCCTCGATGTAGTCCCCACCGCTGCGTACAACGTGTTCCCAGCGATGCGGAAGTCGTTGGATCCCATTGGCACTGCCCAATCTATTGATGGTACGAAGAGAGCGCTCGGTAGCCTGCTTAACGTCTTTAATGGTACGGAAGCGCTGCCATACTGTTCCCCGAGGGCAAACCGTTAATGCGGCGTACTATTGTTCGTTTCTGCAAGATCATCACCGAGGAGCTCTGAGAAGGAAACAGCGCCACCACATGGTTACACCGCCCATCGGTCTGCATGACAATGCTAGGGCACACACAGCAGGCGTTGTGTCGGCATTGTTGGATCGCTGGGGCTGGGAGGTCCTCTATTACCCCCCATATTCTCCCGACATCAGTCCCTGCGACTATGATCTCATCCCGAAGATGAAGACGACAATGACGTTAAGTAGGCTGCCGAGCGCTCTCTTCGTACCATCAATAGATTGGGCATTGCCAACGGGATCCAACGACTTCCGCATCGCTGGGAACACGTACGCAACGGTGGGGACTACATCGAGGGCCTATGAAACTTGGAACCATCTAAGTGAGTTATTAATCCAGTTATAACTAAGGTGCCAAAACTAAAAAACCAACCCATGTAGTTCTTCACTTGGGGGGCGTGGTGGCTCAGCGGTCTAGCTGTGTGCCTCTCACCAAGGCGGTCCGGGTTCGATTCCCGGTCAATGCATGTGAGATTTTCGAAGTGAAATGCCATGGCCCGTGGTTCGGATTCCACGTAAAAAGGAGGTCCCGTGGCTCATAATCACAAGATTCACGGTCACGTAAAACTGCAATCTTCCTTCCTTCCTTCCTTAGTTCTTCACTTGTTATTTCTCTTGGACAATATACTGTATACCAAAAAACGTTTTAAAAGGAGGTTGCGTTAGTAGTAAGGGCAAAGGGACATGGAATAACAGCAAAATGGTAATGGCAATTTCTAAAAGTCGGAAAAATCTCTGATTCCAATTTCTCGCTAAAATATTTTTCTAAATATCAAATTTCCCTTTTTTTTTTTTTTTTTAACTTTTCAACATAAAAATCTTATATTTTTAGATGGAATTCCTATCTATATGAGTTATATTTTAACACGTCCGTTTGTCAAAATTTACTTTACTGCGAGAGATTCATGAAAATTGAAAAATACATTATTTTCAAGAAAATCTATGTCAAAGAAAGGAGAGAGTCTTGAAGAACATCCCTGAAAAAATTCGATTAGTTCTTGTTAATAGATTCTGAGAAAAAGATAAATAAAACGTTGGTAATTAGCATGGGCAATATAAGACATTCCGGAGTCACTTCAGGCTACGGCCACCTCTTTCCCAATTCTAGCCTCGATTACAAATACACGTAATATCAAGACACCACAATAACACAGGTAACAGACAAGTTCTATGCATACCCACGTACACCCTAAATGAAACATGACACCCTTTTACTTGCAATTTCACTCAGCGGATCTGTTTGTAATGTCTATGCATATGATGATATTTCCAGCCGGAAGAAAGGTGTTCCGAGACTTCCTGAAATGCGAATACAGCGAAGAAAACATCCTCTTCTGGCTCGCGTGCGAGGAGCTGAAGAAAGAGTCGAACCCAGACGTGGTAGAAGAGAAAGCGAGGTTCATCTACGAGGACTACATCTCCATTCTGTCCCCGAAAGAGGTAATTACAATTAATTTCTAATACATTACTACTCTAGTTAGTCATTGTTGTTTTAAGGGGCGGAACTAAGAGGTCATCTGCCCCTCTTAAAACAGATTAAAGTAGACTATACAAATTTGGAATGGAATTTAAAATTTAGGGGTGGACACCTAAATTTGAAAAGACCAAAAATCAATTAAACAAAAAATTAAATAAAACTAATAATAATAATGAGGTGTGGCCTCCGGAGAGACCGAGTGCAGGTCTTTCTAGTTGACGCCCGTGGGCGACCTGCGCGTCGTAATGAGGATGAAGTGATGATGGAGACGGCACATACACCCAGTCCCCGAGCCACGGGAATTAACCTCAGGAGATTAAAATCCCTGATGGTTCGGCCGGGAATCGAACCCGGGGCACTTTGGGGCAAAGCCTAGCGCGCTAACAATTTAGCCACAGAGCCAGACAATAGAACTAATAATTATAATATAGACTAAACAAAAATTACGGGAAAATAAACATTGCCACTATAACATCTAGGAAGATTGTGCAGTCAGTGGAGACAGGTGCTGCTAAGTTGTTACGAGTATCGTACTCTACTCTACGGTAGTTATACCAATATGCCAAGTAGGTCAATGTAGTAGACTGTAGTTTAAGGGGTTCACACATTAGCAAGCACACTTTTTACGGCATTCGACTGCTATAAAGTGCCGCGTTTCAATAATAATTAGTAGTTTTGTTAACATCATTCTGAAAGGTGTTTGATTTTACTGCGCCAAGTTTTTGAGGCCAAGTGCTTTCAGGAGACACAACATTCTCACTTTAATAAGGAAATTATTAACATTTTATTTTTTCAGGAATAAACTGACGATAAAACAGATTGCCTTGTTGAATAAGACTTCGATCAGACAATGCTGAAACTTCGCTTCAACGCACTGCCCTAAATACATTTTCGAGGCGAAACTACTCTCCCCTATAGCCATTATCGGTTAGGTCCGGTGGATACTAAAACCATTGGTCTATGTAGATTCCAATATGCGGGATATAAAGATTAGCTCTACGCGAAGCGTGGCAGTCATGCTTGCTATTATCCCCATACCCTTGAAAGTAATACCCGAATCACTGTTGTCCAAAAAATACTTTTTTTTTGTCGTGTAGCCTCCTGAGAGGCCGAGTGCAGGTCTTTCTAGTCGACGCCCGTGGGCGACCTGCGCGTCGGGATGAGAGATGGAATGGATGAAGATGAATGAAACTGGGCAAGGATGTGGAAGGAAGCGGCCGTGGCCTGTCAGAAGGTACTGTCCCAGCATTTGCCTGGTGTTGAAAATGGGGAAACCACGGAAAACCATTTCAAGGACAGCCGACGGTGGGGCTCGAACCCACGCGTCTACCGAGTCAGCAGAGAGCTTGGCCCCTTGACCTAACGCAGCGCTTTAGCCCGCGTAGCCACTACTGTCGGTCAAAAAATACTAATAGCGATACAACAGACCTAAGAGGCTTCATGATTCAAAATAAGCGCTAATTCCTGCGATGTAGCGCCAAACACAATCATGTTGGCACTAACTTACTGAAGAAAAGACAATAACACCCTCTAGAGATAAAATGTTCAACCCCTCTATCTCAGTCAAATTACCTATTCCTAATTTTCCAGATTTTCATGACGGCCGATAACTTATAGCATTGGAGTTCCCGTATCCCAAAATATTGAACAGGACTAAGTGATATCTGCAATCCTTGAAGGGAATTTCTTGATTTTGGATAGTGTGCATACTTCTTGGCCCACTTCATAGCAACAACAAAAAGTGTGTGGTGCGAATTGCTTTTTATTTTTTATTTTTTGTGAAATTCAAAATCTTTGATTTTAGAATGATGTATTTGCAATTAAATAACCGGAACTTCCTCAAGACACAGCAAAACCTTCAATTATTAATATGGTATATTGGCTTTCACGACCAGTGAATTAAAACTCGGCAATTCTTCTAGGTTTCTGCCGTGTCTTGTGTGGGGTTTCGCCTAGGACACCAAGCTGGCTAATCGAGCTTTTAGTTCTCGCAGTAAAAAGGTGCAGTTTCACTTTATATAAAGGGAGGTAGCGCGCAGTTCGCTACTCCTATGGGGGTCCGGGCGAGGTCACCAAGAGCCCGCTGATGAGCCAGCTTGGTGTCCTAGGCGAAACCCCACACAAGACACGGCACAAACCTAGTAGAATTGCTGGCCTTCAATCATTGTTAATACATTTTATTAAAATACAATTTGTGCTTGTAGAACAAATTTGGAATCAAGCAGAATGTTCACATCAACAATGTCAGGATATTACTTGTACAGTATATATGGTGCTGCACTAAGGCCACAGAGTTGTGATGTTTCTCCTACTGACTTGCTCTTAAATAGCTGAGCTGATATTTAATGATTTTACAAGATGTGAATTGAGTTTGCTTAAATTGAAATATTTGAATCTTAATGAATTCAATTGTAGAACTTGTTGGGCGCCATTTCATTTATAAAACGATAAATTATGATTTGGTAGAGCATCAAACTTCTTGGTCTCGAAGCGTGAGGCAATAAAGCTTGCTTGACTATATATCCCACATCTTACGCCTTACCCACACATCTGGAAAAGTACATCTGAAGTTATTTGATAACACTATTGACAAGCCGATATGTGGAATGCTAAAATACTTATACTTATATTCTAAATTAATGCTGTACAACAGACGAGAAAGTGCCATTATAATTTTTTAACAAAAAAAAGCAATCTAATGAAGAAGCCACGTGTGCGTGTATTTTTTGTGCTTCTAATGTTTACGATGAATATCACTGTACCTTGTTGAAGTTCTTGAAAACATATAACTGGGCTTGGATTTCGTCAGTTTGGCGCGAAACGGTTACTATACTACAGTGGGATAAACCACGTGACATAGACTTTATCGTTGGACATGCTAGTCAAGCTGACCTTAGTGTCTATTATTCTGATTCAATGGTGACGCGTGTCGTCATGCCACTCTGCCACTATTATTAACAGTTCCACAGATTAATCAGTAAATAGTTTAAGTTAGTTTCCCTAAGTTTGAGTGGAGGAAATAATTTTCAATACTGATTTGATTCCGTTATTCCAAGTTTAACCCAAATCAACAGGGCCACCGAGGGGGGCAAATGCACAGGGGCCCGTAAGCAATGATGGCCCATTAGTGATTCTTTACATATTCGTGCGAATATTGTTTTATTTATTTTAAATTTATTTTTATTTAAAACTTGTTAGGACAAGTGTAGGCCTAAGTGTTATTGAATATATTGTTCAAAGTGGCCCCCCTGCAATGCGTAATAACCTCCCAAGTGACGGAACAAGAGCCTTCTTGAGAACAGTTTGATTTTCAAAACTACAGAATGGAGAATGTGTCCGTGCAGACTGGTTAGTATGTAGTGATACAAATCAATCAATATATTATTTTCCTTGCAGATTACTTGGTCACAACCCTGAGTTCCAGAAGTCAGTAAATATCAGTAAATATTTACTGACGAAGGCTGGCAAAAAGATCCGAAGGCTGGCAAGAAGATCGTTCTTGGCGTAAGCTGTATAATAAGCTGTCAGTTCATGAAAAGATACTTCCACAGACTAAACTTGTGTGAAGCTAAATTGTTAGATTAGATTTCGTCGGAACGCTCTATCAAAAAAGTTCCAACGTTCACCACTAGGTATCATTGATATCTGGTAGCGAAAGTTGGAACTACTTGAAATTGAACGGAACTTGTAGCTCACCCTACGGGTGCCCGCTGGAAGCAGCTACAGCCTCTGGCGAGCCCAACATGTCCTCGGACACTCCCGGCACTAAAAGCCATGCGATAAATAAATAAATAAATAAATAAATAAATAAATAAATAAATAAATAAATAATAATAATAATAAAGTTCATAATATGAGTGCCAGTCACAAACTATGCTACATAGACGTTATTTCATTTGAGAGGCTTCGACATCGTGGTCATTCAGCCCCGTGTACTTGGGTATGTGTGGAATTTTGTGTGATAACCTGTTTTTAAAATTATGACTGAGCATCAGATTCTTTTTTTAGAATGGCATCGTTTTTCCAGAATAGGTAGTAGTGGATAGTTATAATTAAACTTATTTCAAGAGGGCCCGAGCAAAACATTGCATAGGGGCCCTTAAATACTCTCGGCGGCCCTGCAAACCAATCGCTTAACCAGTTATCATATATACCATACGGTACCGGTATTTTACTGTATAGTGTAGATTAGTATTACCCGTCGCGGCTTCGCCCGCGAATATTCTAGTTGTAAAGAGTGCACTTAGCAAAATCTCAACCATGAATGCCATGACTGATTTATCCTTGGTATGAATAATCAGACGTTATCAATTCAGCTACTGGTGCAGTGGTTAGGGGTTTGTCATTCCTTCACAGGTATATCAGAGCGAAGTTACTCTTCTGGGAATATCACAGACACTGTTAATTTAAGGGCCTTTAAATGTGGTTTTCGGAGACCCTTTATAGTCGGGTGAAAAAGACTTTCGTACCACACTCACACGTGAAAATTGCGTGAAAAAATTCTAGAGTGCCCCTTGACCCCCTTAAGCGCATTATACTGTATGTATTGATGAATTTTACAGCTTAATTTGGTTCCGTGATAACCTTATCACCGTCTGGAAACTTTCACAGTAATGTAATAATTGGAATTGCATTGCGTCTTACAGAAATAGATGGACCTGTGAGATTCCGTTCCTATGGTTACCGTGTTGCATTCTTTCATTATTTCATTGTAAATATACATGTTTTAATGTATTTATTTAATTGTGAGGCATTTAAAGAGTTAGTGAGTGCGTATAGCTTACGCATTGGGTTATACTGAACCTGTAGGTACCCGATATGTGTAGGTTGGTGTTAATGGGACCTTATTTTCGGTACAAAACTGGAATGAGACCTTAGCAGAATAATATAGGGAGGGATAGGATATTTATTGGGGTTAGAGAACACATTATGGGCATTTAACGAACAGGAAAGTGACCTTTGACTTAAAATATAAGACGTTCCATACTGCAATATCTCAAAATTAGATAACATTTGCACGCTAAACGGTGGATGCACACCTAGAGAGAGGGAGAGAGAGAGAGATCGCTACCTCTCTCTCACTCATTCATTCTCCATATTCTCTGCCTCGTCGACTGGAAGAATCCGATTATTGCTATGAATGGAGCGACATATCTTACGATTGTAACAAAGGGGAGGAATGAGCACCCTATTATTCGTTCACAGAACACAGAGTCACGCTCCTTATCTGCTTTCCATGCGCTGAATTAAAAAAAAATAAACCTTTATCCAGCGCACAATATTGTCGCTTTGCTGCAGCAGAATACAATCTCCAACCGGGCAAAGGAATACTTATTAATCCCATATGGCATGAAAGGGCAATAACATACTTTTGTCTGACTGGAAAATCAAATAACGCCCCCTGAATGTTAGCACATTATTTCCGTAACATTGGTATAAGTATTATGATCAGTCCTTAGACTGGGTTGATGCTGCTCTCCAAGACCCCCTATCCCGAGTTAATCGTTCAGTATCTACATAGCTACCAACCACACCGTGCATTCGAGGCAATCTGTTTTAAGGATACTGTATACTCTTCAGGATGTGAATTGTGTATATTTTACAGCCATCATTATTAAGGTATTATCGTTTTGGAAGCCATCTTTCAATGTTGCCTTACTAATCGACATTCAATGTTTTTCAGTCGGTCAACACGATTGTACCGAATTGTAATGGGTGGTTGCTGGCTCCCTAATCCTGAAAAAATGTACATGAAATTAATAAATACACTTGGATGACCAATTTCGATCGTCAAGCGATCATCATCAGATCCTTTACACTTAGGCTAATAAATATATGTCTACAAACATGATATTTACGACATATACACTTATTTAGCTGCTTCAAGTTTGCTTGCTATGGTCAATCACCACTATCAGTATCTCAACAATAAAAACACATATTTTGATGATGATGATAATTGTTGTTTTAAGGGGCCTAACATCTAGGTTATCGGCCCCTAATGGATTGGGTGATTGTGAAGATAATGAAATGTAAACAATAACTAAAACTAACTACTAACTTATATACTAGAAGAAGAAATGGAAAACAAAAGGAGAACAAGGCAAATAAAGGAGAGGAGGAAAATAAATGCCCTCAACCCTCGAAGAATGCGGATTGAGGGACTAGGAAGGAAGGAGAGCCATAAAAGGCAGATAGGAAAGTGAAAGAGGAGAGGGTCCGCCCCACAGGTAATGGATAAAAGAGGGAAAACAGGACCCAGCTCAGGAATCCCCCGGGGTCGCCAACTCCCGAACTCACCAGCCGTGAGCCCCTGAGGGTGTAGCAATATCTAGGGTGCACCAGAAGTGGTGGGGCTACAAACACCCTGCCTCCTTGAGGGCCTCGGGCAGAAGACAGGAGATAACAGGAAAAAGAAAGAAGGCTGACCCCTCGCAGAAGGAGGGTATCAAAAAAGATGAGACAAGGGCCAATTAAGGCGGGAAAGGAAGAGACTCCCTAGGCCTCGGATACCCTAATACCGTTGGGGTCGGAAGAGAACAAGAGTTGACCAAGTGAGGTCGACAGGAAAGAAGACGGAGAGGAGCCCGGCACAAGTAAGAGGAAGAAATGCCGGACTCAGCTGGGGCCCCGTGGTCGCCAACCCACGTCCCACTAGATGTGAACCCTTGGGGGCCACATATTTTGACTAGTTGTGCTAGTTTAATCACTACTGCAACTAAATAAGTATATATGCTCGTACGACTATATTAACAGCAAATAATCTTACCTCCTATGTCATTTACGTAAATGAGAAATAGTAAAGGTCCCAATTTACTTCCCTGCGGTACCCCTCCTTCCCACCCTAAATTGTTCTTACGCTGACCCTCCAACCCTTACCCTTTGGCTTCTCCCCATCAAGAAAGATCTCACCCATTGAACTACCCTCCAGTTCCATCTTACAGCCTCCATTTTCCTTAATACACTGACAGGCAAAAAAAGTGGAACACTTTAATTTTTTATGTAATTTCTTAATTTATTCCACTAAAATGTATCGGTTTTCCAATATTTGCATTATTCATGTAAATTTAGATGGTTGGCAACAGAAAATACCGAATCATGTTTTACAACACGCTTTAACTCACAAATTTCGTTACATTTTGCAAATCTTAAAATTTTCTATTTTTTAGTAATGCTCTTTTGGGCTGGTGTTTATCAAACGTATTGCCAAACAAAACAGTATTAATGTTTGCACTGCACTGCAAGAGAACACTGGTCACTAAAAACGGGTGTTTCCACCTTTAGCGTCTATGATAGCTTGTAAACGCTCAGGCATACTGTTCACAACTCGTCGAATGGCATCTGCCGGGATGCGATCCCATTCCTCCAGCAGCGATGTTCTCAGTTGTGCCAAGGTGGTGTGGTCATGCTGTCTGACGTTCCTTCCAAGCATATCCCATACATGTTCGATGGGGTTCAAGTCAGGACTACGAGCTGGCCAGTCCAGGGTTTGAATCTCCACTTCCTGCAGATATTGTACAACACAGCGAGCAGTATGAGGGCGGGCATTATCCTGCATCAGCATGAAATCCTGACCAATGAAAGGCGCAAAGGGCATCACATGGTTCATCAGGATCTCTTCGATGTACCTTTGGGAATTGAGCGTCCCGTGATCGATGCACACCAACTCAGTGCGGGCCATAACGTTGATGCCACCCCACACCATAACCGAGCCACCTCCAAATGGAGTCCTGGAGGAGAAAGCAGCAGGGCTGTACCTGTTAGCTGTACCACACTCTTTCTCTTCCATCAGGAGATCTAAGGTTAAAGCGACTCTCGTCAGTGAAGAGAACAGAGGCCCACTGCTCGTGGGTCCATCCCAGATGCTGCCTTGCGAAGCGAAGACGCGCCTCTCTGTGATGCCGTTCGGGTCCACGTGCAGCTCTCCTGGACGAAAGATGAGCTTCTTCAAACCTTCTTCTTACTGTTCGCTCACTCACTCTCACATTTCTGACATTTTCCAGTTGATTTCGTGCCTGAACTGCTGTGGTATGCCGATCCCGCAGAACTTGGAGGGTGAGAAATCTGTCATCCCTGGCACTTGTGCTTCTTCTACGGCCTGACCCTCGTCTCCTGTCGTATGTTCGGAGCTCTCTGTAACGTTGCACTGCACGATGTATGCTACCGAGAGATGATCCAATGACCTCAGCAACATAACGGAAGCTGCGGCCATCCTCCACCAATGCAACTGCCTGAGCAGCTTCTTCACGGATAAGTGTGAACTGCAAATGGATAACTTGCTAAAATGTGTGACAATGGTTCACACGTGTTCAACAAGTGCCAGTTGCTATCCCTAGAACAAGAATAAGCGAGCGGCAACACTCATAAACCTTAAACGCTTCCCGCCATAAAACCATTAAGATAGGCTCATCGAGGATTGGGGGTAATTGGTGGTAATAAACCACCCTAAGAAATGTCATATTATCAATTTCTCTTCACGGATGTTTCAGATGTTTGTTCTAATGCATGAAAAGCTTTTAAAATGTGATTAAATCTTTTTCAAGGCTAGATTTATACTATTTATATTACTTTTTTTTAACTGTTCCACTTTTTTTTGCCGGTCAGTGTAGAATACCTTGATTTACCCTATCTAAAGTCCTGGATGGGTCAACTGCACTGCAGTCAACTGGACCTCTTTTATCCAAGGTTTCACAAATATCTTGCTGAAAACCTGCTAGCTGTGATTCACAGGAAAATCCCTCTCTGAAACCAACCATCTACTATTCCCGAGCAATTCCCTTATGTAATCATTCATAATTCGTTCAACAATTTTGCATATAATACAGGTTAGGCTGACAGGTCTGTAGCTATCACTGTCCTCTCTTCCTTTATACACCGGAACTACCAGTGCATGTCACCAGTCATTCGGCACTACCCCAATATTAAGACTAAAATCGAAGAGAAACCTTAAATAAGACACAGTGGTCTATCCCATAATCTTTTAAAATGTCCCATTTATGCCATCTACCCCAGCTGCTTTCCTTGACCCTTTAATTTTGTTACCTCCTTATTGTAATAAAGTGAATCAGTAGTTCACCTTACATTTTTTAAATGGCACGTGTAATACTTCACAATCTAGAATAATTTGTTTTCAAGCCAGCCCACAGTCTATCTACATTTAGTCCCATCTCTATCCATTAATTGACATTTTCAGCTCAGTAACTCCCAATCTTTTCTTTATTAGCTTTGTAAAACTGTTTTACCTATCATGTCTCTCTCTTGAGATGCTTCTAAATATTCAACTTTACCACTACTACAACTGCCTTATGGTCACATATTCCTTCAATGATCTCTGATATGACCTAAATATCCTCAGTCTTTATCAAACACACATCAAATAAGCTGTTCCCCTTAGTGCTTCCCTCGATAACTTGAACAGAACCCCTCCCATATTATTTTGTTGGCCAGCAATCAATAATGTTCTTGAGAATCTCCCGTAACTTCCCAGTACACTCTTGGCATATTAAAATCACCCCCTACAATTATATTTCTTTCTGCCCCGTCAGCTTCCATAGCATAATTTACTAGCATTGTTCCTAGATTTACATTCATTTCCCCCTTCCTGTTATACAGTATTGTCCCCTTGTGAAAGCGTACACGAGACTTTATTCGGGGTTGTACAGTTCATCGTCGTAAAGTAGGATATTTTGTACTTTGCTTCCATAATTTCAAGGTGACATAAGGAGAATATAATTAGCAAAAAGATGACTCAACTTCAAACAAAACAAATATTTTAATATCCCGATAAGAATGACACAAAATCCCAAATGACACCCATATTTATCAACTCAACATCAAACAATCAAATAATAAATTACTCTGAATCAACATTACAGCAGCAAATAAACCAAATCATGGACCTCGTCCTTACTCCTCTAATTGTTGCGTGTATTGTGTTTGACGGTTTTTACTGGCAAGACTACGGTTAGAATGAGTACATATTGCCATGAGATATGCTTCCATAGAACCAGATCGCAGGACGCATATCCATGAACATTTTTCACCACGCCTTGGCATCGGGATCCATACTTAATGGCTAACACAAAATGAAATTGCAATCGACCATACTACCCTTTACTAAAAATACACATTACTTCCGCGAGAAGTATTTATATCAGTGCCAAAAGCACACAAAATCAAGCTGCCTAAATGGGTCTTACAGAAACAAGGTGAAAATACAATCGTGGTCATCCGTAACTAACTCATGGATAAACCGATCGTTTCCCGAACACAAAAAGTTACAGAAGCGCATCAAAAACAAGTAGTTCCGTGAAGAACTATACAGCCTATTTTCATATATCCTACTTATGTTAATTGCCACTATCAACATACAAAATTTCAGTTTGATTGCTGTAATAGATTCGTATATATTGAGAACCGACTAAATATTTCGGATGGTCGCCATGTTGGACTTTATATAACTTATGTACGTCCTGGAGTTATGTGCTGTTACATGAAGATTATTGTGTACGTGTAGCATTCAAACTTCAATCGCATGATTAGGACACAAGAAGTAACAAAGAGATTTTAAAAGTTCGCACAGCTGCCATCTTGTGGTTAGAGAAACAATTGAAATAAATTAGATGCCAGTGGATTAACATTCGTATAAGGATTTACTGTACCAAGTTTCACTGCACTCGGATGGTTAAATTGCGACAAACCTCCATGTGAATATTTATACTTCGCGTCGTCGCCATGTTGGATTTGTGATCACCAGGTTATTGAAAGTCCTATAGGTGAACTTATGTTCATAGCCCCTATGAACATAAAAATATTCAGTTTGATTGCTATAATAGATTCGTAGATATTCAGAGCCGTCTAAATATTCCAGATGGTCGCCATGTTGGATTGTTAAATGTATAGGACATAGAGTCATGTACCATTAAAGGAAAATTATTGCGTAGGTTCATTATTCAAACTTTCACTTCGATCGCATGATTACGACACAAGAAATAAAAACTTAATTTCAAAATTCGCACAGTCGCCATCTTGAGGTTATGTAAACAATTGAAATAAATTCGATACCAGTGCATTACAATGTGTATAAACATTTTCTGTACCAAGTTTCATTGCGTTTGGAACATTAAATCGCGAGAAAGGTCTATTTAAATTTTCAGATTCGCTTGGCCGCCATGTTCGTTTTGTAGTTAACCGGTTTTTTAAAATATTATAGATGAACTTCCAGTAGTGTCCTTTATCTCCATACAAAATTCCAGGGTGATACCGCTAATAGTTTCAGAGATATAGAATGCCGGTGAAATATTACGCACAGCCGCCATCTTCTGGTTATGTAAACAATTAAACGAAGTTAGATGTCGGTGCATTACAATGTGTATAAACATATACTGTACCAAGTTTTATTGCGGTTGGTTGGTTAAATCGCGGGAAACGTCTATTTAGATGTCGCAAATTCGCTTGGCCGCCATGTTGGTTTTGTAGTTACCAGTTTTTCAAGTGTCACATAGGTGAACTTCTAGTAGTACCCTTTATCACCGTAAAAAATCCAGGGTGATATCGGTAATAGTTTCGGAGATATTGAATGCTGGTGTAATATTTCGCACAGCCGCCATGTTGGATTGGTGAGACGTAATTAAATTTGAAGGGCACGGTCGGGGTCGCCCGAAATAGTGCTATGAACTTACCGAATTTCATTGAAATCGCTCCAGCCGTTTAGAATGTATTAGGGGGCACACCTCACACACACACACCTCACACACACACACACACACGCGCGCACACACACACACGGACAAAAGGTGATCTCATAAGCCTATTTTTTCAAAATTGAAAATAGGCTAAAAATGCGATAAAAATATTTACAATAATTACGAGACAGTAGCTAACATGACAACAAAATACAAATCAGCATAATCATGAACTGCATTTCTGATGTGAAGAACTTGCACCAAATATTAATCTAATTCGCTTCCAATTATACAGGCTTTAACTGATCGTTATCACGGGAGCATGCACCTCGCCCCTAATGGCCCCTTTGTCCTTATCTGAGATCTGAGCCTTCGCAGTCTGGAATATCCAGCTCTCGTCATTGTGTCAACACCAGGTAGGTCTCAAATTGTCTCTCAGCCACACGCTAGAGATCCGAAGAAAATTTAACAATC
The DNA here is from genome assembly GCA_946902985.2 of Meconema thalassinum. NCBI lineage: Eukaryota > Metazoa > Arthropoda > Insecta > Orthoptera > Tettigoniidae > Meconema > Meconema thalassinum. The sequence continues at coordinate 346,447,963 of OX336392.1, forward strand.
ACACTCTGAAATAAAACACATATCAACTCGTAGATCTGTCCTCAAAACTGCACCATGCAATTCGGGATCTGTAGAATACTTAACAGTGGCATCATCCTTATGAGTCCTGTCTTCGACGCCATGCAGCTGACAGGTAACTGACCTCGACCAGACCCCGCGCAGGATAATAATAATAGACCCATGCCTTGGTACAACACACCATCACCCTCAATTTGCTCCACATCACAGTTAAACCTCAAAAAAAGTGCTCCGACACACAACAAGTTACTACGTGCTCAAATACAAAAGAATGACTACCACAGAAGCTGAATGCTTCTTGCTAAGAAAATATACAATATCGCATAAAATTTACAGCCTGTGTAATCCAAAGTTTCTCACACAAATATCACATTTTCCCCCCTACACTGTAATTACGTTACCTAACCAAAGCTTCACTTGTCATCAGCGATACAGTCCGCTCATTTGCTGTATCTGTCAAGAAAACACACTCAGTGCACCCGAGTACAATTTAATCTACTGTCCCGCTCAAATTTTAATGAAATACAAAAGAATAACCACGATGCTCTTCACAAACTAAAATAGTGGTCGGTTACAACAAAAACAAACACTCTAATCACACAAAAGAAAACATAACAACTACACAATATATACAAGGATTCCCCGATTACCAAAACTAGGCTACATAATGAAAGAAATCATTCTGTACTCATCCTTTCCAGTCTCCTCCATCGTTGACGTTTCCTGGGCATGACCCCAACCATGTGCGCTTAGCACCCAATCATTCCCGTGTTCGATTTCAGTAGCACCATTCTTCCTTCAGCTGCTGATACCACGGTCTCCATTTCTGGCTGGCTGCTTCAAATAGAATGGCAGTTCGTTTTAAAATAGTGCCTCACACAATATCCCTAATAGATTGCTAGCGTGGATTGCTATATCCACCCACAAGTCCTGATAGCAATATTTAACGATGACTGTCCCTCACTTATAGCAAGGTGCTACCTAGAAACGTTTCACACGCAAAACACATTAATTTATACACTTGAGATGCGGTAGAATTTCATCTCCTAAGAGCAATGATTTTATCAAAGTTTAAGTTCCTCTCTTTTACTGGCTCGAAACTTGCTAATTCCACTGACTTGCATATTAACAGACATTGTCACTTCCCAAAAATAGTAATGTAGAACGAGCGTAGTCAGCCTTCACAATCTGTCGACGAATGAAATAATAATGTTTTTCAGTGGACACTCTACTCAGTATTTATACATTTTAGTCCGAAAAGTGGGGGCGGGACTGAATAAAATATCTAATTATTCAACCAGTAGTCCTACAGACACACAACACATATCAGGGATCTTGTCTTGATGTGAATCGAACATCTATGGCATGCGGGTTTTATTTTGATCGTGCAATTAATCGTAATCAATTTCCCTCCTTAATTTCTTCTGATGGCGTACCTTCGAAATAGCGCGAAAGGCCCCGCGTCCTCATTTCTCATTGGTTGGGGTGCTGTTTCTGAACTCGCGGTAAAATGCGGACTCCGTCCACGTAGGCGTTGACGCACAGTCGTTTCCCTCGCAATTTCTTCTGCTTCTCCGTCTTTTCCCTTGTCTCCCAAACAACAGACGCTTAGGGGTGACTCATTTTGTCCAACGCGCCAACTAGGTTCTTGAACTCCAGCTAACGGGTTGTGTCTCTTTCTTCAGTCCGGGTTGCATTCCAAACTCACCCCAGCCTCATTGTTTGAACAGGATGTCAGGCTCCCTTCTTCTTGCCAGGTAGCTTCTAAATTTCAACATACTAGCAAGCCTCCTTCAAATGTCATCTTTCGTCCTCACACAGACCAGAAATATGAAACATTAATATGTGGCAATCATATTAAGGGTTCAGTATATACACCCAAAATGTCTACCATATCTTTAAAACCAACCGTAACCCTCAGAATCTCGTTTTCTTCATCTGTAAAAACTAGACGATTCCAAAATATATCCTTAACTAACATAAATACCCCATCTCCCGTGCTTCCCCTGTCCCTCCTGTATAGGCCTACCCTATAAACTGTAGGATATACCTCTCCTTCCAGAACATTTTCAACTAGCCATGACTCAACCCTGGTTATAACATCTGGATCATACATTCCTACCATAGTTCCAAATATTATGGCCTTTCTAGCTACACTACGACAGTTTGCCAGAAGACACCCAAGACTAGCAACCATTTTGCTCTGTTTACTGTCCCCTTCACGAGTTTGGGATGGATCATCTGTTATAAACTTGCTGTTTATTTTTATGTCAAGCTTTTAATGACCCTTGGAGTTGACCCAGTTTAACCGAACCTCGCCTATTTAAGAGGAGACCATCCCACCCCAAATCATAATCTTCTATCCACAGTCCTGAGTTAATATAAAGAACTTCCTCTTCACCACAAATCCAGTCCAGTACACTATTTACTGCATTCACATACTGTTCGTGCAATCCGCATCCCACCGATATAAAATACCACTCGTTGCAATAGAAGCATTACTATATTTCTCCCTGCATGCTCTAATCAGGTTTCTCATGTCATTTCCTATATTGTCCGGAGTAGGAGAGCTCCTTAGGTCATTTATTCCTACGTGTGTAATGAATGACTTAACTTCTTTACCCTCACACATTAACATCACTTTTTATTTCTTAATTGTTCAGTCCTTATACATTTCACTTCAGTATTTGCTCACTGTTTCCAATCGCCTAGTTATTAAATCTCCAATAACATAGGATCGGCACTCTTCCTCCTCCCTTCTTCTGTTGACCGATACTTCCCTTATTTCATCATCTTTGCTCTGCTCCACTCGATAATATGCTCAAGCTGTGTCATTACGCTTGGCAATGCCGCCCATCTGTCATCTGGTAGGCCTAGTGCAAGCACATGGTAATTGCTAACACTGCGTAAACGCATAGATTTTGACGCGAAATGTTTCCAAGAATACGGTAGAACAGAACGTATCGTCTGCTAAATCTACACATATATATCACAAATAAAGGAATTTATCATGCTATATATAAAGCCCTGCGCGGATGCGGATATCCGCGGATAAACCCGCGGATATCCGCAACATTTTTCGCCATGCGGATATACTTTGCATGTCTTTGCGGATAGCGGATAAGCTGCGGATAATGTTTGGAGTAAATTTGCGGATAGTTTTTAGAATACAAACCGAACTTGTTGAATATCATAGGGAAAGTTGAGTAATTGTGCGCACCTATGTTTTTCGAGTTGGTAGTACAACTAGCAACTCAGTTCACTGCTACCCTAAAGCTGTCATCGTACCTATCAGATAGGGACAGTCAGCATGATGCCAGTCGCTATGTGATAACCGTGAGGGTTGGATGAAGAAACTTAACACGTTGCATGTTATTTTCTGTAGCCAGCAAATAAGAAGGCAAGCCTACAGTTGTGATTCAATTATTTAAAATTATATGTAGTTTTAAATGCCTGTGTGTACAGTGGTTTTGCATGTATTTATTTTTCAATATAATAGATTAGTTTACCGGGTCTCAGTGAGTTACGTTTTAAAAGCAGAGTGGGGTAATGGTGCGCAGAGCATAAATATGATACAAGTAAATACAACGCGACATTAATGGCAAAATATTTCGTGTTTGTTCTCCAGATGCCAAGAAATTATACGCGGAAAACTGAGAAAAACTCCTACCCAGCAGAAAATGTGCAGAAATCTCGACGTGCAATTAGGGATGATGGGAGGAAAATTAGGGAAGTTGGGAGAAATTTCAACATTCCCCAGTCAATCCTACCAAAGCCGTTGCTGCAAAATTGTCTTGCTCCACCTCGTTTAGTCCATAAAGCTGTTTTGCCAACGAAATGGAGTCATAATTATCCGAATACCTTTTGACAATGGCAAAATTATTTTATGGCTTAACGCCCACAAAGCTTGTCAGACGGTTCGAGTTCAAGTTTGCAGAGGAGAATAAGATTCCCCATAATTTCCATAAAGTTAAAAGTCTAGCAGGCAAATATTGCTTGTATGAGTTCTTGAAGAGATATCCTGCATTAACGTTGAGACAACCTGAAAGGACAAGCCTAAACTGGATTGCCTCCTTTAATGCTGACGAAACTAAGATATTTTATTCTAATATCCAAAACTGCAGAATTTTAGTTCATTGCATTGTTATGATTTTGTAAAAAGCTTTAGAATATTCTAATGTTAATGCACAGTGCAAGTTTCTGCCAATTCACATTGTATTTGTATGGCTTTCCAACATTCATCCCATGCGAACAATTTCCCAACTCATGCGCATGATTTTCCTGCAGGGTGGTTAATCGTGCGCAAATGCATATTTGCGAGATATCGAATTAAAGTCCACCAAATTTATTTTTGAATTACATTTGTTTCTGCACATCGAATATGGAGTTACTAAGACTCCCTTATTCATAAAAGCAGTTGTGTTATCAAATATGTCATCACCACAAGACCGATTCTTGCTTATGTGCGCACAATTCCCCCACTGTCCCTTATTAGGGCCTGGATGTTTATGGCATATCATATTTTTCCGTTATGGTTTTTCATGACAAATGTAAGATGATGATTTACGCTAATCCCATTCAAATTATGTCATTAAGAATAATCAACTCTCCGAACTGAAAAGGGTTGCAATTCTGTCTGTGTAACATTCTATTTAGACATAGCACATGACATACTGTACAGTACATAGCCTAAGGGTTCGACTTGCTGCTCAAATGTCTAAAAGATAAAGTATAAAACAACACATTGAAAATATTATTGTAATGCCAGTAGATTCGGATAACAAACGTGTGTGTAAAAGTCGCGTGGATGCGGGGCGGATGCGGATGCGGATAAAAGTCGTGCGGATGCGGGGCGGATGCGGATAACCGTCGTGCGGATGCGGGGCGGATGCGGATAACAGCCGTGCGGATGCGGGGCGGATGCGGATAACGTTTTGTCTATCCGCGCAGGACTCTAGCTATATACTGTCAATTCCTGATAACGTAATAATAAATTGCTTTACTGTACCGTACCTCAATGTCCCAATGTTTGAAGTCTTCTATTCTCGTTCCACTGGTCGCTTAATTTAAAATTAAAAAAAAAAAAACGTTGCCAACTGAGTACAGTTTAAAATGTACCGTACTGGAATATAGAGGCCACATGAAGATATGTACCCAAAACTAAATTACTAGGCCTGAAATACCTTCACGCTGTAAGTGATCAAAACATAGTACCGGTAATATAACCAATTATTTTCATAATGCTGTCATAATTTGCCTACAGCCAGGCACAAAACATTTCCTAGGCATCTGAAATATTTTAATGAAATACTTATTAGTGAAGAATTTGTTGGTTAAATTCATTACCAGGCATTGGTTATACATACCACAACTTAATACGGGAAACAGGGGCGTAGCCAGAAATTTGAAACGGGGGAGGGGGGCACTTTTCCAATACTTTTATACTAGCAAGTACAATTGTAACTCAAACATTTCAAGTGTGCAAGCAATAAATATGACAATGATGATGTTAATGGTAATGGTAATAATATTAAAATAATGACTTTCACTCACCAGAATAATCCATCAATTTTTGAACTCGTAAAGGGTCGCTAAATGGTAAGATTCATTTGTATTCTCTGCAGGGTGAATTTGTTGAGAACTTCCTCTGGAGTGATCTTGATTTCACGGTGTATATTCAACAAGGCAAGGCCATTTAATCGGTTGTCTGCGGTTGTATTTCGTAAATAGGTTTTCAGTCTTCTTAGAGTTGAAAAACTTCTTTCGGCACTAGCAGTAGAAATAGGGTGCGTATACAGAATTAGGAGAAGCCTATGGACATTCGGAAATGGGCTACTGTTACATGCACTGAGACTATCTATTGCTGTGAATGGAAGACTTACGGTGTTGTATTTTCCCCTTTCATTTTCCAAAGTTCAAATTCGGATTTCAGAACTTTGCCTGAGCTTGAAAGATCGTCCTTGTAAAAGTAATTCTTCCCTAACTCAAGTCTCTTGAACACAAAATTTGGGAATTACAATTTGAAGCATTCGTAGTGTGCCTTCATGGAATTTAAATTGTGAATTCAGCTCACTAATCATGAAGTCCAACATAGGTATGTACACAGACACACAGTAGTATTTGTAAGGATTATTTTCGTCATAGTTCTGCCTATTGTTCTGCTTCTTAATCCGTCGGGGTAATTTCAAAAGATCAATGTCAATGGCTTTTGATATATCTTGTGCAGATGAGTAAATTTCACCAAGACTTTCGTTCAGTTTACCTCTGGATGTTTCTAAAGTCTTTATTACATTATTGACCAAGTCCAAACATTGCTGCAGATCAGAATTTACAGATTGAAAGGACTGCGATAGAGTATAGGCGAATGAAAATAACTTTTCGCATACCGTACCAATAAACTTACAATGAACTCCCCTTGTTGATGACAATTCAGTAGCTGATGCGCTTTACACGAAGAATCTCTATCAAAGTTGCTTTCTTCGAGACATGTTAAAATAGTATCGAAAAGCTGCAAGACTGTTGTCAGTGATTTCAGTCGCTCGACCCATCGAGTTTCACAGAGTCTATGCAGGGTATGAGGTATACTGTCCTTGTTAGGAGCGTTTTACAACGTCTGCTTAAGAAGGTGAGTTCCTTTCGGCGATGAACGAAAAAAAAATACAGTTTCCTCTATAATGGATAGACAGTTCCTGATGGGTGGAACTGTGCAAGATTTAGAAAGGGCTAAATTAAGGGTGCGTGCTCAGAAAAGAATATTTAAGACTATTCTTATGGAGACTGTCTTTGATAATAAATTCTTCACTTCTTGTCCACAGATGCACTTAACATAGTCCCAATAGGCCTCCAAGCTTAATGTTGACAGTCTAACAATAATGCTCCACTGATTACTTAATTTAAAAATAGGTAGCTTTCTAATGAAATCTACCTGAAGGCACCTGCCAACTGAGTACAGTTCATAATGTAGTGATCAAAACGTAGTGATATAACCAGTTATTTTAATAGTGCTGCCATAATTTGATTTACAGCCAGGCACACAACACTTCCTAGGCATCTGAAATACAGTAATTTAATGAAATATAAGTGGAGAATTTGTTGGTTAAATTTATTAGCAGGTATTGGTTACACATTTAACTTAATAGGCTACGGGAAATACTCACTTCTACAACTTTAGTTAGTTAGTTATTGTTGTTTTAAGGGGCGGAACAACGAGGTCATCTTCCCGCCCTGATTTCTACAACTTTCTGCAGGTATGATTTACCACGAGGAATTTCACGAGTGTTGAAATAATTAGTACGAACTGCTTTTAGATGCTGTCAGATCAAAATAAACGATATTTATGAATAAAACTTAGCATGTGGTCTTACGTGTTTATAGGCCTAGAAATTAAGGACTCTACTCTGTGTTGCCAATTCTACCAACAGCACGGCCTGAGAATAATAGACGGCGATGCTAGAGGTTAAGAATCTACAACAACAATGGCTATAGCAATCCCTTTCTTTGCGAGAAATGAGCCACCGCACAATTGCACACCTTACAAAATAACGTACAGCAATGTATATTTGTATTATTACCTATTTGTACTGGTGCATTTACAACACTGACAAAAGGGGTCCCGTTTCCAGCCTGGTGCCTGGCCATTGATAAGATCTTCTTGGTATCCCCTTGCCTTGTTCTAAACATGACCCGTTTGGGTTGGGATATCCTTAGCTTGTAACCTCTCCTTGAGTAATCACTGAGAATAAACCCTTGGTCAATAGATGTGTAACCTTGCTGTGTTATTGAGTTTCATAATTTTGCTGTAACTCTAGTTCACATGCGTAGTTCATATTTTCAGGTAACCTCCTCACTCTGTCCCCTCTTAAACCAAAACATTACAATATAAAATAATATTAAAGCACTGCAATTCCAAGAAAAATTAAAATTGCACATATAAATAGTTATCAGCATAATTAGCGTATGTGGCATGGGCCGTGGGGACGAAGACAAGACTGAATGGGGAGGCTTGAGCCGGGTGAGCTCCCCCTTCGCTACGCCCCTGACAGGAAATACTCACTTCTACAACTTTCAGCAGGTCTGATTTACCACGAGGAATTTCATGGGTGTTGAGTTAGTAAATACGAGATGATTTTGAATGCTGTCTTATCAAAATAAATGATATTTATTTAAAAAAGTTAACATGTGAGCTTAGCGTGTTTACACACCTTAAAGCCTCACCACAGTGTTGCCAATTCTACCAACAGCACGGCTTGAGAATTATAGACGGCGATGCCCTTGCAGATCATCTGGTCATCCGCCTTCCTGTGTTCCTCGTTTTTAATTCACAACCACCACAAATCTCACCTTCAGGGTACGGTAGTTTGTTTTGCACTTCCGACAAAAAAAAACTCCTAATACTTTCACGTGTTGCCTCGCGCCGCTTACTTGCACTTCCAACTGACGGCATTGTTTGTATTTGAACACCTTTTGTGATCTGTTTCATTCAGAGTTATATGTAGCCTAGTTTGTGAATTAGTTGTCTAAATAAATCATCCATGCAAGAAATCTAACATTTGTATGTTGTTGTTTTTTTTTCAGGTGAGCCTGGACTCAAGGGTACGTGAAGTAGTTAATCGCAATATGGTGGACCCCACTCCACACACGTTCGACGATGCCCAGTTGCAGATCTACACACTCATGCATCGCGATTCCTATCCACGTTTCGTCAACTCGACGCAGTTCAAGAAACTGGCGCAGCTGACAAACGGCAACGGCGGCGGCAGCACATCGGGGACCCCGACGGGAGGGCCTCAGAGTGGTCGCAAAGAGAGCAATGCGTAATGCACCATCGTTCATATTAGCTTACGAATAGTTTGTTTTTTATAACTTAAAATATAATGCCGGATACGGATGACTGTTAAAAAAAAAAAGAACTGCCGGCGAGTGGTGTAGGCTACACTGCGAATCACGCGTCGTATTCGACTGGACCATACATCAAGTGTTGAGACTGTCTACAAAATATACATATATACATATACAAGAACAATAAATCCTTTGTGAGGGATTACAAACTACTGTAAATCACATCTTTCAACATCATGTTCATCATTTATACTTGTGACAATCCATAGAATCATACCAAAAAGAGAGAACAGATTATTACATATTAGCTTTGAACTCTGGGCCTAGTTAAAGAAAATTACTTCTATTTTAATGGTCAGCATTGGTGATTATTAAAAAAAAGAGCCCTGTGTTAATAGTGCCATTGCAATTCTGGAGTAGAACCACTACTTTTCTAGCTCTGCCTACTATAGCACTAATATACGGCCTAGTTGACTGCAGAATACATCTGGCCATTCCCATATTTCTCTTCTAAACATATGTATAAATAAGACTAAATGCTGTGCTAATTTTCTGTTCAAATTTACAAAGAGAGGGTCTGCATTTTTTGCTATAGCCTAGTTAGGGAAAGCAGTGGTAGATGTTTTGACCAAATTAATTCACATTGTAGTTGAACAACTCTGAAGAGATTGTCTTTTAAAGAAATGTTAGGCCTAACCCAAATAAGGAAGCATGAATTCTCACTGTGAGCTAAAATTCCTACTGATGTTTGAACTTTCTGGATATAGGCTAAGCTACCCACCTGCTAAACTTCCATTTCTTGCTGAGAGCACCAACGTTAGTGACTAGAATGTCTACATTATAATTATCTTTGCCACTGCTAGCATGTTTCAGAATGTCCCATTGGAACTGCACATGAAAATGTAAGTTCCTTACCACATACGGTAGGCATGTTGAAGTAGGCTATACTCCTGGGGTACTTGTGACAGGCAACTGGGATTCGTGATATTTAATATGCATTTAGTAGCAATTTTTCCACAACACAAATGATGATATAGCTCTAAATAATGTTGAGAGTGTAACAATCTTATGAGAAATTATTTTTTAAAGTATGGTACCGGTATTCTTTTTCCTTTTTAAGGTGGCCAGTTCTTTTTTCAATTTTTTCAATTTCCAATACAATAAAAATCTGAATTTTCAACACTAAGATAATATCAGTTCCTCTAGACATGTGAATCATGGAAGGTTTCCAGTCTTTATGAATCACTGCTAGTAACCTAAGTTAATGTACCGTACCTTAAAAATATCTTGTCCAATGAATATCAGTGGGAAACTACATGGCAAGAATCAATCACTATTCAAATTAGTAAAAGGAAATAGTGCTGTATTGAACTCACTCTGACAAAATCAGAAGGGTGTAACTTACCCGTACCGTATTGAAAATGTAACACCAGACTGGACTCCACTGGCGGTCTGTAGATGTGGAAGACTTGGAAGAAAAAGTGGCACAAGAAGTGAAGTGAAGAAGCAGGCAGGCAACAGAGGGTAGTAGAGGAACTTCACTTCGGCCTAATGCTTAAAACATGTTATAACAAACATACCCTTCAATCATTATTACCATACTTGAGGATATACTGTATAGGTTACCAAACAAAAAAGTTGGCACATATTTGGCATAGTAAACTGAAATCCCCTGGTTGGTGGATAGTTATGCAGCTCGCTTCCCTCGAGCTGTAGGTCACGGTTCAATCCCAGGATTGGCAATACCGGTATATCACCAATTTTTGCACCATATGCACTAAATTCTAACTTTGAGACTAATAATGAAAGAAAGGTATTTTATATTGGTTTAATTCTATGTAGTTAAAATGTCAGTTAAAACAATGGAAAGAAATAATAGAGCTTCCATTTATTCTTGCAATCAGCACACTTGCTATATTACGGTTACGGTACTTATTAGTCACTTAACAGTTTTATTCTAGAATAATCCCAGTTGCCTTCCACAAGCAGTGTTGCAGGCAATGAGTTCAACATATATGGTGACTCACCCTGTATGGCCTGTGACAGACATGAACATCCTTTATTCCTGAATTCACTATGACTGTGCAACAAGTAGAAATATATGCTGACAAAGGATGAATTGAAATCATCATCAGCATCATCATCTAGTGTCATATCCATTCCTGGACATTTGTGACCTCACTAAGTGATCCCTTTCCAAAAGTAAAGAAAAGGGAAGTCCTGATCTGGAGTTTATATGAACTAAGGGAACTAACATTACTGTAGAAAGTACATGCTGTCAACTCTTTGAAGTCACATAGCTTCTACAGGGTATATAGGCTACACTATTTCATTGCATGATGTGAATTAAAGTAAGTTTCATGACATTAGCATCTTATGAACCCCTTATAGCTTGAATGACAGAATTTTTTAATTTAGGCCTTAGGAAGGGGAGCTCTCAAACACCAGGAATTTTGAAGTTTATGCCAAGGACCAGTGGCGGATCCAGGCTTTGCGGGGCCCTGGGCGATATGATAAGGTGGGGCCCACAACGATAGGAAATAAAAAAAATATCAAATCAAATGGAAAATAGTTTTGTAATAATAATAATAAAATAAAGAATAGTTACAATATTTTGAATACACTACAGTAACCTACATTTTTTAATAATATGAAAGAAACTTTTAAGTCCCCTTGAAGAAGATTATGTAAACTATGATTACTTTGCGACTATTTTCCCGGCTGAAGTCTTCTATCATTTCACTGAAATCTAAACTTAATAAACGGTCATGGGAGGTCATAGCTGCACTGAAAAAAGAATATGAATTATAAATTAGTTTGAAAAGTATAATTAATTAATCAATTACATTTAAAACAATCCATGGCGTGGGGCCCCCCGAACCGCGGGGCCCTGGATGGTCGCCCTTCACTAGATCCGCCCCTGCCAAGGACAGAGGGTCTGAGGGTAAAAATTCTGTCCAGGAACAAAGTTTTTGTCCAGTGCATAGATGTTGGGTACTAGTCCAGCATGAGATGACAAAAATTTAAATAACTGAGTGAGGAAAGTATCCAGAGAATACTGGAGCAATGCTCCGGACCACTCTGTTGAAATTATGTCCTGATCCTCGACTTCAACCCTGGCCGCTATTTACTTTCCTCTTCACTTTCCTACTATGGACTAATTTCTTGCATCCCTGCCAAGGATTAAAAACGAGCCTATAAACCACCAGTACAGAAGGGGTGTAATTAAGTATTTCACTATGCCAGGCCAGTTAAGCTAAAATAAAATGGAAAAAATTTATCAGCGTTGCAGTGGGATAGGAAAAGGATGTTTAAGGCTGTCATGGGCATTAAAAGACACTGTCTACACAACAAATTCTTAATGCTTTGAAGAACACAGCAGTTTCTCAAATAATAAAACTAGTAACTGAAATGCTTATAAGCTTACTGTTGACAAACAAAAACGCTCTCTGTACACATTCTTCCTCTGCTGCTTGGCAAGAGACAACACTATTTTAGTGAATATTGTGTTTGTTATAATCAGGTCAAGTGTACCAGTCACTAATATTTTATAACTTATATTTCATACACTACTTAAAAAAACATTTTCTAGAACCATTTTGATCTATTCTGAGAGTGCAGTACTGGTATAAGAATACTTAATCTGATTGAATGTTGAAGAAATCAGCATGTTGTGTCTACAGTTTGTATTATAACCTGTAGGTATTTAATTTTTTCATCATGTTCATTCTTTTGTAGAGAGAAACGCACAAACTATTGGGTGAATGATTGCAGATTTTTGGAGCCCCGATGAAGACCATGGGACAGTTCCCTATGTTTCTATGTAGCATTACAGTGGGAATCGAAAGATGCAACGAAACCTGATAGGTTACCATGTATATTTATTAATAGCTGATGATGTTGGATATATTGATGAGAAAAAATTTAATGCAATGTTGATATGACAACTTATATTATTTTATAAACAAAGTTCAAATATTTGAAAGGAAAGAGTTGTACTTCAACATTGTTTTAAATTATGTTATTAATTTTTTAGTAGTCTAGTTCTAGTCCCTTTTTATGTTTTCCTTTACTTGTATACAAGGTTAGCTTTAAGCTCCACACCACTGTAATATATTTTGAGGCACGAGGTTTATTGACATCAAACTCAAGTGTACAGAGAATTTGAGGACGATGATGTTCTTGTCTTCTTTCCCCATTTCCAGTGGATGGGACAATACATCCCAATATAATTTTGAATAATAATCTTACAGAGATTTTCAAAAACTATCTGAAATTAAGACTTGCATAGATTTATGTTATTGTACCACAAAACAAAACTTGTAAACTGGGTAGCCCACCGGTACTAATATGCACCTTTTCCACAAGAAAATGAATATCAGTATTTGAATTCAAATTGACTTTATTTGAAGTAATACCAACAAAACACAGTATCTCAATCTATGTTCAATTTGATAGTCCTCAGTTGCTTGACAATACAGCAATCAATTACACAAACCATGATTCAACCAGTCTTTACAACATTGCACCACTAGTGTTATACCATACCACCATGTATTCAGCAAATCAACATATTCTTCAACCTCGAATATGTCACAATTATTTCAATACCTTCTTTTATTATTAGTATTGTACAATCAATTAAAATAAATTTTGCAAATTATAAGATTGTATTACATGAAAGAAAAAATAATTGAAAATTTGTCACTTCTCAGGAATAGTATAAAGCAAGCCAAGATACAGTCAAATCTCTCTAACATGTTATTCACTTATATGGGTTTCCCATTTGTATGTCATATTTTCAAAGCACCAAACTTTTTCCATTATAATTTAGGTCAGTTGACCATTCTTCAGTTGTAAGTTTTCTCATTTATACACTACCCTTAGCTGGCCCCTGCCACAATAAATCTTGGTGCAACTGTGAGCAGGGAGTATGAGAAAATAAGTTATTTCTTCCAACTTGTCAGCTGAGACACATTTCAGAGTACCGTGTACACATTTCCTCCTACAAGCAATAAAATCAAAACTAATGCAGCAAGTACTCAAATACATTATTCTGCAAAAGTTTCACTTGTATATTTTTCTGACTTGTGTATTATTTTTGTTGGTCCCCTTGAAAACTGTATAACTCAGGTTTGACTATAGTTGAAACTTGGGAGTTATGTGCAAATCTTTTGTTTAGACATGAGATTGGATTGGCTAATGCTCAGAGCACATGATACTGTGCCAGCCTTCTTTATCAAGTTCTGGAAACAGTTCAACTAACCAAAAGGCAGATTTCACATCTCATCGCATCTGTAATATATGTTCAGTAGGAGTGGTGAGGTCCCACATTCAAAACCTCTGAACACACTTCTAATCCATATTCTTAACTGTTGCAAACTTCAATCAGCATACTGATAATGCATGTTACCTTAAATTCCCACTTTGTAGCTTATACAGTTTTCATTTGTGTTTTGTAAAATTTGTCCATTGTTGGCAGCCCATATATTGTGCATAGAAAGTGGTTGGCATTTAAAAAAAAAAAAAAACTTTCTCTCTTCTCTCCTTGTAAAATATATTAACTTGGTCAACTTCCAATTGAAGGAAGCAGTACAGAGTTTTATTCATTCTCTCCTTATTAGGATTTTTGTTAATAATTTTATTAATGCAGCCAATGGCCATGTACTTTTTTTTCCAGGACGGGTCAGGGAAGGGATATTGGAAGGAAATCGGCCGTGGACCTATTGCAAGGAACCGTCCCGGCATTTGCCTGGTGATGAAAATGGGAAACCAGGAAAACCATTTTCAGGACGGCCGAGGTGGGAATCGAACCCACGCTCTCCCGATGCCAGCGAGGCACGAGGTAGCGCGTTAGCGCTCTCGGCCACCGCGGCCGGTATTAGGATTTTTGTTTGAATCCAGTGCTGTATTGCTTGTATCACCATACATAATTATTTTATAAAATAATCCATTTAAAAGTGCATACCATAATCTTATGAATAACACTATATATTTACCTCATGCTTTATTTTGATTTTTGTAAGATATCCTATTATTTGTATTGACACTATATTATCACAACGATAAAACTACGCCTTGCACATCTGATATTATTCACATATGGAAACCAAGTTGGCAATACAAAAGCTAATTTCTTTTAAAATAATCCCACAAAAACTTTCTACCATGGACTGTTTGGAAATGCTCTTTAGCAGTATTATTTGATACCGTAACAAAAATATATATTGAGCATTCCATTTAAAATAAAAGCGTTACCGGTATTGCCTCTGTTGAACCAGAAATGAGATAAAGTAGACAACATCTTCTCTGAATTTCCCGTATATGGTTGCCCCTTATGTTGTTTCATGTCGAGCCTCATGCCCCAAGAGGTATTAGGGGGCATAGGACCTAAAACTAACCCTGTATTTATTTCAGTGTTTATACTCTAGTCGAACACACTCATTGATGTAATAAAGGCTAGTCAATGTAACCATGTTCCTAGTTTTGTTGTCCACTTTATATATATATAATTTATAGAACACATTACTTTAACAAACCTATCCATACTATGTATAATTTTGTTGGATTTGAAATTTTTAAAAATAAATGTTAATCCTGTAAATAAATTGATGTAACTGTGAATCTGTATGCGAGAAATACCAAACAATAATATGACAGGTTTATTCCTATTGCTTCATTAAATGGAAATAAAAACTCAACTGTGTGTTTGATCGGATTGATAAAGAATAAGAAAGGAACAAATCAGATTAATATCTATTAAAATATCAGTTGCAGTTTATTTTCTAGTGTGTCCTCATTCAACTACTGTTTTAAGGTAGATTTGAGTGAGATCTTGATGCTGATTGCTGACAATGTTTGTAGCATATTTGTAAAATTAGATATAAAAAAATACCTCCTCCTATTTGTCTCTGCACCTTTCCTTGTAACACATGTTAAAACAAGTTCAACTAAGCTAGCCTTTTAGGTGTATTCCCATGTTTTATAAGCAAATCATCATTCCCTCTGCATATTTAAAACATTGATATTTATTACCTATTAATAATATATTGACCAACTCTCCTTGCAAAGACCAATAATAATGATAACAAATAATAAATAATAATTAGATCGATGGTGCACATTTTTATTAAAACTCCTTGTTGATATAGAAGCGATAGTAACTCGAAAATTATCTATGTGAATGTAAATATTATTTGTATACACAAACAAGCAGTGCAGTAAATATATAAATATATGTACTTAGTTAAACTAAAAAGTAAAAAAAAAAAGTTATGACGGAAGACATCAAGACTACTATCGCAAGTGTCTTGTCTGTGAACTGTGTTAAATGGATGTGAAAACTGTGAACTCAAGAAGAGATATTGAATGTGATTACTTGAGAAGAAGCATTTAGCAAGCAATCTGCTGTTAACAAGATTTTAAAAAAAACTTTTAAAAAAGTGTCAAGTTTTGTGTTCGTTTAAGTGTTCAACAATAAGTGTGTACGGTGCTGCAACACTTTTAAGTTATTTATTCCATCATACCATTACAAGAACCATCTTCATGTTCCACAATTATGAGTATTCCCAAATCATTTCAATAAATCCCATTGTTATAATCAATATTTTCCTCACAGGCATAAAAACACCAAATATAACTCACAAGTATACCACAATGTTGATGGTGTACTCAAAAAGCTTATAAAGGGATATTATCATGGGAGGATGGGAACAAACAATAAAATTGCTATTTTGGTCTCAGTGGTTCTGTTTTTGGAGTGAAAATATAATTTACTTTGAATGTTTGATGTCTAAAAAATGTTGTTCATAACTGCAGATTTTCAGTTGTTGATTGTGTTTTAAAATAGAGCATTAGAAGCATAACCAATGTTTATTCTTTTATTTTTAGTAAAAGATACCCCACTCCTAGAAATCCATCTCCCAATATTATACCTAGCACCCTCCTGATACAAAGTTATGGTAAGAGCAATTCCTTGAACAACTCGATGCATAAACACAGATTTTTGCAGAGTGATAATTTCCTTTCAAGAAATACTTTCATTTAGTCCATATCTCTCCAGGTGGTGTCCATTAGAGCCACTATAGTACAGAGATGGGGCATGTGAAGCCAGATCATGGCCTCTTTAATAGATAGATTTATTTTGTCTGGCAAGATCAGGGCCATTGGGCCTTCTCTTCCATCTAACCAGATTATACGAGGGTCGAGTCATAACTCATAGCAACTATTTCCTTTCTCGCGAACAGGAGACAACACGGAACATCTACGACATGTGTTTGAAAATATAGGGCATGCACATATGCATAGTGCCAGAAGATAAATTCTGACGTCAGGAGATGCTCGTAGGTAAGTGACAGAACACAGGCCATTGGTAAACATTGTTTTATTATGGTATAGACAGCAAATACGCAAGACTATGTACAAAGGACAGGTCTCCACTGGTTACAGACCTTCGAAATAATCACCCAAGGTGTCGACTGAGCGTTGCCAGCGGTGGGGCAGGCGCTGAATACCATTCGCTGCATGTGTATCGCAGTGGCGGCTGGTGCAGAAAATTAGTTGTGTGCTGTAGGCCTAGCCCTCCCTCCAAAAAATATATATATATATAAACATTCACTCAGTGACGAAAAATGAAGTCCATACGTCGCTCCTTCTTGCTGCAGAACTTGTCAATCACCCTGGCATTGAACCCCTCCATACTGGAGACCATCTTCTTCTCAATGGAGAGCATAGCGAGGGCACATAGTCTTTCTTGTGCCATGGTGTTCCACAGAAAGGTCTTGATCCTCTTCAGCGATGAGAAACACCTCTCAGGCTTTGAAGTAGTCATGGGTGTTGTTACTAATATCAATAAATGATAAAAATGGTCCGGTTAGCTCAAACAATGCCAGCGTTTTGCCCCAGTGTGCCGTTGGGCTCGTCAGTTGGTACAGACACACCTACCAATACGCGTGGCTAGCACATACTGGGAAGGCCATGCAAGACACAAAATACAAACAGTATTGACGTCACGAGCATGCCAATGTGCTACAGGAGTCAAACTCCCTTTCATAAAAACAAAAGCCTTACCTTGGCATTCCAAATAAGGTTTTGAATATTCCCGAAGGGAATATGATGTAGTTTCCATTTGAGCGGATGAATTATCAATAAATGATAAAAATGGTCCGGTTAGCTCAAAAAATGCCAGCTTTTCGCCCCAGTGTGCCGTTGGGCTCGTCAGTTGGTACAGACACACCTACCAATACGCGTGGCTAGCACATACTGGGAAGGCCATGCAAGACACAAAATACAAGCAGTATTGACGTCACGAGCATGCCAATGTGCTACAGGAGTCAAACTCCCTTTCATAAAAACGAAAGCCTTACCTTGGCAATCCAAATAAGGTTTTGAATATTCCCAAAGGGAATATGATGTAGTTTCCATTTGAGCGGATGAATTATCAATAAATGATAAAAATGGCCGGTTAGCTCAAACAATGCCAGCGTTTCGCCCCAGTGTGCCGTTGGGCTCGTCAGTTTTATGAAAGGGAGTTTGACTCCTGTAGCACATTGGCATGCTCGTGACGTCAATACTGCTTGTATTTTGTGTCTTGCATGGCCTTCCCAGTATGTGCTAGCCACGCGTATTAGTAGGTGTGTCTGTACCAACTGACGAGCCCAACGGCACACTGGGGCGAAACGCTGGCATTGTTTGAGCTAACCGGACCATTTTTATCATTTATTGATAATTCATCAGCTCAAATGGAAACTACATCATATTCCCTTCGGGAATATTCAAAACCTTATTTGGAATGCCAAGGTAAGGCTTTTGTTTTTATGAAAGGGAGTTTGACTCGTGTAGCACATTGGCATGCTCGTGACGTCAATACTGCTTGTATTTTGTGTCTTGCATGGCCTTCCCAGTATGTGCTAGCCACGCGTATTGGTAGGTGTGTCTGTACCAACTGACGAGCCCAACGGCACACTGGGGCGAAACGCTGGCATTGTTTGAGCTAACCGGACCATTTTTATCATTTATTGATAATTCATCCGCTCAAATGGAAACTACATCTTATTCCCTTCGGGAATATTCAAAACCTTAGTTACTAATATCCTCAAAAGCTTGCTTGTTTGGCAGAACGTACCTTGCAGATTACTGGATATTATGAAATGCAGAAGAGGGACTGCCCCACCAATATTCCTAAAATCTGGCCTACAATACAGAACCGACAGTTCTGTTCCGAGCCTTTTCTTTTCCAGCATGCTATAGGACTGAACAGTTACACCTAGTTCTTTATCTGGAAACGTTTTGGAAAATCGTTCAAAGTTGGTGGAATCTAACAATTTTGCTGCTTCCAGGTGATCCAAGGTTTGGAAGCGATCCCGGGCTTCTCGTGTTATTCCATCACATACTTCCTTGGCATAATTACGCCGACATGATAACTTTCTGCGCTTGTTTTCTGAAGCACACGTTTCTTCAGAAGTACCGGTACTACCAATGTTTTCTACCGATTCCCTGATGTTGTTGATCACTTGAATGAAGTGTGACACAGCGGATTTTATCTTCACGGCATCAGCTGTTCTTGACTGCAACTGATTGTACGTAATGTCCACATGTGGCATCAATTTATGAAAGAAATGGAGCCAAAATATGAATTCCTCGTCTTCTAAGCTGCGACGAAGCCCGTTTGCCTGAAGGCAAGTTTTATAGGATGGGGTTTTCTCCAGCATTAATAAACACTCCCTTATGGATACCCTTTGCTCGTACACCACACCTGAAATTCCATCTAGTCGCTGGTCCTGTTGGAATTCTTTGAGCTGCCACTGCTTCTAAAGCAGATGTTCGTTGCGGCGACCTTGAGAAGAAAGCAGGGAACGCTGACAGGTGAGCGAAGAACATCCTAGCCGACTGATTCTGCGAAGCTGCATGTTCCATTGTTAAATTCAGTTGGTGTGCATAGCAGTGGATGTAAAGTGCTTTGGGATAGCAGGCTTTTATCTTTGCTTGCACTCCACCTTTACCACCACTCATTACTGATGGCCCGTCGTAGGTCTGCGCAGTAACTTTGTGTGGTGTAGCGTTAAACATGTCCATTACACTTAAAATACATGATGCAAGGGAATCCGCATTCTGACCTTCCGGTTTAAAGAAGCCCCAAAATCGTTCGTATGGAATACCATCTTTCTCATACCGAAATACCAACACTAACTGTGTCTGCTCTGAAACATCGGTAGTTTCATCGGCCATCACACTAACAAAATATGCTTGCTGCATTTCTTCTGCTATCACTTCTCTGCAGGTTTCTAGCATGCAGTCCAACAGCTCGTTCTGGATGGTTTTTGAGGTCCCTTTGAAAACTCTATTAGATTCAATGTGCTCCTTTACTGCACTGTCTATACTAGAAATTAAACTAGGCCCAAGAAAACGCCAGGATTGTCTGAATTATCACTTTCGTCTTGCCCTCTTAAAGCTAATTCAAACGCACCACAAAACTTAATGCAGTCTATAATTCTGGATAGCACATACCTGTTCTTCTCCACTTCTTGATTGTGCTTTTCTTTTTCTTCATGATAAGCACGGCTTAATAGTGTTGCAATATTAACTGTTCCTAAAGCACTTAAATTTAAAGAATTATTGATGTGTTTCTCGCTGTCATTATGCTTCCTAATTAAAGCGTTTAGATGCCCAAGATCTCTAACACCCACTGTTCCCCAAGAATCACTATTGCCAAAACACAAACAAGGAAAACAGAAAAGGGCATTTCTAATCTCACACCCGCACACCCAATCGTTTTCATACACTTTTCTATTAAATTTTCTAGTGTATGCAGATTTGTTAGAAGTGGCTTTCTGAGCAATATCTAAGTGCGGGGTAGGTCTACCTAAATTCTTTACCTTAGTTTTATCTTCAAGAGTTCTGGTTGAAAATGGGGTTTTCAAGAGGCTCTCCACTGAGTTTTCCATATTGCTCAAACACGCAAACAAACTCAACACATATACTCATTCCTCATACAAAATTAATTAAGTACTGCACACAATAACACCTGCAATTACAAAATATTCACAAACTTGGAAACTCTTGGTCTGACCGCGCAAAAACAGTAGGCTACTACTCAGTATTACCAAAACCATTAAAATGAAACCAGCAACGCCGTAATGCAAAATCACATATTATTTTGCTATAGTGAAATTTATGAACAAGGCATCACAATAATCATGTCCTTATTTTGACGACATAAACATTATAATTTTTATAGTACATCGATTTACAAAATGTGGCTATAGCATAAGTAAGTTGGGAGTATTGAAAAAGACCTTCTGGCGGGAACAGCTGATGGCTTCCTCTGCTTTTTTCACCCCATATGTATTTTCTTTGAGCGATTCCCTCTTAAATCCTATTGCTGAGTCCAGATAGTGCCACTGGCCACGTTTACCAGTGCTGCCTCTCTGTGGTCGAACAAAGAATCGCTGTGATGACTGGTCTTAGCTGTTGTCCCAACAGCACATCCAGAACACAAGGGAAAAGTTGGGCGCGCATGCGCAGAAGGCAAAATTCACGTTTGCTACCAATAAACTTGGACATTCTCGCTGGGCTGTGATCTGCACAGCTAACGCAGTGCACGGCAGGTGCACGGAGTGGAGAGCACGCCTAGACACCTCGTACCGTACCTGATCTGTACCTCGTAGTGAGGGGAGTAGAAATATTTCCTATTCTTTACTTGACGTCTTTTTTAAGGCGTTGTATTTGTATATAATAGGCCTACTATTAAAATAATTTATTTTCAAATAAAGCAATGTGCTGCAGCACTTCAGCACATAAGAAGCGGCCGCCCCTGGTGTATCGCTAATGTGTAACACCTCCCTCCGAAATGCTGTTACGATGTCTTCTTTGTTAGCAAACCGTCGTCCACGTAGTGGCTTCTTGACTTTGGGGATTAGATCATAGTCACATGGGATTAGATCAGGCGACTAACGAATCAAGCTTCTGCTTGTTGACTTCCATTGTGTGACGTTCTCACTCACACACTGAACTTGGGGGCATGCTCAGACCCACACTGTTGTTTACATACACCATCTATTGGCATCCTACGCAAGTACATACTGTATGTTTCCAAATGCATATCATAGATTTTCCATGTTGTCTCCTGTTCGCGAGAAAAACAAGAAGTTCCGTAACGAACTAATGAGCCTACTTTTCTTCATATTATAGAGACCATATATCAACAGTTGGCAGACCAGGCTTCTCTAAATATATTCCTAGTTCCATCTCTTAAGTTCCACAATGCACATGCAAAATTTGGTTGAGATCCAATAGATAGTATGCACGTTACATGTATTTAAATATTGAATTTATCAGCATGCGTAAAATCAGGTAGGCGACACTGCCATAAATGTGATGCTCAAACATAAATTGAAATATTTTGATCTATATATGAGCCAATTTTGAAAGAAGTTCATTTATTAGTATGGAAGTTACATGTGATTCAACATTAAACCTATCATCACGCGTAGAATCATGTTGGCAGCACTGTCGTATATTGGTTACTGAAAATTAACTTACATTTGCAGGTACTATATTATGCAAAGTTTAGAACTTTTGGCCTGCATACTTTCTAATATATTGAGATTAGGAAAAAATGTATAGAGTGCATTTTTCAACAGTTGGCAGCCCTGTTGACACTTAAAAATGCATATTCATTCATATCTGCTCTTGTGCGCAAATCACATACCGAATTTCGTTGAAATCCAATACATAGTATGGAAGTTACATGCATTTAAAGATTGGACCTATCAGCAGGCATAGAATCATGTTGGCAACACTCATGTATGGGCTCCTGTGAAATAGTCTGGTGCAATATTATCTATATGTGTGTCAATTTTGGAACAATTCCCATGCATATCTTCCGAGATATCCAACATAGATCTCAATTTTCAATTGTGATTTTTCAGCAGTTGCTAGCACTGACATCATTTTCAAATATGACCTTGCGATATTCAGGCATAGCTCTTAAGTCATACGAAATTTGGTTTCGATAACTACAGCCGTTTAGCAGTTGATAGCGGGAGGGGGGCGATGACACACACGGACGATGACACACACGGACGATGACACACACAGACAGACAGGACAGACAGACACACATTTGCCCGGATCGATCTCATAAGTCTACTTTTTCCTCATTCTTACAAAATGTGAAAAGTAGGCTAAAAATAGCTGCCATGACTTATGACTCGACCTCCGTACAATTAATACACAATGAACAATACAAATCTGAACAGGCCTATACTACTTAAATCTAAACGTAATACAATGTTGATACAATATACATGTAAAATACATATAATAACAAGAAGTTCCGTGACGAACTAAAGAGCCTACTTTTCTTAAAATTTTAGAATCATGCCAATGATTAATATCTATATGGACCTATCTAGAATAATGACGAAATTAAGTTGGTAATATCGAAATTTCTAATTAGTTCTATATATACCTGTTACAATGTAGCCTAATAGAGCACTGGAGTTGGCAGCCCTGGCGACTAAATATATTGTTAGTTCCATCTCTTAAGGTACAGAATACAAAATTTGGTTGAAGTCCAATTGATATCATGGACGTTACATGCAGTTAGACATTGGATATATCAGTGTGCGTAAAATCATGTTGGCTACCATGTCATGCATGTGTTGGTCAGAAATAATCTGAAATATTATCATCTCTTCTTGTGCCAATTTTGGATGAAATCCATTAGTTAGTATAGAAGTTTCATGTTTTTTTTTTTTAATTGGACCTATCAG
This sequence comes from Meconema thalassinum, assembly GCA_946902985.2. Taxonomy (NCBI): domain Eukaryota; kingdom Metazoa; phylum Arthropoda; class Insecta; order Orthoptera; family Tettigoniidae; genus Meconema; species Meconema thalassinum. Next base: position 346,471,593 of record OX336392.1, read on the forward strand.
CAGGCTTAGAATCATGTTGGCAGCACTGACATATATTATTTACTCCAAGTAAATCTAGAATGTCAGGTAGTACTATAAGTGTGAAAAATTCAGAGCCGTTGGCTTGCATACTTTCTGATATATTGATATTTGGGTAAAATATTTGGGACAGCATTTATTAGCAGTTGGCAGCCCTGGTTGCTCTTAAGAATACGCATAGTCATATCTGTTATACACATAGCACATATGAAAATTGGTTGAAATTCAATTTATAGTATAGAAGTTACATGTATTTAAAAATTGGCCATATCAACAGGCTTAGAATCATGTTGGTAGCACTGACATGTATTAGTTACTCCAAATTAATATCGAATATCAGGTACTATACGTGTGCATAGTTTAAAGCTGTCGGCTTGCATACTTTCTGATATATGGGTATTTGGATTTTAAAAAATCACAGAATTTATTAACAGTTGGCAGCCCTGGTGGCTCTTAAGCATACGCTCAGTCATCTCTGTTTATGTACACATAGCACATACAAAATGTGGTTGAAATCCAATTGATAGTGTAGAAGTTATATGCATTTAAAAATTGGACCTATCAGTAGGCTTAGAATCATTTTGGAAACACTGCCATGTATGGCCTCCTGGAAATTAAACTGAAATATTAGTATCTATATGTGGGCCAATTTTGGAATAGTTCCCATGCATACCTTCCATAATATCCAACATGGAGCTCAAATTTCAATTGTGGTTTTTCAGGAGTTTGTAGCACTAACATTTTCAAATATGGGCTTGAGATATTCAGGTATAGATCTTTACTTATACCAAATTTGGTTTCGATTGCTGCAGCCGTTTAGGAGTTGATAGGAGGAGGAGGGGGGGGGGGGGACGATGACACACACAGAAAGACTGAAACACATTTGCCCGGATCGATCTCATAAGTCTACTTTTTCCTCATTTTTGCAAAATGTGAAAAGTAGGCTAATAAAAACAGATTAGCTTGGTGAAGGCAGTAAATTGTTGTGTTACTAATTTATTGCTAGGGTGAATAAGTAAGATACTTAGAAGTGAGTTTAAAATTAGAGTAAGAAGTGGAAATACTGATAAAATATAGACTAATGATCGTGATGAGGATTAGTCATTACTAACTTATGAGCAAGATTAATTATGCAGTGTAGTTTGAATGGATGAAGAAGGTTATTAGATGTCGGTTGTTGGTTCCTTAGTTTAGGGGCTGCGACAACACGGTCATGTAGTTCCGTGTATTTTGGGTGTGTGTAGAATCTGTCTAATAACCGGTGTTAATATTGTGGTGGCTGTATTAGTGTGTGTTATCTGTTTTTAATTCACGTAAGGACTGCAGAAAATTATCTATATATATAAAAGAAAGTCGTGTTAGTTACACTATTTATAACTCAAGAACGGCTGAACCGATTTGGCTGAAAATTGGTGTGGAGGTAGCTTAGGACTAGGAGACGGACATAGGATACTTTTTATCCCGTGACGTTGTAACGTGTTTTTCGAGGGGTTTTATGCAACTGGCATAAGTCAGTAGGAAGCCATTCTATATTTATTTACGCGGCAAATTGTTCAGCCAAGAGAATTTTTCATGGTAATTTATTATTATTATTAATTTATTATAATTATTATTAAGGTATTTTCGGAGCATTTTATAAAAATTATTAGCATTCAGATAGGTTTTCCATGTCTTAGAAAACGCTATCAAGCAAATTATTACGAACGACAATATTATAGAAAATTATGTGATTACGGAATTTTACGGAGTTTTGTCAGTTAGGGTATTTGAGAGACATGACTCACTGGGAATTCGAGTACAAGCTGATTCCTGTCGAGAAGTATTACGCAAGGCTGGGTCGCAAGGTCTAGAAAAGGCGAATTGTTGGGACGGAAATCGACTTCTCCCTCTCGCGCGCCGAATGTAATGAGGCAGAGGAGGGGAACTAGCGGCGTGCTCAGCCAATCAGTGTGGACGACGTAAGCTAGATGTCGGTACCATGGTGGGGGAGCCAACGTGTGGATATATCGTTCGACGCGCCGTGAAACGAGGTCTATCTGTGAAATACTTGCGGAGTATGGTTATACGCGGGGGACGCTCCGATGTTCCGTGGAACGAACAATCTGTGTAGAACTTGCAGAGTACGGTCGCAAGTGCGTGTCGCTCCGATGTTCAGTGGAGTTAGCGACGAACTTTTGTAAAACTTGGTTGTACGAGTGTTTGGGTCCGAGGTACGGACCATAGAATTATCTAATCTACCAGAATATCATCAAATTCCGACGGAGATGACGACGTCCAGGAGACTGTGGGAAGCTCACAACATCATCAAGAACGAGGGAAATGCCTTGGCAATTTCCAATGGTAAGCGCAAATGACGCAGAAATACGCAATCTCTCATTTTTCTTTGTTTTATATTTCATATTTCAGTAACTTCATAGCTTGGAAATAAGAGTAAAATCAATTTATCAGACTCCGTTTTCACGTAATTTTCTATCGGTAATATTCAAATCACAACGCTCCAATTTAAATTTTATACTTATTATTATTATTAATTTTGCTATACTTGTTTTATATAATAAATTCATTTCTTTTACAATGCAATCTTTGCTTTCAGTAGGTAGCATTAGATATAGACCAATTCCTTCTCCTGATACAATTGTTTGTTGGGTTAATGATCAAATCATACCACCATCTGAGTGAATAGATTCTTGACGGTGTTCTACCAGAGCTAGACGTTGTTAAATACAAATTTAGATTTCAGCATTGCGTTGAAGTCTTGGCGCCCATTAAAACAACATAGCTTAGGCAAAGGTAAACAATTACATTTTCTCCCAACAGTGTGGGCTAGCGAAACCATTACATTTGTCGCTACCAACATGGGGCACTAACTAATTACTGTTACATTTGTCGCCGACAACTTGGGGCTGAAAACCTAATAACATTTGTGGAAGGAGAAGGGTATATATTTCTGTGCCTGTATTTTGGGGATTATTTGTCTTTATCAGTGTATATCATTATGGGGGATGAGAAAGAAAGACAGATGAGGTTACGTGGTGGTCATCAGCTGGAGAGTGATGATACGAGCAGTATGTCGAGTGATGGTAGTACCGGGGTAGCGGAGGTAAATCCCGATACTGAAACAGGGAGTGTAGGCGGCCAACCAGAATTAAAAACTTTACTTCTCGAGTTCATGTATCAGAACAAAGTTAGTAGTGATGCCTTAAATGCAAAATTAGAACAAAACAGTAGGGAAAATAAAGAAAGTACAGACGCTTTAAACGCAAAACTGGAACAAAACAGTAGGGAAAATAGAGAGAGTAATGAAACTTTAAACGCCAGATTAGAACAAAACAGTAAGGAAAATAGAGAGAGTACTGAAACTTTAAATGCTAAATTAGAACAAAACAGTAGGGAAATGAGTGACAAATTTGAACTGATTAGAGGTGAGATCAGGGGGGTGATGGAAGAAAAGGCTAAAGAGATTATTGCAGATGTAGACAGAAAATTAGGAAAAGTACAGGAGGAGTTGGAAATTAGAATCAGTACACAGGCTGAAAATTTAAAAGAACTAGTGCAACTGGAAACACAGCAGGTCAAAAAGCAATTGGGGGGAGAAATTGACAAAATTCAGGTAGCTACTAAAGAGGTTAAGGAACAGCTGGGGGGTAGAATTGAGAAAGTCCACTCACAAATAGTTGCAGAAGTAAATGATTTAAGAGAGAGTAATAGAGAGAGCATTAGCAAGATTGAGGAGAAACAAGCAAAGCTATATGATAAAGTAGAAGAATCAGAAGGAAACATTAAATTAACAGTAAACAGTATTGAGAGGAAGGCTGAGGAGAAAATCGCAGAATTAGAATTAAAATTAAAAGCTAGGATCAGGCAAGAAAATAGTCAGAATAGGCCAGTTTTTGTGAATAGCACACACAGGGAGGTAGAACTGGGTAAGTTCAGCAATCGACAGGGGTGCCCAATGGAGTTCATGAACACTATGGAAAATAAATTCGGGGAGAGGTTGGAAAATGGTAGTATTGAGTGGTGCCAGGTAGTTGAAATTTTAGAACAAGTGTTTGTGGGGGAAACAAGGAATTGGTTTGCTGTCTACAGAGACAAGTTTACTGATATCAATGATTTTAAAATGAAATTCTGTGAAAAGTTCTGGAATGAGGTTATTCAGTCGCAGCATCGTGAGGGAGTAGTGTGTGGTAAATATAACCCTAAAGGAAGCTCCACCATGACCGAATACTTTTTAGGGCAGGTATTAGTGTGTAAATATCTGGATGGCTTGAAGGAGGAAAGTGATGTGGTAAGGTTGCTACTTAGGCACTTTCCCTATAGGATCAAGGAGGCTGCTTGTATCCAGAATGTAAAGACTATATCACAAGTAGAAAATTTGTTAAGCACATTTGATGCACTAGGGAGAGGGGGTTATGAGGACAATTTCAATCGGAACCAGGGTAATAATAATAATAGACCTAATGAAGCCAGGCATCAAGAAGTTCAAGGGAACGGTGGCGAAGGGGCCAACGCTCAAAATAGAAATAATAATAATCAGCTATATCAGAACAGAGGAAATGGCTATGGTAATCAGTATCAAGGGAGGAACAATGATTTCAGGGGAAATCAAGGGAGGAACAATGATTACAGGGGAAATCAAGGGAGAAACAATGATTTCAGGGGAAATCAAGGGAGAAATTATAATGACAATAATTACAACCAGAATAGGGGTCAAGGAAGAGGACAGCCTAGTGGTAGTAATATACAGCCAAACAATGACAACACAGCCCAGAACAACCAGACCAGTTTAGTAGTTAGTAGTACTACGGCCAGCTGTAGCGGTTCTTTAAACGCGAACCAGGCTGCGAAGTAAGGTCAGAATCTCAGTCTGTAGCATGCCCTGTCCATACAATTATACAGGAACCCTATGACCTAAATGTAAGAAATGAATTATTACATGAACTAAATGATGAAGGTATTATTCAGGAAGTGGTTAGTAAGAGCCCCATAGTTAAATTTAACGTGTCCGAGGCGTACACAGATGTTTTAATTGATAGTGGTTGTATGAAGAGTTGCATAAGTAGTGCATTTTATGATAAAATGAAAGGAACTGGAGTAAATTTTGAGGAGATGCCAATTAAAAGCACTTTTGTTATCACAGCTGTTGGGAAGAGGTCTAAAGTAATTTCTAAGCAAGTTTTAGTAGACATTAAAATTAATAATCATGTAGAGAAGCAGATTTGCCTTGTAATTCCAAATTTAGTATTCAGTGTTATCTTGGGTTCAGAGTGGCTAAGTAGAGTGTCTGGTAACTTATGTTATGATGTAGGGAGTTTGAAATTTAAATGGGGAGATTCTGAAGTAGAAGTAGCGTTCAATGACCAAATTCAGAGAAGTAGTATTGTAGGTGTGATTTGTACTTTAAATGAGATATCGCCAGCCGTAGAGCGGGGTTCTCCATGTTTTGTGGGCAGTGTGATTACGAACGGAAGTCTAGAGGACTCGTTACGTGAGGCTGCATTTCAGGGAAATATAGAGGATGAACAGTGTGTTCGGCTCTATGATGTGTTATGGTGTAATAGGAGAGTTTTTGAGGATCGCATTGGTATGGCCAATTGCTATACACATTCATTGAACGTTATTGATAGGTCAGTATTCACAGGACATAGATATCCTGTACCTTTCGCTTATCAGAGTGCAGTTGAGGCACAAATTAACCAGATGCTTGAAGATGGGATTATTGAGCACTCGAACAGTCCATATGTTAATTCTTTGATCACGGTACCCAAGACCGACGGCACTGTTCGTATTTGTTTAGACGCTCGTTTGGTTAACAGTAGAATTAGTTCAGATCAGCTGAAATCTATGTCAATAGAAGAATTAATGCAAACATTTGAGGGGAAGAAGTATTTCACTTGTGTAGATTTGAGTTCCAGTTTTTGGCAAGTGCCACTTATGTACGAAGATAGACCATTTACAGCTTTTAGTCATAAATATAACCTTTATCAATTTTGTAGAACACCTTATGGGTTAAAGAGTAGTTCAGCAGCTTTAATTAGGGCTTTAAACATTGCATTAGGGGATGACACAGGAGATGATGATGATGATAATTGTTGTTTTAAGGGGCCTAACATCTAGGCTATCGGCCCCTGATGGTTTGGGTGATCGTGAAGATGAAAATGAAATGTAAACTTAAAACTAAAACTAACTACCAACCTACATACTAGAAGAAGAAATGGAAAACTAAATAAGAATAAGGCAAATAAAGGACAGGAGGAAAAGAAATGCCCTCAACCCTCGAAGAATGCGGATTGAGGGACTTGGAAGGAAGGAGAGCCATGAAAGGCAGATAGGAAAGTGAAAGAGGAGAGGGTCCGCCCCGAAGGTAAGGGACAAAAGGGGGAAAACGGACCCAGCTCAGGAATCCCTCGGGGTCGCCAACTCCCGAACTCACAAGCCGTGAGCCCCTGAGGGTGTAGCATTATCTAGGGTGCACCAGAAGTGGTGGGGCTACATGCACCCTGCCTCCTTAAGGGCCTAGAGCACAAGGCAGGAGGTAAAAGGAAGAGAAAAAGAAGGCTGACCCCTCACAGAAGGAGGGTATCAGAAAAGATGAGACAAGGGCCAATTAAGGCGGGAAAGGAAGAGACTCCCTAGGCCTCGGATACCCTAATACCGTCGGGGTCAGAAGAGAACAAGAGTTGACCAAGTGAGGTCGACAGGAAAGAAGACAGAGAGGAGTCCGGCACAAGTAAGTGGAAGCAATGCCGGACTCCGCTGGGGCCCCGTGGTCGCCAACCCACGCCCACAAGATGTGAGCCCCTGGGGGATGACACAGGAGAGTTTGTAACCATTTACATAGATGATATGGTAATTAGTTCACGCAGTTTTGAGGAGCATCTACGTCATTTAAATATAGTTTTTCAGAAGTTAGATCAGGCAGGGTTCACTTTGAAGCTGTCTAAGTCGTCATTCTGTCAGTCAGAAGTGACATTTTTAGGTCATAGAGTGTCGAGTAGAGGTGTGACACCATAGGAAGGTAGGGTTAGCATGTGTGGACAGTAGCAACAGGGCATCGTTACAGACACTGAGAAATATGCTGGTAGAGCAACGTGATGACGTTCATTTAAGGGAGCCACTTGCAAGGTTGGAAGCAGGTGACGTGGAAACATTTATAGTTTCCAAACGTATTGGAAAAACAGCATATGTGCTGGAGAATAGTGAGGGAAACAGATTATACGGGACGTATAATATACATAGTCTACGAAAATATGTGTCATAAAGTGAGTGTGTTTAGCTGGCGAGCCAGCCTATCAAATGAGTAAGTGTGGTGTCTGGTGCGTGGAAGATCTGGTCTTAAGGCAGGCGTATCAGAAGTCACACAGGGGGGTAGTATGTAAGTAAATGAGAGTTTTTAAGGTACAGGGAAATATGACGGGATTGTCGGATGCTGTTGAGCACTAAAATGTCTCGATGCACCAAGGCCATTTTGGCAGCGCTGATGGGTTCCCATTTATCTCCAAGAGATGGGGGAGCGCTTGAATAGGGCTTGTTAGCTTAAGGCGTCCACGAGATAAAAGATGGGCCATCAGAATGCGAGACAGTCCTTCATGAAACTCATACATATCAGCACACGTGATTTCTGTTTACGGCCTCGCCATGTAAGATTTGTAAGTGTGTAATTTAAGATAATTTGTACAATGGTATTATTTGTGTGAGGAGAAATGGTCTGTGTTGAGAACTAGTATTAAGTAGAATATGGTTAACGGGAACTTAACAAGACAGGGCGATTACGGCACAGAAATATTTGGTGTTATATGTAATGCACATTTACTGTTTTTTTTTTCAGAAGCCAATATTAATTTAATCTACTTCAAAGAGAGATTAAGTATTATGGTCACGAGGCGCTGCCACAATAGTGTGATCGTGTGCTCAGTGATAAGTGAGATTAAATTTCACCATAAGGAGGGGACCTCCAGTGAAATTAGGGAGTTCTATGGTGATATAAATATATCAGAACACCTTCAATGCGTGTGATATGACATCATAAATACATAAAGCTCACACATTAATTATGTCTATTTCTCCAACATAGAGAAATTTGAGAGGCGGAAATATCCGTGGAACACTATTCCATATGTAAAACATTGGACTGGTTGCAAAGTGCAATCCATAGTGACAACAAACTTTGACGCAAAGTGCGTGAAGAAAAAATATGAGTGTATATATCTGTAATTTAGGGTGATTTCATTTATGTAATATGTATTTTGGATGGGGTTTATTAACGTGTCTGGGATAATCGGATAATGGACCGTCGTCACAGTAAATCATCCGATGATCCGAGGCGAATATGTAACGTGTTTTTCGAGGGGTTTTATGCAACTGGCATAAGTCAGTAGGAAGCCATTCTATATTTATTTACGCGGCAAATTGTTCAGCCAAGAGAATTTTTCATGGTAATTTATTATTATTATTAATTTATTATAATTATTATTAAGGTATTTTCGGAGCATTTTATAAAAATTATTAGCATTCAGATAGGTTTTCCATGTCTTAGAAAACGCTATCAAGCAAATTATTACGAACGACAATATTATAGAAAATTATGTGATTACGGAATTTTACGGAGTTTTGTCAGTTAGGGTATTTGAGAGACATGACTCACTGGGAATTCGAGTACAAGCTGATTCCTGTCGAGAAGTATTACGCAAGGCTGGGTCGCAAGGTCTAGAAAAGGCGAATTGTTGGGACGGAAATCGACTTCTCCCTCTCGCGCGCCGAGTGTAATGAGGCAGAGGAGGGGAACTAGCGGCGTGCTCAGCCAATCAGTGTGGACGACGTAAGCTAGATGTCGGTACCATGGTGGGGGAGCCAACGTGTGGATATATCGTTCGACGCGCCGTGAAACGAGGTCTATCTGTGAAATACTTGCGGAGTATGGTTATACGCGGGGGACGCTCCGATGTTCCGTGGAACGAACAATCTGTGTAGAACTTGCAGAGTACGGTCGCAAGTGCGTGTCGCTCCGATGTTCAGTGGAGTTAGCGACGAACTTTTGTAAAACTTGGTTGTACGAGTGTTTGGGTCCGAGGTACGGACCATAGAATTATCTAATCTACCAGAATATCATCAAATTCCGACGGAGATGACGACGTCCAGGAGACTGTGGGAAGCTCACAACATCATCAAGAACGAGGGAAATGCCTTGGCAATTTCCAATGGTAAGCGCAAATGACGCAGAAATACGCAATCTCTCATTTTTCTTTGTTTTATATTTCATATTTCAGTAACTTCATAGCTTGGAAATAAGAGTAAAATCAATTTATCAGACTCCGTTTTCACGTAATTTTCTATCGGTAATATTCAAATCACAACGCTCCAATTTAAATTTTATACTTATTATTATTATTAATTTTGCTATACTTGTTTTATATAATAAATTCATTTCTTTTACAATGCAATCTTTGCTTTCAGTAGGTAGCATTAGATATAGACCAATTCCTTCTCCTGATACAATTGTTTGTTGGGTTAATGATCAAATCATACCACGATCTGAGTGAATAGATTCTTGACGGTGTTCTACCAGAGCTAGACGTTGTTAAATACAAATTTAGATTTCAGCATTGCGTTGAAGTCTTGGCGCCCATTAAAACAACATAGCTTAGGCAAAGGTAAACAATTACATTTTCTCCCAACAGTGTGGGCTAGCGAAACCATTACATTTGTCGCTACCAACATGGGGCACTAACTAATTACTGTTACAACGTGACATAAAACGTCAAAGTGAATACAAGTCACTATAAAACGTAACGCAAATGACAGCTAAAATAAACTCATGAATGAATGGCAAGGCAAGTCGTTTCCAGGCAACAATAGCTCTTGACAAGACACGGCCGACTGGATGCGAGTAGCGCTCTCCACTACCGGTATAGAAAATTAGGCTCTTAACATGAAATTCCGTTAGTTACTCAACGTAATTTGTATTCTCTTTGAATCAACATTAACAATGCCGCGACAAAGATGATCGAATCTTTCCCGAAAAAAGCCATAATGCAAGAAGGATACGAAACATTGCGAATGAAAGGACTGAAGAAGAACAAGAAATTGCCCGTGAAGAGCGCTGCGTTATTATGGCTCGACTTCGTGCTTCTCAATCACAAGAGCAAAGTGAGGCAGCCCGTGAAACGGTTCGGTTGGCATACAAAATCGTCGAGCGAGTAGCTTCAACAAAATGGCGTGCGTTTGTTTCAAGAAAGTCCCACATGCGTTCATTTACCATTCATTCCATTGGGTGAGTTGTTCTGTACACTTCAGGTAAGGTTTCTGACTTAGTAAATCCACTTAACAATAGGTAGCGCACAAGTAGATTCAACAAATGAGCGATGATGCGCGAAGCGTTTCAACAAAGTCCCGTGTGCATTAATATACTATTCGTATGATAGCGATGAAACTTGGGTGAGATGTTGTGTACACTTCTGGGAAGGTTTCTGGCTTAGTAAATCAACTTCACAATAGGTATCGCACAAGTAGATTAAACAAATGAGCGACGACGCGCCAAGTGTTTCAATATAGTCTCGTATGCGTTCATATACCATTCGTCCGATAGCGACTAAACTTGGGTGAGTTGTTGAGTAGACTCCAGGGAAAGTTTCAGGCTTAGTAAATCCGTTCTACAATAAGTAGCGCACAAGTAGATTCCAAATGAGCGAAGACGCGCGAAGCGTTTCAACAAACTCCCGTATGCGTTCATACACCATTCATCCGATTGCTAAGAAACTATGGTGAATTGTTGTGCACACTCCAGGAAAGGTTTCTGACTTAGTAAATCCTTTTTGCAGTAGGTAGCGCACGAGTAGATTCAACAAATGAGTAACGGCGCGCGTATCGTTTAAAAAAAAAATCCGTATGCGTTCATATACCATCCATGGGATTGCAATGAAATTTGGTGAAATGTTGTTTCCACTCCCGCGAAGATTTCCGATTTAGTAAATCCATTTTACAATTAGTAGTGCACGAGTAGATTCAACTAATGAGCGACAGCGCGTGAATCGTTTCAACCAAGTACCGTATGCGTTCATATAGCATTCATCCGATTTTGATAAAACTTTAGTGAGTGTTGAGTACAGTCCTGCATAGGTGTATGAATTAGTAAATCCGTTTTTCAATGGGTGGCACACACGTAGATTCAACAAATGAGCGACGGAGCGCGAATCGTTGAAACAAAATCCCGTATGCATTCATATGCCATTCATCCGATTGCGTTGAAACTTTGATGAGTTGTTGTGTACACTCCAGGGAAGGTTTTCGAATTAGTAAATCAATTTTACAATAGGTAGCGTACCAGTATATTCTACAAATGGGTGACAGCGCTCGAATCGTTTCAACAAAGTCCTGTATGCGTTCATATACCATTCATTTCATTGCGATGAAACTTTGTTGAATTGTTGGGCACGCTCCCATGTTTTTTTTTTTTTTTTTTTTTTTTTATAGAAAATCAATTTTACAATAGTTTAGTTGGTTAACGGAAAAAGAAAAGAATGTTGGGAATCCAAAAGCACATCAACGAACAAAGTTACAACGCCAACACTTTCTTTGATTGGCATTGCAACGCATGCCGGGTACAGCTAGTTTCAAATAGTTTCTACTTTTGCTACCAAATGCTACCATCCACGACTCCTAGCTCACGGACTTGGCTACTAGATGGCATCACAGTCAGCACCTGGCAGCGAACGTTGGATCTAATAGAGCGTTATCAATAACCTACAAATTTTGGCTTCACACAAGTGTAGTTAGTGGAGGTTCTTTTTCATGCCACAAATCTATGACATGGGACAGCCGGCTTTACTTCCCCTCCGAAGGAAGGCATACTGAGGGAATTTTAACGCTCTTAAAAAATCAGACGACTTTGGCCGGGTTTAAACCCGCGACCTTGGGCATAGAAGCTCAGCATGCAACCAACTACGCCACCGAAGCCGCCTCATATTAGATGTCTAAATAGAGAGTAAATAAGAAAGTGTGAATTGGAAAGATTGAATATCTGTAATACGACATGAGAATTCATGTCTTCGAAGTGTTGAGTTCAACTTTCATTTACTTAGCGATTACCGGTATGTACTGCTGGCAACGCTGCTTGAAGCTGGATGGGGTTGCTCCACTGACAGAGCGCGGCAGATTGTTCCACAGTCGTGCAGTAGCTACAACAATGGAGTTGGTGTAGCGTACTTCTGGGCCTTTATTCAAACTGTGACATAATTTTGGAAGTACGGTGTTAAGCTTGCACTGTCCTAACACCCCCCCCCCAAAAAAGCTCTATGGAATTTAGCATGCCCAACTGAATATTAATTTAGTTGTTTCTTCAAACACTCTTTTTTTCTCTCTGTCTCTAATTGGCTGTTCTTTTACTTCAAGATATTGATCACTGTGCATTAAAATTCCATTTATGTTGTATCTGAATGTATTCAGGCACCACAAGAACATGCTATATTCCTTTCAGTAAAGTCAATTTTTAATGTTGAAAACATTTCTTAGCAAAAACGTAAATTAAGCAACTTCCTCAAATGTGCCAAAAGTTAAAGGGCTAAAGTACCCGAAAATGTTTCAGAAAAACAGTCTAAAATCACTTGTTTGGAAAAGTGCAGAAAACAACAAAAATTAATTAAAATGCACCAAAAAAGCAATAATGTTGATGGAAGGTCTAGTCTATGACATTAAAGGATGTTTTCAACATTGAGTTCCTTGCCGGAAGGGTGGTTCAACACTGTGGCCAACCATAATAGGTGGATACCAGAAGACAGCTGTACAACTCATCGCGGGACTTCAAGGATGTAAGACAGAGAAACTACACAGCGTTCGGCCAGAAGCTGATGAGATTGTCGGGGCACTAGAGGAGCATTACAGGGACCACCAGCAGGCAGCTACAGCTGGAAAGGAGGAACCAGCGACTGAAGTGAAACAACTGGCCCATAAAGAATTGCCTTGCTTGCCTCTCGAGCACAAAGAGCGAGAGGCTGCATTCACCTTCGTGGACAGGGTCTGTGATGCCCAGTAGAGAGGATAGTCTTAAGCAGGGGTGCCCAAACTTTATTTAACTAAGGACACATTGTAAATAGTTGGGGGACCTTGCGGGCCACTGACACTCTGAGGGGATTGAAGGGTATGGATTTTTTTTTTTTTTTAATATAGGTGCAATATGGTGAGTTTTGTGGCTGTCTGAGCTTAGTTTTCTTAGTATTGTTGCCATTTTATATATATATATTTGTAGTGGATAAAAAAAATTAACACTAAAAATAAATTTTTATATATTTAATACATCCCTTTAAAATAGAAGTACTGTATGCCGATATTCAATACACTCATACAGCATGAATGACAAAGAGTGAGTATGTATGTCATTTGACACAATTATTAATCAAATTATGAAATAAAGTTCATGATAATTTAGTTTAGTGCGATGACTAGAACTTGTTTCAAAGTTTTGTCGACACAGTGCGGTGCAGGCCGGGCAAAATAGTCGCCCGGGCCATATCCAGCCTGCGAGCCGTAGGTTGGGCAGTCCTGGTCTAAAGGAAGCATTGACCATTGCTCTGAAAATGGAGGCAGCGAAATGAGCAGCTTCTGCAATGTCATTAGCGAGGGTGAGAGCCATCACGGAGCGAGCAATAAAGGAGGCTGGCTCCCCATTATGGGAGCAACGTATACCACAGCTGGGATGCCTGAGAGGTGGTGGAGCCTCATGCTAGCTATATGGCGAACAGGCCATCTGAAGAGGGACATTCAGCGGGAAGCAGCCACAACTCAGGGAAACAAGTAAGGGTCGACCAAGTACAGCCCCACACATACAAAGTTGGAGGGGGTCTTCCCTTCTCATCACATACGAGTGGGTGGACTTGATCTGCATAAAATGACAGGCTCCCTCTTTGCTTGGAAAGTGCATCACCACACAAGAGCAGTTTCCTTTATTGCACTCAGTTTATTGGATGTTGGATTAGATAACCACAGGGTCTCCCAGAAAGCCAGTACTTGGCAAAGAGTGAATATCTCTAGCTGGTACCTCTATTGGTCGAGGTGGTAGTGATCCCGCCTCTTTTGCAGCTCAATCTGCTAACTCACTTACCACAATTCCCTAGTGGCTTGGCTACCACAGAAAGGCGATTCTAGTGTCAGCGTTGGGTTGTCTTCGATTCAATGCAGCAATGGGTGTTGCAAGGAACATAAAGCAATTTACTGCAATGAACTCAATGATGATGATGATGATAATTGTTGTTTTCAGTACTATATCCAATAGGAATTTTTCAGTAATAAATAGAAAACCACTCTTACATTCACTTCTCGCAATGCACACATAGAAACTAATTTCAACACGGGTAAGCAAAATGACGGACACTTCTCAGGTCTAGTACAAGGTGTTCCAAATACATGAGGTGCAGATTCCATTAAGAAATATGAGAAGATTCTGCCCTGAGTAAATAAAACAGTAATTAGTCAATCAATAAATTGATATTGCGTGAATAGTTATTATACACCTTTTCTTGATACTAATTGATAGGGAATAAATGTTATTCTAGGAAGAGATTTCTGTATAACAGATGCAAACATACAACACCTGGTTTTGTTAACCCTCTCAGTGCCACGCGCCGAACAGATCGGCTCTCGCTGCTCGCGCCAAAAGTGCCAAAGCCGATTCAATCGGCGCGCAGTTTATCTTATATTTGTAGATTTCTGTAGGCATATATCCGTGATTATTTCATATGGTAGGAAAGGCGAGCTTTCAAGCTTGCCTGTGCGGTGTTTACTATTTTCCTTCGAAGTCCGTTACGCGATAGGTTTGAGAATGTATTCACGCCCTCCCTTTGTGCTCTCCCAATCGCGTGCGTTCCTGCCAAAATTGTGGTGCAGTTGTTTTCTTTTTGTTGAAGTTTTCTGCCTAAAGATGTATCTAAGAACTTTCTACACAGGAAACGTAGTGTTTCTTCGAATATGACTCTTAGGTGTACTTAATTTAGGCTCAAAACTGATTCTTTACAAAAAAAAAAAAAACAATTATCAGAATAAACTCAATTAAAAAAAGTTTTGATGCCATATTTACTTTTAAGAACATAATGTATGAAAGAATGAGGTATTGGTTATAATGCAAAGCAATAATAATGATTCTATTGTTTGAAATGTGGTATTTATGATTTTTTTTCGAACAGTCTGCATGACCTTTGAAAATGGCTTGGCATTCTTGGCAAGTATTTCAGGAAATGGCTTGGCACTAAGAGGGTTAAACTGGGTTGAATAGTAATATTCTGTGAAATGAGAAACTTGTATGATGAATTTGGGAAAAATGGTTATGATTGTCAAGCGTATTTTCCTATGTACAATAAATCAATTGTATATAGGAAAATACAATATGGTTGAAAAACATTCATTGGACAGGAAAAGAGATGATGATGATGATAATTGTTGTTTTAAGGGGCCTAACATCCAGGTTTAAGGATAGAAACACTGAAAAGAGTAAACACAATGATACGCAGGCATAAAAACGGGGGAGATAAAAGGGTAAAACGAACACATTCACAGACAGTAAAATCTCTACAGCCAGTTAAACCACCACCTTCAGAGGTGGATACTCACGTCATCACTCCAATCAGCGTTTCTATTCTTCTTTTCCTAACCAACGGTTGTTTTTATGGAAACAATAGATAAGAGGTTTCAAAACATTTGCTTGGTGAAGATGTTAATCAAGTCTAACTTGGAAACCTCTAAAATCAGGCCAACTATTCCGTGGCATGTGTTCAGTAAGTGATTACAAGTGAATTCTACAGCGAAAAGCCCACCTACAAGAGTTTGTATCAATGATGAGCTAACATTCATATTACTCAGTACTGAAGTGTGTTACAGACCACGCATACAACAACTTTAACCCTTAACTATGGAAGTACACTTGCAGTGACATCAACATGGACGTGAGGTCACAGTGACCGCATCAAAATTAATGAGGCTACGGAAGGGAGGATCAATGAGAGAAATTGCTAGGTGTTTTCATTTGAATAATTACACTTTATTCAACCCAAAACCACAACAACATTTTTCATTTGTAAATTTGTAGAACCCTCGTACCTTCAGATTACAGTCGCAGCAATTTTCGATACTCGGAATACACTGCTCCATTTAAAGACACATATCCTTTACAATACCAACAAATATGGACCCTAAATTGGGTTTTAAAGCTATTTGATAACCACTGGATTGAAAATTAACCACACATGAGTGATCTCTTGTTGGGGTGGAAATTGCAAGCACTGAACATGACCGTCAATGTTACTCTCACTCAACACATTCATAGCAGATCTTTCTTGTACACTCCAAGCATACTGGTTTTTCACATTTGTAACACTTGTAATATGTTTTCTTCTTCTTTGCTGGTGGGTACAGATGACAAGTTATCCGTTTTTAAAGCTTTTCAAGCTTCTCCTCAGCAATGTTGATACGCTCCTTCACTGCTTCAACCATGGACATGCGGTCACCCAGGCCGCTACGAAACTCGTCAGCTTCTTATCGCGGCTGCATGGTTATTTATGACGGATAAGATAAGTGCAGTGGAGAGGGCGATGAGGGCGAGGTGTGGCACGTGTTTATTTTTTCACCGCGGTCATGTTGACCGCACGTCCATAATTAAGGGTTAATCTAGTCGCAAGGAAACATATTGGTCGAACTCTAAGAGTTCAAAGGGTAAATAACAGAGTTCATTCACACAACTGAAGAGAAGAGTAAAGCAGTGCTAACAGTTCTCTCCCTACTATCGTCATAAGGAAGTCTTAAGAATTTGCAAATTAGAAGGAACTTAGAAACTTATCGTTTTAGGTAAATCTTCCTAGGACTCTTTCTGAGTTCCTACAACAAAAACCTACTTACTGCCAGTACTCTTCTGATGAAGAGCCTAAAATAACTTATAATAAATGTTACTCACCTGTCTCTCACCCATTCTAACAAGTATCACAGGCGAAAGTGGCAGTGATAAAAAGGATATCCTGGTCATTCATTCAGCATTCGATATAGTTCTCTAGCCTCTCCATGATCCCCTTTTAGCAGTTAGCACTGTGGCCTCCATAATCGGACATACCACCATCTTCAAAAGTTGGCGTTCACACCATCAATCCCATCAATAGCTCTCCAATGCCAAAGCCCCTGACGAGCTCATTTCTACCCCCCAGTCTCATTAGGAGAGCAGGCAGAAAGCAAGGAGCATTCTACAAAAAGATATGTCTGGAAGTGGATAGTGTAGGATGGAGTGAAAACCAGACAGAGGAAAGGAAGACTGGGAAAGAAAAAGTATAAAAACAGGACGAGTAAAGTAGGACAAGCACAAAAGGTTGGTGGTTGGTTCCTCAGTTTAGGGGCTGCGACAATGTGGTCATGTAGCCCCATGTACTTTGGGTGTGTGTAGAATCTGTCTGATAACCGGTGTTAATTGTGATGGCTGTATTAGTGTGTGTTATCTGTTTTCAATTCAAGTAAGGACTGCAGACATTGAATTTTTTAAAGTAGTTCCTACTTTTGACGCTAAATGCCACCATCAAGGACTACTAGTTCAGAACTTGGTTACCAGATGCCAACGCAGTCGGCTCCTGGCGATGAACGTCGGAACCTAAGAGCGTTTGTCAAATGTTTGACCTATAATTTAGCTTCACACAGGTGTAATTAGTGGAAGGTTCTTTAACATACAATAAATCTATGACATGGGACCGCCGGCTTTTCTTCCCCTCCGAAGAAAGGCATACTGAGGGATTTTTAACGCTCTTAAAATATCCGACGACTTCGGCCGAGTATGAACCCGCGATCTTGGGCATAGAAGCTCAGCATGCTACCAACTACGCCACCGAAGCCACTAAAAAAAAAACACAAAAGGAGAAAGGAGAAAGGATGGAAAATACAGCACAGTGGATATGCAATCAAAGATAGCTTTGAAGCCATTTTCAGAAGTTTTTTTAAGAGCATTAAAAATCCCTCAGTATGCCTTCCTTCGGAGGGGGATGTAAAGCCGGCGGTCCCATGTCATAGGTTTGTGGCAAGTTAAAGAACCTTCCACTAATTACACCTGTGTGAAGCTAAATTGTATAGGTTAAGAATGTAAACAACGCTCTTAGCTTCCTACATTCGTTGTCAAGAGCCGACTGTGGTGGCGTCTGGTAGCTAAGTTCTGAACTGGTAGTCGTTGACGGTGGTGTTTGGCAGCAAAAGTAGGAACTATTTGAATAATTCAAAAGTCTGCAGTCCTTACTTGAATTAAAAAACAGACAACACACACTAATACAGTCATCACAATTAAGACCGGTTATCAGACAGATTCTACACACACCCAAAGTACATGGGGCTACATGACCGCGTTGTCGCAGCCCCTAAACTTAAGAACCAACCAATAGCAATTAATGTTGTAGCTTTCAGTGGGTCAACACAAAATCATTCCAATTACTTGGAATATGTGTTAATCTGAAAACTATTCAAGAGAAACATGCTCTTATGAAAGCTACTCAATTCAGAGAACTCAGATTATTATTTACACATTTTACTAAAGCCTACACCTAAACTAGGTTGTCTGAGCAGCCTGTAGACATTCCACAACTTCATATAAGTATAAAGATCAGGTCTTTCAACACAATATACAAGCAATATTTTATGTTGCAGTTATAGATTTTAACCTTCATGTGGTCGCGCCGCTTCATGTAACACACGCGGTCGTGGACGGTAATCTACCGTCCTCCCGTTTTTTTTCAATTGTGAGTTTCTTTTTCACTTTCATTGGCAATATGACTGGCTTTGAGGTTGATCGAACATGTAATTGACATATAGATTTGTAAATATAGAAACATTTATTCAATTATTATTATTATTATTATTATTGGCGTATGATGTTACAATTGACAATCGGGTCACTAAATATATAAATATATATAGGAAAACAAAGAAATGTGAAAAAGGCTTCGGCAATGTGGTAGCCTCTCACAGACGTATGTCCAGTCTCTCCAACCAAGTGATAGCGTCAGGGGTTAAACGATGGAGGTCTTCGAATGATCCAGAGAATGCTCGCAAAGGGCAGTCCTTCACAATGTGCCTGATAGTTTGCTCTTCAGAACCACAGTCACAAGCAGGAGACTTGAGCCAACCCCACTGGTGGAGAACAGAAGCACTTCTTCCAACACCACAGCGTATCCTGTTAAGTTTGATCCAGGTGGAGCGAGGGAGATTGAACCCAGCCGGTTTTATTGTTGGATCCCTGATAGAAATGTCAGACGAGAATGATTGAGGCCATTCTTGTTTCCATGCCTCCTTAGGTCTGAAAGGCATGGCAGTTAATTCCTTGGCTGTCCTCCAAGCAGGTTTCCGGGACTTCAGTCTCGTCACGGCATTTTCGTCTGTCTCCTGATGGATGGGAAGAGAGCTGATATTCAGAATCCTCGACCATACTCTAGCAAGGGATTTCTTCCGTCTGATGTAAGGAGGTTCAATGTTGCTCAGAACCGGTAACCACTGGACAGGAGTGGGGTGTAATATACCCGATATAACTCTCATTGAGTGACGTAGCTGGACATCTACCAGTCGAGTGTGGGAGCTATTCAACCATACAGCAGACCAGTACTCGGCCATCGAATATAAAAGTGCTAGAGCAGTTATACGAAGCGTATTCACATCTGCACCCCATTTAGTTCCAGCTAATCTACCCAGCAAGATACTTATTCAATAAAAATCCATAAAAGGAACGACAATGGTGGTGGCAAAAATGAAAAAACACTATATGACAGCTTTAAAGATAGTGGTGTGTGGATGTTGGGGGGAGAATGAGCAACTGGTCTATCAATAGTGAATAAAATTTGTTAGAAATGAAGAAAGGCTATGATAAATACTCAAATTTTGTTTTGAGCGTTAGGCAAAAAAAAAAATGCACTTCCGCTTGCGAGCGACAGTAGTCTACCGCTCGACTGCGCCCTTAGCACTTTGATGAACAACTGAGCGAAAACGCTCCTGTCAAGAACCGCTACTCATCTGTCATCTAGCGAAGGATATCGTTCCTTGAGAATACATGTGCCTTTTGCACACTTTGTAACGATCAGTGAAGCTCTACATGCATTCTTTTCAATAGGATGATAGTCTACTGCGGCCGCGACCGGATGAAGGTTAATCATCACTTGTAGTTCATTTCCGCATATTGGTTTCAAATTCTACTGTAGTTTTAGGACTCGCTGCTTAAGTATATCACAGCTATAGTAGCTACACCTTCATAGATTAGTTTGGAGAGGAAGACTGTTTTTGTTGATAGGATAGTCATTTCTAAGTTTTGGAACATTAAAATAAATAGTCATTTTTTCGGGTGCTTAATGCTTTAATATTAATCAGTAAGAGCCAATTACCACACTCACTATGTTTTTTTTTTTTTTGTTTTTTTTTTATTTGTTTCTTAGAGGGCAGAGACTGCTCATACCTGCCAACTTATCAAACTGAAAAATCGGGAGATTTTGAAGACAATCATGTCAAATAATATTTCTTCCCCATATTACCGAGGAACCGACAAAACACTCAGATCGAAAAATCACAATGTAGACTACCGGCATATTAATTCCAACAACATCTAAGTTATACACAAATAATTTCACATGTTAAACAGATACAATATTCCTCAGCCTATAACTACTGCTATTATTATGAAAACTTCTAGGAACACGCGCTGAATTAACCATCGACTATTTCAAACAAATAGAAACGTATTCAAATCCAACTAAGCGGTACGAGTTATGGAGAATTATCTATAAATTATCGATACGAAGCGAAACTGCGGTATTGAAAAACACTACACGTAAAATCGATCTGTTCGATGAATGACTGGAGTTTGTCATCTCGCAGTTTTAGTCAGAAATTATGCGTGAGATTTTTGAAAAATCGGGAGATTTAATATGTTAAGCGGGAGGGCGGAAGAAGTGGTGTAAAATCAGGAGTCTCCCGTCTAAATCGTGAGAGTTGGCAGGTATGTATGTGGGTGTCACTGTAGGTTTGGTAGTGTTTTGTAGAGCCATTTGTCTTGCATATTTGAATATGATGATGGTCGCTTGACAAGCAAAACATGTCATCCCTTAGTTTTCTTCTTCTTCTTCTCCTTCAATAGTCCATATTTATATATATCTTTATCACATATTCCAGTAATTGGAATGATTTTGTATTGTCCGACTGGAAGCTACAATATTATTTGGATATGCAAGCAATAATAGAACAGTAAGAGAACAACAGAAAAGCCAATAAGGAACAAGTACAATGACAGGCAAGTGCCAACGAAGGGATCATTCACATTAGTATGTACCAGCAGTCTCATTCATACTCTGGTCAAAATTTATTTATTTATCGTATGGCTTTTAGTGACGGGAGTGTCCGAGGACATGTTCTGCGCGCCAGAGACTGTAGCTGCTTCAAGCGGACACCCCTAGGTGAGCTACATGTTTCGTTCAATTTCAAGTAGTTCCAACTTTTGCTACCAGATGTCAATGACACCTAGTGGTAAACGTTGGAACTTTGATAGAGCGTTACAATGAAATCTAACCTAGAAATTTAGCTCCACACAAGTTTAGTCTGTGGAAGGATCTTTTACATGCTATAAATCTATGACATGGGACCGCCGGCTTTACTTCCCCTCCGAAGGAAGGCATACTGAAGAAATTTGACGCTCTTAAAAAATCCGACGACTTCGGCCGGGTTTGAACCCGCTTATCTTGGACACAGCAGTTCAGCATGCTACCAACTATGCCACCGAAGCCACTATCAGCAAAAATAAAACAATTGAAATGACACAAAGAAGCATTTAACTGTAACCATAATAATTTAATCAACAACAAGAAAACTTTTTTACACGCTAGTACAAAACTCTTCAAAATTCGTAACACAATCCCAGCCCTGGCACAAATTTCATACAATGTATTGCTAAAATATAATTTAGCTAATTCCAGCCAGGTAGCAGACCACACTCACAGCCGACATACGGAATGAAGATAACTACCAAATATCTGGAAAGAAATGAAAAATCGGTTGCAATTTCACTTTCAGGCAAATATCTCAGGCTTGGTGCTAAAATGGCCAATGTCAAAAAATATACAAGGTATTTGGCAAGTACAGTATGAGCACTCGTTGATATCCCATTAAATTAGTTTATTGTTTATGGGAGAGTTGTCGCCTTAACATTCGTTAAACCATGACCATACAGCATCGTTGTTTTATGAGTTAATTTATAAGCGAGAGAAGCGATAATTTTTAAACCAAAACAAACGGAAGGAATCTTGTAGTTTTACATGACCTATAATCATGAGCCACAGGACCTCATTATTACATGGAATCCGAACCACAGGACATGGCATTTCACTTCGAAAAACTCACATGCATTTACTGGGAATCGAACCTGGTTGAACCAGGTTCTATTTAACAGAGGTATTGAACTATTTAATATATGGTATTATACTCTATTTAAAACTAAGAAAGATCCTATAATTAAGAAATGTTTTATAACATCTGACATTGGGACAGCATAAATCTAAGAGAAATAATTACTGTATATCAGTATTAGCAGTATTACCAGTTACTATCTGTTGGTATGAGTGACTAATATAACGCACGTTTCTGTGCTCCGTGTTTATAAGTCAAATAGTGTAGTAAAGTGCACTGCTCGGGACAAGGATATGTTCACACTGAATCGGTGAGTAATAAAGATCATTTGGATGTATAAATCTTAATACAACATCAATGGACTAGCAACATCTAGGATATTTTCTAAGCGTGTGGATGCATAACCAACAAAAGCGACTTTCAACTGTTCGTTTGAACGCCAGTGGTACCACCCAGCGAAACAATAATCTGTGACTCAAGTGCACCCAGACAGTCAACTGTTTCTGCCAACCATTCCCAAACAAATTTCCGACTTGAACGCTACCCTACATCCTTGTCCGCATCAGCGCTAGTGAGCTCTCGCACTAATATTAAACAGTGAAGTGGCGAGTTACGTACTGCCAAAGAATTAATAATACACCTTTCACATCTAAAGCAGTGCCTTTACAATACTAGTAGCATTATTAGGAGCCAGAGCAATAATGGGTGTCTGTTTCGAGTGCAACAAGGCGGTGTCCAGGCAAGACGTCAATGCAAAAATTCAATGTGCTGTATGTAAAAACTGGTATCATAATTATTGTGTAAATTTAAAAGAAGATGATCTCAAGTCCATAATTTCTTCGCACAAACAATGGAAATGTAATAAGTGTCCCAAGAAGAAGCTTAGCCTACATGAAGAGGGAAAGAATCAGTTAGCCCTACCTAACAACGACGAAGTTTTTAACTTATTGACTAATTTAAACAAAGAAATTTCTGAGTTAAAGGAATTGTGTAAACAGAGGGAAACTGATTTGGGGAGGTCGTTAGATCTGGTGCACGAGAAATTGGACGAAAATAAGGAAACCCTGCGGAAACAAGCAGAAACTATTAAAGATTGCAGGCAAGCAATTGAAGAGATGCATCAGGAGAACCTAAAGTTAAAGAAAGAAAACTTGGAACTAAAATCAAGACTTACTGATTCTGAGCAATACTCAAGGATCAATATGATAGAAATACATGGTATACCGTCAAACCCTGCAGAGGACACAAGCAGGTTGGTTCAAGAAGTCGCGCGAACACTCCACGTGGAACTGAAGGAGGAACATATTGACGCTTGCCACAGACTTCCCCCTCGTAACAATTCCCAGATTGCGCCTATAATCGTGAAATTTACAAGACGTCACTGCAAAGAAGAAATCCTCAGACAACGGAGAATTAAACGTAATCTGAGTACCCTTGACCTTGGATACACCTACAACAACCCGGTGTATATAAATGAAAGCCTTTGCGGGGAGCGGAAAAAACTTCTAGCAAAGGCAAGGGAAGTGAAACGAGCGAAGGACCTAAAGCACTTATGGACAAAGAATGGCAGAATACTCATGAGGAAACACGACCACTCTCAGGTAATCTCCATCAACACTGAAGAGGACCTTGACAAACTTTAACCTGAACATTGAAGATGACTCATAAGAAAAAAGAAACCATCATTTACTACCAGAACGTAAGAGGACTACGGACCAAATCCAATACTTTATTTTTAAATACACTGTCAAATAACTATGATATTATTTGTCTTTCAGAAACATGGCTTCTTGAGGGTGTAAGCAGTTCTGATCTCTTTGATGACAGATATATTGTGTATAGGAAAGACCGAGATTTTTCTTTAAGTTCCAAGAAAGATGGTGGTGGAATTTTAATAAGTGTTAAAAGTACAATACATTCGAAGAGAATGCCAATGTTAGAATCGGATACCGAATCATTATGGATTAAAGTTTCATTCAACAATAGGGAATGTTATATATGTGTTCCATACTTTCCGCCGAATTCCAATATAGAAGCATACAAATCATTTTATGAGAAAATAGAAGAAAATATGCAGTTATTTAAAGATTACGATATTTGTATCATTAACAAAACAAACAAAAAACAACCCCTGGCACTATCCAGCCCATGACGGGCTAAGGCCGACCAAGTGACCGCTGCCCAGCCATTTGGCCTGCAGATATTGGGGTGACGCGTGATCAGCGCGTCGGGTCCCCTCGGCCGTTAATCTTGGTATTCGTGATCGGGGCGCTGTCTCACTGTCAGACAGCTACTCAATTGTCCTCACGAGGCTGAGTGCACCCCGTTCCAACCCTCACGTCAGTTTTAAAATCCCTGACGGAGCCGGGGATCGAACCCGGGGCCTCCGGGCGAGAGGCAGGCGCGCTACCCCAACACCACGGGGCCGGCTATATTTGTATCATTGGTGACTTTAATTTACCGGAAGTAACTGATAAATCTTACAATCTATTGAAGGGTTCAAACAAATCCAAAGAGTTACAGAATTGTTTGCACCTGCTGAATGCCAGGCTGTTTAACGATATTAAGAATGTTAATGGAAGAACTCTTGATTTAATAATCAGTAACATTGACCAGTTGCATATCCAGGAAGAAACCGACCCCTTAGTCCGATTAGATGAAAATCATCCAGCATTGCAAATTATATACAAACAGGGGAAAATAACCAGATCACATGCAAGTTCAACCTATGAATATAACTTCCTCAGGGCAGACTTCTTAAAATTGTATGAATTAGTGAAAAAATGCAATTGGGATAACATGAACAATTGTAGAAATGTAAACGAAGCTGTTGATATCTTTTATGACAAAATATACTCTATATTGACCAGTGCGTTCCAAAGACTAAACATTACAAGCGCACATATCCTGTTTGGTTCACTCAGTCCATAATATCAAATTTAAAGCTAAAGGAAAAATATAGAAAAAAGAAAAATTTATCCGAATATTACTTAAATAATTATACTCAACTTAGATCTAAAACTAAAATAGACATAAAAAAAGCATATGATGACTATGTAGCTCTTACTGAGCGGAACATGGAAAAAGATAGCAACAGCTTCTGGAACTTTATAAAAAATAGAAAGGAGCGTAAAGGATCAGGATTGGCGATGGAATATGAAGGTAAAGAATATTGTAAATCACTGGAAATTGCCAATTGTTTCGCTGACTATTTCAAATCAGTATATTTGCAAACTATTCCCAACTATAATTTGAACACAAACAGCAATAACGTAAAGCAACATTATTTTCAAAATTATTTGGTTATATCTGAAGTCACCGAGGATATGGTTGAATTCGCCATTAAGAAACTAAAACCAAAAAAGTCAGCGGGGCCTGATGGGTTACCACCATACCTCTTTAAAGGCTGTAAGGAATATATTACTAAACCACTGACTATAATATACAATCTCATACTGAAGACCAGCACATTTCCAGATAAATGGAAACATACAAAAGTAACACCAATTCTAAAATCCGGAAACTCAGTTCAGATTAAGAATTACAGACCTGTAGCTGTATCGTCATCTCCGGCTAAGATATTTGAGAGTATTTTGTATAGTCATATTTTTCAACATGTTAAAGTGATCATTTCCCCAAATCAGCATGGATTTATACCAAACAGGTCAACCGTGACTAACCTTATTAATTTTACGCAATTTGTATCCACGGAGCTAGATCACAAAGGCCAAGTAGATGTAATATATACTGACTTTCAAAAGGCATTTGACAAAGTGGATCATGACGTACTCATCACTAAACTATCAACGTATAATTTTTCTGAACCACTGTTTCGTCTGCTGATTTCATACCTGAAGAACAGAACACAAGTTGTGAAATATAAAACGCAACTATCCAAAGCATTTCCCACCAACTCAGGAGTTCCTCAGGGATCTAACTTAGGACCATTACTATTCTTATTATTTTTAAACGACATCTCTGATAAAGTTCAACCCTCCGAAATTTTATTATTCGCAGACGATATAAAATTATATAAATCAATACGTGACCCTTACGATTGTATCAAACTTCAAAATGATTTAAATGAACTAAACCTATGGACGAAAGAAAATAAATTGCCATTTAACATCAGTAAATGCAAGCAAATTAATTTTACTAGGCGAAAAAATTACATAAAGTTTCACTATGACATTGACGGGGAAGGCTTACTAAAAATTCATGAAGTTCAGGATCTGGGAATTGTATTTACCAATGATCTGAATTTTCAAAGACATATAGAGAAAATTGTCTCTAAAGCACATAAATGCATGGGATTTGTAATAAGAAATTCCTTTAATTTCTCCTATGGGATTTTAATATTGCTCTTTAATGCCTTCATCAGATCACAACTAGAATATGCTTCAGTTATATGGAATCCATACACATTGAAACATAATAAGCTTATAGAGAACATCCAAAAGAAATTCTTAAAATATGTATATTACAAAAGATTTGGCTATTATCCCTCTTACGAATCGTACACATTTATATTACAGTCCTTCAATGTCAGAAAACTATCTCGCAGGCGAAATTGTCAGGGCCTGCTTTTTCTCTATAAAATAGTAAACAATAAAATTGACGACGCTAAAATTCGAGAGAGAATTACGTTATATGTACCAGCTGTGAAACCTAGTAGATTCCGAAACATTTTCTTTATTCAGAGAGTTCACACAGACAACCATAAAAACTCGCCGATTAACAGAATTTTATCCCACTATAATAAAGTTCATCATCTTGACTTAGATATTTTCAGTATGTCAGAAAACCAGTTTGCAGCGTCCTGTGATAAACTGCAAGATGTCTTGTAATATATTGTACTGTATTCAGCCCATTTCCTTCTCATACCTAACCTTCCTTTTCTTCCTCTTCTTCTTATTATTATTATTTATAACGTGTTTCTCTATCTATATCTTCTCTTTATGTATCTTTTGTTTTTCTATTTATATATTGTTGTATATTATATGATTCTAGTAGTGAGCAACGTAATTGGGGATTCCTGTAATGTTCACAACATAAATAAATAAATAAATAAATAAATAAATAAATAAATGTTAGCACCAAACTACAGATATACTGTACACAAGCAATGAAATACAGAAACTTCATAAAAAGACCAACATCATACAAGAAATAACTGTCTTGTATTGACAGGGCTAATACATGGTCAGTACTATCACACAATTCTTCCCTTGATAAGGCCCCTGTACACGATTAAATATTTTTTCAATTCAATACGAGAAAAGTTGTTTAAGAATAGTCAACAATGGAAACGATTTGCCAAGACGTCAAAAGCTGATTTTGTGGCATGCTAGATAGAGATGCTCCAATTGCACAATGTAATATTACAATCGAGTCAGCTAGTTGCAAAACCAGCTAAATGCACTTTCTTTTTAATATTTGGAAAACAGTACAAACCGTTTTAAAGCGGTTCAAAACAGGTACAAATATGATTCTTAAAAAAAAAAAAGTCCTCTCGGCACGCCGGAAGGCGGAGGTAGATTTCACCAGACAAACTTGGGGATAGGCAAAAATAGGCAGAATATGCAGGTTTTCGTAGAAGGATCAGACCTCATTTATTGCGAGAAAGTATTTTATAATTGGAGCTTAATTAACTTTGTTTTTCGTCATTTTATGCATATTTTAAACATTTTATTGTCTTATGGGAACGGTAACCTTCTTGTCATTTGGGGTCCAGTTTTATACTTGTGGTCACACTGTCCTTATGCAAGGTTTCGACACTGATGTGTATCTATGTAACGGTCTGTTACTTCTTCATGCAAAATTATATCTCCCGCAGAGATTTTGGTTGGTTCCTCAGTATAGGGGCTGCGACAACGTGGTAATGTAACCCCGTATACTTTGGGTGAGTGTAGAATCTGTCTGATAAACGGTGTGAATTGTGATGGCTGTATTAGTCTGTAATTCAGGTAAGGACTGCAGACGGTCAATTTCAAGCAGTAGTTCCTAATGTTGCTACCAGGTACTACCGTCAACGACACCTAGCTGTGAACTTGGCTACTAGATGCCACCGCAACCAGCAACTCGCAACGAACGTTGGAACTTCCCCTCCAAAGGAAAGCATACTGAGGGATTTTAGCGCTCTTAGAAAATCCGACGACTTCGGCCGGCTTTGAACCCGCGACCTTGGGCATAGAAGTTCAGCATGCTACCAGTTACGTCACCGAAGCCGCTTCACACTTAGTCAGATGGAAATCTGAATCTGATCTCGTGCAAGTGCGTTGTCATGGCAACGTCTGATGGCTCATCCCTCATCAATTTAGTAGTGTTGCCATGGCAACCTCTGATAGCTCTTGGCATTTTCTTATAATTCCGAAATCATTTTTCTCATACCTTGGCGTAATGGTGGGTCATATCAAAAATTCTTTCAGACAAAAGTTTTAGGTAATTATTAGGGGAATATTGTCCATTTTGTACGGTTTGGATATTGTGCCTATTAAGAGAGATATGATTAATGTTTCCCGAAATACCCACTTTTTCCCACCCCTTTGGTCAATGGTTGGTGCTATAAAAAACTCTTCAAACATAAATTTTTGGGCTTTATCCGACACATAGTATGAACGTTGAACGGATTCGATATTTCACATATTAAGAGAGTTATAGCAATATTTCACTTTTTCGAAAAAAGCCCCCCATTTTCACCCCAATCGACTGATATAGCCCAGTAACGAACTCGACCGAGATTTTATAGGTATACATATTAGGTAAAAAATTCAAAGTGATTGGTGCAAAATTACGGCAGTTATCGTGTCCACAAGAAACTGATATATATATATATACATAAATTATATATAAACTTTTGAACTGACGGTGGTTTTAGGGTCTGGGGGATGTGAAACGCGAAGATATGTCGAAATTTTCCGGAAGTCGGAACATGGTACCCATTGCAATAGTTAGCTTTCTAATGAAATCTATCTAAAACAGAGAAAAAATAGTGGATTTCAACTACTGAGGCTGTTAAGATATGCCACGGTGCCAGAATTTTTGACCAAAGGGGAACTTTAACATGCCAGTAAATTTGCTGAAATGCTCAGCAGGCAAGAACATTACCACTCTACCATACAGCCAACCCATCTGATGTGACAACAACATTATGACATAATGTATTGATACTGCAATTCCATGTTGCCACTATATTTTAAAGAGTGTACAGATTTTTCTGACAGACTGTGCCCTTAACCACGCTTGTCATAGAAAAAAGAGTGATTACCAAAATAATTTATTAAAATTCCACTGTAAAAACTTGAGAAATTATAAAATACATGTTGATTTGCTGACATGTTCCTCCGTTATTTACTGAATGGTCAATGATTAGTTGCCGATTGGAAATGAAAACAATCTGGATGCAAAACATTGCAGTAGAAGCAGATCACTGTACAAAAACTCAGCTTCATACTTCTAGTCAGAAATCCTGGAATGAAGACCGCCAACCTTCTGCACTCAGTGATCTTCATCATAGCTTAACACCCCCAAAACAAAAGCTGTTAGGTCTTGACTTGCCAGTAAATATAGCTTTTAAGTCCTTCAAACCGAAAATTGTATGGGTTCACTGCTTATCTTCAGTTTGGGGATATAAATGTGTGGGTTACAATAGTTATTACAGGGCAACAAGAACGCATTGTTACAGCCCCTACTCTAAGGAACCAACAGTAGTTATTAGTTATTGATGTTTTAAGGGGCATAAAAACAAAGTCATCTGCCCCAATGTGTGTGTTACACTTTTAGGAATTCAATGTTATACAATTTTTACTATTCATTTCAGATGTTTTATGTAATTACAAAATAGTTAATTTATAGAACACGAGTCTTCAATAGAAACCACACATACTGATTATATGATTCTTAAATACAAAACACACACACTGATACATAAAACTTAAATTATTGGTGATAGTACTACTGTAACAGCTATTCTAATTGTTCAAGTCTTACCCATGAAATATCATTCTTCAGCAGACATTCTCTTCGCCATGAATAGTGCAGTAGAGAAGACTGTGAGAGCCGAAGGTGCTCCCATGTGCAGGAGCTTCAACGTACCAGCCTCCACAGGGTTCCCACTTGCCACCAGCTGATCACACACCAAATCCACACTAGGAAGTTTGTCTGTCGTTCCTGTGTTACTTAGAAGGTGCTGCACCAGTTGGCTGTACGCTGGAGTTCCCACCACTGATGAAATGAGTCTCTTCTCTAGCAGCAACGAACACATCCATGGACTGAGTGGTGGGTCACTCTTCTGCAAGTAAACACACAAGCTTGTTGGAGAAAGCAACACAACTTCTTGAACATACATGATTACACAATAAACTATAACAAATTCAACGATTTCGGAAACCAGTCATCTCCATTGAGACTAATTTTACAGGAGAGACAAAAAATTAATTTTTTCAATACTCTTGTGACATACAGGGCTTTTTCTTTTAAATTAGAATATGCCTGGCTACTAAAGATTCCATCACTATTTTGAGGGGAAAAAATACTTATGCTGTTATAAAAATAAATAAATACATTGAATTTGGAGAAGACTTGTTTTTATACAGAATCTTAAAATGTACTTCACATTGCATTTAGAATATGGAAAATAATGATAATTCTTGACTGAGAAATGTATTATACAGGGTTCATCCTGAAAGTAGTGAGATTGAGTCAATTTAAAAATCATTATTGACAGAAATGATACATATGCTTCATATTCTTCAAAGTAGGACCCTTCAGCGTCCACACTCCACTGCCAGCGGGATATCCAACACTCGTACGCTCTCTGGAAGGCGGTAACTGGAATGGGTAATTCTGCACGCCGTGAGAATTTGCCTTTTCGTAACTTTACGAACTTTTACGAGGTATATTATTGAAAATATAGGTTTTATGATTTACATACCTTTTACGGAGTTCTTGGGAGTCGTTTCACAATCTCAACTACAAGTGCCGCACCTCAATAATAATTATTTCACGAAAATAAAGAATTCTTATCGTGTTCGTTTCACTACGGACGCCATCTTGGACACGTCATGTGACACCATGTGTGACACCATGTGACTACGTTACCAACATGTTGCACACAAAATTCACTATTTCACACGTATGCCTGGCCGAAAATTACTGCTAGTACCACAAGCAAGGGGGTCTGGGGCCTAAGCCCCAGGTTAGGTTTGGTTTTGTATGTAAAACATTAATAAGATACAATTTATGTCCGCTACTAGGTTAGGTACTGCCTGGCCGAAAATTACTGCTAGTACCACAAGCAAGGGGGTCTGGGGCCTAAGCCCCAGGTTAGGTTTGGTTTTGTATGTAAAACATTAATAAGATACAATTTATGTCCGCTACTAGGTTAGGTACTGCCTGGCCGAAAATTACTGCTAGTACCACAAGCAAGGGGGTCTGGGGCCTAAGCCCCAGGTTAGGTTTGGTTTTGTATGTAAAACATTAATAAGATACAATTTATGAAGTAATTTCACATGCCACACAATCCATGGTTAAAGTACGACTGACGATTTGGATTTGGCGCAATTATAAATTACATTATCGACGCTCTTTTGTTTCTTTCTATACACGGTGCGAGATAGTACCAAACGCGCGGGGTTGGCATTCCTGACATAGTGACAAGATGTCGACCAGATACTTCATTTTCAACTATATAAGTAGTGTCGCTATTTGGGATGGCTGGGTGGGTCTATGACAGCGGACGAGTCAACATCTATTAATTAATCATCTCCAGATACCATTACTACAGGTACTTTGGCTAATTTCATTACTAATTTTTTTTAAACACAAATTCTCACGGTGTGCAGCGCTACCCTGGAATGTTGTCGAGCTCCCTCGTCATGGTCCATTGCAACGCTTCCACGGAGCCGTGATGATGTCCTTTCAGGGTGGTTTTGAGGCGGGGGGAAGAGGAAAAAGTCTGCTGGGCCAATGTCGGGACTGTAGGGTGGCTGAGGCAGGGTTGCGATGTTGTGTTGGGCCAGGTATGCCAGCACGCGGAAGGCGGTGTGGCACGGCGCATTGTTGTGATAGAGCCGCCACGAGTTGGCGATCGCTGGGAGGACACGGACGATGCGTTTCCTCAGCCGTTTAAGTAACTGAATGTAAAAAACTTACTCTGCGGTCATTGTCCAAAAATTTCTTCACTCTTGACACATCTTCGTCAGATTCGGTTCTCGAAAGTCGTCCTGAATGTGTGTCGTCTTCAACTTCCTCTCTCCCCTCCCGAAACAGCTTGTGCCGGTCAAAATCACTCAATCTGCCCATGGCATTATCACCACAAGTCGTCTTGATCATATCGTGAGTCTCTTTCCCGGTTTTGCCGAGCCTAACACAAAATTTGATGTCGTAGCACTGTTACAAAAGACGCACCATGATGTGGTGTGACGAGTGCACTTGCAGAGGTTATGGATACAAGCGATTTAAACTCCACTACAGCTGGGAACCAACTGTGTGGCTAGCTCCCAGCCTTCCTTACACCCCCTCCACATACCCCAGGCGGAGAGGCCGCGGGCAATCTGTCCGTCTGCGTGGGGAAAATCCGGGCCGAATACTTTCAGGACGGACTCTGTATATACCTCAGATTACAAAACAATATCAATCATGTTTAACTTACCGTATTTGCTCGCGTATATCTCGCACCCGCGTATATCTCGCACCCCATTTTTTTAGTTGAAATTCCTGGGGGAAAAAAGTACTCGCATATATCTCGCATTAATTTTTGACGCCGTCATATAAATGACCGTAATAACCTTGAGGTATAAACACGTTCGATTTAGCGCGCCACAAGTCGTCATTGAAAAAGACGTTATAAGCTCGTTAAGGATGATTCAAGGCAGAAAAGGAATTCCAGCATTTATATTGGATACGATCGATCATCTTCCATATTGATTCCTCACTACATGTACGAGCGAGCTCGATCTTACCCGACCGCGGCTGAAGACACAATGTAGGTCTAAAGCGTGCTACCAGTCACACCGGCGCCGCATCGCATGCTTGCGCGAGGTCTGTCCGAGTTTGTACGTTCGTAGCGGCACTACAGTATAGCGTCAGTTTACGCAAGTTTGCATCAGTTCGTGTGTTATGGTTATGCGACATTAAGAACCTATGAAAAAGACGTCATGAGATCGTTAAAGATGATTCAAGGCAGAATTTAGAGCGCAGACGCGTAGCGATCGATACGATCGATATCTTCCATAACGATTCCTCGCTACATGCCCGAGCGAGCTCGAACTTAGCCGAGCGCGGCTGAAGCGTGCCAACACCCACGCGGCGCCGCTTTACATGCTTGCACACGGCCGAGCTCTGAAGCAACGCAATACGTAAAGACGAAATCATTGAGATTCGAGAAGACTGAACTGCGTTTCTCTGCGATGTAACAGTAGGCCTACTTGCGCAATCTTCGAAACATACGAGCATGTTGGTGCGAGTGGTATAGCACAGATTTCCTTATCTTCAAAGCCCAAACAATACAAGAGGAATACGGAAATTCCCCGCGTACCGTATATCTAGCATTGACAAATTTCACTCGTATTTTCGGCTCACGTATATCTCGCCCCCGCGTATATCTCGCACCCCATTTTTTTAGTTGAAATTTCAGGAAAAAAAGTGCGAGATATACGCGAGCAAATACAGTATACAGTAGCCAGCTGTAGAATAACATATTTTCTATATCAACACTCATTGGACAATGTTAGCATTCTCCTCAAAATATGGCTATTTCTGGCACTGATATTGTGACATAGTATCAACAGTTAACAAAGTCCAGTAATTTGAAAAAGCTAAACTAGTCTATAGGTTCATAGTTACAACCCATGGTAGCAAACTGAGTCTGTAGATTCAGAAATCCTTTTAACTGCATTGTTAATCGGCTTCTGGATCCAACCCTGTCAGGTTTCTCTCCTTTGGGGGAGGGGTTTGGAGATAGAAGTGAGAATATGTGTCATAGATGGGACTGATTTGATTTCTATCTAGTCGCCATGTACTGATGGTTATATTCAGTGTGAGAGGGAGTTTTGGCTGCTGAAAAGTTGTAGTGCCGTCGAATGATGGATGTGTTGTAGCACTTGATAGTCTTTTTGGTTTTGTTTCGTGGTCATGTATAATTTGATTATAATTCTTTTACCTTTTGAGTGATTGATTTTTTTCATAATTGGCTTTAACGAGAAACTGGGTCTGATGGCTGAAATTCTGGATTATGTTAGAATTAGGGTCAAGCTAGGTTAGTTAGTTAGTTATTGTTGTTTTAAGGGGTTGAACCACGAGGTCATCTGCCCCTCTTAACACTGATTTAATTATACAAATTTGGAATGGAATTTAAAATTTAGAGGTGGATAC
This sequence comes from Meconema thalassinum, assembly GCA_946902985.2. Lineage (NCBI taxonomy): Eukaryota > Metazoa > Arthropoda > Insecta > Orthoptera > Tettigoniidae > Meconema > Meconema thalassinum. The sequence continues at coordinate 346,506,357 of OX336392.1, forward strand.
CTAAATTTGAAAAGACCGAAAATTAAAAAAACAAAAAATTAAATAAAACTAGTTATAATACAAATAACAAAAATTATGGAAAAACAAAAACTTCATCATTCAAAAACGAACAAGTCGTCGAGTCAATGTTCACTGGAAAATTTAGATTGCTGGCCCTAACCCACTCTCACTTATAAAGCGGATGACGAGATCAGCAGCCACGGCGTCATTGGCTAATATACGTTTGAGTGTCATCTGCAAATCAAGGTTTCTTCGTAGGTCAGCAAGATCCACACACTCAGTTAAAATGTGGGCCACAGTGAATACGGCTCCACAGGTACAAAGTGGAGGGTCTTCCCTTCTCATTAGATACGAGTGAGTGGGTCTTGTATGACCTATCCTTAGCCTACACAAATTGACGGACGCCCTCCATGACCAGAAAGAGCTCTGCCATACCCGAGTAGTTCCCTTGATTGCTCTCAGTTTACTGGGCATTGGGTCAGCCCGAGTTAAAATTGTGTTGGATCCATAGGTTAAACTTATTCATGAGCTCAGTTATTGTAAATATTCTATTTATTTTATTTGCTGTTGTATTACAAATATTGAACACAGACACAATGGAGAAAAATATCTAACAACTCAACATGGACAGATTCAAAGAGTTGATAAATTTAAATATTTGGGAGAATGGATCCAGTCAAATGGAGTTGATAACACATCCTGCAAGGAGAGATTCAGAAAGATGGAAAATGCCTATAAACTCACCCAACATAGATACAACAAACGATCAATTTCATTCCAGGCAAAAATCAGGCACTACACAACTGTAATTAAACCAGAGGTATTATACGGATCAGAATGTTTAACGTTGAACAAAAGAGGTGAACAAGAGGAACTGGAAAAGAAAGAAAGGAAAATACTTAGGAAAATTTTGGGTCCCCAAAAGAATAAAGATATTTGGATGAAGAGAAAAAATGAAGACCTTTACCGAAATGTGGAAAAAATTACAGACTCAATTAAAAGACGGAGACTACAATTTTATGGTCACCTTCATAGAATGGATAGCAGCAGGCTAACTAAGAAAATTTTTGACTGCATCTCCAAATTAAAAAACACCACTAGATGGCTGGAAGAGATACGGTGTGATCTGCAAAAACTGAAGATCACAAACAACATCATTTCTAATAGGGTGGAATTCCGGCGACTGATCACTACTGCAGATTTTTCGATTCTGCAAGTTCCACATCAACCATGGAGAGTGTTATCAGCGGAACAGAGGCAGGCCATCAGCCAACGTATGAAGAAGTTTTGGGAAGAAAAGAAAAAACGAAACAATGTACCGTAGTCTTAGGTTCAAAGCGATCTATAATTGGCCAAATTCTAAATATATATATATTACATCATTATTTTTTCATTTCCTTTGGGGTATTGTAATAAGGATTATACTTCGGTTTTCTGTGTGTTCTCATTTATAGTAGTACAACTATTGGATATCCACTTTGGACCTCTTTGTTGGGCCCTCCTTCTACTCCATGAACTCACTGAGAAACTTACCGCCACTAAGCTCACAAGTTCATGGTAAAACATGCTTTCGACCAGCCATTAATAGAACCCTGTTTTGGTGCTTACGGAAGTTTGTATCACAATATTACTGCACAAGCTCCTTAAAGTGTATGGTCATTTGTGAACAATTAATGCAGTTGCTTATGGCAAATAAAGTTCATGACTGGCAATAGAGATCAACTTCCAGATGCTCTTTGTAAATGCCTCAAGTACCTCTTCAGCATGTTCATGCAAGATGGCCTGTCAATTTCATACCCTTTGAAACAATTCTTGTCTTTTTGAATGTATTCATCCACTGATAGACGCTCCTTCGTGTGGAAGGTACTCGGTGGTACACAGTTCTACATTTTTGCTGCACTTGTGCAAGAGAGTTTGACATTGATATGGATTGCAACGGTATGATGCAGCTCTTAGGCTAATTGATATTCTAATCTCCCACAAAAGAAAATTTTGAATTTGTGGCAAGACATGAATTCTGTTGCCCATCATCAGGCACAGTTTTGGCGCTGGCAGGAGTTGATATCACAATATTATGGTGCTTTCACACCTGAGGGTTTGGTCGGCATCACTCACAAGCTGATTACGATTTTCGCCACTGCTATACTGGAAAAATTCATAGGAAAACATGAACTTCGCCTAAGATCATTAGGGCACAGTTCTAGAGATTCTGGTATGGAAATATTACAAAGCACAAAAGACAATGGATTTGCTTAGCACAACTCACAGGCCAATTGAAAATCTTACTGCTACTAAACTTGCAAGACATGCATTCCACTGGTTATCATCAGGGTGCAGTTTTGGTAGGCATTGGATCCAGCAACTGCATGGCTGGCTGCATATTTGGTCGGTGTCACTAATGAACTGACTGAGAATCTTACCACCACTAAGCTTACAAGTTCATGGTAAAACATGCTTTCGACCAGCCATTAATAGAACCCTGTTTCGGTACTTACAGAAGTTTGTATCACAATATTACTGCACATGCAACTTCTCATGCAAAATATTGTACAAATCTCGTTTAAGAAATTATGTTGATTTTCATGAGCATTCTATATTGCATGCAAATCCTCAAACTTGTAAGAACAGGATAATATTACACAAACTAAGGGTAAAAAGAGGAAGGCAGCATATACGAGGGTTGGGGCAAAAGTCATGGCAACTATTTTCTTCATCATGAAGACACCAGTCCGGTTGGAAAATGTGACATATACAGACGAAAGGACAAGGTGTTAACTACATGTGTGGGCAATGAATAGCACTGAAATATCGTAACACACTAATTTAATTTATTACGGTAGTATACAGGGATATATGGCCTTCACGGTGCAAAAGAATGACAACACAGTACACATACAGTTGACATGACAAATCTGGGCCTAAAGACCCTCAAAGTAGTCCCCTGCTACTGTCACCACACGCTGCCAACGATGTGGGAGGCGCTGAATACCATCTGTCTCAGCATTTGCCGCACCATGTGTGAATCGGGTCACCTGTTGGGGCACAGCATTAGCAATATCCTCTCGTGTTGCAAACCACCTACAACGTAGTGCAGGCTATACCAGCCGAGCAACTCGCTCGTGAGCAGCGGAGTACTCGCCGCCTTACGTGAGTAAACCTGCAACATGCAATACAGCTCTGCTGTGGGGGGCTGCCATCACTTCGCGGTGGATACATCAAGACTGGCTGGAAGTGCATGGACATGTACTATGACCTTCGTCCAGTGACGCATTGGCTATCACTCCCAGTTCCTCACCAACCGTGCTCCGAGCATCACTGCTGAGTACTCGCGTGTACTCATACTCAAACTCGTGGATTAGGAACAGCCTGACGTAGTGGTTCCTTAATCTTTCGAATGAGATCAAAGCCACAGGGCGAATGCCGGGAGAGAACGGTGGGTGCTCCAATTCTTCACATCCCCAACGTCGCAGTAGCTGCCCTACACACCCTGCTTTATGTGGTTTTGCATCGTCGTGCAGAATTATTGCACTGTCCACAAGATCCGGACGTTTCTCCCGAACGCCACGTCGTACCTGTCGCACCAGGAAGTCCCTGAAGTACTATGCGGTCACTGTTCTGCCATGTGGAACAAAGTGGCAAACAATGACACCCCTGACGTCATATGCGACGATCACCATCAATTTGACTACGGAGGATTCTGACAGAACCTCTGCCTTCTTGGTGATCCAGCTTGTCGCCACTCCATGGACTGACGTTTCAGTTCTGTATCGTATGCCCTGGCCCAAAATTCATCGATAGTGATTATTCGTGACAAGACTTGATCGCCGTCCTGTTGCCAGCGTGCAAGGTGGTCGGAGCATATTGCATAGCGCACCCACATTTGAACTTCCGTCAGTGCATGAGGTACCCACCGCGATACGATTTTGCATAGTTGCAGCTCATTACGCAATATCCTGTGGATGGTCCTCTCTAACTCCAGTAGTGTCCATCGTCTGTCTTCATCCAGGAGCTGATCGATGATGACACGTGCCACGTCGGTCCACACACAGACAGGTCGTCCCGAATGTTGCTCATCACTGGTTGACACACGTCCTTGCTGAAACTTTCCTTCCCACTGTGCTACTGTACGATATGGTAGGGCATTATTCCCAAGGGCTTCCACTAATTAACTGTGACATTCCATCGCATTTCTCCCTCGAAGAACGGCTATTTTGATGTAAGCGCGCTGCTCAACACAGGTTACTTCCATCTCACACGACACTCACCAACTGACTGATTTCACAGCCCTCGCTGCACTACTACCAGCTATCACAGAGCCATCTGTTGTTCTGCATACACACTATGCCTGCAGAATGTCCACACGACACATACAGTGGAACCTCGTTAGTATGTTTTTCAAGGGACTTAAAAATTTGAACGTCAAAAGCGGGAAAACATACTAAAGGAAAATGATAATTAAACCTCATTAATTTGTTTCAGTAAGGGAAATGTAAAAAACGCATTAATCGGAAGTACTTACTATACCTGTTATGTCGCAACCCTCGCCCGCTTGTTGGCAAGGAATGATATCTCAGAGCAGTTGGTCTCACATTCCACTACGGGTGGACAAAGAATGCTTTCAGGGCTGACGAAAATGCGATCGTACTAAGCGATGCGCGGCAAAATGTGCGACGTCATAAATGAGGTACTTTTACAGTGCCTACCAAAGGTTTAAGACCACTAGCTTATTTTCATAAAAAGCTTTCTGGTCTTATATTTTTGATTCAAATTTTGCCAATTATTTCATGATAATACTTTGATACAATAAACATTCACCTGTACCAAGAATATTGTAATATGGCTTTCAGTTTTGGAGTTTCAATTTCTTTAATACAAGTGGAGTATCGAAGAAAAACGCAATGATCAACCACAAATTAATTTGTTGACACTAAGGCAATGGGGATACCTTATTAATTATTTTTATAAGTATTGTAGAATGTATACAAATGTTTTGGTAAATGAAAAGAAAAATCCCAAAAATGTTCTTGCCATTTGTTAGTGATTTTTGTACGTTTTGTAAAAGGTAACGAACTGAAGCTAAGACTGATAACCGTTCTCTGGCTAATAGCTTCTGTGAGGGTTGAGCTAGCGGACCCAAACTTTCACCAGGCACAGCACAGCATGTTGTCAACAAATAAAGAGACAGTTTCAAGGTCAACACTCCGAGTACCTTGAATCTGTTTCCCTCGTCTATTCTGAGAAGCCAGGTGTACAAAAATCACTACCAAATGGCAAGAAAAGTTTTGGGATTTCTTTTCATTTCCCAGAACGTTTCTATACATTTTACAATTCTTATAAAATATTTAATAAGGTAACTCCATTGGTTTAGTGTCCACAAATTAATTTGTGGTTGAATATTGCGTTTTTCTTCAATACTCCACTTGTATTAAAAATTGAAACTCAAACACTGAAAGCCATATTACAATGTTCTTGGTCCAGGTGGATGTCTATTAGATCAAAGTATTTTCATAAGATACATGGCAAAATTTGAATCAAACTTATAAGACCAGGAAGCTTTTGTTGAAAATAAGCCACAAGTCTTAAACTTTTGGTAGGCACTGTATATTATTGTCATCAGATAAGAATCGGGACTTGAAAATTACGACGTGATATGCGATAAAACGTACTAATGATGAATGTGTTAACGAGATTCTACTGTATATGTTTGTGATCCGTTCACATATCTACAAGAAAAAAAAAGTTGCCATGACTTTTGCCCCAACCCTCGTAGTTTTACGTAAGTGTTAATCTCGCATCTCGCAGTCATGAGCCATGGGACCTGCATTTTTATGTGAAATCTGAACCACCGGAGCAGATATCTCTCACTAAAAGAATGTTGCTGTTGTTCTTTTTTTTAGCCTATTTTCATTTATGAAACAAGAAGTTCCGAGACGAACTAAAGAGTCTACTTTCCTTGAAATTTAATATTCTTGCCAATCTATATAGACCTATCTAGAATAATGACGAAATTAAGTTGGTAATATCGAAATTTCTAATTAGTTCGAAATATACCTGGTATTTGACCTGTTCGCCATCTCTTGATGAATACAGTACTTTTGCATTTGTCAGTTGGCACAGGCTAGAGTAAAAGGTGGCTTTTCACCGATGTCTCAGTCTCACTCATGGCTGTGATTATATGGAAGCTACTGAGGTATGGGTGGTGCTTAGTAATGGCATTCGGGGCACAGTCAGTGCCTGTGAATGCTGTGAAAGGTTCAACTCGTAGGGTTAGGACTACTGTTCTGACTCAGTGAGGAAAGCAATGGCAAACTACTTCACTCTTCTTCTTGCCTAGAACGCCTCAAAATAGCGCTGCCTTGGGTTTTTGTGGGTATCTACTCACATAACGTAACGGCGGTACTTTTTGAGGATCCAACCAGCCTTCGGGCTGACTACCTAACAGGATACCTGGTATAATGTAGCCTAATAGAGCAGTACAGTTGGCAGCCCTGGTGACTGAATATAGGCTATTGTTAGTTGCATCTCTTAATGTACAGAATACAAAATTTGGTTGAAGTCCAATGGATAGCATGCACGTTAGATGCAGTTAGACCTTGGATTTATCAGCGCGCGTAAAATCATGTTGGCAACAAGGTCATGCATGTGTTGGTCAGAAATAATCTGAAATATTATGATCTTGTGTTGTGCCAATTTTGGATGAAATCCATTTGTTAGTATAGAAGTAACATGTATTTTAAAATTGGGCCAATCAGCATGCTTAGAATCATGTTGGCAGCACTGGCGTAGGCCTATATTAGTTACTCCAATATAATCTAGAATGCCTGGTACTATACGTGTGCAAAGTTTAGAGCTATTGGCTTGCATACTTTCTGATATATTGATATTAGGGTAACAAAAATAGTGACAGTATTTATTAACAGTTGGCAGCCCTGGTTACTCTTAAGAATCGGCATAGTCATATCAGTTATGGTACACATAGCACACACGAAATTTGGTTGAAATCCAAATGATAGTATTGGCAACTCAAACTAACACTTGGGGCGCTGCGGTCGTCTGGATAAGTAGGGTAAAATTACTCAATAACACGCGTTTGATATGGAACACTTTTTATTTTTCGGTTATAATCAGTAAATGTGGTCCCTAAAATAATGACAGTGTTATTTTCAATTGTATATATGTATAACTGTGCGATACACGTGATCTAATTTGTGTGTTCCACTGGATTTTATGTGTCAATTGCATATTATCAAGCATCGGTTGTCTGCTGGTATTTGTTTTTGTGCAGTTTGAGTCATGGCGCAGTTATGTTTAAAAGCTATATTTGAGTTTGCTCACTGTACCATAGACTCGAGAAATTATTTGCTGCTTGGTAGGGCGAAGGGATGAGTTTAACTTGTATTAAAACTCGGGGTAGACAGGAATTGCTTGATTTGGATGATAAGTATTTACCCTGCGAAGTGAAATTAGGCCTATATGACTCGTAGTGGAATGGCTCGAATATCGCAGAGCGAGGTGATGACGGTTGGTAGGGTTATTGGAAATGAACTAGGGAGCGGGAAAGGATACCTGACTGATGAAGCTTGGCTGTCCTCGGCTTGGCTGTCTTAGTACGGCTTGGCTCGGCGAGACTGTCTAGGTGCGGCTTGGCACGGCGTAAGTGAACAACCCGTCCTGTCGTCAGCGAGTGTAGTGGTGAGTGGTCCAACCCGCTCTTGTTGCCCGTATTTATTTGGTATCGTTACCTTTCGGCTATTGCTATTTACATCTTTTGGAAAGTGATGAAAATGTATATCCGCAGCCCTCTTATACATCGACTTACAGCCGTATACTGAGCAATACACTTTGCTTTTACTCATTTTGCACTATTATCAACGAGTAAAACTTATAACTTATGTATAATCACGAAGAATTTACCACGATCTGCTTACCAATACAAGAAACCATATACAAACAATCACCACGTGACAAATGTACCCTACTTCGTAAGTTTCTCATTTTTACCGCTAGATGTCATATCAGATAGCTGGAGTTGCCAATAGAAGTTACATATATTTAAAGTTGGACCTCTCAGCAGGCTTAGAATCATGTTGGTAGCACTGACGTATATAAGATACTCCAAATTAATATAGAATGTCAGGTACTATGCGTGTGCATAGTTTAAAGCTGTTGGCTTGCATACTTTCTGATATATGGGTATTTGGATAAAATAAATTGAGAGCATTTATTAACAGTTGGCAGCCCCGGTGGCTCTTAAGAATACGCTCAGTCATAGCTGGTTATGTACACAGCACATAGGAAATTTGGTTGAATTCCAATTGATAGTGTAGAAGTTACCGTATATGCATTTAAAACTTGGACCTATCAGCAGGCTTATAATCATTTTGGCAACACTGCCATGTATGGCCTCCTGGAAATTAAACTGGAATATTATTATCTATACGTGTGCCAATTTTGAAATAGCTCCCATTCATACCTTCCAAGATATCCAACATGGAGCTCAAATTTCAATTGCGATTTTTCAGCAGTTGGTAGTACTGACATCATTTTCAAATATGGCCGTGAGATATTCAGGTATAGATCTTTACTCCTACCGAATTTTTTTTTGATTGCTGCAGTCGTTTAGGAGTTGATAGGGCGGGACACACACACAGACAGACAGACAGACAGACAGACACACATTTGCCCGATCTCATAAGTCTACTTTTTCCTCATTTTTGCAAAATGTGAAAAGTAGGCTAATAATAAAAATAGGCTTATGAGATCACCTTTGGTCCGTGTGTGTCCGTGTGTGCGTATGTGTGCGATTCGTGTGTGTGTGTCCCCCACCTAAGAAAATCTAAACAGCTGGAGCGATTTCAATGAAACTCAGTAAGGCCCAGTTGTACGAACTCGGGTTATCCATCGGAATAGCTATACCTGGGCTAGCGTCTTCCTTGGTATATCTCCAAGGGTGGGTTGTACGACAAGATTTCATTCCGGGGCTAGCTATTCCATGTTTGTCTGAGAGACTAGCTAAGTTGGTAACAAACGGAACTAACTTTGTGGGCATATTGACATGAAATTTGAACTTCTTTGGGAACAGATGAATATCGAATTGACCACTGCGATACTCCATGAGAGGCCGTGAGAATAACAAACCACGCCCGTGGACAATCATACCGTAATAAATCCATGCATTGGTTACAAATAATAGTATAAATCGTAGGCAATACATAAATATAATGCAAACTAATATAGCATAATTAAGTACCGGTAGGTGCAGGATAGGCTACTACATGTTATTATCATACATTTTACCTGTCAGTCATATGTTCCAGTCCATCGATAATTTGATCTAATAACCTCAAAACTGTGTATTTTCCTGTCTGAACCGTATAAAGAATTAATTTTCATCACAGTTCAGAAAATGAGCCGGCCTCTGTTTGATCTTCTTTGCTTTTCTCCTTTGCAGAAATATTATTTCTATTAATGGATCCTCCGCATCAGCATGAATTCTCTCTTGAATAATTATGAGTACGGTATCCTAGGCTCTTGGCTGACGCAAAGTTATTATTAATACCCTGTTGAACCAAGGATCACCCCAAATGATTACCGATACATATATAAGATAATACAGAAATACCAAGCATAACATAAAAACAAAAAAATAATAAGCAAAAAATGTTGGATCTAGTGAGATTCGATCCGCCAAAAATGTAAATTTATACTCGCAAGAATAGCATACTAGCCACTGGACCACCGCTACCTAATGTAATTTCCTGAAGACTGCGCATATGATGCTTACGTACGTAATGTCAGTGACCTGCTTTCGTTATTTTCTGTAATAATATGTATGCAATTACTGTGCAGCTATTAAGATTATACATTTGCATGTACATATATGGATAGTTCACTCGAATTAAGAGCATGATGCTCTCGACTGACGCGGAGTTATTATTAATTACCATGTTGATCCTAGGATCACCCCCCAAGTGATTACTGGTAGGCTAAATATAAAAGATAATGCAGAAACACCAAGCATAACACAGAAACAAGAACTAATAAGCAAAAAAAGTTGGAACTGGTGGGGTTCGATCCACAAAATTTACGTTCTTTCGTCGTGAGTCCGGCGCGATAACCATTGGACCACTGCGACATGGCGTACAGTGCTGAAGACAATGCATATGATGCTAACATTTGTAATGTCGCTGGCTTGCTTTGGTATTTTGTCTGTAAAAATGTTCATGTAATTATTGTGCTGCTATTAAAATTATACCTTCTCATATACATTTACGAATAGCTCACTGAAATTAAGAGTTTGCGATGATTTCACTTCGGATGTTGTAACGGTCTCTCCCGTCCGCCATATATATACTCGGTATAAGCAGATAGCTCGCAATTCCATGCCCGGTTAGCTATGCCGTCGTTTATACCCGGGTTATCTCTTATACCAATGTCGTACAACTCAATTCTGCGCTAACTACGGAGATAACTTTTGCCGAGGAATAACCCGAGTTCGTACAACTGGCCCTAAGTAGGTAGCACTATTCTGGACGACCCCGACCATGCCCTTCAATTTTTGTTACGTCTCACCAATCCAGCATGGAGGCTGTTCAAAATATTTCACCAGCATTCAATATCTCCGAAACTATTACCGATATCACCCTGAAGTTTTGTACAGTGATAAAGGGAACTACTAGATGTTCACCTATGTGACTTTTGAAAACCTGGTAACTACAAAACAAACATGGCAGCCAAGCGAAGTTGCGACTTTTAAATAGACGTTTCTCGCGATTTAACCAACCAAACGCAATGAAACTTGGCACAGTATATGTTTATACACATTGTAATGCACCGACATCTAACTTCGTTCAATTGTTTACATAACCTCAAGATGGCGGCTGTGCGAAATATTTCACCGGCATTCTATATCTCTGAAACTATTACCAGTATCACCCTGAAATTTTGTACGGAGATAAAGGGCACTACTGGAAGTTCATCCATGAGACTTTCAAAAACCGGTTAACTACAAAACGAACATGGCGGCCAAGCGAAGTTTAAAGTATTAAATAGACTTTTCTCGCGATTTAATGATCCGGGAAACTTGGTACAGAAAATGCTTATACACATTGTAATGCACTGCTATCTAATTTAGTTCAATTGTTTACATAACCTCAAGATGGAGACTGTGCGAATTTTAAAATTAAAGTTTTTATTTCTTGTGTCGTAATCATGCGATCGAAGTGAAAGTTTGAATAATGAACCTATGCAATAATTTTCCTTTAATGGTACATGACTCTATGGCCTACACATATAACAATCTAACATGGCTTCCATCCAAAATATTTAGACGGTTCGCAATATCTACGAATCTATCACAACAATCAAACTGAATTCTTTTATGTTCATAGGGGCTATGAACATAAGTTCACCTATAGGACTTTCAATAACCTGGTGATCACAAATCCAACGTGGGCGTTTCTCGCAATTTAACCATCCGAGTGCAGTGAAACTTGGTACAGTAAATCCTTATATAAATGTTAATCCACTGGCATCTAATTTATTTCAATTGTTTCCATATCCACAAGATGGCAGCTGTGTGAAATTTTAAAATCTTCTTTTTACTTCTTGTGTCCTAATCATGCGCTTGAAGTTTGAATACTAGACGTACACAATAATCTTAAAGTAACAGTACATAACTCTAAGATTACATATATAAAAATCCAACATGGCGACCATACGAAATATTTAGTCAGTTCTCAATATCTACGAATCTATTACAGCAATCAAACTAAATTTTGTATGTTGATAATGGCAATTAACATAAGTATGATATATGAAAATAGGCTTTAGTTCTTCACGGAACTAGTTGTTTAGTAAGTAAAAATGTGTTATTGAAAGAAAAGAAAAATTCATAAGCTAACAGAAGAGAATGAAAAGACGTCAAATTTTATGTTGCATATACTGCAAAAATTGATTGCAATGGTACCTTAGGAAAATTGTTAAGCCTTAATAAAAATGTCATAAATGGTGATAGAACTATATTTGCAGGAACATAAATGCAGGGTTTTATTGTAGTTGGTCCATGACTCTCACAGTGGCCAGGATCTCTCTTGCTCTCAATAATGTATTGACACACTGTAAATACAATATTATTTCAAAATAGACACTTACATGATAGAACTTCTGAATCAGAGTTGCAGCCGTTCTATGGAGACTACTATGGTCTGACAGCAAGCATATCAGAAGTAGAGGGATGATGCAGCTAGTACCTTCTGAAAGAGTCACCAAGTCCTGCAAGCACTTCAAAACAAATAGCATTTCATTAGACATGCAGTTACAAATCAATACAGATAGTCTAGGAGAGGTAACTGGAACAATAATTTGTCACTACTACAATTTGTTCTAAATTTGACTATAGATTGCATCATCAGTACCAACAAGAGCTAAGGTGCAAAGCCATGGAGTTGTGGACTCAGTAGGTGAGTGGGTTCAAACCCCATCAGAGGAAGTCTAATATTTTGTCAGTAAGGCGATTGCACAATTCATATCCATCTCTTGACACGCTGTATGCTCAGTCAGGATTTCATGGAACGCACTCAAGAAGGCTGCAAATCACTCATTGCTTCCGCTATTTGTTGATGTGTGTGTCTCAATCATGCATTTAAGAAGTTGCAAGGCATCATCTTCCATTCACTTTCATTACGGAATGCAGGGTGATATACAGGGTGATTCAAAAAGAATACCACAACTTTAGGAATTTAAAACTCTGCAACGAAAAAAGGCAGAGCTAAGCACTATCTGCCGGCAAATTAAGGGAGCTATAAATTTCATTTAGTTGTACATTTGTTCGCTTGAGGCGCTGTTGACTAGGCGTCAGCGTCAGTTGATGCTAAGATGGCGACCGCTCAACAGAAAGCTATTTGTGTTATTGAGTACGGCAGAAGTGAATCGACGACAGTTGTTCAGCGTGCATTTCGAACGAAGTATGGTGTTCAACCTCCTGATAGGTGGTGTATTAAACGTTGGTATAAACAGTTTACAGAGAATGGGTGTTTGTGCAAAGGGAAAAGTTCTGGACTGCCGAGAACGAGTGATGAAAATGTAGCACGCATCCAGCAAGCATTTGTTCGCAGCCCAGGAAAATCGACTCGCAGAGCTAGCAGAGAGCTGCAAATTCCACAATCAACTGTATGGAGAGTCCTACGAAAAAGGTTAGTTATGAAACCTTATCGTCTGAAATTGGTTCAAGCACTGTCTGCAGTTGATAAGATTAAAAGAATCGATTTCTGTGATTTTATCCTTGCTCAAATGGAAACAGATGAATCTTTCGTTTCAAAGATTGTGTTTAGTGATGAAGCAACTTTCCACACTAACGGGAAAGTCAACCGTCACAATGTCTATATATGGGGCACTGAGAATCCGCGGGAAACAATTCAGCATGAACGTGACTCGCCTAAGGTGAACGTTTTCTGTGCCATTTCAGCCAATAAAGTTTTTGGTCCCTTTTTCTTCGAAGGTGCTACTGTAACTGGACTACAGTATCTGGAGATGTTAGAGAATTGGCTGTTCCCTCAGCTCGAACAAGAAGCACAACAATTCATATTTCAGCAGGATGGAGCGCCACCACATTGGCACTTATCTGTCCGTAACTACCTGAACGTCAACTACCCGAGGCGATGGATCGGCCGCCAGGCAGCCCGTGACAGAGCACTTCATCACTGGCCTCCAAGAAGCCCTGATCTTACCCCGTGCGATTTTTTCTTATGGGGGTATGTTAAGGATATGGTGTTTCGGTCACCTCTCCCAGCCACCATTGATGATTTGAAACAAGAAATAACAGCAGCTATCCAAACTGTTACGCCTGATATACTACAGAGAATGTGGAACGAGTTGGAGTATCGGGTTGATATTGCTCGAGTGTCTGAAGGGGGCCATATTGAACATCTCTGAACTTGTTTTTGAGTGAAAAAAAAAAAAACATTTTTAAATACTCTTTGTAATGATGTATAACAGAAGGTTATATTATGTTTCTTTCATTAAATACACATTTTTAAAGTTGTGGTATTCTTTTTGAATCACCCTGTACATTCTGTTTACCTTGGTAGAGTAAGTCCATCCACAAGCTACTTAAACTGTCTTTGGCCAGAAGTAATAATAGCTGATTCTCTTCACAACTACTACACTATTACACTCACTCTAACTCCACTGTTTTTTCTCAATGAAGGATGTGCTAACATTGATTTCTTGCGATTCCAATGTTAGTAAGTACATAAAACTTGATGGAACATCAGATTGATGTAATTTACTCCACTAATAGCAATTTCAAGGGCAAGGCTCTCCTCCATTTCTGTCATAGGACTTCTATTTCTTTTCATCAGTGATACAATTAAGGCCTAGAAGTTTTCATCACTTTCTTTATGTACCCTTCAACAACGGGTAAAGAAAGCTAGATAGTCAATCAGAAAGCTATAATGAATGCATAAAATGCTTGTTAGGTTAACTGCATAGATAAATACGCTCATTACAATGACAAGAAAGTATTTTCTGATTTAATGGCCTCCTCATACTGCCCTTTCCCCATATATAAGAGAAAGTTAAAAATACCATAATTTGCTTTGCCAATTTTAACTCTAAGAGGCAACCGCTGTGATATAACATGCAATTAAATTAGATAAAAATGGATATTTAGCCCCTTGTCCCTCCCCTCCGATTATATAGGCCTACGTTCCATGTACGTCTACCCCTTATTATTCGGGGATGAGATGCAATGAAAGTCTTTGTGGTGGATGTTTTTACAGCCAGATGCCCTACCTCATGAGAGGTGTTAATGAGAGATGATGGTGAATGAAACTGGGCAAGGATGTGGAAGGAAGAGGCCGTGGTCTGTCAGAAGGTACTGTCCCAGCATTTGCCTGGAGTTGAAAATGGGAAATTATGGAAAATCATTTCAAGGACGGCCGACGATGGGGCTCGAACCCACGTCTACTGAGTCCGCAGTAAGCTTGGCCTCATGGCCTAGCGCTGCACGTTAGCAAGCGTAGCTACAACTGTAGGTCCTGCATCCCATATCTAGTCTAAATTATGCCCTGAGTGAATATAAAGCTCTTCACAAAGTTTCAAGGAAATCTGTTGGACTGTTCTTAAGTTATTACAACAGGGAATAATTTCCTGAAATAAATAAACATTGCCCCCTGACCCCTCATAAAAAATAAGTGAATTTATTCTTTTCAAATTGCAACTTAGTGACCTTTGATATGACATATTGCATGAGTAAATTAGATAAAAATTGACTTTCTGTTCAACTGATTTCCATTTATAAGAAAATTAATTTTAAAGATAGCTGTTGCATAAATAACATAAATAACATAATGTGATTGAATCCAAGAGTAATTTGTGAATAAAGTCAAGGTCCCACCAAGGAGACATCTTAGATATTGTCCGTACCTCTTCAGAAAAGCTGTTTTTCTTGAAAATGTCTTCTAAGATTTGCTCCGTATCACTAGCATTACCACCTTCAAAGTTGACCACTTTTTGTAAGCAATGTAACCAAGGGTCATTAGGAGTATTTCTGAAACAAAATATTTTATGTAAGTCTTTACAATATCAGTGAGAGTAGAACAATTGTCAGTAATTCAAATGCCCCGAGATGAGATTTACAGAAGCCCGCTTGACTGATTGAGTGATATATTCAGACAACAGGTAAGTCAGGCTGAGTAAAGCTGGTGTCATGCCATGGCAATCTCTATACAGACTTTTACAAAATGATCAACCTTGTTGATACCGCGGAGGTTTCCACAAGATCGAACATCTCCTTTGCTTTTGTAGAATGGGACCAACGTACTCTTTCTCCAGGCATCTGGCATCTGTTCGTGAACTAAGATGACATTGAATAACCTTGAAAGCCATACAGCTCCATCCGCTTCAAGAGATTTCCAGAGTTCAGCAGGTATGGCTTTCCTAACTTCCGCTTCTGTGATTTCATTAATAGGAAGTTCCATTTAATAAATCATCATAATACTCATGCCATCTTTCACAAATGTCCTTGTCATTTGTTAATAAATTGCCTTCTTTATTTTTAATGAATTTTGGGATTTTAAAATCTTTGCAGTCATTATGTTTGCGCTTGGCTCCCTTATATATATCGTTGTTATTGGCTAATTCTAAGCGCTGGTAGAAATCAAAATCAGCTTTTTCTCTTTCAATTGCAACTGTTTTCCTTGCAGCTTTCTTTGCCTGTTTGTAATTCTCTTTATCTTCCTCTGCACCAGTATTTTGCCAAATTCTAAACAAGCGTTTCTTTTCAGCTAAGCTGTTCTTGGTGTGGTTGTTCCACCACATGGAATCCTTTGCATTAAGTAGGGCACCTTTACTAATACCTAACTCATGTTTCGCTGTAGTGACACAAAATGTTTCAAAGCCTGACCAAAGTACTGTTGGGCTGTTTTGCTTTGCATAAATAATCCACTATACAATTTTTCATAACACTACCTTTTTCACTATTCAATTCATACCATTTAATCTTTTCAATTTTTGGTCTTTTTATCTTAATATGTTTTCTCAGTTTTAGGGCTGTTAGTAGAAGCCTATGTTGGGAAGTAAGTGGTTCTCCCGGAATAACCTTACAGTCCTTAATTTGGCCCAAATCTTTTTCGTCTTGAAATCACCACTCTTATAAGTTATAAGGTGTTCATCCTTCTTTTGAAAGAACGTGTTCACTATTGCAAAGTTATGGGAGGCTGCAAATTCGAGAATCGTCTCTCCTTCTTTATTTTGTTCTCCAAATCCAAAGCCACCATGGTAACCTTCAAAGCCACCTCTGGCCACTTCTACATGACCATTTAGGTCCCCACATATAATTTTTTTGTTCCGTTTGGGGTATAATTGCAAGATGAGTCCTCAATTCCTCCCAAAATTCTTGTTTTTCTATTTCTGGGCAATTCACTGGTAATGCATAGACCGATACAACATTAAGACATGGTTGTTTATCTAAGGTGAGTTTTACCGACATGATGCGATCATTGATTCCGCTCATCTCGACAACGTTGTTACTAAGGTGATGATATAGTATTATTCCAATGCCATTTCTGGTGTTCTCCTTTCCATTGTAAATGAGCTTACATCCTTTCCCAATTTGACATGATTTGGCACCTTTTCACTTTGTTTCCTGCACACACCAAATGTTTATGCGGCATCTGTCTAGAGCTGCGCTGAGTTCGGCACTTCGTCCAGTCATTGTACCAATGTTCCAAGTACCTATGCGCAGTTCAAACACTGGCTCAGTGTCCGCTTTAATGTTTTGTCGCTTACAAATCCCTGATGCTTAAAAAATATAAGAAACTTACCAGGTAAGAGTACATACATTATATTTTACCTTCCTTTAATTTATAAGTTGATTCAGTACCTTCAGCTGTAATGTTATGAGTATGCATGAAGAGTACATACAGTACAGTACTCTACCAGATTAATTTTGTATTTTTTTTCGTTATTCCATTATTTCTCGTCAGAAAAGTACTGCTACAGTACTGTAGTAGTCACTCATTATAACAATGACACTGCTATAACAATATCATTTCATGGTCCTATGAATATTGTTCTATCAAGGTTTGACTGCATTAAACAAATCATTTAATTTCTATATTGGCAAGACTGTTATTAACTTGTGCCTTACGTACCATATTTCCTGGCATATTTTTCACCAAGGTATAATTGTTATTTAAGTATTATAACATTTTCAAAAAGTAATTTCTTTATCCCTGTGAATACTGTAACTTACTTGAGGGCTGGATCTTCAAATGGAGGCCATTTGTCTAGCAGATCTTTGAGAGTGCTTATCTGCTGCCACGTTTTTGCCTGTGCCTGCAATCGTTCAAACAGTTTGTGACGCGCAGACTCAGATGTTAGCTCTGCCTCTAGCACTGGTATAGCTGCCCCAGGCCAGGCCAGTGCAACAGCTGCTTGAGTGTGGTGAAACAGCAGTACGATGCCAGTATCCTCTGGTACCACCTTCAGGCTCTGTAAATATTACACAAAAGGATGAAAATAAATAGATCACCAGATGTAAAGTTGGGCATGTACAGAAATAATGGATACAGGAAAGTAATTCATGTGTAGAAACACAAAATGCAACAAAGTTAAAAAACAACAAGTTCCCTGACGAACTAAAGAGGCTACTTTTCTTAAAATTTAAGATTCATGCCAATGATTAATCTATATGGATCTATCTAGAATAATGACGAAATTAAGTTGGTAATATCGACATTTCTAATTAGTTGGAAATTCTGTATACCTCGCATAATGTAGCCTAATAGAGCACTACAGTTGGCAGCCCTGGTGACTGAATATATTCTTAGTTCCATCTCTTAAGGTACAGAATACAAAATTTGGTTGAAGTCCAATGGATAGCATGGACGTTATATGCAGTTAAACATTGGATCTAACAACGCACGTAAAATCATGTTGGCAATGTATTGGTCAGAAATAATCTGAGATAATATGTTCTATTGTTGTGCAAATTTTGAATGAAATCCATTAGTTAGCATAGAAGTTACATGCATTTTAAAATTGGACCTATCAGCAGGCTTAGAATCATGTTGGCAGCACTGACGTATATTAGTTACTCCAAATTAATCTAGAATGTCAGGTACTACACGTGTGCAAAGTTTAGAGCTATTGGCTTGCATACTTTCTGATATATTGATATTAGGGTAACAAAAATAGAGACAGCATTTATTAACAGTTGGCAGCCCTGGTTGCTCTTAAGAATACGCATAGTCATATCTGTTATGGTACACATAGCACATACGAAATTTGGTTGAAATCCAAATGATAGTATGGAAGTTACATGTATTTAAAGTTGGACCTCTCAGCAGGCTTAGAATCATGTTGGTAGCACTGATGTATATAAGTTACTCTAAATTAATATAGAATGTCAGGTACTATACGTGTGCATAGTTTAAAGCTGTCGCCTTGCATACTTTCTGATATATTGGTATTTGGGTAAAAGAAATTGAGAGCATTTATTAACAGTTGGCAGCCCTGTTGGCTCTTAAGAATACGCTCAGTAATATCTGGTTATGTACACAGCACATAGGAAATTTGGTTGAATTCCAATTGATAGTGTAGAAGTTACCGTATATGCATTTAAAAATTGGACCTATCAGCAGGCGTATAATCATTTTGGTATCACTGCCATGTATAGCCTCCTGGAAATTAAACTGAAATATTATTATCTATACGTGTGCCAATTTTGAAATAGCTCCCATTCATACCTCCCAAGATATCCAACATGGAGCCAACGGCCATACCATGTTGAATACACCGGTTCTCGTCCGATCACCGCAGTTAAGCAACATTGGGCATAGTCAGTACTTGGATGGGTGACCGCTTGGGAAATCCAACATGGAGCTCAATTTTCAATTGTGATTTTTCAGCAGTTGGTAGCACTGACATCATTTTCAAATACGGCATTGATATATTCAGGTATAGATCTTTACTCCTACCAAATTTTGTTTCGATTGCTGCAGCCGTTTAGGAGTTGACAGACAGGCAGGCAGAAGGACAGACAGACACACATTTGCCCGGATCGATCTCGTAAATCTACTTTTTCCTCATTTTTGCAAAATGTGAAAAGTAGGCTAAAATTGGACTAATCATGTGGGTCTAAAAATTAAAGGTTTTCACTGGAATCCTGTTTCTTTTCTTATGAAACTGGAATGTCAAATATAAAGCCTATAAAAATAATTAAGACTGATGAATGTACATAGTGAAAGCAGATTACAGTGAACCTGACTTAATTTTCAGCATTTAATATACCAGGTGAATCACCTACCCCTACCAATACAGTTACATACTGTACATACGTCCTGAATACATCTGCGGTTCACATAGTAAACACATTAATAAAGATAAGTAATAGAGTTGAACGAAGGCAGGATAGATCCAAACTTAGTTTTGTGACAAATAGTGAATTTTCATTGAACTTTATAGTTAATACATTTTGTATTTTGAATGTCTATATGAACCATTTTTAGTACATAGATGGAGATCCATACATATTTTGCCTTTTTCTACTTCATAAAATCTGAGGTCTAATAATAATAATAATAATAATATCGTATGGCCTCGGATGCCGGGTGCAAGCTTTGTTATTTGACACCCAGAGGGTAGCTTGCATGTCGAATTTCGTTGTTCCTTGACTATGAAAGTCAAGGAGGTTAGATATCTAAGCTCCTTGAACACTATAGCGCTTTCTAGTAGAGAAATGAGGAACTTTGTGTTGGCTGAAACTCCCGAGATTAACTTTGCCATTATGAACTTGGCCTACTGAATTCAAATGGGTTCTTTGACATGCCAACATCGTATGACATGCGTATCGTATTTTTGCCGCCTTTCAAAAATCACTTACCATGGTCAGGAGCGAACCTGCAATCTTGGGGTTAGTAGACCGACATGATATCCACTCACCCACCGTGGCAAGCTTGAGGTCTAATGATGAGACACTTGCACTGCACTATGACTATGAGACCAGTGTGTGATTTATTGGAAGTTGTGCCCTAACAACCTCCTTATTCTCACTAGAAATTATGGTCGGACAGTGGTTCTGTCGAAGTAACTCTGGTGTTTGTAAATGACCTTCAACATTGCAGAAAGACTTTGTAGCTGGATGTTGCCTGTCAGAATATCTTTCCTGATGCACATCATCATATTTCAAATATTTCCAGATACAGACGAATTCTATCTTGCTTCCCCATAAATTAAGTGCACATGAAAGTAGTTATCCTTGAAATACATGGCAAATAACAGAAGCAACTTCATTACAACTGTATAGTAATGTAGTTTTTGCAGCGCACATAAAAAATAACAACATATAATGTAACAAGGGGCATTACGGGGTTAATTTCATTTTAAAATAATAATAATAATAATATGACAATGCTGCAGAAATTAAGGAAAGAGTAATAGGCCTAACTTCGAAACCCGCCATTCTACATAACTTCTTGAATATTCTAGCTCAAAGGACCATAACAACATGTTTCTCATTCGAGAATATTCTTTCGACATATGGATTACCAAGGTAAGGTTTGCATTTGTTTTTGAAGGAAGGCTTCCGTATAATTCCTGAGTGCTTTGGCATTGCTCGTGACGTCGATACTACATATTATAATGAGTATCAAGATGTCTTGCATTGGCCTGCTTAGTGAGCACTATTCAGCGTCTTGGTGAGGTGTACCATACCAACTGACGAGCCCAATGGTACACTGGGGCGAAACGCGGTAAATATTTGAGCTTAACCGGACCATTCTACATAACTTGTGGAAAAGTGTTTGGCAGACCCCTTGAAATATTTTGCGAACCCCAGGTTGGGAAACAATGCCTTAGAGCAGCGGTTCCCAACCTTTTCTTCCTCCCGTACCCCTTTATACATATTTAACTAAAATAGTACCCCCTAAGAAGTAAACGTTTAAAACGTTTAATATTTTACGGGCAATATGTACATAACTTAATAAAAACATCAACAATAAAAATAACACAACTGTTTATAACTTATTTTTTTGAATACAATATAATATTTTTCATTTATTATTTGTGTGCTGTTAGTATGCATTTCATTTCAATAATGCTAAATATAATTTTCAATTTTACTTTTAATTACTTGTAAAAATGAAGATGTATAAACATTAAGCTGTGGAAAATATACAATTACAGTGAGTTACCGTACATAAGATTATTTAATTTTGATTTTATTGAAAACCAATTAATTCCTGCAATTAGCTTGACAAAAATAGACAAATCAAGACAAAGACAATAGCAGAGCAGCAGTGAAAGTGACTGGGGTTGTTGTAGGGTGGGAGCATTGACCTTGACGTGCCTGAATAAGACGGAACATTACGACTGACACGTACGATGGGAACATGGCTCCCGCCATTACCGTTTAATTTTGGCATACCCCTAACCGGTTCGTTGCGTACCACCAAGGGGTACCCATACCCCAGGTTGGGAACCGCTGCCTTAGAGTATGTTGACTCCTGCAGTTTGCTGTTTAATACGCTCTCCAGCAATAATTTCTTTTTTTTGCTATACCCATATTCAAGTTTTAGAAGCCATTTTTTGGTGTTGCCTAGTTCTATTATAGAAAGCTTTCCAGTCAGTGAACACAAATTGTGCCCGATTATTCAGGGCGCCAGGAAATGTTCTCCTCAGTAACTACAAGCTGCTGCCAGAGGTAGCATTAGTAGGTACGTTGGCTGCGCTGTGTCCTTGACAGGGTGAATCCCACAAGTGTGGGCTGTCGAAATCGTCAGTGTGTATTGCAATAAGCGAGTGTTCAATTAGATTATTATTGGAAGAATGCAACAGTATACAGTATACAGGAGGTAATGCTTACTACTGAAGAGAGAGTTTTTTTGGTGGAATACGTTTTTCGCAAAGAAAATGTAAAGTTAAAATTTCAGGCACGGTTTCCTAATTCAAAGTGTCCAAACCGCGATACCATTCGGGATTAGATAAGTAAATTTTGTGTGGCTGGCTCAATTCACACTTCCAGCATCTGTTATGAATGGCTGTGGTGAGTACAAAGTTTACCGTTTGATTGTTTTGATACAAGCGGCAGTCGTGCTGCCAACGCAACTACTGATGCTAGCACTCGCAGCAGCATGTAGGCACTGCGGAGAATATTTCCTGGCGCCCTGCATTAGGCGGGAAAACAAGTATTTAAACACCCTAACCTGAAAGAAATATTACCTGGGATATTTATCACAAAATAACAGGCTTTTATGTAACCATATGTGATTTCTTTGTTTTGGGTTACATCAAAGATTGTGTGTATGTGGCCTCTATGCCCAATTATTTAGCAAAACTGCAAGAAAAGATAACACTTGCATTCAGTGATAGATTGTGATATGTTGGGCCGTGAGTAGCAAGAACTGGAATAGCACACCCTTGACCCCCATGGTCTCACAACTTGTGGGACGTGGGTCGGCGACCATGGGACCCCAGCTGAGTCTGGCATTGCTTCCACTTACTTGTGTCGCGCTCCTTTCAGTTATCTTTCCTGTCGGCCCCGTGGTGTTGGGGTAGCACGCCTGCCTCTCACCCGGAGGCCCCGGGTTCGATCCCCGGCTCCGTCAGGGATTTTAAAACTGAAGTGAGGGTTGGAATGGGGTGCACTCAGCCTCGTGAGGACAATTGAGTAGCTGTCTGACAGTGAGACAGCGCCCCGATCACGAATACCAAGATTAACGGCCGAGGGGACCGACGCGCTGATCACGCGTCACCCCAATATCTGCAGGCCAAATGGCTGGGCAGCGGTCGCTTGGTCGGCCTTAGCCCGTCATGGGCTGTATAGTGCCAGGGGTTGACTTTTTTTTTTTTGTCGGCCTCCCTTGGTCAACACTTGTTCTCTTCCGACCCCAACGGTAGTAGGGTATCCGAGGCCTAGGGAGTCTTTCAATTTCCTGCCTTAATTGGCCGTCTACCTTTGGGTGTGGCGAACCCATCTTACAAATAGCCTAAATATGATAGTGTGCGAGTCGAGGCCTCAGATGGAGGTCCTTGATTCATGCCCCGACTCAGATCACTGGAACCAGAAAATGAAGAAGATGCATGCCCTTGATAATGCAAGTATTTGTATGCTTTGTAAGAAACTCAGAGAGATACTGTATTTGTTAATAAAAGTTGTTTTTCTACATCTCTCATAACTAGTGCATAATTAAGGTACAAAGTCCCAAAGGGAATTATGAATAACCCTGTACTGCACAGGATAAAACCATTTGACTAACCTGCAGTAGACCAAGTGCCTGCAGTCTTATTTCTGGAGTCAAACTCTTGTCTCCACAGAGAGGTTCTAACTGCTTCCATACTAAGCCAATAGCATCAGCTGGTAATGTGTTGGCTTCTCTCTGTTCCACACTCTCCTGCATGCGTCTGAGGACGGCTGGCAGCAGAGAAAGGCCATCTTGCTCTGAACCACTTCTACAAAAGAAGACGTTCACTATCTCAGGTATCACACAATTATTGTACTTTAAAAACACTTCAAAACATATTTTAAGTCCCCTACCTGATTCCAGCAATGGCAAAATTTAGCATATCTTCAAAGAGCTGTTTGGCAGTTGGGGATGGCTGAGGCAGTAGCTGGAGTAACAGTTGCAGCAAGTTTAGAGGAACAGAACTCACGACTGCTGACTGCAAGAACTTGAGAACAGGACCAGCTTCTCCTCGAGACAGATCCAGCTGCCTAAAACAAACAAGCCAATACATTAGGGCAAAGGATCAAACATTCCTCACAATCTACTTGATCCTGCAAAACATTGGGCACCTACATTTTAAAAAGAAACTGTACACATATGAAGGGAAACATACTGATTCCTTCTTATATTTGGCACTGAACCTTTGTCCATTGCATTTTATCTGTCAGTCACTGAACTCCAAATCAATGTTCTTCTTATCAAGGTTATTTTAATGTGAATGTAGCAATATCTGTAGAGGATGGTACAGATCTTCCAAGTTGAAACTAATGGATGACCCATGAATCGTGCTATGGATGAAATGAATGATAAAGATGTCACAAACACACAGTTTCCGAGTCAAGGGATTTGATCACATAAAGATAAAATCCCATGATCCAGTTGGGAATCAAATACAAGGCCCTTTGAATGCAAAGCTAATATCCTATCCACATAGCCATAAACCCAGACATACATGTCCACAAATAACATGAAGTAGTGAAATCTTCGAACAAATTTTCAACAAAAAGTTGGAATGTTTTGGCTTTCATGTTCAGGGTAATGTCATACTGCAAATTCTTCAGGGTAATATGCTGTATCTGTTGGAGTTTTGCCCAGATGTACCAATTGGGCTCGTCAGCAGACATTGGTACACTTTGTCTGAACTCCATGTGGGATAGCAACTGCTTGCTATGTCCCATCTATAAAGCACATAGCAGTGCTTCTTGGCTAAAGGAGCTAAGAGCTTTCAGCCCCTTTAGCTGACAAACCCAATTGGTACATCTAAGTGAAAGCTGAACAGATACAGCATTAATACCTAGAAGAATTTGATGTATTAAATGTTTAGAACAATATAATACACACTTTCATCTCACTCCACAACACACTCTTACCTAACCTCCATGTGAGGTTATCAAGATACAATATAAAAAAACAAAATGCCAGCAAATGTTCACTGCTGTATTTAGCCTACATGCAAAGTTATATCGAAATGTAAAGTGCTAGTGTAAAGTTATGGCATGTCGATAGTATAATCCCTGAAGAAGGTTCATCTCTACACTTACAAGGAGTAATAAGAAAAGTAAGTTACACAGGACTATGGCAGTACAATAAAAAGAGTGACAAATACACACGTTTTGCTTCAATGCTTTCTATGGGAGGTATGGAAGCTTCCAATTACATTGTGGATTGTGCACCATACGAATTCCAACTGTTTCATGAGCTGAAAGAACACCAAGGTGAAAAAAAATCTACCAATGATGAGCAAGTCAAACAGCGGTTGTCTGATGGTTCCAGGACCGGGGAATATATTTCTGTCGTAAATCATCATTATCATCATCTTCATTTCCCCTTTTCCAGCTGACACTGGGTGGGGGCAAATATGGTTCCTCTCCACTTTGTTCTGTCGTTCCACCATTCCTCTTCCGACACGGTGTTCCAATCCAGGTTCCGTTTACTGTCGTAAATAATGTTGAAAAATAGTATAGTCATAATCGAGTGTAACTTACTTTTTGAAATCTCAAAGTACATGAAAGCTAAAATACCTCAATAGCACTTGGAAA
The DNA here is from genome assembly GCA_946902985.2 of Meconema thalassinum. Lineage (NCBI taxonomy): Eukaryota > Metazoa > Arthropoda > Insecta > Orthoptera > Tettigoniidae > Meconema > Meconema thalassinum. The sequence goes on from OX336392.1 coordinate 346,532,122, forward strand.
TCAGCACTATGATTCCTGTAGCATTCCATTGCTTCCTCTGAGCTGAGCACATTGAGGTGGTTGAGCCAAAGGCTAAATGTTTCTGCTGCTTCACTCCAGTCTTTGCTGAAATAGGAACAAAGCACTGAGATGATCCTCGCTGCATCTAACATAGAACATCCACTTAATACTTGTTATTACTATACAATAAAGGCAGTATTTATAATAGAGTAATCCAATCAACTCCAGAGGTGCCAATGTACCATTAAACTATGGCTGATGTAGGTTGACGGACTCTTTGTAACCTTGGGTCTTTAATCACAGCTTCTTATAAACTTCTAGCATAGTCTTGCCAGTTTGAGAGTTGTAAACCTCTTAAATGATATTTTTAATGATTGAAGTAATTCATAGCTTTCTGTTAAAATTAAAATGTTCTTCACTTGACAGTATTACAATGCAGATTTAATTGAAGTAGGCCTACTGAAGGTTTTTGATATCATTAACAAATCTCAGACAATGGCATTGTGATAATTTTCCTGACTGAGAATCACTACCAATCATTTCATTCTAATTTGTCCAGACAGGATCATAGTTTACCTTAACTCAGAACTCTGTAGATGCTCCACTTGACTGTTGCAAAAGGCCACAAGTTTCTGAAGAATGTCCATGCGGCACTCAGTTGTCATCAAGTCCAATGAACGTTCCGAGAACACCACTCCCTTACCAAATGTTAGCACATCACCAGCACTCATTTTGCCAAAATGCTTGGAGCAAGCTTCATACTGTTTCTGCCACTTCTCTGAAGGAATCTTTCTCCCATCTTCCCAGCTAACCACCTTGATGATCACAATAAAATATATTAATTTCAATAATGAAAAACATAAACAAAATAAAATCTCCAAAACAACAGTAATACAGAATGACAACCCAAAACCATTTCCAAATTGACTGTCTTGTTTCCCAGTGAGTGAAAATGTTATTACTAATTTTACAGCAGGCAAGGAACAAGTAAAACAATCTTACAGAAAATTCAATATTTATTCTCCTTTGGTAATACTTAGGCTGTGTCCCAATACTCAAGTTGTCTGCTATTGACTAGCTGCTAGCTACTATGGGCTATGTGCTATGCACTACGGAGATTTGGGACATGTCTGCTTGATCACAGCCTCCTTCATAGACTTGTGTTCTGAAACGCACTGGACTTGCATGCTGGTACCAAACCAACACTCAAGATGGCGGTGATCTGCTACTCCTTGTAAGCTCTTTGCACTTTCATCAGCTGTTTTAAATAAACAATACTTGAACGATACGATCATGGATGAGCCAGGATGATCACTTTTTAGCCGAGCCCTCATTATGGTTTGTGTTTGGCTTAAGTCAAAGGCAACCTACAATTTACATAACCTACAATACCGATAAGCTACAATTTCTATAACTTCCTTGACGTAGTCGGCCAATCTAGCAAGCACTTTCGTTCACTAGCTACTACAGACTTGATTGCTATGTGCTAAGCAGTATTGGATCACGACTTCTGACGTCACATCCGGTAAAGTAGTCGACTATCTAGTTCACTACGGCTGAAATTGTACTATTGGGACACAGCCTTAAACACCCATAAGCACAAATTTTGTAGTTGCATAGTGCACCTTTCTTCAGCCTTGCAACCGATATTTTAGTGGTCCCACCATATCAGATTAGGCTAATGATATCATGTGTTCATCAATTGTTTGGTCGTGGGTCTAATTGTTTAGCCCGTCGATTGTAGATCAGTAAGATTATTTATTATTGGGTGGATATTATTATTATTATTATTATTATATTATTCAACGGGTTATCGTTTTTTCCTTTTTTTTTTTGGTATAAGGTGTAGTCTATCCTGTTGCATAGACCCAAACCCACAAAATGTGCATATGTATATCAACTCAATCAAGTAATTTTGATTGCAGTGTGGTGTCATGGTGGAGTATTTGTGGGACTTGGTGCTACAAGATGGCAGCCTTTTTACAGGGCCAGACTTTTCCATCAAGTGGCAGCACATGTCTTATATGGCTCCTTGGAGAGTTTAGACTATAATCTTGATGACATCACACAACAATGTCATGCAGATAAAGAAATGGTGTATTCATTTTGCTGCACTAAAAAGGAAATTATTACCTATTGAAAACAACAAACTATGTCTCGGTAAAGAAAATACGTGACAATGAAATTGGCTACTCCAGGAACAAACCCACCAGAGCATCTACGACCTCATAGCTCTGGTCATTTCACTGAATCCCCTATCCAGATCCACACTGTTCACATCTTTTATTCGCAAAAATCCGAGAGAGGTACAATTGTAATATTAGTATTATGACTGAGGAGAGTCCCTTATCAAATTAGATGATATTGTACTTGAAAATTGCTTCCAACAAGCACATGTGTGTTCCAATAAATTAGCCGTAATTTTATAGTTCATTTACAATAATTAATGAAGTAGTCTAAATGAATACCATTCTATCACTTCAAGCATTCTATAAAGTCAATCTACATACAAAAATGCATTGAGTTGATTTTGGAGTGTTCAGATTTCGACTAGCAATCTGTAATATCACAACGCATCATTTGAACAATGAGTTGGATTCAAATAGGGTAACTTGTCCTTAGAATAGGAAATTCGGCATAACAGAGATGGAAGAGGAAAAGTTGATACTAAACAGTAACATTTTCACTAAAGGAGTTCATTGTACTACCAACAGGCACAACAGCATTCAATGAATGAAGTGGAGCCCATCCCACCATGAAATGGCCATGCCCTTGAACGCATGATGGATGGCACCAAAGACAATCAGCTTGGCATAGCTGTGCACTTGTTAACACAGGACACACAATCATGGCAAATGTTTGTAGGCTTGGAAGAGATTAGTTGGGAAATAACACTCTCTTAAAATTTGTTCACTCTTAGAAACAAGTTGTAGTCGGGAAAAGCACAGATTATTCTAGCCTATGTAAGTGCTTGTGAAGGAAGCAAGCTGCTGCTGTATTTGTATCAAATCTACAAAAAATAACCATACTTGCAAAACAGCTGCCTTCGGCAAATATTTTCATTATTTTGTCACAATTTGCTGTGATATTTCCCAGTAGGCAGTAGGCAGTAGGACAGAATTTGATAAGCTAACAGATAAAAACTCAGCAATTTTTCTAGTTTTATGCCATGTCTTGTGTGGGGTTTCACCAGGAACACCAAGCTGGCTCATCGGCGGGCTCTTGGTGTCCCCGCCTGTACCCCCACAGGAGTAACGAACTGTGCGCTAACTCCCTTTATAAGCAGTGCAACTGCATCTTTTTACTGCGAGCCCTAAAAGCCCAAACAGCCTTAACCTCCCTATGAAGGCTTCCAAAAAGATGGTATATTGGCTTTCACGGCCAGTGAATTAAAACTCAGCAATTTTTCTAGGTTTATGCCGTGTCACTAAGTAGCAGTCCTTGTGTCGGCCACTCCCGTAGCATGAGAGACAGCCTGCAGGCACAGAGAAAGAGACTCCTTTCTTCTGACAAGGTCAAGCCAGCATGTGTAACCAACCGGTGCGCAAATATGAATGTGCAATGCGATGATTATGCCATGAAATGTTAAAAACCATTCTCGTTTAAATTTGAAAAGTAGGGTGTGACGATTATGCCATGGCAAAAAGTATTTCAGGATTTAGAATATTGTATTTAGAAGCTCACTATGGGCTTCAGTCGCTTCATTTGTTAACCATATTTAATTTATGGACCAGTAACACTAAGATAACAATCTCACCTGAAAGAACTCCAACTGTGCCCATAAACTGTAAAGAGCTCCAGGTTTAATTTCACACCCAAGATTTTCTGGTAAGGTCTTCAAAAGTTTTGCGACAAGATTCACGTTTTCCTTTTTCAAAACAGGTTGCAGAACATCCAAGATCCCATTGGGATTTTCTATCAGCTTCTTGTAATCAATATCTACATGTTTGGAAGAAAACAAAAGGTTTAAAGGCAAACATCTGCAACACTCTTAAGACCAGGCATTAATAATTAATAATTAATAATTTTAGATAAAAGTAAATTGATAATTTCATCGGTTTTGGAAGACTCTTTGGGTGAAATATTTTATAAAAAGAATGCATTTCTTTTTTGAGTTTCATTCATTACAACTGAAACCAATTATACCAACTATTTGAACTGAGGAAGAAAAAATCATGGTAAAGCTATAAGTAAAACGTGACTCAGCATATCAGTTGAGTGACCAATTCCCAAGCCAACTAGAATCACCCTTGAGGGAAGTCTTTCTTCCTGATTCTGTTAAAATTTCACACACAAGTTGCTGAGGAAGTACTGATACCAAAAATGAAAATCACAGCAGTCCAGATTAACATTTAATGCCATTCTTTTCAACATTGACAGTAAATTTACCTGTGGTGCATATAGAGCGAGAAGGATAAGCAATGACGGGAGAGTATGAGTCACACACACCAAGAGTAGCCAGCAGGTCGAGTCAAGGTAGAATGAGAGACATAAACACAACATCAACCAGTATGTCTTGCAGTCGATAGAGTTGGTGTGAGTTCATCATTCACTGTTGTACTTACAAATCTGACCTAGCTACTCCGTGTCACTCATCCTCTCTCTCTGATATGCACATCCAATGGGACTTTTTAGTCATATGCATCCCTAATCCTTACATAAACAAACTATCAATCAAGCTCTGTTTAAACTTGGCTGTTCAATAGGTATGCTCCGACCAGAAATTTACAAATTACCATGTTGATAACATGGTAGTAAATATTACTCTGGGATTTTGTTTACACATTTGGAATGTATTCCACCTTAGCAACCTGCATACAAAATTAGAATAAAATCTGAGTGAAACACTTCAAAGACTTCTCTTTGCATTTGCTCTGTAAGTTCTCACGATTACATTTATCAACAATAATTCTGTCTAAATTACAAAATAAAAAAAAATAAAAAATAAAAAAACAACCACAATTATCCCCAAACAATATTAGCTGCATTACAATAGGAATTAAAGATTTTACTATTCCAACGGCTGCACATTAAGTGGAGAGCGATCAGCGTCCTGGGTGGCCACAAACCGCTCGAAAGGCAACTTTTGTTGGGAGAGGTAGAAATCTGATAATGGAAGATCGACATTTGACCCTACGAGAGATTGCCGAAGAAGTTGGGATCAGTAAGGATTCCGCACATGCAATTTTGCGTGATGATTTGAACATGTGCAGAGTGGCTGCAAAATTGGCAGTTGCATCATGAGAATGCCCCAGCACATTCATCACCATTGGTCCGGACTTTCTTGATGACACATGCAATTCCAGTCGTTCGCCAACATTTCTACTCTCCAGACATGGCTCTTTGCGACTTCAGGTTGTTTCTGAAACTGAAGACGCCATTACAAGGGTACCGTTTTGAGAGCAGAGAAGAGATAATGGGGAATGTGATGGCGGAGTTGAACACCATACCAATAAATACTATAAATAGTATTGACTATATGGAATAAAGTGTGTTTTAATTAATTGAAACTATAACTAAATACGTCAATACAGACCAATTATGAATTCCAATATTCCAAAATACCAAAAGAAGCCTTCCAGAAATGTCTTCAGACGTGGAAGGAGCGGTGGGCTAAGTGCGTGCAAGCGGCCTACTTTGAGGGGGATTAGGGTCCCAATCTCATCAGGTAAATAATAGATTGTTCACGGTCAAAGGTCGGATATTAATTATATGTATTATTTGCATTGAAATTTATTTTCTGAAGCATGGATTAAGCAATTTATGTGTGCACTTAGATTGGGTTTCTTATGAATGTTTTGTTGTTTCAGTTACGGCCTTTACAGTAAAGATTGATGAGAAAGAAGTTATGAGCATTGAAAAAGCACTTTCTTGGAGTTAAAATGGGAAACCATGGTAAAGCATTTCAAGGATAGTCGAAAACTATCTATACAAGCAAATATGGTAGGATAAGATATTATAAAAAATAAAAATAAAAGATGTACTATAACTCAGGGACACTTTCATGACTGCACACAATACCTGGCGAAGTAGCCTTCACTTTCTTCAGCAGTTTGATGTGTTCCTTTGGTGTAAGGTTATGTGTGATGTAATATTCAGCAATACCACTTAGCAAATCAAAATACTGTATAAGTAGCTGATGGTCCATGCCGCACACACTGGGATACACGTGATGAGTCAGCCTGTAACAATGTTAGAACAATCATAATATGAAGAACAATTACCATAACAGGGTACAAAGGGAGAGAGAAACAAGAACCTTTACAGAACTCGGACAATAAGTCTTATATTTGATATTAGGTGCCGGCTGCCATTACCAAATTGAAATTTTTAGCCTACTTTTCACATTTTGCAAAAATGAGGAAAAAGTAGACTTATGAGATCGGGCAAATGTGTGTCTCTCTGTCTGTCTGTCCTTCTGTCTGTCTGGCTGTGTGTGTGTGTCCCCCTATCAACTCCTAAACGGCTGCAGCAATCGAAACAAAATTTGGTAGGAGTAAAGATCTATACCTGAATATCTCACGGCCATATTTGAAAATGATGTCAGTGCTACCAACTGCTGAAAAATCGCAATTGAAATTTGAGCTCCATGTTGGATAACTTGGAAGGTATGAATGGGAGTTATTTCAAAATTGGCACACGTATAGATAATAATATTGCAGTTTAATTTCCAGGAGGCCATATATGGCAGTGTTGCCAAAATGATTATAAGCCTGCTGATAGGTCCAAATTTTAAATGCATATAACTTCTACACTATCACTTGGATTTCAACCAAATTTCGTATATGCTATGTATACATAGGCAGATATGACTGAGCATATTCTTAAGAGCTACCAGGGCTGCCAACTTTTAATAAATGATTTCAATTTTTTTAAATCCAAATGCCCATATATCAGAAAGTATGCAAGCCGACAGCTTTAAACTATGCTCACGTATAGTGCCTGACAGTCTATATTAACCCTTCAGGCCGGCTATTTAATCTGGAGGTGTTCCCTTCTACGGCGGTATTTAAATTGAAGCTCAGCAGAGGTGTAGACACCAACAAGGTGAAAAATTAATAATGCAAAATCTACGAAATAGAACGTAATGAAAATTTTAGGAATACTTACCGATAACATGTCCAATGTTTCTCAGTAATATATGTAACGACTGCTTTTCAGGGTTGTCCATGATCACACGCAATATTTACAAAAATATAATAATTTGATAAGTTCCACTTTTGGTATTTGTTTCAGGTATATTTACAATGAAAACAAGATATTAGCATGATAATGCTCAATCTACATAATATACATAATCATCATCATCATCTTCCTTCCAAGTATTGGGCCAAATGTCCCGTTACGGTCTTGCACTTTCCCTCCATCTCTTCATCGGACGTCCTATCGATCTATTTCCCCGTGGCTGGTAGCGAAGGATCTCCTTTGGTAATCTTCCAGGTTCCATCCTTTGGACATGACGCTTCCAGTTCTCTTGGTAGTCACAAATGTATGTAGTTATTGGTTTCACTTTTAGTTCCTTCAGCACATCCTCGTTTCTCTTATGATCCCATTTAGTATAGCCTGCTGTTCGGCGCATAAAGGTCATTTCGCGTGCTGTGAGTCTGGAGATGTCCTGAGATCTTATTGTCCATGCCTCGCTGCCATAGCACAGGGTTGGTCTGGCTAATGTGTTATACAAACGCAAGCGTGTATGCCTTTGGACAAGAGATGGCTTCATGACGTGATTGATGATTCCTGTTGTTCTGGTATAATTAGTTATTTTTGCAGTTATGTCTCGTTCTTCTTGAAAAGATAAATTATATCCTAAATACTTGAATTCGTTAACTCTTTCTAAAATTTTACCATCCAGACAAATTTTACTGGGGATAGGGTCCTTACCTTTAAAGGCCATTACTTTAGTCTTTTCAGTGATAAGCCTCCGTGGCTTAGGCGGCAGCACGCCGGCCTCTCACCGCTGAGTCCGTGGTTCAAATCCCGGTCACTCCATGTGAGATCTGTGCTGGACAAAACGGAGGCAGACAGGTTTTTCTCCGGGTACTCCGGTTTTCCCTGTCAACATTTCATTCCAGCAACACTCTCCACTATCATTTCATTTCATCTGTCATTCATTTAATCATTGCCCCAGAGGAGTGCGTCAGGCCTCGGCAGCCGGCACCGTTCATATCCTCGCCGCTAGATGGGGGCTTCATTCATTCCATTCCTGACCCGGTCGGAGACTGGAAGCAGGTTGTGGATTTTTCACTTTAGTCTTTTCAGTAGAAATGCACATGCTGAATTTTGATGCCACTTTCTGGAGGTTGAATACTGACCACTGAAGATCATCTTCAGATGCTGCTACCAATGCAACATCATCAGCAAATAGTATAGCGTCTAAATTTCTTAGATGCCTGCTGATAGGTATTGAACCATGCCTTTCACACCTCCATTCCTTTATTATAGCATTCATGTAGATTATGAATAGCAATGGAGAGAGTCCACAGCCTTGTCTTACCCCTCTGCTGATTGGCTTCCACTCGGATTTATGATTACTTAACCTTACTGCAATAAGAGTACCACTATACATGTTGTAAATGTTATCAATTAACTGTTGGGGGACACAATCCCTGGCCAATATGTCAAAAAGTCTGTTTCTGTCAACAAAATCAAAGGCTTTCTTAAAATCAACAAATGATATGTGTGTTTCCATAATATTCGAGTAAAATTTCCAGGAAAAGCTGAATTTTGAAAAGTTTTTAGGCCCCATATATGTATCCCGTGAAGAATTGTCAACAAAATGTAAATATCGCAATATTAGTTCAAACCTGTCGCTTGGCATTGTTTGAGGGAATATAGGGGTCTCTAAAAATTAATCCCTGGTGAAATACCTCTTTAGGGTAGGTTTCTGCATTTTCCCCATCAACATTACAAGCCCCTAGAACACATAAATGTTGCCCCCTGTCACTGACTCCCACTTCCTGGCGCGCGACCTTGAAACCAAGGTCGCGCCAACTATACATTCTGTCGCGTACATATTTGTTTCTCAAACTATTAGTTCCATCAATTTGACGTCGAAAAACAGCAAAATAGAATCTAAAACAGACGTGAAATGGTTTCCTGTTCCTGGCATACCCGTGAACCTCTCGCCACAAACACTGAACAGCGGTCGTTGTTATTACAGCTGAAGCTATTTCTTCATCAGCGCTGTCTGCCACTTCCCCAATAACATCATGCTGTGTGTGCATAGTCTGTATCACTACCGAAAATATCGCTTCCCTATAGATCACTTCCACTACTGTCTATCAAACTAATAATCTCTGCACCCGTAAGATAATGAGACAGCCCGGCAATTATTTATCTGCGACTGATTAGCCTCAAGCCTACGAAGCAAAAAATTAACTACCGTATATACCAGAATGTAAGACGATCCCGAATATAAGACGAGGCCTAGTTATCAACTGCCTCTTACAGATTTTTTTAAAAAAATACTCGCTAACTCATAACTTGCACAATATATGCCTTCAAGGTCGTGCTTTCATTTTTATAACGTCTCGTGTTATCGGAAATCCCTCTGCCCGCTTTTCCAAGACATAGACTACTCTATAATTTCTTTGTTCAAGAATGGGAGACGTTATTAAAATAAGATACGTTGATCACTCAATTACTGCTCGTAAGACTGACTGGTTGTTCTTGAAAAGATTGTTTTAAAACATATTTCCGTATGCTTTCGAACATATAATTTATCCGCTTAAAATGACGTGTATGCGTAAATCCTAACCTCAAAATGTACGCTATTCGTATATGCATGGTAATTAAACATAACAAACCATATTTTAATCTTCATTAATGCATTGATTTGTTGTGAGTTAAGGATGCCAACACCACATACTACTTTGCAAATAATAATAACAATTTAAAAAAAAGATTTTTTTTTAATACCCTGAATATAAGACGACCCCAAATTTTTATAACACAAAAAGTGGGAAAGAACCTCGTCTTACATTCGGGTATATACGGTACGTAGTATTTGCTTTCGGTGCTTCCCCTTCATAAGTGGCAAAAATTGTCAAGTTAGACATAGTTCACAAACATTCTCGAGATGGCAGGAGAGACCGTGATACCTTTCAAGCAACTAATTTGAAACTCAATAGTGCGCGTTTCATGTCCTTTCGCTGATCGATATGAGTCGTAAAAAGCAACGGATATCGATCAACTTCGTATTAGTTCTAATTATGAAACAGAGATGGCATGAAAGTACACAACGTCTCGGTTCATAACGTGCAGAAAGATCCCGCGAAGCAGCAGTGGTTCATGTGTAATAAGCATTCTAACTTCCGCCTGCAACGGACGTTTGTGGTACGGCGAACCGGCTGGACGAGTAGAATCCAGCGGACCTACAGTGTACGGCCAACCGGCTTGAGGGGTTAATTTGGAGTAACTTATATACGTCAGTGCTACCAACATGATTCTAAGCCTGCTGAGAGTTCCAAATTTAAATACATGTAACTTCTATACTATCACCAAATTTCGTGTGTGATATGTGTACCTTAACAGATATGACTATGCCGATTCCTAAGAGTAACCAAGGCTGCCAACTGTTAATAAATACTGTCTCAATTTTTGTTACCCTAATATCAATATATCAGAAAGTATGCAAGCCAATAGCTCTAAACTTTGCACACGTATAGTACTTGGCATTCTAGATTAATTTGGACTAACTAATATAGGCCTACGCCAGTGCTGCCAACATGATTATAAGCCTGCTGATAGGTCCAATTTTAAAATGCATGTAACTTCTATACTAACTAATGGATTTAATTCAAAATTGACACAACAATAGATCATATTATTTCAGATTATTTCTGACGAATACATGTATGTCATTGTTGCCAACATGATTTTACGCAGGCTGCTAGATCCATTGTTTAACTGCATGTAACGTCCATGCTATCCATTGGACTTCAACCAAATTTTGTATTCTGTACCTTAAGAGATAAAACTAAGAATGTATTCAGTCACCAGAGCTGCCAACTGTAGTTCCCTATTAGGCTACATTATGCCAGGTATACAGTATTTCGAACTAATTAGAAATTTCGATATTACCAACTTAATTTCGATATTATTCTAGATGGATCCATATAGATTAATCACTGGCATGAATCTTAAATTTTAAGAAAAGTAGGCTCATTAGTTCGTCACGGAACTTCTTGTTTCTATAGGAATAGGTAATGTGACTTTAGATACCGGAGTTGAACATGTTATCACTAGAGGGTGTTATTGCATTTTTTGCCAGTGCCAACATAATTGCGTTTGGCATAGGTTTTGCCACTTAGTTTGAAACATGGAGTTGAGGTCATTGCAGTGGTGAACGCAGAATAAGACTTACACACCAGACCCCCTTGCTTATAGTACAAGCAGTAATTTTTGTCCAGACAGTCCTCTAACCTAGTAGCAACCAATGGATTCGCCCAGACCATCATCTAACCACGTAGTGTAGCAACCAGTGGCTTTGTCTCATCCAACTTTAGTACAATCAGTCATTTTCATCCAGACAGCATCTGACGTAGTGTTTCGTACAGACAGCCATCTAACCTGGCTGAAGGGGAGTGCGGTGTAGAAGTTGGCATCATTGCCTGATACAAGCCTTATCCAACATGGCGACTGTATTTTCAGCAGTTTATTACTGCAAAATAAAAATGTTCACGATTTTCTTATTAAAGTGTGAATGTGGTGTTTCTTAAAAGCAGTTAGCCTCAATAACCTGGCACAATAAGTACAAACAAGTTTCAGAAAGGCACTAACAAAATTACTAATTATTGAAACGCGGCACCTTACATTGCACGAGAGCCTTATATTTTTTAATTAAGGTGAGACAGTGACAAACTATGTATCAGTATGTTTTTCAGTAGAAATTTTTCAGGAGCAGCTAGTGAAGCTCTGATTCTCCTCTTTACAAAATGTTTCAATATTATGTAAGTTTAGATTTATATTAAGTTCTGCATTATTTTCTGTACTGTTTATACAGTAAATGTCCGTAACGAGTATCTACCCTGATGATGGGTAAAGTGCCTGAGGTGTGCACATTTAAATCAATGGAATGAAGGGTGAAACTGAATAGAAGAGTGCTTGCTGATGTCTGGTTACCAACAACTACAGTAAACTGCACCTGAACTTGAATAATACCCATCCATAAAAAAAGCAATTTACCACATTCAACAGCCTCAAAAGCTTTCAACAAAAACGGCTATGACATCATTTAAAACGGCCATAGCACCAATCCTCATCATCGGCTTTAACTCGCATCCGAGTATAAATCTTTTTCCTTCAGTCCAGTTTGTGGATGTGTTTACGGTGATTAACCCTACAAGTGCCAAAGGTCAATTTTTTCGACGCTGTGTACCTGTCTGTAGTGCCAACGTCGAAAAAATCGACCTTCATAAAAGTCGCGATAAAGGTACCTGAGGTGACATCTATCGACATAAAACACGTACTAAGTTGTCAAGAATAGTTTGAAGTTTATTTTCCTATCGTAAGGAGTTCCGTATCTGCGTAAATATTCCATGATATGTATCCTCTTTGCTTTGAAATTTCAATGTTTACACGTGGTCAAGATGGCGACTCCAGATGTCAACATTGCCAGCAATATTGACCTTATTGCGGAATTAATAGACGATGGAAGTGATTTTAGTGATGTGGAACACGGCGAACATAATAGTTACGATACGAGTAGTGACAGTGATACTGAGAGTGGGCCTGAGCAGACTCAAATGCCGGAAAATAGCGATCGCGAAAGTGATTCCGAAGGAGATGTACCTCTTCAAGAGAGACTTGATGCTGCTAATGCAGGTAGGACTACGGCTAATAAAACAACTTGGATACAAATTATCCCTCCTGAAACTGAGAAAGACTGGTTAAGATTTAGGCCTAGATCTATGGGATTTCAACATAATCTTGAGAGAAATTCGAAGGCTTTTTGTTACTTCAATTTAGCTAAGGCAACCTAAAATTCTGTTTTACGTGTCAATTCATTTTATTTTCTGTAGTGACCCAAGTTATGCACATATTGCAACGAAACGTTTACTGGTGACTAAGAACATATCAAAGAACAATTTGTGTATATTGGATTTTTCAACTCAGATAAGTGTTTTCCTGACAATTTAGGCTTGAAATTCGAATTAATTATTTTTTTGTTTTTGTTTTTACTTTAATAAAGTGATTGTTAGATCTTACATTTCTTTAATACATCTATTTCCTACATATAATTAAACTACAGAATCTGATCTGTCTGTCTGTTAGGTAGTCAGCCCGAAGGCTGGTTGGATCCTCAAAAGCACCGCCGTTACGTTAAGTGAGTAGATACCCACAAAAACCCAAGGCAGTGCTATATTGAGGCATTCTAGGCAAGAAGAGGAGTGAGGTAGTGTGCCATTGTTTTCCTCACTGAGTCAGAACAGTAGTCCTAACCCTATGAGTAGAACCTTTCACAGCATTCACAGGCACTGACAGCACCACCCATACCTCAGTAGCTTCCATATAATCACAGCCATGAGTGAGACCGAGACATCGGTGAAAAGCCACCTTTTACTCTAGCCTGTGCCAACTGACAAATCTGATCTAAATATTGATATAAGAAACATAATTTTCTGATAAAATTTGAGGTAACTGTTAGCATTTAATAAGCAGACTGCAAATCGGAGGATTATGTGCTGGCACTACAGGAAATAAAGCTGGCACTTGTAGGGCTAAAGAGTCCAATCCTGGCATGGAACAAGCGACCACACAAGTCACATAGTATTGCTGGAAGAGGACGTGTTTGGGCTGCTCAAAGTTTCCTAGCTTGACGCTTGGCCTCTTCATGTGTGCGTCGATCCCTTTCAAACGTCTTTACAGTATCCGAGATGGTACGGCGCCAAGTTGAGCGGTCTTCAGCCAGCATGTCCCAGGGTTGTGAATCAAGGCCTGTCAATTTCAGGGTCTGCTTAAATTGGTCCTTGTAGCGCCTCTTAGGACCACCATGTGGTCTGGTGCCATAGCATAACTCACCATATAGCATTTGACGAGGAAATCTCACATCATCCATCCGATGGACATGACCAATCCATCTAAATTGGTGACCTATTATGGATGATTCCATGCTGTTGATTTGACCCTTTTCCAGAACAGCAATATTGGTAATGCTGTCTTCCCATTTAATCCTCAGGATTGATCGAAGTTTTTGTAGGTGGAAACGCTCAAGCTTCCTGAGATCACGTCGGTAAAGGGTCCAGGTTTCACAGCCATACAACAATGTAGAAATGACTACTGCTTTGTACACCATAAGCTTTGTACTCATGGACAGATCTTTATTCATGAAGACCCGGTGCGCTAATCGTCCATATGCTGCATGGGCTGCGCCAATTCTTTTAACCACATCCTGCTCACAGGTACAGTTCACAGAAATGGTACTGCCCAGGTACGAGAAGTGGTCTACCTGTTCTAATGGCAAATTTGAGATGGAGATATTGAACTGAGGAAGAGGTGTGCCTGGTGAAGGTTGTGCCAAGACTTTAGTCTTATTGACATTTATGATAAGACCAAAGCGATCACATGCACTTTTGTAACAATTAACTGACTCTTGGTGCTCTTCTGGTGTGAGAGTTGGCGACGCAGCATCATCTGCATACAACATGTTAGTAACCTTAGTAACCTGAAATTTCCTCAAGGAGCGGAGACGAGTTAGGTTGAAAAGTCCTCCATCAAAACGATACTTGACCCCACACCTGGGATGTTTGTGGGTGAATCATAAAGCATTGCAGCCAAGTACAGCGCGAAAAGTGTTGAAGCCAGTACACATCCTTGTTTCAGTCCATGGGTAATAGGAAATTCATCGGACATCTTATTCTGATGGCAAACCTGACCTATCATGCCATCATGGAGAGCCTTGATTAGATCTACAAATCGCTGAGGGCAACCAAACCGCTTCAACACCGCCCACATGGCTGGTCTTGGAACCGAATCAAATGCCTTTTCCAAGTCATAAAAGACTAAGAAGAGTGGATTCTGTTGTTCTCTACATTTTTCTTGTAGCTGTCTCACACAGAAAATCAAGTCAATTGTGCTTCTGGAAGCTCTAAATCCACATTGTGACTCTGGGAGGATCTTCTCAGAGATAACCTTGAGGCGGTTAAGTAGAATTCTTGCAAGAATCTTCCCCACAATTGATAGCAGTGATATACCACGGTAGTTGCCACAAACACTGCGATCACCCTTTTTAAAGATATTGACGATAGTGGCATTTTTTAGGTATCCAGGTACCTTTCTTGATTCCCATATTCTGAGGATAAGGGTAAAAATCCTTGTTTTGAGGGAATGACCTCCGGCTTGAATTAGTTCCAGAGGGATGTTATCTGTGCCAGGTGCTTTTCTGGATTTCAATTGGGTGAGAGCTGCACTGAAATCATGATAAGTAGGAGGTACTGCCAACCACAGTTGTTCAGGTTGTTGCGGCACATCACAAAGGAAGTCTTCAGCAGCTGCTGATGGACGATTTAGGAGATTGGAGAAGTGCTTCTTCCAGCGTTCCAAGATTTCTTGACTATCAGTAAAGGTAGGTGACCACGGAAATGATAAAAGCAGCGGGACCAGTAGGGATACAGTGGCTGTATAGACTATTTAGAATAATTTGGAAGAAGAAAGAAATTCCAGAAGAATGGGGAAAGGGTTTAATTATCCCGATTTTTAAGAAAGGCGACAAAAAGGAATGTAATAACTACAGAGGGATCACTCTTATTGCTCATGTAGCTAAGATCTTTGAGAGAGTATTGGAAGGCAGACTGAGGAGGAAGATAGAAGGAGAGTTGGAAGAAGAACAGTATGGTTTTAGGAAAGGCAGATCAACATTTGACCTAATCTTTACATTAAGGCAGATGGAGAAAAGATGGGAATTTGGAAAAGACATGGTGATGACATTTATTGATATTGAGAAAGCATATGACAGTGTGCCTAGACAGGTGGTTTGGGATGTATTACGAAACAGAAGAGTTATCAGAGCAGAAGTCCAAATGTTAAAAGCTATGTACAAAAATTGTGTCAGTAGCGTGAAGTCCAGTATAGGAGAAACAGAATGGTTTAAAGTGGAAACGGGTCTCCGACAGGGAAGTGTATTGTCCCCATTATTATTCATCATAGTCATGGATGAAATCCACAAGAAGGTCAAACAGAGATTGGGACAAGAGGCAACAAAGGCCATGCTGTTTGCAGATGATATAGTTATATGGGGTGAGGATGAAAAGGATGTACAAAAACAACTAGATGTATAGAACCAAGAGATAGAGAAATTTGGGATGAAAGTAAGCACAGAGAAGAGCAAGACAATGGTAATGTCAAGAGGAACGAAGGAAGGAAGAGGAAAGATAGAATTGAATGGCAAAATTCTAGAAGTCGTTAAAAGTTTCAAGTATTTGGGAAGTGTGATCACAGAAGATGGAAAGATAACTGAGGAAATTGGAAAGAGAATACAACAAGCGAACAGTTTTTACCAGAGTGTAAGGCGTATTGTGTGGAACAGAGATGTCCCAAAGAAATGCAAAAAAGTATTATATTCAACCTACTACAGACCCATACTAACATACGCAGCTGGAGCGTGGACTACTACAAAAAGAGAGGAGAGTAGAATACAAGCCGCAGAGATGAAATTCCTAAGAGGTATAGAGGGCAAGACCAGAAGAGATAGAGTTAGAAATGAAGAGATTAGAGAAAGGACAGGAATATTGAAGCTGCAGGACAGGATAGAAACAACAAAGTTAAAGTGGTATGGACATATGATGAGAATGGGAGAGGAGAGAGTACCAAAGAAGACTTTCGGTGCAAAGATGACAGGGAAGAGGCCACGAGGTAGGTTATGGAAGAGATGGGCAGATACAGTGTGGGAGTGTGTAGAAAAGAAGGGAGAAAAACCCGAGGATGTACTAAAATCAGGAGAGGAGTGGTGGAGAGACAGGCAACGATGGAGGTCCTTAATTCACAACCCGACCCAGGAAGCTGGAAACGGGAAATGAAGAAGAAGAAGTAAAGGTAGTAGAATTATCAGCGCTTTTCAGTGTACCTGATGATGAGCGAGATGGTCCATATATTTCCTTGAGTACTGCATAGAAGTTCCTCAAGTCTCGAGCATCCGATAGTCTCTGCAGTTCCTGAGCCTTCTGTTGCCACCAAGTATTTTTAATCTGCCTTATCTGCGTTTGGCATTTACCCTTGAATTCCAGTAGTTTATCTCTCTTTGTGTTGGAAGTTGGGTCTTGAAGATGGGCAAGATAGGCATTCCTTTTGGCATTGATGAGAGACAGAATTTCTTCATTGTTGTCATCAAACCAGTCTTCTTTTCCGCACTAGAAAACCAAAGGTTTCCTCAGCTGATTGTGTGATAACCTTCTGTAGTGTGGTCCATTCTTGCTGAATGCCATTTGTTACTGGGTTTTCTGATAATTGGGTGACGATCCTGTTTCCAAAATGTTTATACATGGATTCATCCTAAAGTTTGGATGTATTAAACTTCTTTCTTGGCAAATTTTTGATGTTCCTAGGTGGTTTAGGTCTGGTGGATATCCTGAGCTTACATGTAAGAAGTTTATGATTTGTCCAACAATCGTCTATATTCCTTGCTGTTCTGGTAATAAGAGTGTGCCAATGGTTGGAACGAGGATGCATCCACGTGGTTTTGAAGCGGTTAGGTAGCCTGAACTGCGTGTTGGTAATGAAAAGTTCGTGTTCTGCACAAAGACCAAGAAGTAACAGACCATTGGGATTACATTTTCCAAGTCCCTGTTTGCCCATCACATTATTCCATAGCCTGTGATCTTTCCCAACTCTGGCATTGAAGTCACCGAGGAGCAAGAGTTTATCTGCAGATGGTACCTTGGAGATGATTTCACTTAGCTGATTATAGAACTGAGCCTTTACTTCATCATCAGAATCTAAGGTAGGAGCATAGGCAGAGATGAGTGTCATAAAGGAACCTCCCGAGAGTGGTATGCGGAGAGTCATGAGCCTTTCGCTAATTGCAATGGGTGTAAGCTGGTGATAATTTACCAGTTTGGTCTTCACAGCGAAGCCCACACCATGAATACAACATTCACCCTCATCCTTTCCTTTCCAGAAGATGGTATATCCTGTTCCAGATTCAGTAATCTTGCCTTCAGAAGATAGCCTAGTTTCACTGAGAGCAGCAATGTCAACGTTGAGTCTTTGATAACTCATGGGTTACGAGAGCTGACCTTCTCTCAGGTCTAACGTTATTGTCCAAATCAAGCAAAGTTCTGATGTTCCATGATCCAATAATCAATTTGTGATTCTTTACTGTTTTTGAGTTTCGACCGCATGAGGGGTGACCTGCTGAGTGCGGTTGCCCAATAGTGACTTATGGAATCCACATAATTTGGGACAAACTAAAAGAGAACAACCTATTAACATTAGAGAAAGTCAAAGCCCGCTATATGAAAAGAGTCTTGGGTATCGGGAAGACAGCTCTGTCCAGAATGACTTACGTCTTCATGAAATGTTCTACATAGAAGACATTAGACTGCAGATGCTACTACCGCGCACCGAGGCCTATGAGAATGCCCTTCAAATACTCAAAGAAAAGCAAAACGCTATCTGGGATGATTTCTACTCAACTGACGCCATAATGACCGACGAATGGAAACAGGCAAACTACGAACTCCGACACGTAATGACACGATACGCTACACATGGCTTTCATAGCAAGTTCTGCCAAAACAAGAGATTCCACCAACCAACTAAAGAATGTGTGTGTGATCTATGCAGTTAATGCTGTTCTCGATATCATGCAAAATATTGCCGACAAAGACATGCATCAATAACCCAATTGAGATTGGAATAATGTACAGCTGGTTACTCAGTTTTGTATTTTGCACATTGTGTGCTTTTTCAACAACCTCTACGGTTAACAACCGCAGTTGTAACTCGGAGCTTGCTCCATACAAGGTTGACTACCTTTGAAAGTCAAACATGGAAGGAAATCTTTTAAGGAATAATCCACCTAGACTGCATTCGGATACGGTGGGCAGTCACCTGAAAGATACCCTAGATGAGTCGGAGCATCTAAAAATACCCCCGACAGATAGAAAACCCAAATTTAGACTGAAGATAGGACAGATAAACTATATACCAACACACAATATAAATTCCATCATACAGCCAGGAAAACTCAAAATTTTGACAGACGAAATGGATCGCAAAGGGATTCTAATAACCGGGCTTCAAGAAATGAGAAACACCGATCAGGAACCAATAGAATCACAAGGGTATAGAATTTACAAGGGAATTCCAGGAAAAAAAGTAATGAAGCAATGTCCACAATTCGGAACAGGATTTGTAGTCAATCTCAAAATAATTGAATCCATCATAGAATTTAAAGCATTATCCCCTAGGCTCTCGACACTAACTCTAAAAGCTGCAAATAGAACATATACCATTCTAAATGCCCATGCCCCAACTAATGATAAAAATAATAAGAAAGAACACAAAGATGATGTGTAGGGATTTTGGGAGCTTTTAGATCAGACAGCAACAAACATAAATAAATGTCACACCAAAATTTTAATTGGAGACTTTAATGCCCAGTTAGGAAAGGAAAAAAGATATAGAGACATAATAGGAAAATGGCCAGCACAGAGAAGAACAAACAGGAATGGCATAAGACTGGTGGAATTTTGCAGAAACCATGATATGATCTCCAAATCAACTTACTTCAAGAGAAGACCAAATAAACTCAAAACTTGGAAACATCCAGATTGGCAAAAAGGTGAATGGCAACTAGATCATGTTTGTATGGATAAGAACTATCACAGGGAGATCTACAATGTGAAAGTTCTGAGAGGAACAGATACTGGATCGGATCATTACATGATAAAGATTAAAATTAAATTTACCCCGTTGATAAAGAAAAAAACTCACCTAAAAAAGAAGAGAACATACGACCCTCATAAACTAATAAATAACAAGGGATACAAAGAACGAACTAGATATATTAAAATAACAGATGATCTAGAAGAAATAGTTCCCGAATTGAAACAAATAGCTGAACAAGTAGCCCCAATAAATCCAAGGAAGAAACACCAATGGTGGAACGATGAGTGTGATAATACAGTGGAAGATAGACATCAAGCCTGGTTACGGTATCAGAGTCAAAAAACAGATGAATCACACTTGGATCTCATAAAACAAAGGAAGATAACTCAAAAAATAATACGAGGGGTTAAACGGCTATACCAAAAGGATATACTTCTGATGATCGAAACAAATAGCGCGAAAACAAACTCAAGAGATTACTACAAAATTTTTAGCAAACAACTACAAAGATATGAACCTCCAACATTAATGTTAAAAGACAAAAATGGTGAGTTAGCTCATAGTAATAAAAGAAATACAGAAATTTTAGCAGAAACATTCAACAAGTTGCTAAATTGCGAAGATCCACCAGAACTGCTTCAAATAAATACAGACACCACTATTAAAACACCATCAGAAAACATAAATCCACCCACAATCCAAGAAGTCTACAAAGCGCTGAGAGAGCTCAAAAACTACAAAGCGAGTGGAGAAGATCAAACATTTGCAGAATTGTGGAAATATGCAGCAGAACCAGTAAAGATTTCATTACACCAATGCATAGTGAACATTTGGATCAAAGAAGAACTGCCAGACCATTGGACTACTGCTATAATACATCCATTACACAAGAAAGGAGAAAAATCAAATCCTGACAACTATCGAGGAATTTCCCTTTTGGATATCACATATAAAATCATGTCACGAATTCTATATAATCGTTGTAAAGATCAATTAGAACTGGAAATAGGGGAATATCAAGGTGGATTTCGGCCATGGCGAAGCTGCCCTGAACAGATAATCACCTTAAAATTAGTAATGGACTACTACAAACGTAGACAAAAACAGCAAGTCATAACCTTCGTAGACTTCAAAAAAGCTTATGATTGTATACATAGATCTTCATTGCTGAAAATACTTAGGAATTTCGGACTTCATCCCAAATTAATAAAAATTATAAAACTAACTCTAACAAACACCAAATCTAAAGTAAAATTCAGAGGAGAAATATCTGAACCGTTTACGATTAAAACAGGATTAAGGCAAGGAGATGGTTTATCGCCTCTACTTTTCAATTGTGCTTTGGAATATGTAATGAGGGAATGGTACAGGGAAAATCCTAGGAACATAAGAATTGGAACCAAGAAAGATCAAATAGACTTAAATTGCTTGGGATTCGCAGATGACTTAGCGTTACTGGCTAATAATATTCAAGAAGCCAAAAATCAAATAATAAGCCTACAAAATATAGCACAAAAAATTGGACTTCAGATATCATTTGAAAAGACAGAGATAATGGTAGCAAATCCACTTGTAATCAATCACATAACAGTAAATAACAAGAAAGTTAAAATAGTGAAGCAATTTAAATACTTAGGAGAAATTATAACTTACAACTTGGATGAGAAACCTGCATGGCAAGAAAGAACTAATAAAATGATAAAAGCCCAAAAATTAACATGGTCTACATATAAAAGAAAATGTCTATCAATCGCAACAAAATTAAAACATTACAAGACGGTGGTTCAACCAGAGGTGACCTATGGAAGTGAAACTCTTTTTAAAGTTACTCAGAAAAACAGAATCGACAAAATTTTAAAAGTAGAAAGAAGAATAGCTAGAACATGCATAAATAAAAAATATCAGAAAGATGGACAGTGGCGGATAGTACCAAATGAAGTGGTATACAGAGAACTGGAGCCCATCACTGATACTATTCGGAAGAAACGGCTTTCTTTCTTTGGTCACATCATGAGGACACCAGAAACCAGGTTATCTAGAAAAATTGTAGTGAAACTTTGGAATATGAAACAACAAGTAGGATGGATTAAGGAAATTAGAGAAGATATGAAAGAATTGGAAATAACCTTGGATGACTTGCAAAACAAAACAACAAAATTAAAAAAACTGAGAGATATAAAAATAAGATTTCAGGCTAAAATAGACAAACGTAATACAGTAAAAAGGGTATTTACAGATGAGGAACGCCTGAGAAGATCAGAGCGAATGAAGAGCTACTGGGCGACTCGGAAAGGAAACTTACTGAAGAAGAGGACCAAGAAATGATTGACTGAAGTGGTCCAATGAGGCCGTAAAAGCAGAAGAAGAAGAAGAAGAAGAAGAATGAGGGTAGTTAAAGCTCTTCAGTCAGAACTGAATATATATTGTAATTTTACAATTTTTGAAAGAAATTTACATTCATTGTTCCACATTTTTGAATGAAAAGTCATCATCATCATCGGTTTTAACTCGAATCCGAGTATAAATCTTCTTCCTTCAGTCCAGTTTGTGGATGTGTTTACGGTGACTGAAGAGTCCAATCCTGGCATGGAACAAGCGACCACACAAGTCACATAGTATTGCTGGAGGAGGACGTGGTTGGGCTGCTCGAAGTTTCCTAGCTTGACGCTTGGCCTCCTCATGTGTGCGTCGATCCCTTTCAAACGTCTTTACAGTATCCGAGATGGTACGGAGCCAAGTTGAGCGGTCTTCAGCCAGCATGTCCCAGGTTTGTGAATCAAGACCTGTCAATTTCAGGGTCTGCTTAAATTGGTCCTTGTAGCGCCTCTTAGGACCACCATGAGGTCTGGTGCCATAGCATAACTCACCATATAGCATTTGACGAGGTAATCTCACATCATCCATCCGATGGACATGACCAATCCATCTAAATTGGTGACCTATTATGGATGATTCTATGCTGTTGATTTGAGCCTTTTCCAGAACAGCAATATTGGTAATGCGGTCTTCCCATTTAATCATCAGGATTGATCGAAGTTTTTGTAGGTGGAAACGCTCAAGCTTCCTAAGATCACGTCGGTAAAGGGTCCACGTTCACAACCATACAACAATGTAGAAATGACTACTGCTTTGTACACCATAAGCTTTGTACTCATAGACAGATCTTTATTCATGAAGACCCGGTGCGCTAATCGTCCATACGCTGCGTGGGCTGCGCCAATTCTCTTATCCACATCCTGCTCACAGGTACAGCTCACAGAGATGGTACTGCCCAGGTACGAGAAGTGGTCAACCTGTTCTAATGGCAAATTTGAGATGGGGATATTGAACTGAGGAAGAGGTGTGCCTGGTGAAGGTTGTGCCAAGACTTTCGTCTTATTGACATTTATGGTAAGACCAAAGCGATCACATGCACTTTTGTAACAATTAACTGACTCTTGCAGCTCTTCTGGTGTGAGAGTTGGTGACGCAGCATCATCTGCATACAACATGTTAGTAACCTTAATAACCTGAGTTTTCCTCAAGGAGCGGAGACGAGTTAGGTTGAAAAGCCCTCCATCAAAACGATACTTGACCTCCACACCTGGGATGTTTGTGGGTGAATCATAAAGCATTGCAGCCAAATACATCGCAAAAAGCGTTGGAGCCAGTACACATCCTTGTTTCAGTCCATGGGTAATGGGAAATTCATCGGACATCTTATTCTGATGGCAAACCTGACCTGTCATGCCATCATGGAGAGCCTTGATTAGATCCACAAAACGCTGAGGGCAACCAAACCACTTCAGCACTGCCCACATGGCTGGTCTTGGAACCGAATCAAATGCCTTTTCCAAGTCATAAAAGACTAAGAAGAGTGGATTCTGCTGTTCTCTACATTTTTCTTGTAGCTGTCTCACACAGAAAATCAAGTCAATTGTGCTTCTGGAAGTTCTAAATCCGCATTGTGACTCTGGGAGGATCTTCTCAGAGATAACCTTGAGGCGGTTAAGTAGAATTCTTGCAAGAATCTTCCCCACAATTGATAGCAGTGATATACCACGGTAGTTGCCACAAACACTGCGATCACCCTTTTTAAAGATAGTGACGATAGTGGCATTCTTTAGGTCTCCAGGTACCTTTCTTGATTCCCATATTCTGAGGATAAGGATGAAAATTCTTGTTTTGAGGGAATGACCTCCGGCTTGATATAGTTCCAGAGGGATGTTATCTGGGCCAGGTGCTTTTCTGGGTTTCAATTGGGTGAGAGCTGCACTGAATTCATGATAAGTAGGAGGTACTGCCAACCACAGTTGTTCAGGTTGTTGCGGCACATCACAGAGGAAGTCTTCAGCAGCTTCTGATGGACGATTTAGGAGATTGGAGAAGTGCTCCTTCCAGCGTTCCAAGATTTCTTGACTATCAGTAAAGGTAGTAGAATTATCAGCGCTTTTCAGTGTACCTGATGATGAGCGAGATGGTCCATATATTTCCTTGAGTACGGCATAGAAGTTCCTCAAGTCTCGAGCATCCGATAGTCTCTGCAGTTCCTGAGCCTTCTGTTGCCACCAAGTATTTTTAATCTGCCTTATCTGCGTCTGGCATTTACCCTTGAGTTCCAGTAGTTTATCTCTCTTTGTGTTGGAAGTTGGGTCTTGTAGATGGGCAAGATAGGCATTCCTTTTGGCATTGATGAGAGACAGAATTTCCTCATTGTTGTCATCAAACCAGTCTTGTCTTTTCCGCACTATAAAACCAATGGTTTCCTCAGCTGACTGTGTGATAATCTTCTGTAATGTGGCCCATTCTTGCTGAATATCATTTGTTACTGGGTTTTCTGATAACTGGGTGACGATCCTGTTTCCAAAATGTTTGTACATGGATTCATCCTGAAGTTTGGATGTATTAAACTTCTTTGTTGGCAAATTTTTGATGTTCCTAGGTGGTTTAGGTCTGATGGATATCCTGAGCTTACATATGAGAAGTTTATGATCTGTCCAACAATCGTCTATATTCCTTGCTGTTCTGGTAATAAGAGTGTCCTTCTTATCACATTGCCGGGTAATGATATAATCAAGAATGTGCCAATGTTTGGAACGAGGATGCATCCACGTGGTTTTGAAGCGGTCAGGTAGCCGGAACTGCGTGTTGGTAATGAAAAGTTCGTGTTCTGCACAAAGACCAAGAAGCAACAGTCCATTGGGATTGCATTTTCCAAGTCTCTGTTTGCCCATCACATTATTCCATAGCCTGTAATCTTTCCCAACTCTGGCATTGAAGTCACCGAGGAGCAAGAGTTTATCTGCAGATGGTACCTTGGAGATGATTTCACTTAGCTGATTATAGAACTGAGCCTTTACTTCATCATCAGAATCTAAGGTAGGAGCATAGGCAGAGATGAGTGTCATAAAGGAACCTCCTGAGAGTGGTATGCGGAGAGTCATGAGCCTTTCACTGATTGCAATGGGCGTAAGTTGGTGATAATTTACCAGTTTGGTCTTCACAGCGAAGCCCACACCATGAATACGACATTCACCCTCCTCCTTTCCTTTCCAGAAGATGGTATATCCTGTTCCAGATTCAGTAATCTTGCCTTCAGAAGACAGCCTAGTTTCACTGAGAGCAGCAATGTCAACGTTGAGTCTTGATAACTCATGAGTTACGAAAGCTGACCTTCTCTCAGGTCTAATGTTATTGTCCAAATCAAGCAAGGTTCTGATGTTCCATGATCCAATAATCAATTTGTGATTCTTTGCTGTTTTTGAGTTTCGACCGCATGAGGGGTGACCTGCTGAGTGCGGTTGCCCAGCCGGACCAAGATTGTGACTTCCCGATGTTTAGCCCACCTTTTCTAGGGCCTTCCCCATGTGGGGTGGGCAGCGGTGATCTAAATAGGCCTGCCCAAACACAGATGCAGGACCGAATTCCTGAGTAGTCACAGAGTCTCCGGAAGACGACCATGACACATCTGCTGCCAACGTGCAGGTCCGAACTAGGGGCTTCCAGTTACACCCATAACCTGCCCCCACCATCCATATCCCATCGCCGTTGGACTTTAGAAAATAAGTGACTGATGGAAGAATTGCCACTGGCGTGTATTTGTTTAGGGTGGATCACAACTTGCCAGGAAGTGACCCACTCACTATGATCTCGGAGTCGTGTCCTGCGGCACATATGAAATGAGACATGCAAGACCAGACACAGAGACTGCAACGAACTGCCGCAGACTCAAAATATTACTGAGGTGCGCCTTCACAGCCAATTCGTCTGGCATGGCCTCTTCCGCCTTCACGACCGTTGGGAACCATAAAAGTAATGGATTCTTCTTCCGCCCGCTTTGCCGTTGGGCCTAAACACATGTGCCCCATCCGCCAGCTCCGCCGTACCGAAGTTCATCTTCTCCGCCTTCACTGCCGTTGAGGTCTTCACTCGTAACCCTGAGCTGGGACCCTTACCAGATGATACACACCGGGCCAGTGTGCTCTGGGACTCACATAGGCAGGGGCGCCACTCCCTGGGTAGGGCTACCTCCGAAGAGGGTCCCTACCTGCTACCCTATGAATGAAAAGTATAGAACGGTGGAACAATGAATGTAAAACTATACTACAAGTCAATACAGAACCAACACAATGAATGACAAGTTCTTGGTTAGTTCCTCAGTTTAGGGGCTGCGACAACGCGGTCATGTAGCCCCGTGTACTTTGGGTGTGCATAGAATCTGTCTGATAACCGGTGTTAATTGTGACGGCTGTATTAGTGTGTGTGTTATCTGTAATTCAGGTAAGGACTGCAGACGATAAATTTCAAGTAGTTCCTACTTTTGCTACCAAATGCTACCATCAACGACACCTAGCCGTGATCTCGGCTGCTAGATGCCACCATGACCGGCACCTGGCGGTGAACGTTGGAACTATTAGTGTGTTAATCAAATATAACCTACAAATTTTAGCTTCACACAATTGTAGTTAGTGGAAGGTTCCTTTACAAGCCATAAATCTATGACATGGAACTTCCCCTGCGAAGGAAGGCATACTGAGGGATTCTTAATGCTCTTAGAAAATCCAACGACTTAGATCGGATTTGAACCCACGAACTTGGGTATAGAAGTTCAGCATGCTACCAACTACGCCACCAAAGCCGCTTGACAAGTTCTTCTTCTTTCTACACAATTGACTATGTCACTGTAAGTCTCCTTGTAGCTTCTTGAGTTGCAGTGGTTGACAAGTGATGGCAATAAAAATCCCTGATCAGTTCACTTAGGAACATTTTCCTCATAGCGAGAAATCAATGTCTGTTCACCACTAGGTATCATTGACATCTGGTAGCGAAAGTTGGAACTACTTGAAATTGAACGGAACTTGTAGCTCACCCTATGGGTGTCTGCTTTAAGCAGCTACAGCCTCTGGCGAGCCGAACATGTCCTCGGACACTCCTGGCACTAAAAGCCATACGATAAATAAATAAACAAATCTAACACATCGGCAAAGAAGATAAGCTTCATTTTGTTCAAAGTTAAGCTACTGTATGCTTTGTGAGTTTCCCAAATTGTGTGGAGGAAAGTACATTTCGATCACATCCATTTGTAAGTAATTGCATGGGTAGTTGTAAGATGCTTTAAAAATATGTGAGTATCACAGTTTTATCTAGCTAGTAGGTTTAAACAAAATGAAAGTACTGTCGATACTAGTGAGCAACCATATGTGAAGAACATCCCAGAGGTAAAATATTGTGGATTCTTATGAGAATGGCGATGGTAAAGCCATAAAATCATAATCTGAGTGCTATATCCACAGGGTACCAAAGCAAACCCTCAACTATTACAAGGGATCACTAAACAGGCGTTTTTGTACAGTAGGGTAGGAAGTTCCATCAACTCTTCCTGATGCATCAGGCAGGCCCTCATTTGGCATCACGAGGTTGGGAGATTCCACACCAAACTATACCAAGTCTCTTTACTTCTTGCATAGCTAAAAATCAAGCCTGAGACCTCACAGTCACTGGTAGCAGCCAATAATGCTAATCCGTACACCACGATGCGGTAAATCCAAGAGGAAGTTAACAAAACTTAAATTTAATTGATATTTAATGTCCGTTTGATGTACGGTAATCAGCATTTCCCAAACATTGGGCCTCAGAATGCTTGGCTTGAATTCATACTTTATGTGTACAATACTTTTTTTTAGGAAAAATTAACCAATTCCAAGTTGTTGGAGACCTGGCAAAAACCAGTGTTACTGTTTCACCGAGGGGATTAGGACATCATGGTCATCAGCCATGTGTAGTTGAGGGTTTGTGGAATTTTTCTGAAAACTTGAGTTATTGTAGTGACTAACAGTGTAATTCTAAATATTGGGATATATGATAGGGATGTGTATTTACAAGGTGTATCAAAATGAATATCAGGGTTTTAAGGCTTTGTAGTATTTCTAACAGTTGACTTACAATTATAAATAATACATCAAATGAAAGAGCAACTCAAACAGTTTGTCCTACAAGTGTTCAAAGTGAGCACCATTCCTCACACGGCACACATCGAGTCGATAGCCGAGTTTGTCCCAAACCTTGCTCAGTGTCTCTGGAGTAATTGTTGCAACAATTGCTTCAATCCTGTTTCTTAAGTCGGCTAGGTCAGCTGGTAGCGGAGAAACATACACATGATCCTTTACGAACCCCCAGAGGTAAAATTCGCATGGCGTCAGATCAGGTGAACGTGGAGGCCATGCGAAACAAGGCCTGTCTTCTGGAACGTAATACGGAACGCACGTTGCACTGTAACTGCAGATGCAGTCCTTGCAAACTGTAAAACACAAAGAACTTTTATCTCCCTAGTCGCCATCTTGGCTACGAGTGCTTCTAACGGAAGACAAAGGAACCAGTTCATGCGCATGCGCACAGGTACGAACACTTGTAGGACAAACAGTTTGAGTTGCTCTTTTATTTGATGTATTATTTATAATCATACATTAACTGTAATAAATACTACAAAGGCTCAAATCCCCGATATTCATTTTGATTCACCCTGTATTTACCAAATTGGTATGGTTGACTAGTGATAAATTAATTTATTTTATGGAATCCACCTTGTTAATACTAAAAAAAGTCCTCTCGGCATGCCGGAAGGCGGAGGTAGATTTCACCGGACAAACTTGGAGATAGGCGAAAATAGGCAGAATATGCAGGTTTTCGTAGAAGGATCAGACCTCATTTATCGCGTGAAAGTATTTTATAATTGGAGATTAATTAACTTTGTTTTTCTTCATTTTAAACATATTTTTAACATTTTATTGTCTTACGGGGACGGTAACCTTCTTGTCATTTGGAGTCCATTTTTAGCCTATTTTCAATTTAAAAAAAATAGCCTTATGAGATCACCTTTTGTCCATGTGTGTGTGCGTGTGTGTGTGTGAGGAGTGTGTGTGTCCCCCCCTAATAAAATCTAAACGGCTGGAGCGATTTCAGTGAAACTCGGTAAGTTCATAGCACTA
This sequence comes from Meconema thalassinum, assembly GCA_946902985.2. Lineage (NCBI taxonomy): Eukaryota > Metazoa > Arthropoda > Insecta > Orthoptera > Tettigoniidae > Meconema > Meconema thalassinum. The sequence goes on from OX336392.1 coordinate 346,561,413, forward strand.
TTCCCGGCGACGTCGACCGTGCCCATCGAATTTTGTTACGTCTCACCAATCCAACATGGCGGCTGTGCGAAATATTTCACTAGCATTCAGTATCTCCGAAACTATAACGGATATCGCCCTGAAATTGTGTACGGTGATAAAGGGTACTACTAGAAGTTCACCTATGAAACTTTCAAAAACCTGGTTACTACATAACTAACATGGCGGCCAAGCGAAGTGGAGACTTTTAAATAGACTTTTCTCGCGATTTAACTATCCAAACGTAATGAAACTTGGTACAGCAAATATTTATACACATTGCAATGCACTGGAGTCTAATTTAGTTCAATTGTTTACATAACCTCAAAATGGCGGCTGAGCGAAATATTTCACTGACATTCTATATCCCCGAAACTATTACAGATATCACCCTGCAATTTTGTACAGTGATAAAGGGTACTGATACAAGTTTACCTATGTATAATTCATAAACCTGTAAAGTACAAAACGAACATGGTGACCAAGCGAATTTGAAATATTTTAATAGACTTTTCTCGTGAGTTAACTCTCTGAGCGCAGTGAAATGTGGTACAGTAAATGATTTTGCAGATTGTAATGTACTGCCATCTAATTTAATTCAATTGTTTACATAACCTCAAGATGGCGGCTGTGCGAAATTTTAAAATTAAGTTTTTATTTCTTGTGTCGTAATCATGCGATCGAAGTGAAAGTTTGAATAATGAACCTAGGCAATAAGTGACCTTGAATGGTACATAACTCTATGGCCTATACATATAACAATCCTAAATAGCAAGCTTCCGTAATATTTAGACAGTCCTCAATATATATGAATCTTTTACAGCAATCAAACTGAAATTTTTATGTTCATAGAGACTATGAACATATGTTCACCTATAGGACTTTCAGTAACCTGGTGAGCACGAATCCAACATGGCGGCGACGCGAAGTATAAATATTTAAATGGACGTTTCTCGCGAATTAACTAACCGAGTGCCGTGAAACGTTGCACGTTAAATGCTTACACAAATGTTGATCCACTGGCATCTAATTTATTTCAATTGTTTGCATAATCACAAGATTGCTGCTGTGCGTAATTTTAAAATCTCGTTTTTACTTCTTGTGTTCTAATCATGCGATTGAAGTTTGAATACCACACTTACACAATAATCTTAATATAATAGTACAAAAATAAAAATCCAACCTGGCGACCATCTGAAATATTTAGGTTGGTTGGTTGGTTCCTTAGTTTAGGGGCTGCGACAACGTGGTCATGTAGCCCCGTGTACTTTGGGTGTGTGTAGAATCTGTCTGATAACCAGTGTTAATTGTGATGACTGTATTAGTGTGTGTATCTGTTTTTTTTAAATTCAAGTAGGGACTGCAACTTTGAATTTTTCAAATAGTTCCTACTTTTGCCGCCAAACACCACCGTCAACGACTACTAGGCCTAGTTCAGAACTAGCTACTAGATGCCACCGCAGTCGGCTCTTGGCAACGAACGTAGCAACCTAAGAGCGTTGTTTACATTCTTAACCTATACAATTTAGTTTCACACAGGTGTAATTAGTGGAAAGATCTTTAACATGCCATAAATCTATGACATGGGACCGCCGGCTTTACTTCCCCTCCGAAGGAAGGCATACTGAGGGATTTTTTAACGCTCTTAAAAAATCCGACGGCTTCGGCCGGGTTTGAACCCGCGATCTTGGACTGAAATATTTAGACGGTTCTCAATATCTACGAATCTGTTACAGCAATTAAACTGAAATTTTGTATGTTGATAGAGGCAATTAACATGAGCAGGATATAGACTATGAAAATAGGCTGTACAGTTCTTCACGGAACTACTTGTTATACTTGTGGTCACACTGTCCTTATGCAAGGTTTCGACACTGATGTGTAACTATGTAACGGTCTGTTACTTCTTCACGCAAAATTATATCTCCCGCAGAGATGTTGGTTGGTTCCTCAGTTTAGGGGCTGCAACAACGCGGTCATATAACCCCGTGTACTTTGGGTGAGTGTAGAATCTGTCTGATAAACGGTGTGAATTGTGATAGCTGTATTAGTCTGTAATTCAGGTAAGGAATGCAGACGCTAAATTTCAAGCAGTAGTTCCTAATGTTGCTACCAGATACTAACGTCAACGCCACCCAGCTGTGAACTTGGCTACTAGATGCCACCTCAATCAGCAACTCGCAACGAACGTTGAAACTTCCCCTCCAAAGGAAAGCTTACTGAGGGATTTTTAGCGCTCTTAGAAAATCCGACGACTTTGGCCGGCTTTGAACCCGCGACCTTGGGCATAGAAGTTCAGCATGCTACCAGTTACGTCACCGAAGCCGCTTCACACTTAGTCAGATGTCATGGCAACGTCTGATGGCTCATCCCTCATCAATTTAGTAGTGTTGCCATGTCAACCACTGATAGCTCTTGGCATTTTCTTATAATTCCGAAATCATTTTTCTCATCCCTTGGCGCAATGGTGGCTCATATCAAAAATTCTTTCAGACAAACGTTTTAGGTAATTATTAGGGGAATATTGTCCATTTTGTACGGTTTTGATATTGTGCCTATTAACAGAGATATGATTAATGTTTCCCGAAAAAAACACTTTTTCCCACCCCTTTGGTCAATGGTTGGTGCTATCAAAAAACGTTTCAAACATAAATTTCTGAGCTTTATCCGACACATAGTATGAACTGTGAACGGATTCGATATTTCACATATTAAGAGAGTTATAGCAATATTTCATTTTTCGAAAAAAAAAAGTCCCCCATTTTCATCCCCTTCGACCAATTTAGCCCAGTAACGAACTTGTCTGAGATTTTATGGGTATACATATTCGGTAAAAAATTCAAAGTGATTGGTGCAAAATTACGGCAGTTATCGTGTCCACAAGAAACTGATATACATATATACATATATTACATAAATTATATATAAACTTTTGAACTGACGGTGGTTTTGGGGTCTGGGGGATGTGAAACGCGAAGATATGTCGAAATTTTCCGGAAATCGAAACATGGTACCCATTGCAATAGTTAGCTTTCTAATGAAATCTACCTAAAATACTGCCGTCAACGACACATAGCTGTGAACTTGGCTACTAGACGCCTCCTCAATCAGCAACTTGCAACGAACGTTGGAACTTCCCCTCCGAAGGAAAGCAAACTCAGGTTTTTTAGCGCTCTTATTAAATCCGACGACTTCAGCCGGGTTTGAACCCGCGACCTTGGGCATAGAAGTTCAGCATGCTACCAGTTCCGATACCGAAGTCGCTTCCCACTGACATATGAAAACTGAATGTGATCTCGTGCAGTGGCGTTGTCATAGCAACTGCTGATGGTCATCCTTATCAATTAAAAGTAAAGTTGTCATGGCAACCTCTCTTGGCACTTGGCATTTTCTTATAATTTAAATCATTTTGTTCACCCCGTGGCGTAATGGTGGGTCATATCAAAAATTCTTTCAGACAAAAGTTTTAGGTAATTATTGGAGGAATATAGTCCATTTCGTTCGGTTTTGATATTGTGCCTATTAACAGAGATATGATTAATGTTTCCCGAAAAACCCACTTTTTCCCACCCCTTTGGTCAATGGTTGGTGCTATCAAAAAACTTATTTGACATAAATTTTTGGCACTTATCCGACACATATTATGAACTTTGAAGGGATTCGATATTTCATGTATTAAGAGAGTTATAGCGATATTTCACTTTTTCGAAAAAAGCCCCCCATTTTTACCCCCTTTGACCGATTTTGCCCATTAACGAACTCGACCGAGATTTTATAGGGATACATATTTTGTAAAAAATTCAAAGTGATTGGTGCAAAATTACGGCAGTTATCGTGTCCACAAGAAACTGATATATATATATATATATATATATATAGATAGATAGATAGATAGATACATATATACATAAATTATATATAAACTTTTGAACTGACGGTGGTTTTGGGGTCTGGGGGATGTGAAACGCGAAGATATGTCGAAATTTTCCGGAAGTCGAAACATGGGACCCATTGCAATAGTTAGCTTTCTAAAGAAATCTACCTAAAATGAGGTTTTAAGGGGCAGAACTACGAGGTCATCTGCCCCACGTACATGTATCTGTATACAATGATACCTTCAAAAGTTTAATGCTTTTCAGTCGGTCAACGCGATTGTACCCAAATGAGATGGGTTATCCCTAATCCTGAAAAAAATTACATGAGATTTAAAAAAAACAGGATTAGGGAATAACCCATCTCATTTGGGTACAATCGTGTTGACCGACTGAAAAGCATCAAACTTTTTTTTTACTAAGGCAACACTGAAAAATGGCTCCAAACACCATAATGATACCTTCTTCAGCATCACAGACTTATTACATAATTTCTTCTTTTCTCTAAGATATGCCTTGTTTATGTTTATTTTTTACAGACATAAAAAATCCTAACCATCCCCGATTTCCAGGTATGTACTCACTGTGAGTATCATAGAAAATATGACAAAGCTGTCTGAACTCACCTCTCACATACTTCATGCGGCTGAGAGCGCAAAAGTTCCAGTAGTGAGGGATCGTTCAGTCTTTGTGTGAGTACTGGTAAGGAGATCTCATCACGGCTCAGGAAGAGCGCACTCACATAGACAGCTGCAATCTGTCCAACAGGCATGCCATGCCTGGCCCCAAGACTCAGGGCAAGCTGGAATCGGTCTTCTTCAACTGTGCTGGAAATGAAAGAGATATTACAGTACAGTTCTACAGGATGGTAAACAATTCTTACGGTATTACGAGAGACCTGAAAATATTGTATTTGAAAAATTTGTTATTATGAACTTAGGAATAATTTTCTCTAATCAATTACTGCAGTGAAACCATACTCTCATAACTGTAAGGGAAGTTAGTTAGTTATTGTTGTTTTAAGGGGCAGAACTACGAGGTCATCTGCCCCTCTTAACACAGATTAAAGAATACAAATTTGGAATTGAAATTAAAATTTTGAGGTGGACACCTAAATTTAAAGAGACCTAAATTAAAAAACAAAATCAAAACAAAATTAAATAAAAATAAAAATTATAAAAATAAACAAAAATTATGGAAAAACAAAAAAACATCATCATTCAAAAATGAACAAGTCGTTGAGTCAATGTTCACTGGAGAATTTAGATTGTGTAAGTGAAGGGCCAGGCGCGTCCACGTCGCGGGGGTGGGCAACGGTACTGTAATATACCATGGAACTACAGTACCGGCTAAGTTCTGGTGAGGACCCAGTCCTATGGGGTATAACATAGGCCCCGTGAACAGGGTTACGTGCGAATACCTCAACGGAATCTGCAGCGGAGAAGCTGGACTTCAGAACGGTGGAGATTGCGGAAGAGGCAACCCAGTACTCAGGGAATAGTATGAGTACAGCATCAATCGGCAGCGTCTGTTTCCCATGTTAGGGGCGGCTGCAAGGGCATCTGTTCTCCATGTTAGGGGCGGCCTGAATAATAGCTGGCAGTAGCTTCATAAAATGCCTTTGGGAGTGGCGACCCCATCGTAATAATAGCCTAAAATGGAAATGGCACTTCCAATTATTCGGAAAAGGTTAGGGCGTACCCTGCAGGCGACGCGCAGTTCCTTTGGTACTGGGGGAACTGTGAGAAATGGGCGACCAGTAACCGAAATGAAAGTGGGAATCATGAATGTCATGACCCTGACAGGCAAGGTGGAGGAGGTGGTAGACTTCATGGAGAGGGAGAAGGTTGGAATGATGGGGCTGAGTGAAGTGAAATGGAAAGGTAAAGGAAGGATGAAATTGAGGAAAGGATATACATTATACTGGAGTGGTGGCCAAGAGGCAAAAAATGGCGTGGGACTGATAACCTCGAAACAACTGGAGGAGTATGTTGAAGTGGTAGAGTGTGTGAGTGACAAAATAATGAAAATTAGAATGAAGATGAAGAATGACGTGATGGACTTCATACAAGTGTATGCACCACAGACTGGAAACAGAGAAGAAGATATTGAAGTATTCCTGGAGGATGTAGAAAGAGTAATCTCAGATGTAGAAGTGGTGATCATGGGAGACATGAATGCACAAGTCGGAAATGAGAGACAAGGAAAGGAAGAAGTCGTTGGACCATATGGATATGGGAAAAAGAACCGGGAAGGAGAGGAACTTGTAAACTTTTGTGAAAGGAATGGACTGATAGTGGGTAATTCATGGTTTCGGAAGAAAAACAGCAGGAAAATTACGAGATATGGGTGGGGTGATAGAAGAACAAAATCAGTAATTGACTACTTCCTGGTGGAAAGGACAAATCGCAGAAAGCTGATGGATGTGACAGCTTTACCAGGAGAAGCATTTGATGGGGACCATAGAGCTGTGGTGGCAAAATTTAGATGGGGAAAATTGGAAAACCTAAAGGAGATCAGAGAAAGTAAAATAAAAGTATGGAAATTGAAAGACAAGCTGTACAGGAAGATTTTCAGGAGAGATTGAAGCAACAAATCCCAGTTAATGAAGTGGGAAATGTAGAAGAGGAATGGTCCCACTTTAAAAAGGCATTTGCTGGTGTAGCAGAGAGTGCTTGTGGTAGGACGTCAACAAGAGTGAAAGAGAAGGAGACACCGTGGTGGAATGAGGAAGTGAGGAAAGCAGTGAAAGAAAAGAAGTCTGCGTGGAAAGAATGGAACCGAGATCAAACAGAAGAAAGCAAAAGGAAGTATCACGACAGCAAACAGAGGTGTAAGAAAGTGGTAGGAGAAGAAAAGAAGAAAAGTTGGGAGGAATTTACACGAAGAATGGAAACAGATGTAAGTGGCAGTAAAAGGATGCTGTATGGGCTTCTAAGAAGTAAGAGGAAAGAAAGAGTTACTACAAAGCTGGTGAAAAAGGAAGATGGAGAGTTGTTAACACACCCAGAAGAGATAAAGGGACGATGGAAGGAGTATTTCGATAAGCTATTGAACGTGAGCAATTGTACTGGTTAGATCGAAGTGACAGCCTGATGACTCTATAATAGAAGATGATATAACAATGCTGGAGGTGGAATTAGCAGTACAGAAAATGAAGATGGGAAAAGCAACAGGGGTGGATGAAATCAGTGTAGAAATGATAAAGGCTGCTGGACCTGTTGGTATACAATGGCTGTATCGACTGCTAAAGTGTGTGTGGAAACGGAAATGTGTACCAGAAGACTGGGAGAAAGGGCTAATAATACCAGTGTTTAAGAAAGGGGACAAGAACGTGTGTGATAACTATAGAGGGATCACCCTCATATCACAGATAGTAAAAATACTGGAAAGGATATTAGAAAGAAGAATTAGAAGAAAGATGGAAGAAGAGTTGCAAGAGGAACAGTATGGCTTCAGGAGTGGAAGATCCACAGTGGACCCAATCTTTAGCTTGAGGCAGGTGATGGAAAAGAACTGGGAATATGGAGAGGATTTGATCATGACTTTCATAGATCTAGAAAAGGCATATGATAGTATCCCCAGAGAGAAGGTATGGGAAACCATGGTTAAGAAGAGACTGGGAAGAGAAATGTTGGAAATGGTGCAAGCAATGAACAACAACTGAGTTAGCAGGGTACTGACCCCAGTTGGAAAGACAGATTGGTTTAGGAACAAGACTGGACTAAGACAGTGGAGTGTGCTGTCACCTCTTTTATTCATAATGGTAATGGATGAAATTGTAAAGGAAACAAAGGAAGCATATGGACATAAAGAAATGAAGTTACTATTATTTGCAGACGATATTGTGGTCTGGGGAAGGAACACCGAAGAAGTGCAAAAACAACTAGATGCACTGAATGAAAATATTCAGAAGTATGGCCTGAAAATCAGTATAGAGAAAAGCAAGACCATTGTGATGACAAGAGGGGAAAGACAAGGAAAGGGCACTGTGAAAATTGGAAGTCAGAGTTTGGAAATTGTGGACACTTTCAAATACCTAGGAAGTGAATTGATGCAAACTGGTAGGTTGGACATGGAGATTGGCAGGAGGGTACAGCAGAGCACTGCATTCAATCAAAGTGTAAGAAAACTTGTTTGGGATAAGGAAGTACCAAGGAAAAACAAGGAGGTAATGTATAAAATGTACTATGTACCCATATTAACTTATGCAGCTGAGACTTGGACCCTGACGAGCAGGCAAGAGAGTAGAATCCAAGCCAGTGAAATGAAATTCCTAAGAAGTATGATAGGTAAGACAAGGAAAGACAGAGTGAGGAATGAAGATGTTAGGAAGGAAGTTGGGATGGGAAAACTAAATGAGAGAATTGAGAAGAATAAACTAAGGTGGTTTGGACATGTAAAGAGGATGGAGGAAAATAGAATACCAAGACAGATGGTGGAGGCCAAGTGCAAGGGTAAGAGAGAAAGGGGAAGACCTAGAAGAAGGTGGATCGATTCAGTGAAGAACAGCGTGAGAAAAAGAAGTCTGGACTGGGACAAGATCGTGGAAGAAGAATTGTGGAAGGAAAGAGGAAAGTGGAGAAGTGCCATAAATACCCCGACCCGGCAGGAGCTGGATAAGGGGAAATGATGATGATGATGATGATGATGAAGTGAAGGGGACTGAATTTTAACTAATAACACTAAATCACTCTTCAAAGAGAATATTATTAAAATGTGCTCCTTTCTTTGTAACTAAGTTTTCCTGGACAGAGAAATGCCCCTCAAAAACTGTTAAGGGGCCTGGGAAGTGTGAAAATGTAAAAAATTGCAATTTTATTTTTCAATTGCAAAATATGCCTGGGAGTTTCCTGAATAAAATGATATAGAGACCGTGCCTCATTCAGTTCAGTAGTGCTACGCCTCTCCTTACAGTCATTGCTTTTCTCTGCAAGTGTGGTGTTAAAATCTCCTTTGGGAATTTTTGTTTACGCACATAGTTATGTTGGCAACGTATCCTGTGTCCGCATTTTGCTTTTCTTTTGTCTCCATTTTGTTCAGCGGGAATGCTTGTTTATAAACAGCAACAGTTATTAGATTTTACTTTTGTAACTTACTTTGCTAGTGGTGTTTTCTTTCCAAGTGTACTTTAGAAGTTATTTAGCAATGCCGAGAAGCAGTAGACTGTTTAAAAAGCGGAAATTCTGCGGTAATACGTATTTAAACAATAGTAGCAATGACGATAATCTGTGCACATCTTCTAACCGACAAATACAGCACATTGAAGACCATGAAAACAGGGAAAGTGTTTCCAGTAAGAAACTGTCTTACTTGAAGGATGAGTGATCAACTGATGGAAAAAGTGAAAGTGTAAATAGTGGTAATATTATAATTGGGAAAATAGGGACTTAACAGATGACATACTGTTGAAAAGACGTTGACATGGAGCCACTGAGAACTTGAATGAAAGTTTTAATCACTGCATTGGGAAAATACTATTAAAAACTGTGTTTGTAGAGTATGACATGGTGTTAATAGGTGTCTGTGATGCTGTGGTAACTTTTAATGAAGGAGCAGTTGTTAGGCTAAAACTTCTGGAAGGGATCAGCATAAAATCTGGTTTCAACACCACAACTGTTTTGCGAAAAGTTGACAAGGAACGTTCGTCAAATGCCCAAAATGCTGCCAGTCTGGCATCTAAAGAAGATAAAGTGGAAGATAGGAAGAGAATCAAGACCCAGGAGGCACTAGAAGCAGATAATGATGATTATTCTCCACGAATGAACTGATGTAAGTTGTAAAATGAAAGAGTTTTCTTTAAATGCATTTTCTCAGTATAATATTTTTATCATCAAGTGTTCCTTTTTCTCAGAACCTGTTAAAGATAACGCACTGAAACTTAACTCACATACTGAACACATGCTACTTTATGTACAGAAGTAGAATTGAGAATGTAAGTTAAGTAGTTTGGAATATTTTTTTTCTTATTAATATTGAGGCCTATTTTTTGTCATAAAATACCACGGTCAAATATACTAACTTAAAAAATATCCGTTACAATTAGACCAACTATTGTACTTCCATAGCTAAACAATACTGTCAAAATTAAGCCCAAAAAAAATCAAAATAAAAAAGTGTATACTTTCTGAGGAACAAGAACATGAATTTGAGACTGATTTCTGTGAAATTTTAAAATCCTACTAATATTTGTAACTTAATAACTAAGAAGAAAATTGAACTAGATCATTGATACATTGTGTGCTTATCTGTCCGTTTATGATAAATAACAGGTTAAATTTTTAATCTAATACATTCATAAATTCCAGAAAAATTTAATATTGAACAAAGGATTACATTTATGAGGGTTCCACACTTCCCAGGCCCCAATATGGCATGCACCAACATTGAGTAACTTACTAAGGAAGTAGCAGTTACTGTAAGAGTCTGTACTACAGAAGTAAAAGGGAAGGGAAAAGTTATTAACGTATATTGAGAGTTAAGTTGGCAAGCTCAAATGTCCACTACTCTTTTGTAGCTCCTCCAGAAGTAGCACTTAGTAACACTTGAGAATACAAAGGTAGGAAAACACAAATGATCCACAATAGCAGATGCCTCAAAATACTTCCCTTATGTCTATAGGACTACTCATCATTTTCCTTCGCTTTTCCATATACGAGGTGCCTAGAATCAAAACCCGCCAAATCCATTCCTTCACTTTTTCGGCAAAGTGGCAAAAACAGTCACAAACGAACCAATGCCCAAAACAAAATACTTTTTTCACTAAAAAATGAATGAATTATTTTTAAATACAGTGACGAAGTACGAAGCTGATCCCCGATATAGTTAAAATGTATGTAGAAAAATATAAAGCAATAATTCGGATTTGTCGGGGTTTGTTACTAAGATTTGGATTTGGCAGGTTTTGATACCAAAGAGCCCTAATAAATTTGAAGTTGCGAAGAGATTGTAGAAACTGCGTAAGCTTTATTCAGAAATTAATATTTGAATAAAAGTTAACTAAATATAGGTTATAAAATATAAAAAATCGTATAATTTTTGTGTTTTGTTGTTGTTGTTATTGTTGTTTTAAGGGGCGGTTGTGTTTTATTAGAATAAACAGAAAAGAATAAAACTCATATTACCCATTCAAGATTTGATTGCCGTTGAGTGTGGCTGTGTCAGCGTTTATGTTTATTGTAGCATGAGCTCTGCGGGGCGAAGCGGAGGACACAGCGATGACAGAGTGCAATCTGCACATAGGTCACGCTGCATTGCGTCAGATAAGCGTCACAGGAGCTCATGTCACCATGGACAGTTAAATCCTAAACTGGAGCTGAGTCATATCCTACACGCGCAACTGTACCTGTCAACGAAGCAAGCTGATGTGTGACACAATTACATAAAGAGTAGTTCCCATCTCCACCGCCGGCAATCAATTCCTGAAAGGGTAATAATACTGTACAGTAAATAACCCCTGGCACTACAGCCCGTGAAGGACCTAATCCCCAGCCATTTGGCCTGCAGATATTGGGGTGCCGCATGACCAGCACATCGGGTCCCCTCGGCCGTTAATCTTGGTTTTCGTGATCGGGGCGCTGCCTCACTGTCAGTTACTCAATTGTCCTCACGAGGCTGAGTGCACTCCGTTCCAGCCCTCATATCAATTTCCAAAATCCCTGACGGAGCCGGGAATCAATCCCGGGGCCTCCGGGTGAGAGGCAGGCACGCTACCCCAACACCACGGGGCCAGTAATACTGTAGCCTACAGTACTGAACAATAATAAGGAAAAGCGTCAAATTAAATTAATATTCAATTACTGTGGTCCAGGCCTTTAGAGACAAAACTATCGTCATTCAACAATTAAATCACATTCTTTACTGGAAGTTATAGCTACACAATTTCTGTTTCTACCTCATCCTCAATAGTAGTTTCTCAATCATCATCATTCTCTTCGTGTTCGCCACGACTTAGCAGATTGCAATAAAACTGCAGCTCTACATTTTCCCTCCATCTTTCTCCAGAATGCTTCGAAAGCAGTCTCGAAACATCTTTCACTTCTTGTGCCTGAAGGACAATCCCTCTGTTTATGGCTTCTGGCTTTAAGTGAGTCATATCAAAATCAGGTTTCGTGACACGTTTGTGTTCGCAAATGTCAGTTCTGTGGAAAACATCACCCAGACCAGAATGATATTGTTCTTCTCGTTCTTTGTAAAAATTATCCAAAACAAATTATTATCAGAAAGTACAACAACATAAACCATTCTAATCACGTCAGGCAGGGGTACATTCTCCGACTAATGCACGTACGTAAAGAGTACACACTTCGCAAAGCATCATGGAAGGTAAGATGGCGGATCTGGGTGCTCCTATTGGCTGATGTGGATGTGGCGGGTTTTGTGACCAAAAATGGCGAAACTGTCGTTGGACTTGGCGGATATTGCAACTAAGCCTCAACTTTGACTTCGTTTTACAGTACGATGTAGCGGGTTTTGTAACAAAATAAAAGTTTTAATGAATTCGGCGCAGCAAAAGCTATATGAAACAATGCTTATCTCAATTTTCATAAAATATGGATTTGGCGGGTTTTGATTCTAGGCGCCTCATATCATGATCAGCTGATTGCACGAGCTGCTGAACTGGGCTGCTGTACATAGGTAGTACAAATAAAAGTATTTCATTTGTATAAATAGTGAAATCCTCATCAAAATACCAGTCGATCATTATACATAGTGTATATTAGCTTTCTGCCATCATTTGAACCTGGTTAGGCCATGCAGACTGTTGATCTTTGTAGCTGATACTTTCTGTCTACATAACTATATTACAATGTCTTAGTACAGTATATGAATTTGAAACTTGGTATATGGTATATTGGCTGTCACAGCCAGTGAATTAAACCTCAGCAATTTTTCTAGGTTTGTACCATGTCTTTTGTGGGGTTCTGTCTAGGACACTAAGCTGGCTCATCAGCAGGCTCCTGGTGACCGCGCCCGGACACCGAGCCCGCTGATGAGCCAGCTTAGTGTCCTAGACGAAACCTCACACAAGACACGGCACAAACCTCGAAAAATTGCCGAGATTTTATATATTCAATTATATTAGATGCACCAACATTGAGTACCTAACTTACCAAGGAAGTAGCAGTTACTGCAGCGAAGAGGGAAGAGGGAAAGTTAATATGTATATTGAGAGTTAAGTTGGCAAGCTCAAATGTCCACTACTCTTTTGTAGTTCCTCCAGAAGTGAGGGATCGTTCAGGTGATGTGAAAATACTGGTAAGGAGATCTCATCACGGTTCAGGAAGAGTACACTCACAAAGACAACTGCTATCTGAGTAGCAATCTTAGCAGAGACTCTATGCTATAACAAAAAAACTTGAGCTTTGTGCAAATTAGGCTTGCTTTAGTCAGTCATCAAACTCAGTCTGACATCTTTATGATGATTTATTTAGTGGTATGAGTAGATCAGTTTGTAAGGAAAAGAAAGGGACAGCGTGATTCTTGGGTGAACAGGTACTTTATTCTCAATATTTGATAAGTGCTGTAATTGGCATGACTATTGACATTATGTAAGTTTCAAGCACTTTAACAATGCTGTTCAAAATCAAGATTGTGTTTGAATTTGAGCCCTGCCATTAACTTCACTTTCATTCAATAGGCTTCGGAGGCTGGCATTTTAAAAATACTGCACTACAAAATAAAGAAAGAATCCACACTACAATATTTTTCCGGAATGAAACTTTCAGCTTACTTTGCAAGGGTTGAATCCATCCAGTCATAAGCTACTTGGCATTTTTACCAATATCAATTATATAACTAAAATATTACTATACCGTATTTCCTAGCATAATCGTCGCATTTCTTTTGCCAAAAATTCGTGGAAAAAAGCAGGGTGCGACGATTATCAGAAGAATATTTAAGTTCAAAGAATATACTGTATCATTATTTGCTGCACGGGCCAGTCATTCGCATAGCGTGAGTCATAGCCTGCAGTCAGAGGCAGGCTTCTTTCTTCTAACAAGGTCACGACAGGTTAACGCTCGCGGAATGTGCTGACGAAGCTGGCCATTCGCGTCGTGGTTCATAGCCCGCAGGCATAAAGACGAGATTACTTTCTCCTGACAAGATCACGCCAGATTCGGCCTATAAACTCGCGGAATGTGCGCTGGCCGTTCGCGTCACAGTTCATAGCCCGCAGGCATAAAGACGAATTACTTTCTACTGTCAAGATCACGCCAGATTAGGCCTATAAGCTCACAGAATGTGCGCTGGCCGTTCGCGTCGCGGTTCATAGCCCGCAGGCATAAAGACGATACGGTATTACTTTCTCCTGACAGGATCACGCCGGATTAGGCCTATAAGCTCGCGGAATTTGCGCTGGCCGTTCGCGTCACAGTTCATAGCCCGCAGGCCACGCCAGATTAGGCCTATAAGCTCGCAGAATGTGCGTTGGCCGTTCTCGTCGCGTTCATAGCCGGCAGGCATAAAGACGATACGGTATTACTTTCTCCTGACAGGATGACACCAGATTAGGCCTATAAGCTCGCGGAATGTGCGCTGGCCGTTCGCGTCACAGATCATAGCCCGCAGGCATAAACACGAGAGTACTTTCTCCTGACAAGATCTCGCCAGATTAGGCCTATAAGCTCGCGGAATGTGCGCTGGCCGTTCGCGTCACAGTTCATAGCCCGCAGGCATAAAGACGAGAGTACTTTCTGCTGACAAGATCACGCCAGATTAGGCCTATAAGCTCGCGGAAAGTGCGCTGACCATTCGCGTCGCGGTTCATAGCCCGCAGGCATAATTACGATATTACTTTCTCCTGACATGATCACGCCAGATTAGGCCTATAAGCTCGCAGAATGTGCGCTGACCATTCGCGTCGCGGTTCATAGCCCTCAGGCATAAATACGATATTACTTTCTCCTGACAAGATCACGCCAGATTAGGCTTATACCCTCGTGGAATGTGTGCTGGCCGCTCGCGTCACAGTTCATAGGCCGCCGGCCTAAAGATGAGATTACTTTTTGCCGACATGATCACGCCAGATTAGGCCTATAAGCTCGCGGAATGTGCGCTGACCATTCGTGTCGCGATTCATAGCCGGCAGGCATAAAGATGAGGTTACTTTCTCCTGACAAGACCACGCCAGATTAGGCCTATACGTTCGCGGAATGTGGGCTGGCCGCTCGCGTCCCAGTTCATAGCCGTTAGGCACAAAGACGAGATTACTTTTTGCTGTCAAGATCACGCCAGATTAGGTCTATAAGTTCGCGGAATGTGCGCTGGCCGTTCACGTCATAGTTCATAGCCAGCAGGCATAAAGACGAAATTACTTTCTGCCGACAAGATATTGCCAGATTATACGCTCGCGGAATGTGCTAAGTGACGAAGCTTGCCGCTCACGTCACAGTTCATTGCTTGCAAGCATAAGGACGAGATATTTTTCGGCTGACAAAGTCGCACCAGGTTATAAAGTCGCGGCAGCATGTGCAACTGACTGGCGCACAAATACGAACATGCTATGCGACGATTATGCGTTGAAATTTTATAAACCTATTTTAGTGTTTGAAAAGTGGGGTGCGACGATTACGCGGTGGCGACGATTATGCGAGGAAATACGGTAAATAAGCAAATTTTTCATATTCAACAAAATTATTTCTCTACTCTTTAAACATTATTTGATAATTATACATAGCATTCTGGACTTCTCTCTTGGCTTACTCCATGTTCATAGTACTTAACTATGGAAGTACACTGTACTCTTTATTGGTGCACACCACCCCTAGGAAATGAGTTCAAACTCTTGTCTGTTGGGAACTTACAGTGCCAGTCCCAAGATGCTGTCACGTTGATACTGCACGTCATTGGCAAAGCGCTCCAAGTCCACCCCACAACCAGAAGCTTGAAGCTGCTCTCCTTGAAGGTAATCTGCCAGTAATGTCTGTGAACGTTTCAGCAACTCAGCCCAGCTGCCTGGATTTTCCATTTCCAAAGCCATACTTGATACATAGTCCACCAGCTAGAAAGATTGGTTCCATTTTTTTTAAGAAGAGAATGTTGACAGATAAAACATGATTGTAATCAAATGTTCTCGAAAGAGAATCAAAATGAATATTGTCCGTTGAGCCATTATAATTAACACATAAAGTGATAAAAAAAAAATGTCCTGCATAACTCAACAAATTGCTAGCATTTCGCCCCAGTGTGCCAATTGGGCTCTTCAGTTGGTAAAGGCACACCTACCAAGACGCATAGCAGGCACACACTGAGAAGGCCATGCAAGACACTTTGCTACATATGCAGCCACGTCACGAGCATGCCAGTGTACCACGGTTGTCAAAAACTCCACTCCAAAAACAATAAACCTTGCTTTGGCATTGACTATAATCAAATGTTCTCGAAAGAGAATCAAAATGAATATTGTCCATTGAGCCATTATAATTAACACATAAAGTCATAAAAATGTCCTGCATAACTCAACAAATTGCTAGTGTTTCGCCCAATTGGCACACTGGGGCGAAACGCTAGCAATTTGTTGAGTTATGCAGGACATTTTTATCACTTTATGTGTAAAAACATGATTGCACTTACTGTACTGTCTTAACTTTCAAAGGTATTGCATCAGAAACTTTGGAATGTTTACAAGACAAATATTATGCCAGGGCAGCAGTTTGAATGGATTTTATCTGTTTTGATGGATTTTTGCATGTTGAAATCCTCGAATTTTATTTACCATGTCTATTTGTTTATTTAACTGATTAACTACTTATTTATATTGCGGATATTTACATATAGAATACATGAGATGAGTCATGGTACTTGGAGTGAACACTTTGTACAGTTACCAGCAGCTACCTCTGCACTTGCCCATCCTCCTCCTCCTGCATACTACTGCAGCGTAAAACATTTGCCACACTAAGTGGCGCTGGCTTAGACTAGAATGACCGAGGGATCATGCTACTGCCGCACGTCAATGTTCTCAGGCAGGGAAGTATTCGATCCCCACACCACTCCACACCCTTCTCCTACTGCTGATCACTCAAGGTCATGTGCAGACCTAGTCGGGATCTGTATTTTATGGTGAGAGTTTGCTTACTCGTCGCAAGAGGAAATGTACTGTGAGACAGTATAAATAGGCAGCTTTCTCCAGCCAGGTTTCCTGTTCTTACGTGAAGAAAGGGAAAAATATCTCGATGTTATGCAATCGACGCTGCTCTCAGCCAGTTTGACAAGATGACATGATGATGGTGACAATAAGGGCACAGTATACTCTCGATGATCCATGAGCGGAACATCCACACAGTGGCTTAACCTCGATGGGTACAACAATATATACATATTTAGTCTCAAACCCTTGGAAGAGTAACCTGTGGTGTGATGAAGGGTTGTGAAGGGTTTAGAAGGGGTTAAAAGCACATAAAAACAATCATACTTGTGCAGTCTTACCACACTTGGAGGATGAAGGAATGTATCTCTCCAATTGCTTGACTCTACAGAAGACTTCAACAGAAACAAGTAACCCTCCAAGGCATAGTAATAGACAGCAAGTTGTAGAGACACACTGGTACAAGGGAGATTACTGAAACACTCCTCAGCCTTGTTCAAGTCTTCTGCAGCCAGTAGATGAGCCAGTCCCAGGCAGCAGTCTTCTGTCAGCAGATGCTCAGCCAGCTTCGCAAACACTATCAACAAAAGAGACTGGAATTAATGTAAAGCTACTCCCCTAACACGGGATAAAAACTCATCAGTCTAACTCAACAACGAGCTGGGGGGAATGCAGAAATAATTTACACAGCCAGACATGCCTGCGGTTTCGGTGGCATAGTTGGTAGCATGCTGAGCTTCTATGCCCAAGATCGCAGGTTCAAACCCGGCCGAAGTCGTCGGATTGTTTAAGAGCATTCAAAATCCCTCAGTATGCCTTCCTTCGGAGGGGAAGTAAAGACAGCGGTCTCGTGTCATAGATTTATGGCATGAAAAAGAACCTTCCACTAACTACACCTGTGGAAGCTAAACTTTGTAGGTTAGTTTGATAACGCTATATTAGTTCCAACGTTTGCTGCCAGGTGCTGACTGCAATGGGATCTAATAGCCAACTCCCCAGCTAGATGTCATGGACGGTAAAATTTGGTAGCAAAAGTAAGAACTACTTGAAAAATTGATTGTCTGCAGTCCTTCTACCTGAATCACAGATCACACACACTAATACAGCCATCACAATTAACACCAGTTATAAGACAAATTCTACACACACCCAAAGTATACGGGGCTACATGACCGTGTTGTCTGATCAATAGCCATAGCCCCCTGATGAGTTCATTTCAACCTCCCTTCAAATAAATAGCTTTATCATGTGATGGACTAGGTTTGCTACAGCAGATACACAGATATTGGATCAATCAGAGACAAGCGAAATGACATTCGTGTCATATTATTATTATTATTTTATCATTTTTGCCCTTATGGACAGTGTTCGAACTTAAATAGCTCATGATGACACAATTTTCACTTCTCTCCCATCTTCCTCTACTCTTCCCAACATCTCTTCATCCTTTGACTGTGCTCAATGTTCCCGTCTTCTTCCTAGCATTTACTTTAAATTTTGTATTCTTAATTTTGTTTCAGAATTCTCCTCGGTCTCCGATAATTTGCCTGTCGACCCCCACCTGCCTTAAGTCTTCCTCTATTTCATGATACCAATTAGTTTTCCTGCTTGAGCTGTTTACTATATCAAAGATTTTCTTTGTAAATTTGTTGTTGTTCATTCTCTGTATGTGTCCGTAAAAAGTTAGTCTGCATTTTCTGATCATATCGGTGAGTCTGTCTGAGTACTCGTATAGCTCTTTGGTAGGTCTTTTTATCCATATGCCATCTCTGTGTATTGCTCCAAATATTTTTCTGATAATTTTGCATTCTATTTTTTCAGTTTCTAAGATGCCTGATGCTCCAATTGTTGTCGTTTTAGACGCATATAATGCTTCTGGTAGTACGACTGTTTTGTAGTGTCTAAGTTTGGCCTGTCTTGATAGGCTTTTATTATTATAATGTGACCATGTGAGTTTGTATGCTTTCTGAAATTTTACCGTTCCATGTTAGACGCGTTGTTTGATCCTCCTATATGTATATATATTTCCTTAAATATTTGAATTTTTCGGCTCTTTTTATCGATCCATATATCGTATGTATGGTTTGCACATCGTTGGTCTGTCGTTTCATGTATTGGATCTTCTCGTAAGATACTTGTAGATCTGTTTTGGCAGCTATTTCATGCAAGCGTTCCAGTGCTTCCATTGCCTCCTGGGTGTTATTACTGAGTATCGCTACGTCATCCACAAATGCCAGACATTTTATGATTGTTTTAGTTTCGAGTGTTCTTCCTAGCTGTATTCCTTTAACTTGTTCCTCCCATTTTCTGATAATTTTGTCTAATACCATGTTGAATACGATTGGTGAGAGCCCGTTGCCTTGCCTGACACCTGTGCGTATCTGAAAGGGTTCCGAAATTTCCCCCATGAACTTGATCTTGGAGGTGGTGTCTGTGAGCGTCTGTTGTATAAGTGCCCTAGTTTTTCTGTTGGTCATATTATTTCAGTAGTTCAAAGAGCATTTCCCTGTCCACAAAGGTAACTACAGTGTTTCTTGACTGTCTAACTTTCAGGAGTGTTCTCAAGTTCCAGATCTGTTCGATGCAAGATCTCCCTTTTCTGAAGCCTGCCTGATACTCCCCTATGTGTGGATATGCTTGTGGTTCTGGTCTGTTTATAACAGCTTAGAGAAGATTTTGTAGGTGACTGGTACTAGTGAAATACCTCTGTAATTATTTGGATCTGTCTTATCACTCTTTTTGCGCAAGGGGTGTCATATATATTTTATGAAACATAAAGCGGCTTCGGTGGCGTAGTTAGGAGCATGCTGAACTGCTGTGCCCAAGATCGCAGGTTCAAACCTGACTGAAGTGGTCGGATATTTTAAGAGCGTTAAAATCCTTCAGTATGCCTTTCTTCGGAAGAGAAGTCAAGCCGGCGGTCCCATGTCATAGATTTATGGCATGTAAAAGATCCTTCCACTAACTAAACTTGTGTGAAGCTAAATTTCTAGGTTAGATTTCGTTGAAACACTCCATAAAAGTTCCAACGTTCACCACTAGGTGTCAGTGACATCTGGTAGCGGAAGTTGGAACTACTTGAAATTGAACGGAACTTGTAGCTCACTCCATGGGTGTCCGTTTGAAGCAGCTACAGCCTCTGGCGAGCCAAACATGTCCTCGGACAATCCCGGCACTAAAAGCCATACGCTAAATAAATAAATATTGATGATGATAATTGTTGTTTTAAGGGGCCTAACATCTAGGTTATCGGCCCCTGATGGTTTGGGTGATCGTGAAGATGAAAAAAAAAGTGAACTTAAAACTAAAACTAACTACCAACCTACATACTAGAATAAGAAATAGAAAACTAAAGGAGAATAAGGCAAATAAAGGACAGTAGGAAACGAAATGCCCTCAACCCTCGAAGAAGGCGGATTGAGGGACTTGGAAGGAAGGAGAGCCATGAAAGGCAGATAGGAAAGTGAAAGAGGAGAGGGTCCGCTCCAAAGGTAAGGGACAAAAGCGGAAAACGGACCCAGCTCAGGAATCCCTCGGGGTCGCCAACTCCCGAACTCACCAGCCGTGAGCCCCTGAGGGTGTAGCATTATCTAGGGTGCACCAAAAGTGGTGGGGCTACATACACCCGGCCTCCTTGAGGGCCTTAAGCAGAAGGCAGGAGATAACATGAAAAGAAAAAGAAGGCTGACCCCTCGCAAAAGGAGGGAATCAGAAAAGAAGAGACAAGGGCCAATTAAGGCGGGAAAGGAAGAGACTCCCTAGGCCTCGGATACCCTAATACCGTCGGGGTCGGAAGAGAACAAGAGTTGACCAAGGGAGGTCGATAGGAAAGAAGAAAGAGAGGAGCCGGCACAAGTAAGTGGAAGCAATGCCGGACTCAGCTGGGGCCCCGTGGTCGCCAACCCACAACCCACTAGATGTGAGCCCCTGGGGGGTAAATAAATAAATAAATAAATATCGTTGTTGTTGTTTCCTATGGCTAGCCCGGATTCCAATCCATCAGCTTTCTTGCGTTCCAATAGAGTTGTGTGAGGTTTCCTGAAGTTCTAGCAGTCACATCAAGTTTGTTGCAATGCAGCAGGTGCCCCTTATCCATTTTACTTCCAGTTTCATGACAAAGTGTGCATTCTTCAGATCTCAAGATGTTGATTCATTTCAGATGAGCTGTAAGGCAGTCATGGCCAGTGTTAAGTCTGAAGAAGGCTACAGCTTCTCTTCTTGGTGTTAATTTATATTGATCCCATTTAGCATCAATGTCCTTCCATAATAAATAAATATATGAAACATAAGATATTTTGTACCTAAAGGTTTAGGCTATAGTTAGAGCCCTGCGCGGATAGACAAAACTTTATCCGCATCCGCACGACTGTTACCCGCATCTGGCCCGCATCCGCACGACTTTCTTCCGCATTCTCACGTTTGTTATCCAAATCTAATGGCATTACAATAATATTTTTAAATAGATAAAGCATAAATTACTAAATGAACATATTTAGACATTTGAGGAAAAAATCTTTCCCCCAGGTTATGTGAGTTATGTGCTATGTTTAAAATGGATGTTCTACAGGCAAAATTGCAACCCTTTACTGTTCGAAGTGTTAATTATGCTTAATAACATAATTTGAATGAGATAAGCTTAAATCATCATCTTATATTTGTCATGAAGCTTGCCACGGTGAGCGAGTGGTTAACGTATCGGTTACTAACCCCAAGCTTGCAGGTTCGCTCCTGGCCGTGGTAAGTGATTTTTTTGAAAGGCAGCAAAAATTACGACACGCATGTCATACGAAGATGGCATGTCAAAGAACCCATTTGAATTCAGTAGGCCGTGTTCGTAATGGCAAAATTAATCTCGGGAGTTTCCGCCAACACAAAGTTAGTCATTTCTCTACTAGAAAGCGCTATTGTGTTCAAGGAGCTTAGATATCTAACCTCCTTGACTTTCATAGTGCTTCAAGGAACAACGAAATTCGACATGCAAGCTACCCTCTGGGTGTCAAATAACAAAGCTTGCACCCGGCACTCGAGGCCATACGATATTATTATTATTTGTCATGGAAAAATTAAAATAAAATAAAAAATAACAGAAAAATCCGAGTCCTAATAATGATATTAAACAAGTTTGGATTGTATTCTAAAAACTATTATAGTCTGTAAAATGAATACAACTTTTTCGAAAATCAATACTTTAAATTGCGTTATTCAACGCTCATTCGTGGTACATGTTTCGGACTATTTTCAATCCATCATCAGCCACTAATTTACACATATGGATGACGTCATGTCAAAAAACACTGAATTCACTTATAGGCATAAAAATACACATTATACACTCACTCATGTCATGCATAAAAAACATATTAAAAAACATCTAAAACACTATAAAAAATGGTTGTCTTGTTCCCATGTCCAATGTGCTCGTGATTATTGTGGAATGACGGTGTGGATGGAGCTTATTTCCATAATATTAAGGTCTGTTTAAAACATTTGGCATTCAATCATGTCGACTAAACTTTGAAAATGCTTCTATTGAAGATATTATCCTTGTATCATGTTGACAAAATGGAAAGAATAATCCCCATTGTGTGGCTTAGAATAGAAAACATTGCGCTCATTCCAAACCCAGACTGCAATGAAAAACCACACCGGCCTAAGCCTGCACGGTACTTGAGTGCACTCCTATAAGTGAATTCAGTGTTCTTTGACATGACGTCATCCATATGTGTAAATTAGTGGCTGATGAAGGATTGAAAATAGTCTGAAACATGTACCACGAATAAGCATTGAATAACGCAATTTAAAGTATTGATTTGATGGAAAAGTTTTATTCATTTTACAGACTATAGTTGAATTTGTCAATACGGACCAAAATGGAAATAAATATTCCCAAGTTTTAAAAACTATCCGTAAATTTTCTCCAAACATTATCCGCAGCTTATCCACTATCCGCACAGCCATGTAAACTATATCCGCATGGCAAAACATTTTGCGGATAACCGCACAGGGCTTTAGTTACAGTAGCTGTTGTCATCGTCCGTCCCTCCTTCATGTAATTTGATTTGACCAATCATTAATTCCTCATTTTTAATAAATTAACTATATACCCTAAGTCAACTCTTGTAACTCTCAACCTTAGATTTTCGATCCACTGAAACCTCCAGTTCTTGTGATGGGACTCCTGTAACACCAAAGGATTGCGATCTGGCGTGTTGCCCTGTTGGCATTTTTTTTATGGTGTGTTTGGAAGTGGTGGGTGTTAGGCAGTTATCTTCAAGTAGTAGTTCGGTCTCAATCTGAGGTGGCTCTGGCACAATTATTATGAGTTTTACTGTATTTGCTCGCGTATATCTCGCCCCCGTGTATATCTCGCACCCCATTTTTTTAGTTGAAAATTCAGGGGAAAAAAAGTACTCGCATATATCTCGCATTCATTTTTGACACCGCCATATAAATGACCGTAATAACCTTGAGGTATAAACACGTTCGATTTAGCGCGCCACAACAGATGTCATTGTCCAGGAACTTACCCGAAGCGATACTAACAGGACGAGCAAGCAACGACGAGTTGATCCGAACTTGTCCGATGCGAGCCGATTAGGGATCGAGACGCTGCGCTGCCATGTACACGTTTGAATTAGCGATTAGCGCGCCACAACAGTCATCCGTAGGTTCATGAAAAGAAAGGACTTGTGTCTGCGAAGGCGAACATCTCTCTGTCAGAGAATGCTGAGTGATTTCAATGACAAAATTATCGAGTTTCATCGTCATGTGATAGCAATGCGGAAGAGGAACAATTACCTGCTATCTCAAATCGGCAACGCAGATCAGACTCCGATAAACTTCGACATGCCATCCAACACTACCATAAACAAGAAGGGAGAATCTAGCGTCCTTGTGCATACAACTGGGTGTGAGAAACAACGCTGCACAGTCATGCTAGCAGTAACCGCGGACGGAAGAAAATTGCCACCATATGTTATTTTTAAAAGAAAAACAATGCCTAAAGCGAAGTTTCCCAAAGGCATTCATGTTCGCGTGCAAGAGAAAGGATGGATGGTTACAGCTCTTATCCAGGACTGGGTCCGTACAGTGTGGGGAGCACGGCCAGGTGCATTGCTTCGACGCCCGGCAATGCTAGTGCGGGACAGTTTCCGCGGACACTTGGTGGAAGACACGAAGAAACGTCTTCAAGAAATGAAAACGGATCTTGTTGTAATTCCTGGTGGACTCACACATTGTCTTCAGCCCTTAGATGTTTCCGTCATTAAACCCTTCAAGGACAACATGCATAAATTGTACGCCGAATGGATAGCGGGAGGGGACCACGACCTGACGCCAGCAGGCAAAATAAAGAGGCCGTCAGTTGAACTCGTGTGTGATTGGGTTATACGGGCGTGGGTTATGGTGTCGCCGGACATTGTTGTGAAGAGCTTCTTGAAGACAGGCATCACAAATGCATTGGACGGTAGTCAGGATGAAGCCATGTGGGATGATGACCAGAATGATGCACGCGAGAGTACCTCGGAGATCGGTAGCAGTGACGGCAGTGATAATGAATAGGGTGAGTACCGTATACCAGTTGCCTTGTTTCAATAATGAAATTTTTGTGTTTTTTCGGGAATACGGAAATTCTGCGCGTATATCTCGCACCGACAAATTTCACTCGTATTTTCGGCTCGCGTATATCTCGCCCCCACGTATATCTCGCACCCCATTTTTTTAGTTGAAATTTCAGGGAAAAAAGTGCGAGATATACACGAGCAAATACGGTATTTTATTTTTATTTTTTTAGACTGATTTCATATTTAAGTATCCACCTTAAAATGTTTAACGAATTAAAATTTGTATTTTTAACTGTATTATGAGAGGCAGATGACCTCACAGTTCCACCCCTTAAAATAACAATCATCATCATCATCACCTCTTTTCCAGCAGTTGCAAGTTCACAGTAGGTCTACAACTTGATGGTGGTACTAATTCACGCTGGTTGACAGGTCTCATGTTCTCCTACGCGACTTGAAGTTGGTGCGATTCTCGCATCAGTTGCAGAGAATTTTGCTGTCCTTACACTCAGGTTAGGGGATGTAAAATACACACCCGCCAGCATGGGGATACTGATTGTATCACAACATAAGTTTTCTGCAGTTCGCTCCTCAAGATGATGTTGCTTATGATACTACATTAGTTATCATACAAAATTCTACTACGGTATTTCACACAAAATATAATTAAGAAAGTTAAAAAGGTGTGAAGTTTACTACTAGGCACTTAATTCACAAATTTTCAGTGTATTTTTTATGAACATAAAATCATTTTCAATTACATAAAATTTCTCAAATCAAGAGAACAACGATTGACCCTTTTTGTTTGTTTGTTCAAAAATCCACTAATGAATTTCTAAATCTAATTATTATTCTTGATTCAATTTTTATTTAATGAGTAGTCTTGTCCTTCTACTTTTGATTGTATGTTTTTTTTAGTGTATTGTAAGTCAATATGGAATATTAATTTTAACCATTATGGTTAATGTCGTCACTTACTTGGACCATATACAGCCAGCTCTAATTCAAATTTAATTTATCTTATTTCTGTGCTTATTTATGTATAGTAATTTAAATTCAACTACCCTATTGGTATGATTTACGGTGAATGAAGAAATTAAATCAACACCACACACACATGCTTGTGACCAGTTCAAAACAGACAGCAGGCACAATGTTCAGCTTCACAGCACCGAACTTTGCAAGCATATTGTTACGGCTGTGAGGTTGCTTCATTCCCTTGCGCGTGACTCACAGTCGCCCGAGGCTACCCCTGGCCGGCCGCTTGCGCAGCGGGAACAAAAGGGATCGACCAGAATGTTCGTGACCCAACTAGTGATGGAACTCTCGAGAAACCGTGAAACCTGGTCCGCTCCAGAAACATCCATTGAGTCATCAGCCCCGCTATATAAGAGCGACCTGGCCAGCAAGGGAGGAACTGTGTTTTGAGCGAGTGTGTTTTCCAGTGCGACAGAGGTTAGTGTGGTGAATTGCGAAACGCAATTGCCTGCGGACGGCGAGACAGTCTACATTCAAGAACAAGTGAGTGTCAGACTGTGGCTTGTTTACAAGAGGAAGAGTGCAGTTATTTCTAGCCAGTACATGGGTCTACCTCATTAGCGAGGGATTAACTTCTGTGAGTGAGTGAAGGGGTGAGTGAACTCCATAAGGGAGGAATTTGACTGAGACTGCTAATTGGTTTCGAAGTGTTTTATTGTGTGGTGTAACTTTCTAGACCTGCAATAAAGCTAATATTTTTTAAAGGACCACTTGTGCTGTGCTTTTACCCACTGTAATCCAATTAACGAACGTGCTACTAGGGGTAACACGTATCAATATCTTATGTGCAATTGCAGATAATAATAAACTGCATTCATAGTAAGTGCCCATTACGACCTTTAACATTAAAGTACTGACTGTTGTGATTCCTTTTTAAAAGGTATGCAGTATCGAGAAAAATTGGTAACCTTAGTTTTAAAGTATAGGCAAAAATATTTACCTTCGCTGCTGACTTTCTTGGGAGAATTCTGAACAGCAGTGTCCTCAAGCATTAGAGTGGACAACATAGCTTGACACAGTTTCAATGTATGATCTTGAACATCAGGCTTAGCATATTTGTCGTAACTCGTGGTCAAGCGACTAGCATGGCAATCCGGAGATAGCGACGCATAAAACTCTGGAAACCCTGGACGAGATAATACTTCTTCCTCTTCATTGTCATCAACAGCTGAATTTGTCATCACATCCCAGCCCCATCTGTCAAAACAAATACATCTAACAATTATCAAGCTGGAAAAGTAAAAACAGGAAGGTCGAGCAACTTGCCGGCAAGAACGAGACAGATACAAAACATCCTAGAACAGGATAAAGTCAAATTTGCCAAAAATTTTGACCCAAGAGTATGAACTTTTATGAATGTATTGATTAGGCAAAATGTTACCCCTATTAATTCGTCTTTGAAGATAGGTGAAAGTTTTCCTTGATATAGGTTAGGATGGCGTGGTATAAAGGCACACAAAGGAGCACCTAGCGTCCTTAAATCAACACACAAAATAGTTATTTTAACCTAGACTTTATTTACGATAAAAGTGATAATAGCCCATTTAAATAGCCACTCTCTTGCATCATCACAGCTGACTGGCCACAGGACTAAGGCAGCTCTGCAGCCGCACAGCATTGCGTGCATCTACACACATCAAAAAAAGTTTTGCATCACCTCGGTTCCAAGAGTTCCGGAACCGTTAAATACAAAGGGAATAGAGATCAACACAAACAACATTTCAGCTCGTTTTATTGCTCATGAGACCCACACATTGCATGTTGTACCATCATACAGCTAGACTTTCAGCATTTGTGGTCCAGATTGCAGTACACACCACTACCTCTAATACCCAGTAGCACGTCCTCTTGCATTGATGCATGCCTGTATTCGCCGTGGCATACTATCCACAAGTTCATCAAGACACTGTTGGTCCAAATTGTCCCACTCCTCAACGACAATTCGGCGTAAATCTCTCAGAGTGGTTGGTGGGTCAAGACGTCCATAAACAGCCCTTTTCAACATATCCCAGGCATGTTCGATAGGGTTCATGTCTGGCGAACATGCTGGCCACTGTAGTCGAGCGATGTCGTTATCTTGAAGGAACGCATTCACAAGATGTGCACGATGAGGTCGAGAATTGTCGTCCATGAAGACAAATGCCTCTCCAATATTCTGCCGATATGGTTGCACTATGGGTCGGAGGATGTCATTCAGGTATCGTAAAGCCGTTTCGGAGCCTTCCATGACCACCAGTGGCGTACGTCGGCCCCACATAATGCCACCCCAAAACATCAGGGAACCACCACCTTGCTGCACTCGCTGGACAGTGTGTCTAAGACGTTCAGCCTGACCAGGGTGCCTCCAAACACGTCTCCGACGATTGTCTGGTTGAAGGCATATGCGACACTCATCGGTGAAGAGAACGTGATGCCAATTCCGTGGGGTCCATTCAGCATGTTGTTGGGCCCATCTGTACCGCGCTGCATGGTGTCGGGGTTGCAAAGCTGGACCTCGCCATGGACGTCGGGAGTGAAGTTGCGCATCATGCAGCCTATTGCGCACAGTTTGAGTTGAAACACGACGTCCTGTGGCTGAACGAAACGCATTATTCAACATGGTGGCATTGCTGTCAGGGTTCCTCCGAGCGGCAATCCGTAAGTAGCGGTCATCCACTACAGTAGTAGCCCTTGGGCGGCCTGAGCGAGGCCTGTCATCGACAGTTCCTGTATCTCTGTACCTCCTCCATGTCCGAACAACATCGCTTTGGTTCACTCTGAGACGCCTGGAAACTTCCCTTGTTGAGAGCCCTTCTTGACACAAAGTAACAATGCGGACGCGATCGAACTGCGGTATTGACCTTCTAGGCATGGTAGAACTACAGACAACATGAGCAGCGTACCTTCGTCCTGGTGGAATGACTGGAACTGATCGGCTGTCGTATCCCCTCCGTCTAATAGGCCCTGCTCATGCATGGTTGTTTACATCTTTGAGCAGTTTTAGTGACATCTATGAACAGTCAAAGGGACTGTATCTTGGATACAATATACACAGTCAACGTCTATATGCCGGAGATCTGGGAACCGAGGTGATGCAAAACTTTTTTTGATGTGTGTAGTTTAAGGTTATGCATTGTTGCAATGTTACGCGGCAACTAACTGAAATACGGAAGATTTGTTTCTAATACCGATCACATTTTCGTACTTTCCTTTTTCCACACCGCGGAAGGACTTAGAAGTTTTCTATGTTCCTAATAATTTGTCCTTCTGGTTGCGCCAATAACAAATCATACATTTACAACTCGCCGCGTTCACTCCATTTTCTGCAGCGAATTCTAGCAATTTCAACTTGAAGGATGACGTAAAACTTGTTCTCTTGCTCATTTTCATTCCTGCTTGTGCACTGCACGCTTCTTAATTGAACAGTACACACAGCCGTACGGACGCGAGACACGGAACTCGTAAGCTGGGGGTTAGGTGGAGTGAGTAGCCATTGTCGAGGTCAACAATGCACAGGTAGTGCAAGAAAAAGCACAGGTTTTACCGTTAACTGGAGTGTTGTAGGCCTATTTGCTACATTTTTCCGATTATTCCTTCCCAATTCCTTTTTTTTTTACAATTATTTTTCCCCCCCAATAATAATAGAAAATTGAGGGGGGGGGGGAGGTTATAGGCGAGTAAATACGGTACAGGCCGGACGTTTGTTTTAGACGATTGTCCTTGACCTTGAAGCCTGCGGGTGAGCCTACACACACTCATTCTCTCACACTATCGCTTGTCACCACCGATCTGATGTAATGGAATTCCAGACTTGAGCAGACAGTACAGTCCACGTCGAAGTATTATGTTACGCAGAAGTACACGTTACGTAGTTACGAACAGAACGTCATTATATTTGCCAATGACTGTACTTCAGCAGTAGTGTGACACAGCTTTGTCAATCATCGGACTGCTTGGGGCAGCTGATAACAACACAGGTACTGTAGTAACTCGCCTCCAGGCTTCCATTAAGATTTTTCACTCGTCTAAAACAAACGTCCGGCCTGTATGTAGTTGTTTTGCTCTTATCGATTTAACTGATAAACGCATGCTTCATCGCTCTGCAGCGCGCTATACCATCCAAACTAAATTGAGCTGAGCTTAGCCAAGGCACCCCGAGCCAAAATGCTGGTGCAATGCACGGTGCACAGAACCTCTGCACCTCGGTTTGTAAAATAGATCTAGTTGCCTGTGTCATGGAGGTAAATACAAAGAGTAAAAGAAATAAGGAATAGAGATGGTGGCAAAATATGGAATTAAATAGTTAACTTTATAACAAGGACTTACTAGTCTTAGAAAGAAAGACTGATTTTTGAGTGATATAAGAAAAAGAGGAAGGTAGTTTCAGTTGGAAAATAAAAAGGATGTTTGGAAGTTATGTAAGATGATGGATCGACACTATACAGCATTTCTTGGAATACTGAAACAGTAATGAATGTCTGTCTGATAAAAAGGAGCTTATGTTTTCCCATTATTCTTATAAAGTGATACCTTATTATTTATTGTGATCCTACAATCTATCGATCTTTATCCCCACGTGATCATACTTGAAAGTAAGTTTGGATTAATAAGTACAGAGTCTGCCAGAAAAATGTATACACTCTTTACGGAACAAAAACTATTTATTGTGTGTTGCTTTTACATTTAAATTTTGATTACACATGTAGTACTGTCTTCAGTTAAACATATGGTTACATGAGATGTTCAAAATGTTCACCGTTGGCTGCCAGACACATAGCAGAACGACGAGCTGTCGCTGCAACTACGTCTGTCAATGTTTGATGGAGACCGCTGCACATGCCGCTGTAATCTCCTGGCGAAGGGCCCGCAGCGTGCACGGCTTACGTCGATAGACTTGATTTTTCACATTTCCCCACAAGTAAAAGTCCATAGGGGTAAGATCTGGTGACTGTGGGGGGAACTCAATGGGCCCTCTTCGTGCAATCCAATGTCTCGGCAGATTGTCATCCAGGAAAGCTCTACTGTTACAAGGTAGTGTGGTGGCACCCCATCCTGTTGGTAGAAGACTTCATCATCGGCTCCATAAAGCGCACGTCATCATCATCATCATCATCATCTTGTACAGTTTCCAGCCCCAGGCTGGGTCTGTTTGGAACATAAGCCTCGCCACTTAGTCCTTTCTTCCCACCACCTCTCCGCTGTCCCTCTGGTCCAGTCCTCGCCTCTCTTCTTGACACATTCCTCCACTCCTTTCAGCCATCTATCTCTTGGTCTTCCCCTTGGTCGTTTCTTCTGCATCTGCATCTCATGTATCCTCTTGGGAATCCTCTTCTCATCCATTCTCTTTAAGTGTCCATACCACCTCAGTCTTGACGTCTCAATCCTACCTTGCAAGGGCTCCTCTTTCACCATTTCCCTGACCTTTTCATTCCTCAACCTGTCTCTTCTTGTTACTCCAGGGTGTCTACCAACTCATCTTAAAAGAATTCCCTGATTATTCCCTGATTTTTCCAGAATTAATGAGAGAATTCCCTGAGTAAAGAATGCTAAACATTCGCCCGGGAACGGGAAGTATGATGAAATGCACGCTATTTTTGATTGGTTTTAAGCGCTCTCCAGGAACAAGAAGCAAAATGTAATCCAGGAAAGCAAAAGGAAAATAGAATTAAGTTTTATGTTTTCTGTTCTCGGAAATTCCAGGATCCAAACAGATGTGAGCAATGGCGGCACAAGGGAAACAGTTGTGAAAATAAATTTATTTCAATAAGTGAACTTGTTGTCCAGTAAAATAAGCAAGGTCTATTAAGTCATGCTACAGTAAATGCCTCCAATAAAAGGGACAAAGGGAGGTTTAATACACACATCAAGGTGTCACCATATGAGTGGGATCATCTTAGACCAATATTTAATTTGTAAAACCTTTCATTACCATTGAAATCACTAATCTACGTCGCAGGTATGATATTCGGTAGCATAAGTCTGAATATAAGCCTATACAGTAATTTACACATATCCAAGGGACGAAGGGAGGCATATTCCAAGTTCTCACTCTGAATTAGGTCCACCTCGTCTTGACAGATGTAATTGAGTAATCATCATCCAAGTCCCACTACAGCCACCCGGGTGTGGTTTACAAGCCCCCTCCACTCCTTTCGGTCCCTCCATTTTTACTGTTCCATCACTTCTGCCACATCCAATCCAATGTCCTTCAAAATTTGGTCCAACCACCTTCTTCTCGGTCTTCCAACTGGTCTCTTTCCCTTGACTTCACTTTCTAATTCCCTTTTTGCTACTCTTTCCTTACCCATTCTTTTTACATGTCCGAACCAACGTAACCTTGCTTTCTGTATCTTCTGATTTGACGGTTCCATATTTAACTCTTCTCTCATTTCAATATTTTGAATTCTATCCCTTCTCGTCTTTTCAGCTGACGTTCTTAAAAATTTCATTTCTACTGCTTGTATCTTACTATTTTGCCTTTTATTCGTTACCAGTGTTTCCAGTCCATATGTTACAATTGGTATGAAATACTGTTTATATAATATTAATTTCGTCAATTTAGTAATTTTTAAATACATTTAAATGAAGGAAATCATTATCAATGATGTTTCGACAGGCCAGAACACACCATTATCAGTCTAAAATAATTTAACCTAGTCTGTTTGATAATACAAGGCCAAGTTTGAAAGGTGTTACAAACACATTTCCTGGGCGCAATTAAAAACAAAATAGGACATAAGTTCTAGCCTAGCCAAGGAACGTAGGAGCAATAAATATGCATTTAAGGGCACTAGGCATATCCATCACATTACATAAACATCAAACATTTTCCTTGTTCTCGTTCCAGTGGTTAACCAGACCCCCAGCAAGCTTCCCGTTCTCATTCCCGGGCCAATCGTGAACCAGCCTGAACATAACTGGCAGCATCTACAAGGTAAAGATACCAAGTGGACTTCAGATGATCACATTAACAACCTCATAGTGATCATGAGCTAGACAACAGCACAAGTGCTTGAGCTTCCGTTAAGCCTTTTGATCACTACAGTATAAAGTACAAGGTATCCCAAATGAAATATTCGTAAGCAGAGCGAGAGGTTATTTGCCTCGATGCACAAGAGTAGACACAGATCGAATAGCACACGATATAATCGGGGGTAGCACAACCACGTGTTTGAACGACTACGTATTTTAGGGGCTAAATCATATATCAACAGCAGCACAAGAACACCCTGGAAATTATTGCACACCATAAGTTTTCACTATAGATTTAGCACACAATGGCACAAATGTTATATTTTTAGTAAACTTCAAACAGCACAATAAAGCATTAACAGTAGAACTACAGCAGACAATAATCAAAGAATACCGGGATCGAAAAGCCGCGCAAACAGTATTGTCAACCCAAGTCTAACAAATGTTGCCCGGGCGCGCGCTAACACTTGACATGACAATACACACGGTAAAACCTCACTTCCTGTACCGAAAGCACTATCGAGACAATATACCTATCTGCGCTTTTGAAGCTCACACTGGGCAAACCGTTAAAAATATCAATATACTACGAGTGTAAGAATTGTTCAGCATGGAAAGTTCTACAAAAAATCCACGAGAGTATATATCTATCTTCAATACATCGCCCACTATAAGTGCTTTTAGATTGGACGGGAGGGGGATTTGAGTTTCATGCACCTCGCCATTCTTAAATTACGTCTGACAAGAATTCGTTGTACATGCTATCTCCATGATAATATAATTAATAGTCCAGTCAGTGATTTCAACCCATCATGCAGAGACGTAAAACGGATATAGGCCTAGGTCGTAGTTCATTGACATTGGAAAAAAAAAACGCTTGTCACGTAATCATACCTGCCAACTTTTGAAAAGGGCTATCAGTAAAACTCACGCGCGACAAAAAATTTAACGATTTTCGACATACCCCGGCTTGACGAAAATAATAATACTTCTGGGCTACAAAATACAATAATTCATGCTTTAAACAGGATATTTCAATGAAATCATATCTACTTACATGATTTGTAGATGAACATAACAATCAAGAAGAAATCCATGTTAATCAGCAGCAGGCGTGGTGAATATTGGTTTGGAGCATACATAACAGGACTTCCTTGATAAATTAAGCCGATATACGATATTTGAAAAAGGTTTTACACAATAAAACTTGTTTAACGTAACACAGGCAAGAAATAATATAATACACACTGCAAATCACATGCTAGTTCGACTTTAAAGTCATGGTTGTGGCCTTTTTAGCTTCCAGCAAAAAGTCTTGAGAAAATGCTTTGTCATAACAGGGACCAGAACTCCTGGTCTTCAAAATAGAAATAGACTCCAGAGATTCATTGGACATGGATGACCTGAACTGTGTTCTATTTTTCTTCACAAGGCTGAAAACACGTTCACATTCTGCATTGCTATGGGGTATGGTGAGAATAGAGAGCATTACTCTAGAAATTCGGTTATACTTAAGAAGTCCATCGGCTCCACGAATTCTTGATATTTGTGCCCAACTGGAATCACTTGCAGCATCTTGATGTGCAGCCAAAGTGTCATCTACCTGAAGAGCTGTAAACTGCCTCTGAAGCATAACATGATAGGAAACTTTTCCAAGAAAAAACGAACGGAAGAAAACTGTGCATCTTCAATTTTGTCTAACCTAGCAACTTGAGCATTCTTTAGCACGTCATCCTTGAGTGGAAACTTGTTGATGATGTAGTCACAGGCAGTACAAAAGTAGTTTCTCACTGATGAAAAGAAAAGGGATTTATCTGTATCCTGGAGATCATTCACTATGTTCGAAGTTTGAATGCCAATAACTAACTCATCATCACTTCTTTGATTTTGAATCAAGTTGTACTCAACTTCAAGCAATGAGGAGCTTTTGACAATTTTGGGCTTAACAAACTTGGTGAACAGCTGCTTTAGCAAATCCATTAGAAGTTCTAATAACAAGTGAACTTGTGGGGAAGAAGTCTGAAGGGCAACATTCAATTTGTCAAATACAGGAATAGTCACATGAAGAAAAGTGCAAAAGGCCTTGTTCAAGTTTGAGGACAGGAACATAAACAATTTTTCCTCACGAGTTGTAGCAGAAGTCTTACTTTTTAGGATGGGTTTGTCACATTTGGAAGAATATGCTATTCTTTTAGGGGCATGTGTAGTAGCAGAATCAAGAATTCTCTTCTTCTGATACTCTTTGGATCCACTTTGTTCAACTTTAGGTATTCTGAAAGATGTCAAGCTTGTGGAAATGTTTTGGGTACATAATATTACTTCCTCCTTGAAGAAAGAAAGAAGAGGATCCCACTGGTCCAGTAGTCTATCCAAACATCTGCCTAAAGATAACCACCTAGTACATACATGCTTCAGAATTTTCTTTGCTTCCTTATTGTGCAAGTTCTGAAATTTCTGAAGGCGTTCTTTTCTCTTTACACTCTTCTCTAAGAAATAAAATATATCTACAAGGATCTCATCCACTTTAACTGGTAATCTTCCAGCACCTTTTTCAGCTGCTAGATTAATCAGGTGGCAAATGCACCCTATGATGGCAATACCTGGTTGAACTTCCTTCAGAACTGCTGAAACCCCATTTTTGTGTCCTATCATAACAGGAGCATTGTCGGAGCAGAAAGCCACACAGTTTTCAATTGGTATATTATGAGAACTCAGCTGTGATAACATCAGGTTACCTATGTTTCGCCCTGTTGAGTCCCCGTCCAACGCTGGTATGGATAGCACAGTGCTCACTACTTTTTCCTGCCGAACATCATAGAATGTAACAACAATAGGATACAACTTGGCATTCGTATCATTGCTTCCATCCGTTGCCAAAGAAAATGGTCCGTTCTGAAGGCACTTAACAACTTCAGATGATGCATTTTTTGCCATTTTATTTACAATGCACGTCGTTTTCGTGCGACCACAACTATATTTCTTTGCAACTTCTGATGTGGGAAACATCTTCTTAAATAAAGCGCCAGCATGATCAGCCGCACTTAAGGGCACATTGTGTTCCACCAAAAAGGAAGTAAACAGACACTCGGCCCTAATTACGTCACTGTCAACGTTACCAGCCTTGGCAAAAAAGGTGTTGATTTTCTTGCTATCTTCCTTCGATTTAACATAACTTATGTGTTTACCGCACTTCACATGATTACTTAAATCGTTTTTTCCACCATGAGCAATATTAATATCACACGCACATACCGTGCAAAAGGCAAATTTTTCTCCCTTTCTTGATTTTAGTATGCACGGAAAATCAACCGAGTATGATTCTTTAAATGTCTGGAAGTACTGTTTCTTGTTGTATTTGTTCATTCTCGATATCTACTAAAACATCGAAAGGAACCTGGATCACTAAACGTCACATAAAATTATAACATAAATCGCATAAAACACAGCCCACACTTCATTAAAACAAGTCAAAGCACACAAGTCAAATGAACACGACGCCAACCTCGTAAAGAAAGAATATGCACATGGTAGAGAGAAAAAAACACACACGTGGAACGAATGTAATTAGTCCAAGGAATACAGGAAACTGCGAAGCACGAAGATATAGCACAAAAACTCGAACACTTCATTAATATATGCCATAACCTTAAAATACGAAAACATTCAAAGAACGCCAACTTCGCGAACAATAAACAACTCACGTGGTCAAAGAATATCGTTTAAATCGCAACGAGCGAACGTAGGGGAACAAAGAATTTGCGAAGCAGAGCGTGTTGACACCTAAGATTCACATGGAAGAACGGTTATCCCGGCTTCAAATTCAATTACAATGATGACACAAACATGACACGGTCAAAAGTACGAATCAACTCAAAGAACGAGTTATCGACTATCGCGGACTTGCCTTCGACCCACGCAAACAATCGATTGTACGGAAGTGGGAGGGATTATCGAATGTTAATTATCGTTTCAAATTTTTGTCCGCGAAATCGTAAAATGACACCGTTCATCCGTAAAACCGTAAAATGCTGCAATTTCCGTAAATTTTACGGATAAACCGTAAAAGTTGGCAGGTATGTGTAATGCATTCATAACTGTTTCCGGGCGAAGCTAGTATATTATACTCTGTGAGCTGCCAGAATAGGATTGACATTTCTCGTCTCGCCATGTGGTCTGAGAACGAGATTGCCAAACTTTACAAGCCAGAGATAAAGCTGACCAGGCACTGAGGCACGTGGGCGGTAATATTGCAACGCAGAGTATTATGACATCAACTATACGAACATGGATTGGTCAAGAGGCAGAGCGGTGATGACTGACGTGGAATTTCCGCTGAAATGTCAATCCTATTCAGGCAGCTCACATAGTATATTTATAAACAATACTAAATTTAAAATATTTTGTCGCCAAAGTTGCTACATCTACCGACAAAATCGCTAAATTGGCAATACTGATCGCAACGAACAAAATGCTCAAGGCCCAATAAAATGGCGTAGTTGGCTCCTGCGCAGAAAGCGAACGGAAAAGTTGCCACATCATACGTTCAGTTGACCTTGAGAAGGCACTGCTCATTGGCTGAGCACTGTCATCAGGGTGTCTACTGTAAGGATGAAGTAAAAATTAGTTTCTTTTTAGTTACCATTTAGTCAATTTTAGATACCTTTGAATTCAAGATACGTCTGTGGTCTGCAAGCAAAGAGGCTCATCACGCGGTGAAGATAAACAACAATGAACTGTGATTAAAGCTGTAAATAAAATAAATAATAAAAAAATACTAGATATTAATTATCAAATTAGTTGTTTCAGCTAATATGTCGTCTTGTGCACAATACGTTGTTTTAATATCAAGAGGTTGCTCTGCTCTTTACCGTTTGGCGAGATTTCCTTTGTCCCCGCGGTAGATCACGAAGAATTGTATGCGACGTTACGTGATCGTCACCGAATTCTGACTTTGCAGTCAAGTACGGAGAAATATCGAGATGTTACACAATCGGCGCTGGTCTCAGCCGTTTGACGAGATTCCCGCAGTTTTCAAGATAGAACACGGAGAAAAATCGCGATTTAGATAAACGGTGTCACGTTTGGTCATTCGACGAGATTTCCATTGTCCTTGAGGTCGGGCACGAGAAAATATAGCATTATTCCGCAATCGGCGCCAAGAATCCAGCTGTCCTAGTCATTGAAGGTGGAGAAATATCGCGATGTAACGCAATCGCTGCCGCTCTCGGCCGTTTTACGAGATTCACGTTGTCCTCGCAATATTATGCAATCGGCGCTGCATCCAGCCGTTCAACGATTGCCTGCCTATCTGCCCTGACAGAATGGTGGAGGCAAGCTCAAGGTTAGGTATGGTTAAAATTCACGAGTAGTAATGGACATGTTGTATGGTCGGCGCCGTGATTCCCGCTGTCCCTATGCTGTGGTTGGGAGTTCATAAGTTCAGGGTGGATCACGGGGGAAAATTAGTATCGCGATGCAGCGTAGGCAGTCATTTCTAAGTGGGTTGATGCACTTCTCGCTCCCCGTACGCTTTTAAGTATACGGTCATGGTAAAAGTGGCGAGTAGGTTTCGGAATGTTTCGTGATGGGTGCCCAATCACCTTTGACAGGATTCCCGCAGTCCTCGTGGTCACAAGTTCACGATAGGAGACGGGATTTATCATTTTACGCAACTGACGTCTATCTCGGTCCGTTTGACGAGATTCACGCAGGCAAGTCATGATGTCAGCCATTCGTCTTGAGGATGTGATTTAGAGGATGAACGTTCGAAGTAGGTACCGTATCGAATATTACGAATTATTCTGAGAGCATTGCACGAATAATACGATAAGAGGGCACATTCTCTTTCGAATGCGAATCACGAATTATACAAGTTATCGAAATAACCAGTTAGATTATATATCCGATGGAACCGAAGTTCGAAGGAAAAATCGACATATAACTGAATTTCGAATTAACCATACCGGATGTCGCAAATTTACGAGACAGATTTTTAAAATACCGGTAGGTTATTATGTATTTCGAAGCTATTTCGTATTTTTTGTTTCGAAACGGTGACATTTCGCAAGTTAGCAACATTAAATTATTTCACGTTATTTTTGGACTTCGATTTGACTCAAAATTTAGAGGTCAATAACTGAAATGAGAGGTTTCTGTTTAGTTTCGGAAGTTTTCGCGAATAAACGTCTCGAGAAAAGTCAGGTTTCCTAAGAACACAGAAAAATATTTCACACAAAACTAGAAAGTATCCTTGATGCCGAAAATATACGTTGAATTGATGTAGCCTATACCACACAAGGTATCCTCAGTATGCATTTACTCTAGCTCAGGCACGGCGAAGTATAGCTTATGCAATCGGCGCCGCTTGCGTGAAACTCGCTCCATCGCAATCTCTGAGCCTAGCGGCGCGAGTTTAAATGATTCAACCCGCCTACAGAAAATTTTCGTTGCCCGTTTCTAAAATTCGTTGCTTTTTCGTCACTTTCATTACCCGTTTGTAAAATTCGTTACTTTCGTTACCGGTAACGAGCGATCACTTCCCGCGAAATTCGAAAGTATTGCTTCCACTTTTACGGGATATAGACAAATGGAGAAAAATCCCTGATTAACAAAGAAATTCCCTGATTTTTCCCTGATTATTCCAGAAATTCATAATTCCCTGAGAATTCCCGGTTTTCCCGGTTTTCCCGGGTCGTAGACACCCTGTACTCCGATCCTACTTCGCAGGAACTTCATTTCACCTGCCTGTATTCTGCTTATGTCTCTTTTCTTCATTGTCCACGTTTCTGAAGCATAGGTCAGTATCGGGATATAGTAGCTTCTGTATAACACTTCCTTGCTTTTTTGTGGGACATCTTTATTCCACACTAAGCTCCTAATGCTTCTCAGAAATGCTTCTGCCTGTCTGCCACGTTCCGTAATCTCTTTGTCATTTCTCCCATTTTCCTCCACTAGACTTCCCAAGTACTTGAGACTTTCCACCTTCTTCAGCTGTCCACCTCCAAGTGTTATCCCACTCATTGGTCTGTCCTTTTTCCTGGTTGTTAACAGGATCTCACATTTACTGATGTTGAACTTCCATCCGTACTCTCCCACTGTTTCTTCCCAAGCCTTCAGTTGCTCCTGAATTTCCTCCTCCTTGTTTCCCCAGACCATGAGATCATCTGCAAACACCATTGCACGTACAGCTGGTAAAATTAATGTGCGTAACATTCCCAAGTACACTGCTCCAGTGACAGTACCATAAAAAAATAAAAAAGGTCCTAGTAAGCCCCTCGATGACAGTCCACACCAGACATTATCCCCTGGTAGATGGACTGCCTTGTCCAAATGAGCAAGCGGATTTTCCGTAGCCCAGTAGGCACAGTTATGTCGATTCACTGTTCCATTAAGTTTAAACTGGGCTTCATCAGACCACACTAACTTCGTCAGAAATTGTTCATCTGGGGTTACCATTTGCTGATACCATTCGCAAAATTGCATTCGACGATCGTCCTCATTAAGCGCATGCAGTAATCGTGGAATGTAAACTTCCCACTTAGCAGTTTTCAAAATTCGTGGTACACTTGGACTGCTAATCCCCACTTTCTGCGCACATTGCGTAGCAGACTTCTGTGGAGAATTAGCAAACCTTTTCAGCACGTGAGCCGAAGAAACAGGACTAGTAGCTGTGAATATCACAAATCGTTCCATGCATCTCAAACTTCCCAGTAATGCGTTTAATTGTTAAGCGTATTGGGGGTTCTGTTTTGAACTCCCTCCTCTACTGACGTTGCACTTCAACAGCATTATCAAACCTGATAAACCACTTCAGAATGTACTTTCACTGCTTGAACGTCAAGCGTGCTCCAGCCATTTAGTTTTCCCACTAACGTGATGCAAGTACCGACATCTGTTGAGCGAAAGACCGTACTACAACATTTAAAAACAATGATAACAGTTGACAATGTCCATATTCCGATGTCGTCTGACAAAGAGTGTATACATTTTTCTGGCGGACTCTGTATATGTATGTTATACATTATTATGCCTTGCTTTTCTCATTGATATTCCAGTTGGTTAATTTATCACCCTTGTGATAGTAAAATCATATTTATTCATAAAGCCTTAAGCTTATGAATTGGCGCCCGACCCCCTTTTTTCTTCTAATTAAATATAATTAACACGTTACAGGTTCACACACGTGAGATTTCATGTCTTTGCAAGGCCCTGCATTAAAAGTATTCCAGGTTAAACATTAAGCATTGCATAATGGCATCCAGCAGATTATTAAGGAGAAAGAAACAAGGGGAGGTGGGGGAGGGAGTGATTTCCTACAATGTACAGTATACAATCTGCCCAAAACAAAACTACCAGTATACGGTATTTAATTTCATCACCAAATTATCTGGATTGACATGCTTCTTAAAAGTCCGCTAGACTACACCATAAGCAAACAGAAAGAATCTGCCATAATTTATTGACATAAAATGAATCCAAACAAAACAGTTTTCTTCCAAAAATTAGAGCATGCAGATAAAATGCTGGCCGACTCCACATTGGTGTATGCAAATATCATAACTCCCAAACAAGATAAATAAGTTGCTCAGCAGTTCAATACATCAACTATCAAACTTGTGTGGTGATTATGGTGTCTGAAGCCATTTTCAGTGTTGCCTTAGTAAACGAAAGTTTGATGCTTTTCAGTCGGTCAACGCGATTGTTCCCAAATGAGATGGGTTATTCCCTAATCCTGAAAAAATTTACATGAGATTAATAAATTAATTTTTAAAAATATTTTGTAGCCTAAGTGTAATGGATCTGATGATGATCGCTTGACGATCGAAACTGGTCATCGCAGTGTAATTATTAATCTTATGTACATTATTTTAAAAAAAAATTTTTTTTCAGGATCAGGGAATAACCCATCTCATTTGGGTACAATCGTGTTGACCGACGGAAATGTATCAAACTTTCGTTGTGCGGTAACTTACTTGAATGTAGTTTTCCAATAATCCTTATCACTGATGTTCTGGATAAGATTGTAAGTAGTCTTTTTCAGGGCTTCAGTGGATCGGCCTACTGAGAGACTAAGATTTGATGAAGGTGGAAATTCTTTCTGGGGAGACATAGGCTGGAAAGGTAAAATTAACATAAATGACCTTCATTTACAGGACTTTATTTTATCAGCATTGTAATATGCTGTGACATAATGAAGATTTTGTAATTCCTACCGAAGTCAATGCATCTGAGAACTCTTCATCGTCAACAGCACTCAGATCCACTTGATTATTGATTTCTTCATGAAGAAGTTCTGCCTCTAATAAACATCTGGAAAGTTATATAAAAAAAACTTCAAACATAAAACAGAGGTTACACATACTAGAACAGATAAAAGACATCAGTAAGTTGATATAACAGTACTGCCTGTTCAGCATGTAGCCTCTGTAGTCTCACTTACATAACCAGCATTAACAGAAATAAATAATGTATAACTAAAAAGTTCTGGTCTTAACAATGAATCTAATATGTAGAGTTAGTGTATTTCTAGCATTAAAAATAAATGTGAAATTTGCCCAAAGCTTATTGATGTACTTTCATGTCAAAGACCAAAGCCACAGATTTTTAGTGAGAATAAATTTACAATTTCATTAGTTTTGGAAGACTTGCTAAGTTAAAAATATTGTGAAAACACAAGTATTTTGCTTCTTTTCTCTGACCCTAAAATGAAAACTAATATTGTGTGGACCAACTGAAAGTTACAATATTAATTGTCAATAAGACTACATTGAAAAATAGCTTTAAAACTATGTAAATGTGTTCGTAAGTTTCAGCGCCATTATGCAGACTTAACAAAACCTATGAAAAACTGTATCATTAATTTATTTTGTAAGTGGAGAAAATCTGGGACGGGGCTTCCCTACTCATCGTTTTGTAATCGGTACATGCTAGTTATCTGGCTGTGACTCATCGCAATCTGCCCGCCACCGCACAGCCTTTGCGGGGCTCAAGCTCATTATATATGTGCAGAACACATTTTACTATTCATGCAAATTTAAGTCTGATTTGATGCATTACAGCATGTTTTCATAGCTATAAGTTAATTTCTCCTATCATCATCGTGTAATCAGTCCACTGACTGGTCTGTCGTCACAAAATGATACCAAGCAATACGGTTGATTGCTGCTCTTTTCATTGTTACGTAGTTCTCAGTCCGGTATCTTCTTGGATTTGCTTGAGATATGTATGTCTTGGTCGCCCTCTAGATCTCTTCCTATTAATGAATCCCTCGACAATAAGTGACCCCACCAAGAAAGACATCTTTTGTGAATCACCTCTATCAGAGATAGCAATATACCGGCTTTTTTAAAAACTGTGAAAGCAAGAAAAAATGTGTGTATGTTCACCGTGTTAGATTGGTAACAGTTTTATCTGTATTGACTAATGGTAAAATGTATGTATTTTATTATAACAAGAAAACCCAACTTGACTGAGCAAAATGAGTTTTCGTTGTTTTTTTTTTTAGCCTGCACTAAACATAAAAGTACAGCTATCAATATGTAGACCTCAAAAATGATGCAGACCAGTGATATCTGCATATTTACACTGCTTCTCAAACTCAGAGATATTCTAGTTATGATGGCAACGTGTACTGTATTGTTTCATTGCCCCCGAGTATCAAACTAGGAACCACAGTATAAAGGTTACATGTAATAATGTTTACAAGTTTATGTTTGGACTTCAACTTTTACCCAGGTAAGCTTATTACATTATTTTTATTTTCCATACTACTGTCCTTCGTAAAATATACAATGTACATTATATCAACTTAATCCAAATCATTACATTTAATTTAGAGTGAAATTGCTGCAAAATGCTACTATGAAAAGTTTAGATGCCACAAAATGTTAAATTTACTATTCAATTATATTTTGGGTATTTTAATGTGATAAACACAAAGTCTACTGTTAAGTCATGTCACAGTTTTAAAAATACAGAAATCTCACTTCCTGGCTCACAAAATGTATATGCAAAAACAAAGTCACTTGCATACCCTTGTTTTAAAAAGATGGTTACAAGAAAATGCAGGTACCTCGTGTTGATAAGCACCTCTATCATGTCCGTTGAGCAATGCAGAAGGGCAAAAGCCAACAGTGAATGGCGAAGTTTCAGGTTAGCAAACTCCTGACACTGTCCTAAGTGTTGCACCACTTCCCAACCTGTCACATGCCTTTGTGCCACCAACCGTTGGCATATATTAGCACAATAATCGTA
The DNA here is from genome assembly GCA_946902985.2 of Meconema thalassinum. Taxonomy (NCBI): domain Eukaryota; kingdom Metazoa; phylum Arthropoda; class Insecta; order Orthoptera; family Tettigoniidae; genus Meconema; species Meconema thalassinum. The sequence continues at coordinate 346,605,197 of OX336392.1, forward strand.
GTCCTTTTCCTGAAAAATTAATAACTTGGGTGAAATCGTAACTATGAGTATAGTAGAGAAAACCTCTACACTTTAAAATCCCTTTCTACAAAGTTCCAAGACTAACTTGACACAGCTTACATAAATGGTGATGGTGGTGATTGAAGTTACAACAGATGGAACATCAAGGTTATCGCCCCAAGATGAAAGTTGTGCTATTATGAATCTTATGTTTGAGCAACGGATATTTCAAGACCTGCCTGTATTATACTTAAAGATATGAGTAAATAGCATATAGAATTTTTTTTTTTAGCAATATAGTGCCTTCAGCAGGGAAGCTAATGCCAAAATTATTTGTGATTTTATACAAACCAACTGGCATAAGTAACTAAGTTCAAGCCAGACAATTTAATTGCGCAATGGAGTTAGTCAGGAAAAATGGCAAAGCTGCTAATCAATATGTTTTTAAAAGACCCCTTCCTACCATTTTCAAGTGCAAGAAATCTGTTCATTTTAGACTTGTACGTCGTCCACAATGACTCTGCAAATGTCACAAAAATTCTGGAAAAAGGTAATCATGATTCCGACAAACAAACAGTAAAAATAATACCGGCCAACACAACGTAAGAAATTCAGCCCTTGATCAATTCTTCTTCCGAATGTATAAATACATGATACTCAAGCTCTCACACAGTGCTTACATCAACGAGTCACAGCCTCCTGCTACCTTGCAGCATCGGCATAACATCCTGAAACTACCATCAATAGCATTCCAGCAGTTCCTTTCTAGGCACACTCACAAGTATGGATGGGTGTAAGCTGGATTGACTGCAAGAAACCCACACCATTTTCATAAATCCTGTATAGTGAACTCAACACTGGCAAGAGGCCATGTGGTGCTCCTTTAAAACGGTATAAAGACCAACTCAAGCAGACCAGTTTGAGCAGGAACGTCGAAGACAGGAAGAGGAAGTTTGCCAGAGGAAGAAATACGTCAAACACTACCACATCCTCCACCCACCATCGGATGCAACATATGTGGTCGCAAGTTCTATGCAAGAATTGGCCTGATAAGCCATCAGCGCCATCTTCATCGCCTGGACTGAAGATTATGGAACTGCAGGCGAGAAACGTAAACTCGGATATGAGTAACGGCCGACGATGACGACGACGGCAGATTTTTGTTTCAAGAATTTGAGAAGACAGTATAATAAATGTGGAGCAGCACCAATACATAGACATGGTTGGGGTACAGAGAAGTTATGTTTTATACACTTTTTATTTAGAGACTACCATTACTGCAGTCTGTTTGTTCCAGACTAATTCTATTTCAAGAATATTGTTGTTTCCCATGCAAACAACTCACAAGCTACAAACACTCACAACTTCCCTTCTCATTTATTGCTATGTGTGAGAGCACATATTTTGACATCCTAAGCATGATTAAAGAAAAAAATACAATTTTTTCTGCCTCCAACAGAAGGTTTGCTCGTAAGCTGAAAGAGGAGTTTTTGTTGGCCTCGACATATGATTTTTGTCTGATTCCTCGCTTCCAATGTGTATGAATGAAGCTGAAAGAGAAGCGTGGATTTCATTTAAAGATGTGGTGTTTTTGGAAAACTACAAAGATCCATTTAAAACACAACGCTGCAACATGAGCTTAAAGGTCCATTTTTTATATTCCCAAATGGACTAATTTCCTGAACATTTAGGAGCAAGGAGAAAGATTCCACTAGGATGATAAGGAGAGACGTTACCAGGCTGTAAAGATGGGACATGATCATGATGGGCGACTACTGCTGGATGCTGAAGTGGGGAAACTGGAATAGAAATACTGGAAACTGAAAAACTCATTAGAAGTGTGGAAGACAAGAAAAAACGGTTTAACAGGTCAATAGAGTGAATACTGAAGACTGATCAATCAATATTGTGTTTCATCAATGACAAATTTAACTGTGTTTTACTTGATAATACTTGATAGTAAAATGACAATTTGCTGACCAAACAGTGTCGATTCAATATATATTCTTTCGCAAGAGAACTGTACGTGATGGAAGAAAAAGACAGCCATTTTCAGATTCAGCACACCAAAATACAGTATAATAAAAAGGCCCATGCAGCTTTTCTTTGTAGACCTGTGCTATCAACAAACTGCTTATGGTAACATTTAAACCAAATGACCATACATAGTTAGGATGGTCAAACAACAATGAAACACGAACTTACTTCCAAAGCAGTTTCAGCAATTATGGCCAGCACCTTGCCCTCTCTTTGCCTTACATCCTTTCCTGATACTCGAAGCTTTTGGGCCATCTGCAGCAATCTCTGGGAGTTGCGATATGCCATGGGCTTCTTGCGAATACAAGACTCCACCAACCTCATACGCTCAGAGCACTGTCGAACTGTAAAAATATTCACCATACTTAAAGCAACAGGATATAATTGAGCATACATGTTCAGGGACTCTCAAATGACTCATACTACACATGATTTTTAAAGGTATACATTTGCAGTAATATCCAGTAATATCCTATATGTCAAATCCCCTTAAACTGGAACATAATCATATAAACACAAAATTATTCTCACCGTGTAGTGGTAGCATAGTTAATCCAAAATCACTTAACATTTGGAGAGAAGCAATTAAATCTAAGTTCTCTTGAATATCTTCATCTTCATCTACAATCAGATGTAGACAAGCTCTGAAACAAAAATATACACGAAATCAGCAGAACATCTGCTAGGTTTACACTTACTTAAGCTGTTGTTGATTCCTTAGGGGCTTTGTGACATCGTGGTCATGTAGCTACATGTACTCGGATGTGTGTAGAAGTTGTCTGATAACCTGTGTTACTGTGATGTCTGTACTAGTGTGTGTACTTGTAATGTAGGTAGGATTTGGGTAGGAAGCAGCCGTTGCCTTCAGTTAGGTACCATCCCGGCATTTGCTTGGAGTAGAAGTGGGGAAACCTCAGACAACCACTTCCAGGATGGCTAAGAATGGAATCAAACCAGCCTTTTCTTAGTTTGACCTCACGAGGCTATACCCCATTCCAGCCTTCAGACCAGAATTAAATTTCTTGGCAGAGCCGGGAATCAAACCTGGGCCTCCGCGGTGACCGCCAAGAGCAACGTGGTGGACTAATTACTTAAGTAAAATAGGACTAGTACAACCAATTTTTTATGTAATCAAGTAGTACACAGATGAAATCATTCACCAGTTACTGTCTTAAGGCAATGGTATTCATGAGCATAATTTGAAAGGGGCAGGAGGCAGGAACAATTCAAGTTTTAAAAGTCTCTGCCGGGGGCAGGATTCAAGCTATACTGCCATTCGGATATTTTGCACCCTAAGTTAGCTATTCAGAATGACTCGATCAGTATCCTCATTTAAACTTGCTAAAAAGAGCATTTGACATATTAACAGATTGAAAATGACTTACTTGGCCAGTTCCATTGATGGATCTAAAAGACTGCCTGATGAATCAAAATACTCCCTTGCTACTTGTAGGACAAGAGCAACACTGCGTTCAAAAGGCACCTTCTTGTAACTTCTGCTACCCCGCCGCACTTCCAAGATATCAGATGCTGCACGGATGTTGTGGACATTACCAGATGACAATAGTGTCTCAGCATAGATCTGAAAGCCACGTTATACACAGCAATCAATGAGTTGTTGTTGATGATTCTTTAGGGGTGTAACGTATTTTTCGTGGGGTTTTATGCAACTGGCATAAGTCAGTAGGAAGCCATTCTATATTTATTTACGCGGCAAATTGTTCAGCCAAGATAATTTTTCATGTTAATTTATTATTATTATTATTATTAATTTATTATAATTATTATTAAGGTATTTTCGGAGCATTTTATAAAAATTATTAGCATTCAGATAGGTTTTCTATGTCTTAGAAAACGCTATCAAGCAAATTATTACGAACGACGATATCATAGAAAATTATCTGATTACGGAATTTTACGGAGTTTTTGTCAGTTAGGGTATTTGAGAGAGATGACTCACTGGGATTTCAAGTACACGCTGAATCTTGTCGAGGAGCATGACGCAATCTTGGGTCGCAAGGTCTAGAAAAGGCGAATTGTGGAAACGGAAATCGACTTCTCCCTCCCGCGGAGTGTAATGAGGAAGGAGTGGGGATCTAGGGCGTAGGGTGCAGCCAATCAGTGGCGACGACGTAAGCTAGATGTCGGTACCATGGTGGGGGAGCCAACAGGTGCATATATCGTTCGACGCGCCGTGAAACAAGAAGAATCTGTGTAGTTCTTGCCGAGTGTGGATATACGCGGGAATCGCTCCGATGTTCCGTGGAAGAGGACTATCTGTGAAATACTTGACGAGTATGGATGCGCGTGCGAGTGGCTCCGATGTTCGGTGGAGTTAAGGACAATCTGTGTAGAACTTGCAGTGTACGGTCGCAAGTGCGTGACGCTCCGATGTTCAGTGGAGTTAGCGACGAACTTTTGTAAAACGTAACCAGTGCGGTTTTACGAGAGTTTGGGTCCGATGTACGGACCATAGAATTATCTAATCTACCAGAATATCATCAAATTTCGACGGAGATGACGACGTCCAGGAGACTGTGGGAAGCACACAGCATCATCAAGAACGAGGGAAATGCTTTGTCAATTTCCAGGGGTAAGCGCTAATGACGCAGAAATACGCAATCTCTCATTTTTCTTTGTTTTATATTTCATAATTCAGTAACTTCATAGCTTGGAAATAAGAGTAAAATCAATTTATCAGACTCCGTTTTCACGTAATTTTCTATCGGTAATATTCAAATCACAACGCTCCAATTTAAATTTTAAACTTATTATTATTATTAATTTTGCTATACTTGTTTTATACAATAAATTCATTTCTTTTACAATGCAATCTTTGCTTTCAGTAGGTAGCATTAGATATAGACCAATTCCTTCTCCTGATACAATTGTTTGTTGGGTTAATGATCAAATCATACCACGATCTGAGTGAATAGAGTCTTGAATGTGTTCTGCCAGAGCTAGACGTTGTTAAATACAAATTTAGATTTCAGCATTGCATTGAGGTCTTGGCGCCCATTAAAACAACATAGCTTAGGCAAAGGTAAACAGTTACATTTCTCACCCAACAGTGTGGGCTAGCAAAACCATTACATTTGTCGCTACCAACATGGGGCACTAATAACCATTACAGGGGCTGTGTGACATTGTGGTCATGTTGGGTGTGGGCTGAAGTTGTCAGATAACCTGTGTCACTGTGATGTCTTTACTAGTGTGTGTATTTGTGAACGAGGATGGACTTGGGTAGGAAGCAGCCGTGGCCTTACATTAGGTACCTGGTGTAGAAAACAATTAAGTCAAGGGTCTACATTCATACAAACAAATGAAATGAAAATCCACAGCCTGCTTCCAGTCTCCGACCGGGTCAGGAATGGAATGAATGAAGCCCCCATCTAGCGGCGAGGATATGAACTGTGCCGGCTGCCGAGGCCTGACGCACTCCTCTGGGGCAATGATTAAATGAATGATAGATGAAATGAAATGATAGTGGAGAGTGTTGCTGGAATGAAATTTTGACAGGGAAAACCGGAGTACCCGGAGAAAAACCTGTCTGCCTCCGTTTTGTCCAGCACAGATCTCACATGGAGTGACCGGGATTTGAACCACGGACCCAGTGGTGAGAGGCCGGCGTGCTGCCGCCTAAGCCACGGAGGCTTCATACAAACAAATAATATACTTTAAAAAGAGTGGGAAACTACAGAAAACCACCTCCAGGATGGGTGAGGTAGGAATCTAACACACCTCATCAGTTTTGCCTCACGAGGCTGTGTGCCCTGTTCCAACCCTCAGACCAGAATTACATTTCTTGGCCAATCAATAAGAACATAAACTATAAAATAAACCCTGGTACTACATCCAATGAGGAGCCTAGGCCTACCAAGCAACCGCTGCCCAGCCATTTGGCCTGCATATTTTGGGGTGACGTGTGGTCAGCACATCAAGTCCCCTCGGCCATTAATCATGACTGAGCGCTGCCTCACTGTCAGACAGCTACTCAATTGTCCTCATGAGGCTGAGTGCACCCCGTTCCAGCCCTCACGTCAATTTCTAAAATCCCTGACGGAGCCGGGAATAGAACCCAGGGCCTCCGGGTCAGAGGCAGGCGCGCTACCCCAACACCACAGAGCTGGCACCAACAAGAACATGCTATGCACCATATCCCTTCTGCCCAACAGATAATGCAAGTACACACACTTCTTTGACCTCCAATAGGCGGCGGCGGCTTTAACTCGTTTCTGAGTATAGATCTTCTTCCAAAACAGTCTAATATAATCTTAAGGTTGATTTATTTATTTATCGTATGGCTTTTAGTGCCGGGAGTGTCCGAGGACATGTTCGGCTCGCCTGAGTCTGTAGCTGCTTCCAGCGGACACCCTAAAGGGTGAGCTACAAGTTCCGTTCAATTTCAAGTAGTTCCAACTTTCGCCACCAGATATCAATGATACCTAGTGGTAAACGTTGGAACTTTCTGATAGAGCGTAGAGGTTGAAGTCTGTGGGCATGTTTGCGGTGACTGAACAGCCCAATGTGTGCATGAAACAAGCGTCCACACGGATCACACAGAACTGTTGGTGGAGGGCTTGGCTGTGCTGCACGGAGCTTTCGTGCTTGTCGCTTGGCCTTAACAAGTCTACGACGTTCTTCTTCAAACATTTTGACAGCAGCCGGGATGGTCTGGCGCCAAGTTGAACAGTCTTTAGCAAGCTGGTCCCAGATTTGTGGATTGAGACCTGTCAACTTCATATTCAGTTTAAATTGGTCCTTGTAACGTCTTTTAGGGCCTCCATGAGGTCTGGTGCCGGAGCTGAGTTCACCATACAGAACCTGGCATGGTAGTCTCGTATCATCTCCAATACTACAGTTGAGGGTAATGTGGTCAGGTTTGTATTTTGACTAATTATTATGCCAGGAAATCCTCTGATGGAAGAAAAATTGTTACTATTCTTGGCAAGTAACGGTAACTGTAACAAAGTTACTTTTGAAAAGTTCCCAGTGTTTGTCTGGAAGGAGTGTGGAAAAATCCAGGGGGAAACCACACTCAGGATGTAGACATTTTAGAAGCCATTTTTCAGTGTTGCTTTCATAATTTTAAAAAAAAAAACTTCTGTTCAGTTGGTCAACAGGTTAATGCGTCCAACTAAATTGGTAGGGAATAAAACTTATCTACTTCTGCTAACCGGAAAAAATTACATGAATCAAAGATGATGGTGACTGTTGCTGTATTAAATGTAAGGAACAGTGAGGTCATCTTCTCCTTTCATGGATTAATTATACACTTTTTATATACTTCTCAAAACATGTCCCAAGCCCCTAAAATATGATGATGATGATGATAATTGTTGTTTTAAGGGGCCTAACATCTAGGTTATCGACCTCTAATGGTGTGGATGATCGTGAATATGAAAATGAAATGTAAACTATAACTAAAACTAACTTATATACTAGAAGAAGAAATGGAAAAAAAGGAGAATAAGGCAAATAAAGGACAGGAGGAAAAGAAATGCCCTCAACTCTCGAAGAATGCGGATTGAGGGACTTGGAAGGAAGGAGAGCCATGAAAGGCAGATAGGAAAGTGAAAGAGGAGAGGGCCCACCCTAAGGTCAGAGAAAAAAAGGGACAAAACGGACCCAGCTCAGAAATCCCTCGGGGTCGCCAACTCCCCAACTTACCAGCCGTGAGCCCCTGAGGGTGTAGCAATATCCAGAGTGCACCAGAGGTGGTGGGGCTACATACACCCCACCTCCTTGAGGGCCTTGAGCAGAAGGCAGGAGATAACATGAAATTAAAAAGAAGGCTGACCCCTCGAAGAATGAGGGTATCAGAAAAGATGAGACAAGGGCCAATTAAGGCGGGAAAGGAAGAGACTCCCTAGGCCTCGGATACCCTAATACCGTCGGGGTCGGAAGAGAACAAGAGTTGACCAAGTGAAATCGACAGGAAAGAAGACGGAGAGGAGCCCGGTACAAGTAAGTGGAAGCAATGCCGGACTCAGCTGGGGCCCCGTAGTCGCCAACCCACGTCCCACTACCACTGGGGGGGGGGCTAAAATAAATATATGATCATCATCGTCACCATATGATGAACGCACATAAAAATGTATACCCTAGTTGTATTATTTTATCCACCCACTGTCAGCTTTTCCAAAGTCATTGAAGTTATTTGCTTTGGAAGAGGTGTACTAATACACTGTCCAGTCTCATTAATGTGACCACCGCCTGTGTTCGACGTAAATGTGCTATAACTCCGCACAGACAGCAAGTGACAGCACTAGCAGTGGAAGGTATATAAAGCGTGTCGAATAGAAGCGAAAAACAGTGCAGTCGCTGTCTCAATGCGGACACGGAGCGATTTCACTGACGTCCAAAAGGGCAAGGGCCCAGGGTAGAAGCATTTCCGAAATGGCTATGTTTGTAAACTGTTCGCATGCCGCTGTGGTTAAAGTGTACCGTGCATGGCTAAATGGCACTATTCAAAACCGGCACCGAGGCAACTGTGGTGCATCACAGGCCATAGATGAAAGAGGTGAACGACGGCCGCGGAGATGTGTATGGGAGAATAAACATGCAACTTTAGAGCAACTGACTGCCCAGATGAACCACGGGGTTACCAACCGTGTCTCCTCAATGGCCATTCAGCAAACTTTGCTGCGTATGAGCCTCTGTAGCAGGCGCTTAGTCATGCACCCATGTTGACTGCTGTTCATCGCCAACGAAGGCAGGAATTTGCACGTCATTACCGCAACTGGGCGTCCAAGGAGTGGCAACAGGTAGTCTTTTCCGATGAATCATGTTATACTGTATGCTCAATCGGACAGATGGCCGTTGGCATATATGGCGTGAAACATCTGAACGCAATCACCTGATGGGTCCAGGCCGGAGGAGGGAGCTTTATGGTGTGAGGAATGTTTTCATGGAATTCCCTGGGTGATCTCTCTATTCTTGCATGTCTTGCAGTGATCTGTGCTGCAAAAGGTGGTTATGCAGGCTATTGATGGGTAGTCACATAAATGTGACGGGACAGTGTAATAGCACAGGAACAGGCAATGGATGAGCACACTCACACTGTGGAAATCACATTTATTAAATGATAAGTATATTGAACTTTCAGCTATAAACCTTGTGTCGAATTCTGAATCAACATTCAACATACATTTTTGTTGTTGTTTCATTTGAAGGGCTTGAACATTATGGACATATCTCTGTGTGTGAGAGCATGTATTTGTGTGATTGTTGTGCTTGTAGAATGTGTGTGTCTATAACTCAGGTGAAGATTGGAAAGGAGGCAACCGTGGCCATAAGTTAGGAAGCTGGAGTATAAGTGGGAAACCAAACCTCTTTCAGGATAGCTGAGGTGGGAATTAAAACCACCTTTTCTCAGTTTTGTCTCACGAGGCTGAGTGTACCCCATTCCAACCCACAGACCAGAATTTTTTTGTCAGCGCCGGGAAATGAACCCATACTTTAGTAGTGATGGCCAAGAATTCTAGCCACTGTGTTAGAAGACGGACAACAGAAAATTTTACTAGCGAGGACACACTTTAACAACTGGCCCATCTTTCCTTATAAAACATGCCATTCATCTACTGTTGCATCAAGGTCTTCTGACCAAATGGCCAGCACTACAGCATAGGTTTCTTTTCTGTGACTGGTGTGCAGTGCATATAACTTTCTTTTTTTCTCTTAAATATTTTGACCCGTTATAAAGTCTCCGTAAGATATGAACTCTCTAAAAGACTGATAACGGATTCTCAAATATGTAGGACTTAGCTCTACCTAGGAGCCAGTTGGAAAAACTAGGGAGTGTATTGGTAGAATGCAAGCTGACTGGAAGAGCTCGTCACCCTAGGTAACTAGGAACTGACACACCATGATAGCTGAAAGTACCGCTAGATGGCTAGTGCGGTATGTATGTATGTATGTATGTATGTATTCAACATACATTTTTGTTGTTTCATTTGAAGGGCTTGAACATTATGGTCATATCTCTGTGTGTGAGTGCATGTACTTGTGTTATTGTTGTGCTTGTAGAATGTGTGTGTCTATAACTCAGGCGAGGATTGGAAAGCAGGCAACCGTGGCCAACGAAAATGAAAATCCACAGCCTGCTTCCAGTCTCCGACTGGGTCAGGAATGGAATGAATGAAGCCCCCATCTAGCGGCAAGGATATGAACTGTGCCGGCTGCCGAGGCCTGACGCACTCCTCTGGGGCAATGATTAAATGAATGACAGATGAAATGAAATGATAGTGGAGAGTGTTGCTGGAATGAAATGTTGACAGGGAAAACCGGAGTACCCGGATAAAAACCTGTCTGCCTCCGTTTTGTCCAGCACAGATGTCACATGGAGTGACCGGGATATGAACCGCGCACCCAGCGGTGAGAGGCCGGCGTGCTGCCGCCTAAGCCAACCGTGGCCAACGATATACTCATATTGATCGCATGATCCAGGGAATATTGACTATGTTCAGGATGTATCGATTATGGGTTATGGGTAACCCATAGTGACGAATCTCGAGTCTTTGTTGAAGGTCATTATTATGGTGTAGAATTTTGAAGAAGCAACATGGATTAAGATTTGGGAAGAGTTTATAAAGGATTTAGGCTAGCCTAACAGGCTATGCCATGAACTATTTCGCATTCCACTAACACCTGTTGGATATGAAGAAAAGATATTTGTGGGATTGACATATTTTATATATATTTATTAAAAGATAATAATAATAGACCACAGATAAGGTACGTTTCTTATTTTGTAATGGGTTGATTATGGAAGTGAACTGTATTTGTTGGTGGTCGTTTGATGATGTTTGAAAGAATGTTGTTGTTATGTTTATGAAAAAGATGATGTGTTTGTGAATATGTTGATGAATTGATAATGTAGTGGATCTCGCTCCTATTACTGTATAATTAGTTGTGTTGTGTATTGCAACTGAGACTTTGATCCTTGCATTATGTGTCATGAGACGGAATGAGGTTTGTATGGATCATATGTAGTCAGCCTCGCATTTTAAACTTCTTTGGTTTGTAGTTTTTGCTACTAGTGACTTTGGCCTTTGCATATATGATGGGTATTTGTCGTGTGTATGTTGGAGTGGCTTAGCGTGACCTTAATTATAGAGTACAGCTCATGAGAGTAATCGTTTTCGTCTCCCAAGTGTTATTATGTAATATTTGTTAAAAGGGTTATGTGTGTATTTTAAACACCTATCCGGACGCCCTGTTCTGTAATAATGGTTATCAAGTTGTAAAGTGTCAAAGAGTATTTCCTACCTGCTTAACTTCTTTAATTTATTATTTTTATGTTTGTCACTCTTGGACTATGTAGTATGTCCCATATGGGCTCTGTGATGTGTGTCAGCTGTTGATAATTGTTATTATTAATTCTTTGATATCTCGTTACCATGCACAAACTCGGTCTATTGTTGCTATTTTTGTATTATTATTATTATTATTATTAGATTAAACAGACCCAGCCTGGGGATGGAAACTGTACAAGATGATGATGATGATTATTAGATTAATTTATAGTCGCTTTAACTTAGAAAGTCTTATCGCGACTTTCACTGTAGATTTACGTTATACAATACTGTACTCTACATACAATACATTAAATTGAATACACTATACAATCTTAAAATGAACACTAGAAATAAAGAAAAGTTCCACTACTATGAGTTGATCAATCAGATTTTGAAATAAAGTTCAGAGTCTTTGAAGAACTTGATGAGTTTTTTGAGCTGTGAAAGAGATGAGAAGGCCTCACATATCTTCTTGGGAATGCTGTTGTGCTGGCACCAGTGGTTGTACAGAGCACATTCTGAGATTATGTGCTGCACAGTCAGTACACTGTTACATGTTGAGCAGATAGGGGGTTGTTTCTTCTCGAGGAGATAGCTGTGGGTGATGTTGGTTGACCTATTCTTATTCGTGATATTAGAACTTGATCTTGCCTGGAAAGTTTATGATGGAGATATTGCTCTGTGGTTCCTGATGTTGTTTCATGGAGTTTACTGGTAGAAGTTCTAAGCCAATGATTCTTCCACTGTTGGGATACTTTTCTTTTGACGTAGGAAATGATGTCAGTATGAGGTGTAGCTATTGTAGGATCACATAAAGGAAGAAGTGTGGCTTCTTTAGCTGCTTGATCGGCAGATTCATTGCCATGAATGCCTCCGTGAGAGGGTACCCACACAAATATGACTTGTTTACCTTGCTTCACCACTTTATGGAATATCAATTGAATTTCTTGTACAAGGACATTTGTCGGAGATAGATTCTCTATTGGGTTTAATGCACTTCGTGAATCGGAGTAAATAATAAATGAGTTGTTGCAGCTGGTTGTATTCAAAATGTATTTCATGGCCTGTTTAAGAGCAAAGAGTTCATTAGAATAGACAGTGAAAGATTCAGGAAGTCGAAAAAGCATGGTATGGTCAGGATAAATTATCCCACAACCGTTTCTTTTATCATATTTCGAACCATCAGTGTAAATGGCACTGTGCATTGGGTATCTATTGGAGAATTCAAGAAATAATCGATGGTACTGTGATCTGTCAGTTTGGTTTTTAACTAAGTTGTTCAGTTCGAAGTTGACTGTTGGTAAGGTAATTGTCCTCGGTGGGATATCAAGAGAATGGTCTGAGAGTAGTATGGGAGGAATATCTAGGTTTAATTCTTCAAGGAACTTGGATATTCTGACATTGAAGGGCGAAGGTTGTCGTCTTGATTCAGTGTTTGTTCTTGTGTGGCTGTTAGTAGGGAAAACATACGACTTAATGAGTGATTTAGTCATAGTTGATACTTTGAGTGCATATGATAAACTTAAGTTGTTTACGTCTAATTGCAAGAGGTGGTTCATTGGCTTCTATTTGCATACTGGTTACTGGACTGGTGCGGAGAGTTCCCAGAGCAATTCGAAGAGCAGCTGACTGGATAGAATCAAGGATCTTGAGGGAAGACGCTGTTGCAGAGTTGTATACTATACTGCCATAATCTAATTTGGCCCTAATAATTGATCTATAAGTATTCGTGAGCACTTGATAGTCTGCTCCCCAGTTTTTTGCTGCGAGAATCTTCATTAAGTTAATCCGTCGTAGACACTCATCCTTGAGATTTTTCAGGTATGGAATCCAACTTAATTTACTATCAAATAGAATTCCCAGGATTTTAAGAGTTGATACTGTCTCAATTTTTTGATTGTTTATGTTCAGCTCAGGATCTGGAACAGAGTGTTTGTTTTTAGAGAATACTATGCATTTGGACTTTGTTTTGGAGAACTTGAATCCAGTAATCTTGGCCCATTGTTGAATATTTTCAAGTGATTCTTGAAGTAGTTGTTGAGTAGTTGAACTATTTTTTCCAGCCCAGAATATGGTCAAATCGTCGGCAAAAAGACAAGCCTTTACTGGCAAGTGGATGTTGGATACAATTTCGTTTATTGCGACCAGGAATAAAGTAACACTGATAACTGATCCTTGAGGGACTCCATTGTCGATTGTAACTTCCTGTGACAAAATGCCATTTGTCTTAACTTGAATTCTACGATCTTTGAGGAAGTTGTAGATGAAATAGAGCATATTTCCTGAAATATTATATTCCATCAATGATTTAAGTACATGATCTTTGAACACCATGTCATATGCCTTTTCAATATCTAGACTAACTGCTATGAGGTGATGGTTGTTTAGGAAAGCCTCCCGAATTTCAGATTCCAAACTTATGAGAGTATCGACAGTTGAACGTCCTTTACGAAACCCACTTTGTACATCACTAAAAAAGTTTATATGTTCAAGATACCATCGTAATCTCCTGTTAACAATTTTCTCCATTAATTTGCATATTGCATTTGTTAAAGCGATTGGAAGGTAATTTTCTGCAATTGAGTTATCCTTCCCTGGCTTGAGTATTGGAACAACAATGGCTCTGCGCCATTGATCAGGGAACATCTGAGAGGTCCATATGTAGTTGAAAATAGCCAGAAGATAATTTAATGCGTTTAGTGGAAGCTGTCTAAGGAACTCATAAGGGACCATATCTGGGCCAGGGCTGGATTTGCCACATTTGTCAAGTTCAATAATCATGTCCTGTAATTGAAAAGGTTCATTTAAATTAGAATTGGAGTCAGAGAAGGTTCTTTTTAGATCAAGAGGTTCGCTGGTTTTCTTTATACGGAGAAAATTTTGATCATAATTGTGGTCACTAGAAATCTCGGAGAATGTGTCAGCTGATGTATCAGCAATCTTTTGAGGGTTGGTTATGAAGGATCCATCATTCGGGTTTCTGAGAGAAGTAATGTGGAACTGGTTATATTTACCATTTACACGTTTGGGTTTATTCCATACTTCTTTTTGTGGAGTTTGAGAATTTAGTGAGGAAACAAATGTCAGCCACGAGTTCTTTTTGCTATCTTTAATTTCTTTTCGAGCGATTGCTCTACATTTCTGAAATTGGGCTTTATTTTCAGGAGTTGGTTTTCTCTTAAAGACATAGAAAGCATGGTTTTTATTCTTTAGAGCTTCCTTACATGCATCGTTCCACCAAGGTACTGTCTTCTTACTTGGGTTTATCTTTATTTTTGGAACACTAAGGTTTGCAGATTTAACTATTGCTTCTGTTAAATCTTGAACAATATCATTGATGTGTTTGGAAGGGAAGTCATGTGGATGGGTTAGGCCAATTAAATGGTTCTTGACTACATGATTGAACTGCGTCCAATTTGCTTGGTCACTATTTCCTTGGAGCGTCGAATAGACAGACCAGTCAAAACCATTGCTATCTCCGGAGTGCAGATAGTTAGGTCTATGCTACTATAGGTTCCATGAGCAATATCGAAACGAGTTGGAGCAGTTGAATTCATTAGAATTAGGTCAAATTCATCTAGTATCTTTTCTATCTCCTTCCCTCTTGCATCGGTGTGATGACTGCCCCATAACGTGTTATGGCTGTTGAAATCGCCTACTAGAATGAATGGTTTAGGTAGCTGATGGATAAGATTTCGTAGATCATCTCCATGAAATAGATAACTGTTTGGTATATAAATATTGCAGATACACAGAGAGGGACGTAGATGCAATGAGACGGCTACAGCTTCCAAATTGGAGTTTAAAGAAATTTCTTTAAGGTATATATTGTTTTTGACATAGGTAGCTATTCCTCCACTTGCATGATTTGCATTAGTTCTGTTTTTATGATACACATTGTAAAGTCTTAGATTAGCAGCAAAATCGTTCCGAAAGTTGGTCTCTTGGAGACAGATAATTGGTGGTTGGTGTCTATTTATTAGGAGTTGTAGGAATTCTAACTGGGATCGATAGCTGTTGATATTCCATTGGAGTAGTGTTGTTGCCATAAGTATGATAAGGAATAGCAAAAGATCCATTTCCATTATTATAGAGGGAGAGATTAGTCATCGCTAGAACAGTCTAGAGTTACATTGTTATCCATTTGGTCTTCGCTTTTGTTGACGAACTTCAGTAATTTCTTCACTATCCGAGAGTTTCTGTTTTTAATGCTTTTATCGGTGTAGTAGGGGTATAGTTTCTGTAGGGCTTAAGCGAGTCCTTCTATGTCTTGGGTGTAATTGAAAACAATTGCCACCACGTCCTTGACACCTTGGGAATTTTCGAGAAAAGATTGGAGTTGTGTGTTACTGAGAGGAGTTAGTGATGGATCAGCTTCCAAAACCTGTTTCACAGGAAGGAGCATATTGCTGATTGTTGGTTTTTTGGGTTCTTTCTTGGGTTTCTTAGAAGTGTGGTTTGCCTTGTGATTCTCAATTTGTTCAGAAGAGTCGATTTTGGGTCTGTTGCTATTAGAAATATTTTGGTCAGTTCTTTCACTACTGGCGAGTGACATTGGTCTTTTAAATCCAGGGAAATGTCCAGTTGTTGAGGCAGGACATGTTTCACTATGTCCAGGCACTGTTCTTTCTATTGGAATTTCGGAGAGAGAAATACCATTACAATCTTGGTTTTGAGTTAAGTTTAGGATAGCTGATGAAGTTTCATCATGTGAATTAGTTGGAGGAAGGTCGGAAGTACTGGTTGCATTTTTGGGGTTTATCTCTGTTGTTTGTGGTTTCTCTTGTAGTTTAGGAAAATTGGAGAGGTTAGGTTTGTCAATTTCATGAATGTCATGCTGAGAGGTTGGTTGATCATTTGGAACTGAGTTGTTAGTAGGACAGTCTTTGGCCAAATGTCCCTCAGTTTTACAAATAAAGCAGGTGGGTGAGTCAGATGATAGGTAAATCCAGTAGTTAGTGCCATTGTATTCAATTTGGAGAGATGCAGGGAGTTTATCGAAGTCTTCATTTTGGATGTAGCTCAAAAGCTCAAAATATGAGAGAAACCTGGGATGGATAAGCCTGCTCTGATGGGGTAATTTTAGACATGATTTTCACACCAATGTTTAACAATTCCTCTTCAATTACATAGATGGGTATTACAGGACAAACGTTTGATAATATAATACGCTTGTTTTTTGTTAAGAGTGGTCGTATTTCCAAAGATACATTGTTTATTAAGATCTTGGGATTCGCTAATATTATCTCTTCAACAACTTTCTTGCTAGAAATAAAAATGCATATTCGTCCATTCGATATTCGTGAAACAAAACGAATGTTGCTAGGGCTAGTGAGTTTTCCTACAGCTAGCACATAATCTTTGATACTGATTCCATCTTGAGATTCAATTACGATAGCTTGTTCTTTGGAGGGGAGAGATTGAGCTATAGCAGAATAGCTTGACCTTGGATTTGTTTCTTGGGTAGTTATTGTAGTTGTCATTTGGGTGCCAGATGTACTGTTGTTAGAATCAGGGTTATTTACAGTATTATAATAATTCGTTGGTTGGTTTGGTACTTGGTGGGTTGATAAGTCAGAAGTTTTATCATTCGTTGTGTTCGTTAAGAGACGCCAACCTCTATCAACAGAGGTGGCGGCCATGTTGGGATGGTCAGAACAGAGTTTTAGGTTGTGTATTTTCCACTTCACGTACAGTAAGGTTCACAAATATGTGTTGTAGGTATTTAGAATACTTTGATATACGATTCGCACTCCAATGTGATATCCAAAAACCTCTCCAAATGAGATGTAACTATGGCAGCACGAACCTCGTGAACATTGTCTAGTCACAGCCTTCTCGACTCTCTCATATTTTTTTTTTTTTATTATATTATTGTAAAGATTGATATTTTGTTTTTAACATGAGAAAAGGGACTCCATGTTGAATTTTCATGACGGAAGGTCACGATTTATTTATGCTCCTGATTAATTAATGAATTGAATTATTTATTTATTGAAAGCTGTCCTCCAGTGGACTTTGAATGATTGTAGGTTTGGGTTGTCGTACCCCATGAAGTTATTTAATCTGATTTAATTTGATTTGATCGTATTTAAACTTCGTTAAAGTGATTGAGATTTTATTGGACCTTATGTCTTGTATGACTGACCCAGTTGTCAGGATCCACATTTAAATACCTTACCTCTTATTTTGCATCTTCGTTGATTCTGAGATTCTTCGCTTAATTCTTTTAATGATTTTGTTTTTCTATTTTATTTATTTATTTATTTACATATGTTACGCCCGCATTGGAGCACTTAACCAAAACAAGTATATACATATCTCAAAAATAATATTAGAGATTCAGCTTCTTATTTTTCTTCTTTTCCCAAAACATTTTCATTCTAGTTGACCTTGCCGCTCTCTCTGCATCGCTTATAGTGTAAGTTTTGCGGGTAAAGGTTTTTAAGGGAAGTCGGACGTTCTTGTTTTTCAAGATATTCTTCTCATCTTTGTTAGCAATTTGGGACATTGTCAAGCCGAGTTCATCCAGATCATTTTGAATTTCCATAAACCAAGAGTTCTTTGTTTTACTTTTGAAAAAAATAATTAAATAATACTTTTAATTGTCTGGTATCCGGCAGGCGTGAGATATGACAAAAAAAGGCAATTCGCCTTTTTCGCATAGTATCGACTATAGACTCTGTTTCTTTATAAACCACTTCATTTGGTAATAGACGCCATTGACCATCCACCTGATGTTTTTTATTAATTATAGGCCTGAGAATTCTTCTATCAATCTTCTGTAATGTGTCAGTAACTGATCGAGTGTTTAACTTGAAAAGTGTTTCACAAGCATATATTGCTTCCGGTTTAATAACTGATTCGTAATGTTGTAATTTGGCATTTATGGAGAGTGATTTTTTTTTGTAACTAGACCAAGTAATATATTGCGCTTGTCTTAACTTTGTTGTTCTATTTTCGATTGACGCTTTCTCATTCAAATTCCATGTTATAATCTCCCCTAAATATTTAAATTTATGTACAACTTTAATTTCTTTATTGTTGATCAATGTAATAGCTTGTGTTTCCACATCAAAGGATGCCATTATTTCAGTCTTTTCAAATGAAATTTGAAGTCCTACTTTTGCTGCAATAGACCCAAGTTCTTCAATTTGGTGTTTAGCCTCATCTATACTGGTTGCAAGCAGTGCAAGGTCATCCGCAAAGGCCAAGCAATTCAGTTTTATATTAGTACCAATCTTTACATTTGGAGGACAAGTTTTGTTCCACTCACGCATGATCTTTTCAAGAACACAATTAAATAATAACGGTGATTGACCATCTCCCTGTCGAAGTCCAGTCCGGATATCAAATGGTTCAGACAAGGTGCCTCGAAATTTAACCTTTGATTTAGTATCTTTCAAAGTAACGCCGATGAGGTTGATAAGCTTTTGATGTAACCCAAATCCCTAAGGATATTAAGTAATGACCCTCGATGGATACTGTCATAAGCTTTCTTAAAATCCACAAAAGTAATGACCAAATCCTTTTGTCTCATTCTATGATATTTCATTATCCATTTCAGACTGATGATCTGATCCGGACAGCTGCGACCTGGTCGGAACCCTCCTTGATATTCTCCTAGTTCTTGATCGAGTTGTTGTTGAATTCTTGTCAAGATAATTCTAGATAGAATCTTGTATGTTACATCAAGCAAAGAAATCCCACGGTAGTTGTTCGGGTCTGATCTATCACCCTTTTTATGAATAGGGTGGATTACAGCCATTCTCCATTCCTCTGGTATTTGTTCCGAATTCCATACATCGATGAGGCGTTTATGGAGGTTGGAGATGGTTTGTTAATTTGCATATTTCCATAGTTCTGCTACCAATGAATTCTCTCCTGCTGCTCTATAATTTTTGAGCCAATTAATCGCTGCACATACTTCAGTCAAGTCAGGAGGAATAATGTTCTGTAAATTTGTTTTATTTTTTGGATTAGGCTCGATATCAAGATATTCCTTAGGTTCATCAGCATTTAGTAGTTCTCTAAAATAATCTGCTAGAATTTTAGCATTATCAGTATCATTGTGGGCTAGTTTACCTGATTTATCTTTCATTAATAGTGTAGGAGGGCTGTATTTAGAATGATATTGACGAAATGTCCTGTAATAGTCCCTTGTTTTGTGTTGCTTAAAGAAATCATCAATAATTTGTATGGACTTTTTTTGATTTTCTCTTTTAATTCTCCTAATTTCTTTGGCAGTTTCCCTTCGAACAATGGTTAATTCTTCTCGCGATTGTGTGGTCCTCTTTTGCTGATCATTGAGCCATGCTGTGTGTCTTTTCCGAATTGCAGCATCACATTCCGCATTCCACCATGCATGCTTTTTCCTTTTCCTAATAGGGGCAATTTCGACAGCAACGGTTTTCAGTGTGTCAACCATCGTTTCTAGCTTGTCACTTAAGAGAGTTTTAGACTTTTCCTTATAGGACACATTATTTATTAAATAACTAGGGTCATATTGCCTTTGCATGGTCGAGTTTGACGATTTTTGTTTACGTCGTGGAGTTAACTTGATCTTTATCTTGGATATATAATGATCAGAGTCAACATCGACCCCACGTAGTACCTTCACGTTATATATTTCTTTGTAGAACTTTTTATCCATTGCATCATGGTCTATCTGGAATTCCCCTAGTGCACTTGTTTTTCTATTTTAATGTAATGTTTTGTTTTTTCATGTTTGTATTTGGTGCATGTTAAAGATTATATTCGTTATCCCTGAAATTACTACTCAGTGTTCTTTTTTCACAGTAGATATTAGTGTACTTAGCCTCTATTTTAATCTAGGTTATGGAAAAAGTAGCAGTTACGGCACGCATCCCTCACCAAGTATTTTCTCCCTTGTTCTTTTATCTGGGTTCGTTAACTTTTAGATATATGGTTTTCTTGTATGCCCTAACACACCATATAAATGCACCTCCCCCCGGTCATATTAGAAAACGGCATGTTATTTTAACATTTCTATTGTTAGAATATGGATTTTGTAAATTTTAAGATTCCGTCTGGTGATAGCAATAAATCTTTCTGCACTGATGTATTCAATAATTTTTGCTGTGAACTTAGCATTTGTACAAAAATTTAAGTTGGCAACTCTGACAGTGAGAGCACATAATACAAAACTAGGAATAGATTACGGAAACCAAGAAATTGGTAAAAATGTAATACTAAACCTAGGGATAGCTCAATTCCAACTTAGAAAAACTTATATATAATTTGCTCCACTCTAAACGAGCCCCCAGCAGGCTGCGTGGCTCAGCGGTAACGTTCTCGCTTGCTGGGTCCTAGGTTGCAGGTTCGTATCCTGGCGCAGTCAGCTGGCATTTGAGGCTGCGCAAATGCGAGGGAGCCGTGTCAGTAGATTTACTGGCATGTTAAAGATCCCCTTCGGGGCAAAATTCCGGCACCCCGGCGTCTCTAAAAGCCACAGTAGCTAAAAGTGACGTAAAACCAATAACATTATTATTATTCTAACGAGCCCACAAAATAGAGTTGCTGTAGTTACTGTTGTTTCATCTGAGGGGCTTGGACATAATGGTCATTTACCCCCATGTACTTGGGTGCGAGTGAAACTTTGTCTGATAACCTGTATTATTGTGATGGCCGTATTAGTGAATGTATTTGTAATTCAGATGACGTTCGGGAAGGAGGCAGCCATGGCCTTAAATTAGAAACCATCCCGGCATTCTCCTGGAAGTGGAAGTTGGAAACCACAGAAAACAACCTTCAAGATGGCAACGGTGGGAATCGAATCCACCTCTTCTCAATTTTGCCTCACGAGGCTGAGTGTACTCCATTTCAGCCCTCAGACCAGAATTACATTTCTTGGCAGAGCCAGGTATTGAACCCAGACCTCCGGCATGACAGCCACCACAAAATAGAATGTGGGTCAAAATTTTATGTACAGTTTCTGGTTAAAAAATGGTGGCTCATATGCAAGTAAATGAGGTGTACTGCTTGAGTATGATATTATTATAATTGCATTCATGACAGGTCTGGAAACTTGCTACTGGAACACACTAATATTTTGTCTACACATTTGCACTAACCTCATAACAGAGTTGTAGACTGATACACTGGAAGACCTTTGTTTGCAGAGATAACATATCAGTCAAAAGCTGCTCCCACTGCACTTTGGTGGGGGGTGGAACCCTGCAAAGAGAAAATCTCAATATTACTACTGTATAACACAGTAATAAAAAACACACGGAAGGAGGACAGAAAATAGAGAAGATACTGATGATGATGATGATTGTTGTATCAAGGGGAGAAACAGTGACGTCAATGCTCTCCAAAACACAGTTAAAATAACAATTATAATATTTAAAAAATTAGAGGTGGATATCTAAATTAGAAAAACAGCCTAATATTAATCTATATATATAAAGCACAAAGTTTGTCTGTCTGTCTGTCTGTTATGTATACAAATCTACACCGTTTCACCGATCTGAACCAAAATTTGTATACTTACCCTTTGGAACCCTGCGGGTAACCCTGTCAACATTAAATTTCGGACAGACCACCCTATGCCCTGCATTTAGGCCCTTTTGCACAAATCTACACCGTTTCACCGATCTGAACCAAAAGTTGTATATTTAACCTTTGGAACCCTGCGAGTAACACTGTCCACTTGAAATTTCGGACAGACCACCCCATTCCCTGCATTTAGGCCCTTTGGTCCAAATCCACACCGTTTCACCGATCTCAACCAAAATTTGTATATTTACCCTTTGGAACCCTGCGAGTAACACTGACCTCTTAAAATTTCGGACAGACCACCCCATTCCCTGCATTTAGGCCCTTTGGTCCAAATCTACACCGTTTCACCGATCAGAACCAAAATTCGTATTCTTACCCTTTGGTGCCCTGCGAGTAACACTGTCTGCTTGAAATTGCGGACAGACCACTCTATTCCCTGCATTTAGGCCCTTTGTCCCAAATCTACACCGTTTCACCGATCTCAACCAGAATTTGTATATTTACCCTATGGAACACTGCGACTAACACTGTCCACTTGACATTTCGGACAGACCACCCCATTCCCTGCATTTAGGCCCTTTGGTCCAAATCTACACCGTTTCACCGATCAGAACCAAATTTCGTATACTCACCCTTTGAAAGCCTGCGAGTAACACTGTCTGCTTGAAATTGGGGACAGACCACTCCATTCCCTGCATTTAGGCCCTTTGGCCCAAATCTACACCGTTCCACCAATCTCAACCAAAATTTGTATATTTACCCTTTGGAACACTGTGACTAACACTGTCTGCTTGAAATTGCGGACAGACCACTCCATTCCCTGCATTCAGGCCCTTTGGCACAAATCAACACCGTTTCACCGATCTGAACCAAAATTTGTATACTCACCCTTTGAAAGCCTGCGAGTAACACTGTCTGCTTGAAATTGCGGACAGACCACTCCATTCCCTGCATTTAGGCCCTTTGGCCCAAATCTACACCGTTCCACCGATCTCAACCAAAATTTATATATTTACCCTTTGGAACACTGCGACTAACACTGTCTGCTTGAAATTGCGGAGAGGCTACTCCATCCCCTGCATTTAGGCCCTTTCGCACAAATCTACACCGTTTCACCGATCTGAACCAAACTTTGTATACTTACCTTTTGGAACCCTGCGAGTAACACTGTCCACTTAAAATTTCGGACAGACCACCCCATTCCCTGCATTTAGGCACTTTGGCACAAATCTACACCGTTTCACCGATCAGAACCAATATTCGGAAACTTACCCTTTGGTACCCAGCGAGTAACACTGTCTGCTTGAAATTGCGGACAGACCACTCCATTCCCTGCATTTAGCCCCTTTGTCCCAAATCTACACCGTTTCACCGATCTCAACCAAAATGTGTATATTTACCCTTTGGAACACTGCGACTAACACTGTCTGCTTGAAATTGCGGCGAGGCCACTCCATCCCTTGCATTTAGGCTGTTTGGCACAAATCTACACCGTTTCACCGATCTGACCCCAATTTTATATACTTACCCGTAGAACCCGACGAGTAACACTGTTCCCTTAAATTTCGGACAGACCACACTATTCCCTGCTTTTTGGCCCTTTGGCAGAAAACTACACCGTTTCACCGATCTCAACCAGATTTTACATAATTACCTTTGGGAAATCGACGAGTAACACTGTCCACTCGAAATTTCGGACAGACCACTCCATTCCACACAGTTAGGCCCTTTGGCACAAATCTACATCGTTCACCGATCGAAAACAAAATGTGTATACTTACCCTTTGGAACCCGATGAGTAACACTGTCCACTTTAAAATTTGGACAGGCCACTCCATTCCCTGCATTTTGGCCCTTGGCACAAAACTATACCGTTTCACCGATCTCAACCAGATTTTACATAGGGTGTACCAGAAGTGGTGGGTCTACACACACCCTGCCTCTTTGAGGGCCTTGAGCAGAAGACAGGAGATATTATGAAAAGGAAAAGAAGGCAGACCCCTCGAAGAATGAGGGATCAGGAAAGATGAGACAAAGCCAAATAAGGCGGGAAATTGAAAGACTCCCTAGCCCTCGGATACCCTAATACAGTCTGGGTCGGAAGAGAACAAGAGTTGACCAAGGGAGGCCGACAGGAAAGAGAACTGAAATGAGCCCGGCACCAGGAAGTAGAAGCGATGCCAGACTCAGCTGGGGTTCCGTGGTCGCCAACCCACGTCCCACAAGTTGTGAGATCCTGGGGGGGTCAGTTGTGAGAATAGCTTGCTGATTCATCGCGAGGTGACTTGAGAGTACTTTCTAGAGCCCGCCGTGTTATCTCCTGCTGTCTATGCTGATGCCAAAACAGGGCCGTTGCGAAGCAGTGAGTGATTCCCGGTCAATCTGTATAGGACGGGGAACCCCGAACGTGTGTCATCATATTTCGTCATCATCTGCGATCATCTCAGGTTCGTGCAGCTTGGACCTATATTCTTTGTCTTTGCCGAGCAGTACGCTCTTTCACTAGACGCATCCAGTACAGGCCTAAGCCAGAAAATAAGATTGAGACTTTGGAAGACATCGAAGTTAGACACCTGAATTACCAATATCAGTTTTAAAATAACACCATGTTCGTTTAGTAGTCATTTTTCATTACCTTATTATTATCATCATAAGTGCAAATGACCTAGATGTTACGCGCATCATACCAATAATCACCGCTGCATAAAGTCTTTCTCGACTGTGATTTTTAAAATATTTATTTTTGGTTGGTTGGTTCTTAAGTTTAGGGGCTGCGACAACGCGGTCATGTAGCCCCGTGTACTTTGGGTGTGTGTAGAATCTGTCTGATAACCGGTGTTAATTGTGATGACTGTATTAGTGTGTGTTATCTGTTTTTTAATTTAAGTACAAACTGCAACTTAGAATTCTTCAAATAGTTCGTACTTTTGCCGCCCAGCGCCACCGTCAACGACTACTAGGCCAAGTTCGGAACTTAGGTACTAGACGCCACTGCAGTCGGCTCTTGGCAACGAACGTAGACATTTATGAGCGTTGTTTACCTATCCAATTTAGCTTCACACAGGTGTAATTAGTGGAAAGTTCTTTAACATGCCATAACTCTGACATGGGACCGCCGGCTTTACTTCCCCTCCGAAGAAAGGCATACTGACGGATTTTTAACGCTCTTAAAATATCCGACGGCTTCGGCCGGGTTTGAACCCACTATCTTGGGCATAGAAGCTCAGCATGCTACCAAATACGCCACCGAAGCCGCCATATAGTTATTTTTATTACAGTACATTATGTACATTATACGTTGAAGTGTCAATTCAATACCGGTAGTAGTTTCCCTTATCATCCTCATCATAAGAGCAAATGACCTACAGTAGATGTTACGCCCATTACACCATTAATAACCACACACAATAAGTCTTCCTCGCCTGTGAATTTTGAAATATGTATTTCTATTACGGTAGTTTGTAAGTTTGACGTGTCAATTCAACAGTAGTCTTTATTATCATCCTTATCAAAAGGGCAAATGACCTAGATATTACTCCCTCATTGTCTTTGGGGGCAAATGACTTAGATTTTAAGTCCATTATATTTCTAAGGAGACCTTAAAACATTATCATCATTCCACCGGGTACTACTGCTAGTCTGAAAATAAATAAAACTTGTCTCGGAACCAATACCTGGGGTACAGAGTTTCCCTCTTACTCCTCTGGTTGTGAAAGCTATCTAAATGAGATGTAATCGAACTATCAAGTTTCCAGTCAACAAGAGTTGAGGTTAGCAATTTTAATAAGCTAATTGATGGTTTCATGTTCTATTTTAAGTAAATACGCAATTCTAGAAAGGTATATTAGAATCCAAGCCAGTGAAGTCATGTTAATTGTTCTTTGCTCACTTCTCTCTAACCGTCTGGTGGTTTATAGGTCGCTGACTATTGAACAGGTCTGCGGGAAGATCTTCATACCATTTGATGCCTTGACATGATAGGAAGGAAACCTTATGATAATGATATAGTTTGTTATTATCTAGAAGTTGGTTATGATATGTTATGTTCTGGATATTTTAATTGGGCTATCAGGAATGTTTTGAATCTTATCAATTGTGTGCTTTTCAGTACTTTTAAGATTATCAAGTTGGTTATTAGGAGAGTAACTTCCTAATTGCTTATAACTCATATTTCTTTGTATTCCCTTACTCTCCTAAAGTAGTATGAGCTCTTTCCTACAAATACCTTGGAATCGCTTTACAGACAACAATCAAATCCTACAAAATACACATAAAGGAAAGGGCAGCAACAACCATCAAAGTGATATGCAGAATTTAAAACCTTCACGAACTATCCATAAAAACTGCATTAGAATTGTTTCATTCAACAATAAGTCCAATTGCCACCTATGGCATCGAAATTATTTGGGAAAAGCTCTCTGTGGTTGACCTTAGGATTCTAGAGAAACTAAAGATCAGATTCCTCAAGCAAGCATTGTTTGTACCTACGAATTCAAAGTCCAGATTAGTGCATGAGCTTTGTAAAGAACCCTTTTATATTGATGATTTAAGGGCTAATCTAGTGCTGCCATTTACAAGACAGAGTGTAAAAATACTTGAAGAAAGAAGAATGAAACGGACCCAAATATGGCTGGAATTTTATGCCATTTTATTTTTTGGTGGAGTGAAAATGGACAGAAACCAACTATGACCAGCGTCATGTAGTTACAAGGATGGCAGTCCATGGCTTCCATCACGAGATGTGTGGAACTGAGCGATTCCATGAGTTGAACGACGAATGTGTGTGCTCTCTGTGTGAGGAAGTGTGTCATCACTATCACATACTTACATGTAAAAAAAAAAAGAACAAGGTCAATCAAACAAGAGGTGTAACTGTTATTCTCATTGATTTTCACATATACTATACCTTTAAGGCCATTTGGCTGCAATAAATTCTTAATTTTATTTAAAATATCATGAACTAGTAAGGATGCACCTCTTATATGATAGCACTTCATAAACATGTATCCGAACCTTTTGTTAAAATTTAATAAGCCCAGGGATAGCTAGATTCCTACCAAAAGAAACTTTAATCCACTGTAATGGTAGAGTTGGAAATTAGATGTGCAGCTTTTAAGCAGGTCAAAAATTTAAGTAGCAGTGTAGCTCTTCTTTTATGGCAATCCATTATGCACATAAATACTATACATTAATAGAGTTATAAAACAAAGATTACAGTGCTGTTGAACTTACTGCCTGGCCACAGTACGAGCAAGTTTGATGAGAAGTTGTTGCACAGTAGTTGAATTGGTCTTGCAATCTCGAACATATGCTACAGGCTTGGGTATACCATTTTCTTTCAGGATGCTTGCAGCATGTAGATCACATTCCAGTTCTCCTATGCGGGCATGCAATAAGCTGCTGATCCTATGGACTGGACTGTTAACAGATATAATTATGCATAACCTACTGTAGCACAATTTGTTCACAGACTGGCATACTCATTACTCAAATAGTCCCAAAAAGATCAGTTAAATACACAGTTTTCTTTCCTTACACAAACCACATACAACTTTATAAGTTTGACTATATTTATTCCTGTAAGTTTCTAACTGAGCAGCATTGATTGAAATAATTATGTAGTTTAGGTAAAGCAGATTTCATGTAAATCCACTGAGCGGTTAACTATGAAACATTCAAGCACACTACACTCAATGTAGCTACCACTAACATCACAGCAATTTTTGAAAGTTATTCGTTCTTGCATACTTTATGAATGATTAATTTTTTGTATTGTTAAGCTGAATTGGTTTGGAGCTATAGAGTTTAACATTAAAAGTTACAATGGCATCTTATTTGCAGTTGGGAGCAATAAGTCAGATGTCCTGAGTGGTTCACCAGCCCCTCATTTGTTTTGGAGGAAGGCAACCCAACTAACGCATACATCATAGTCATCCTAAAAACATTACTACCTGCTCCCTTATGGCCTTAGTACAACTTCACCGTTGAGTTCATGCTCGTGCATATAGTAGAAATCATTAGCGGTAGTGTTATTTCAATGACCTCAACTATAATGCATGTTTAAAATGATCACAACTCTGAATACCACCACCTTACGTTTGAACAGGCGTCTATGAGGGCTACGAACAGATTCAATACGTGCCAGCAATTCGGAGTTCGATACTTGTTAGGTTCTAGATTCTTTTTTAGTTAGCTGTTATCGTCTGAGTCAACCACTTTACCTATGTCTTACTAAGGAAATGATACGAAAGATCACAGTTAATTTACTGGGGAAGGGCACTATTACTATAATATGGCGAGCACATGCATTTTCAGGCTGGATTCCATGAACGTTACATTGTGTTCGAATGTGGTATTACACGTAAAAATCTTAATACAGTATGTACACGTTGTAACCCCATGTGGTTACAGAGTTTATAGGTTAAGAAAATGGCGCTTGCTGGGAGTGCAGTGCAGTGTCTTAATAAATCTCTATGAAATAAGGTAAGAGGGGGCCATGTTTCAGTGAGTTCTTATCTGTGTATATTTTCTTTTTACGATGATGTATTATTTTGTGATTATTATATGACTTTGTATTATGTGTTAGGTCTGATTATTGGTTTTCATGGAGGTTGGAAAAAGAATATGAGAGAGGATAGTCCTGGTAAAAATGAATGATAATGATACTAATATGAAAGATTGAATTAATAGGAGAGAACATGATGTATGGAATATTAAGCTTTATTGTGAGTAAATATGAATATGTGTGCAAACACGCACGGCCCTTATTACCCCCAACGAAAAGTTATTTGATCTACGAGGTACTTGATTGATAAGGCAATATATGGTAAACGAGAATATGGAGTCTAGTTTGATCGAAATGCTTATGAGCGAAATTAAAGAGCTGAAGGGATTGACTACTATCGGATTTTTTATTATGGATACTCGAGTTTAGGCCTTAATTACAACCAAACCAACAGACCTATTGAAAAACAAGTTATACCAATATTTTGCTTGTTTAATTCTGCGTTATACTCTATAAGCCAATTATTTTCAAGTTTATTAATTAATTATTCATTTGTGGTTTTATGAAAAATTGTCCGTGTTTTTGACGTCTTTTCTTGGAACCGCTCACTTAAAACTATATACATGGAAAACTACTTGGCTGACGGTAATGAAATTCTTATATGTGATAGGCACAAGTATTGGTACTGCAAATCTCAAGTTTCAATTTTTTTCAACTACCCGATAAAAAGTTCTTATACTTTTTCTGACGTAACGTTTTCTCAGCCCAGGATAAATGTACAGCAGGAAACTTGGTCTCATTTTGAAGCTCTCATTCGTGATTATCGGAAACTACGACCACTGTAAACGTACAGTGTGTTGACGAATTTATGAAGAGTAATATTAATAGTAGGTTTTGCGCGTTCCGGTCCGTGCGAGTAAAAGCGAGTGAGCCAGTGAATTCGAGTGCAGCGTTGCCGGGCAGTTGTGTAATGGAATGCGAGTCACCTGGCTATTTTCAGTCTTCCTGTTTATACATCACATCCAAATGCCTCAGAGACCACCATTGTCTGAGGGCGAACTTGCGCTAACATATTACAAAATGGTAGAAGTATGGACTCAATGAATGTTTTATGGCGAGAAGCCTTGCTAACCGTTGCTCCTGAACTCTGGAACCAATGTATTAAACACGCTAAAACAATTGAAGACCTGCCTGAAAATGTCCCTCTTTTCGAGCAGGTCATAATTAACATGAATGCCAGCAGTTCTGATTAATCGGAACAGAGCCATTCTTCATACGAAGAATACTGACTGAATTACATATTGTAAGGAAGTTGGAGACTTCTGTTACTTGGGAAGCAGAATAACCAGTGATGGACGAAGCAAAGAGGATATAAAAAGTAGGTTGGCTCAGGCAAGGAAAGCCTTCCTACAAAAAAGGAATCTGTTGACATCGAATATAGATTTAGGTATTAGGAAGTCATTTTTGAAAGCCTTTGTCTGGAGCGTGGCGCTCTATGGAAGTGAAACTTGGACTATTGGTGCAGCAGAAAAGAGGAGAATTGAAGCATTTGAAATGTGGTGTTACAGGAGAATGATGAAGATCAGATGGGTAGATAGGGGTACAAACGAAGAGGTATTAAGGCGAGTGGGAGAGGAGAGATGTTTCTGGCGACTGCTAGTGAAGAGAAGAGATAGGTTGGTAGGACACATACTAAGACACCCAGGAATAGCAAGCTTAGTTATGGAAGGAAGGGTCGAGGACAAGAACTGTAGGGGTAGACCAAGGTTAGAATATGTTAAACAGATTGCCTCGGATGTAGGGTGTGGTAGCTATGTAGAGATGAAACGATTAGCTCAGGACAGGGAGGCATGGAGAACTGCATCAAACCAGTCAAAAGACTGAAGACTCAAACAACAACAACAAAGATATTATGTAAATAATGCAGATAGCCCATGTAAAAATTGTGTAGTCTGACATTTCCAAATTAGGAAGACAACCCACTTTTAAACTTGCCATTGAAGGTCTAAAGCCCTTATGTGAAAAAGGTGATGGAAGATGAAATTTGTACGAGGAAAGAAAATAAAAGGTTGAAAGGAAAGGCGCAACGACTGCAACTTAACGCGGCAACGCTGCCAAGGATTTCACAAGTCCGCTCGCTTTTACTCGCACGGGCCGGAACGCACAAATCCTCCCATTAATATTACTCTTCATAAATTCGTCATCACACTGTACGTATACAGTGGTCGTAGTTTCCGATAATCACGAATGAGAGCTTCTAAATGAGACCAAGTTGCCTGCTGTACGTTTATCCTGGGCTGAGAAAACGTTACGTCAGAAAAAGTATAAGAACTTTTTATCGGGTAGTTGAAAAAAAATGAAACTTGAGATTTGCACTACCAATACTTGTGCCTATCACATATAAAAATTTCATTACCCTCAGACAAGTAGTTTTCCATGTATATAGTTTTAAGTGAGCGGTTCCAAGAAAAGACGTAAAAAACACGGACAATTTTTCATACAACCACAAATAAAAAAATAATTAATTAACTTGAAAATAATTGGCTTATATAGTCTAACGCAGAATTAAACAAGGAAAATATTGGTATAACTCGATTTTAAATAGGTCTGTTGGTTTGGTTGTAATTAAGGCCTAAACTCGAGTCTCCATAATAAAAAATCCGATAGTAGTGAATTTGAGGAGTTGGCTAGTTCAGTAGAGATGTCTGTGGAATCCATGAATGAGAAGGTGGAATCCATGAAAGAGAAGCTGTATCTATAAAAATACATATAGAGGAGAAGTTTGACTTAATCAGTGAAGTACTTACAGGAAAGCAGGAAAATTATCAGACAGGTGGGGGGGCGTGTAGAAGATGGTAACGGAGAGAAAGGAAATGAAGAAGAAATGAAAGAGAAGAAGGAGCAGGAGGAGAACGGGAAGTCGAAAGAGCAAAGGGTGGAGATAATATGCATCATAGAAGAGAAAGTTGAGACGGTAGAATTTGTGAGTGGGGCTGTAAAGGAGGAGGATGAAGAGGAGGAGATGTGTGAAGTACGTGATGCTAGGGGGCATAAGGAAGAAAATGGAGAAGACAGAGAACAAGGTGAAGGAGGACATCAAATGGAGGAGGGGAATAAAACTGAAGACAAGGAAGGGAATGAGATAGAAGACAAGGTGAAGAAAAGGGTGGAGGATAAGATAAAAGAGGAGGAAGACAACATACAAGAAGTAGATAACGTGAAGAAGCGTTGGAGGGGAAGGATAAGAAATATAGGCAGGAGGACGAGGTGGAGGAAGAAATGGACTAGATGGAAGGCAAAGAGAAGGAATAGGAAGAAGATGAGATGTCAGGAAGATCGAGATAAGAGAGTGAAGGATCAGAAGAAGAAAAAGGAAAAGATAAAAGGGACAAAGGGTAAGCGGAAAGAAAATACAAGAAGAAAGGAACTGTTTAACAAGATAAGACAGATGAGGAAGAGTAGGAAAATGAGGAAGGGAAGGAGAGAGAAGCAGGAATGGAAAGCAAGGAGGAGTAGGAAGAGAACGAGATGTCAGGTTATGGAAGAAACTGAAGGAGAGGAAGGAAAGGAAAAGGTAGATGAGAAAGGAGAAGGGAAGGAGGTAGAAAGTGAAACGGAGGAAGCTCGAGGTTTTTTCTCAGCAAGAACAAAGTTTTGTTATATCTGCAAGCTTAACTTTGGGCAAATGAAGTTAGGACATATGGTTTTGGAATGGTTGATGACATTCTTGATGCTTATTTGTTACGTGTGTGGACGTGAATTTAAATCTTCTGTGCTGTATGAAAACGACATTTGTTCTTTGGATTATATAAAGTGTAACGCTGCCAAGGTTAAAAGACAAAAACGCAGTGTAGAAAGATTGAAGAATGAGAAGGAGGATGGTGCGGATGAGAATGAAGACGGGGTTCTCAATCTGGATAGCTTCATGATTTAGGATCCATGTCATAGTTTTAAATCATGGCTTATGGTATTCATTTAACTTTCTGTCATTACAGGTCACGTGGCATAACCTAATAATTCGATTGTATTCTCTTCATAAATTAGCCAAATTCAACGTACTCTACACAGGAATACATCGTAAGTGAATAAATGCTGTAATGTGACTTGATATTATATCCCCACTAAAATGGAGCACAGGCTGTCATTCAAAAAATTTTGCCTACGGCTGGATTCGTAGCACTATTCTGCTCGGTCTCGCATACCACGTCAGATCGGACTTTAACCACCTCAACCACGTAGACAACGTACACATTGAGCACTACATGGGTACTAGTTAACTAGGCTGTTCCACCTCGAACGTTAGTATGCGTGTCAGGGTCTTCAATTATGGTTTATAGTGTTCATTTAACTTTCTACTATTACAGATCACATGGCATAACCTATTAATTTGATTGTATTACATGTATGTGTGTTCTTCAAGGAGCAATAAATCACATGATCGTAGAATGGTCCTTAATATTTGGCGCGGAAGTGATTACAGTTGTTTTTCCTTTGCTAGGCCCATGGCTCAGTTTACATTGCTGTCACACAGGCACGGCGCAGAGCAATATCGACCATCAGAAGAATTGTAATGTTAGTTGGGTTTCATAAAACTAAATAATAAGGGGATGGTGAACCACTCTGTATATCTCGAAATGTTTTACCATTTAAAGAAAAAAAAAGAGAGAGAAGAGTAGACTAAAAATATTGTTAGCTAAAACTTCCTCAAGTTTACCTCAGAGATAGCTAGAGCATGTCAGAGAAAAAATATTCAGGGTTTGGTTAGCATTTTCCATGTCCAGTAGTGTAACTGTAGTTAATATAAATGTATTAAAGGAGACATTACTTGTTATGTGATTCACAGCCAGGAGCATAATTATGTTCTTGTTTTTACTGCACTGGAATCCATAACTATCTCGTGCTGACAATTACTGCTCATAGTAACTAGGAATTTATCCATTAAAAAAAAAAAGTATATGAAACAATTTTATTACCAACTGAAACACAAATAACTTACCTAAATGCTCTATCTGAGATGCAAGTAAGGATTTTGACAGCATTGTCCAGTTGGTCAGCATTGGGGAAGGTATAAACACATTCAAGTGCCAAGCTAACAGCATCTTCCCACAGGGCCAAGGCATTTGGTTGTTCAGACCGGAGATGTTCGAACAGTCGTAAGGGCATGGAGAGATCCTTGGTGCTGAGATCCAGTAGATAATTCCTAAGCACCTGCATCTTACTTCCTGCAGTGTGTCGTTCACATCGTACCAAGTATGGCAACAAGATGTGCTTCACATCCTCAACAAATGTACTCTCCACAGTCTGTAAATGAAGACTTGTCATTAGATTCCGTCGTCTGTCAAGGAAGAGTTGCCACTATAATATATGAATCAGTAAAATGAATATAGGCAGACACTAGATTAAAAAGGAATGCATCTTTGCTATATAAGAAGTTATAAAGAAAACCATTTTGGTTTCGTTGTTGGGTTTCCATATTAACTTAGAAAAATAAATTAATTAATTAATTTGAAAGAGAACCTTACAGATTGAATTAAGCAAGTTAAGCAATTGGCACAAAGTGAACGGCCATTTTAAGAACAATATGCAATGTTCACTAGATTTAGGAAATGTACATAGGGCTCATGTTTTCTTCTTCTTCTTCTGCTTTTACGGCATCATTGGACCACTTCAGTCAATCATTTCTTGGTGCTCTTCTTCAGTAAGTTTCCTTTCCGAGTCGCCCAGTAGCTCTTCATTCGCTCTGATCTTCTCAGGCGTTCCTCATCTGTAAATACCCTTTTTACTGTATTACGTTTGTCTATTTTAGCCTGAAATCTTATTTTTATATCTCTCAGTTTTTTTTAATTTTGTTGTTTTGTTTTGCAAGTCATCCAAGGTTATTTCCAATTCTTTCATATCTTCTCTAATTTCCTTAATCCATCCTACTTGTTGTTTCATATTCCAAAGTTTCACTACAATTTTTCTAGATAACCTGGTTTCTGGTGTCCTCATGATGTGGCCAAAGAAAGAAAGCCGTTTCTTCCGAATAGTATCAGTGATGGGCTCCAGTTCTCTGTATACCATTTCATTTGGTACTATCCGCCACTGTCCATCTTTCTGATATTTCTTATTTATGCATGTTCTAGCTATTCTTCTTTCTACTTTTAAAATTTTGTCGATTCTGTTTTTCTGAGTAACTTTAAAAAGAGTTTCACTTCCATAGGTCACCTCTGGTTGAACCACCGTCTTGTAATGTTTTAATTTTGTTGCGATTGATAGACATTTTCTTTTATATGTAGACCATGTTAATTTTTGGGCTTTTATCATTTTATTAGTTCTTTCTTGCCATGCAGGTTTCTCATCCAAGTTGTAAGTTATAATTTCTCCTAAGTATTTAAATTGCTTCACTATTTTACTTTCTTGTTATTTAATGTTATGTGATTGATTACAAGTGGATTTGCTACCATTATCTCTGTCTTTTCAAATGATATCTGAAGTTTATGTTTATAAGCTCATGTTTATAATAAGATATGTCTTTAATTTAATGTTATTCTGTTATTCATCCCATACATATATATTATATTGACAATGTTACCATGTGCTGATGAACTACTATTAGTTCGAAACATGAAGACCTCTTAACCCTCATAGAATATAAAGTTTTGACTGGACAGAAGCTAAATATTTTCAAATTAATTAATCTTTGCTATATACTGTATGGGAATCAGAGGACTTGGCATATGTAGCAATCCTACTTTGGCTTGACCCTTTAAACAGAGATATTTGAAATTGACTTTACTTTTATCCAAAAAGTGTTGAAATGAAATCCAATAAGTGGTACTTGGTATCTTTGTGATCATTTATCATAATAAAAAAATTAATCAAATAGGTAACATTAACAAGCTAGAAAGAGAAAAATAGGGACAACGAGTGGTAATTTACTCTTCCTTTCTATTTTTCCATTTCTGACGAGATAATGCTGGCAATCACAATCCGTTGTTAAAACAAAACAGACAAGACTACCGGCATTCAAGAAATGGTGGGTTTAAGGTACTAGTACCGGGTGAGTTAGCCGTGGTCGTTACGGCATGACTGCTGGCAGTCGCTCACATCCGGGAGGCGAGGAGGTTCGAATCCCCCGCCGGCAACCTTGAGGATGGTCTTCTGTGGTTTCCCATCTTCCTTCCAGGCAAATGCCGGGGTTGGTCCCTAACTATAGGCCACAGCCGCTACCTTCCAACTCCTTGTCCTTCCATTCCAACTTTCCTCCCCAACGGTACTTGTAGCTCACCCATTGGGTGTCCGTCTTGAAGCAGCTACAAAACTGGCGAGCCGAACATGTCCTTGGACACTCCCGGCACTAAAAGCCATACGCTAAAAAAGGGTACTAGTGGGAAAAAGTAGCCACCTTACTGTTTGCCACATGAGTTCAGTAATGATCGGCTTTATTCCTGAGAGCAAGTGGATATTTCCTCAAAACAATTTCTTAATACAACAATGAAAGGATGATGACAACAATCAGCGACTGGTATTTGAACCAATTTCCCAATAGTTTTCAAATGAGTCTCATCATCATCATGAACTGGCTCCAGTTTTCCGGGTGCGGTGAATGAGCACTCTCCATTTAGTTCTCTCCACGAATGTTTTCTCCTCCATGATTTGCTGTAAATCCAGACCTCTCCCTGCAAGATCATTTCTAACCTTGTCGATCCATTTCTTCCTCGGTCGACCTCTTGGTCTCTTGCCTTTCAGTTCTTTCTCAAACCACATTCTAGCTGTTCTTTGTGTGTCCGTTCTTTTGAGATGATTGAACCATTTCAGCCTGTCGTCAACACAGATCTCATTAAGAGATTGTTCTACTTGAACAAGATGGCATGTCTTATCTTTTTTTATTTTGTCCCTCCTTGTCTTCTGAATCATAGTTCTTAAAAACTTCATCTCCACTGTCTGTAGTTTGCTGGTATTTCTCTTGGATTGGGTTCAGGTTTCTAAGCTATATGTAGTAACAAGTACAAAGAAACTCTTGTAGAGTATTAGTCTCCTGAAGTAAAAAATAGGTGGGTAATAGCTAACCTGAAAATATGGTAGTTCAGTTTTCATTACCATCATTAAATTATTACACAGATAGTTTTGATTTTACAATTACAGTACTAAAACAAATAAATAAATATTGCATAAAACATTATTATATAAAATTACCTAGTACAACAAAAATTAAATAAAACAGTACTAATCAAATCAATGAACATCATTGTACATTCACCTGTCTTGAGCAGAGATAGTACCTTTTTTTGGAAATTTTAGGACCTATTTTGTTTAATAATATTTCAAAATATGTCGGAGATGTTCAGGTAAAGTTCTTGTGTTGTCCACTTCTTGTTTGAAATTTTAAATCGAGTAATAATTCTGAGCCAGTCCATTTTTTATACATAAAGATTTTTAAAATCTGGCTGCAATGGTCATAACTATCAGCGCACCTCTAATTACAAATAAAGCTGTTAGATCGCCATCGTCCATGTTTTCTTCACGATGGAAATACACTGAGGATATTACTTGTTTTGCATGCTAGATGTTTGTAGGATCATGGGAGGCGCGGGCCATGTGAGGACTTCCTTGCGACACAGAGTGCGGCGTGTGCACTGCTAGCGAGCGGTGCAGCGCGTACCGCGCGCGCTAATGTGTGCCCAGCTTTAGAAGGTTCCATCCTTACACTTGCCAGGGGTTGAAAATGAGAAACCAAGAAAAAAAAATTCAAGGGCAGCTGACGGTGGAGTTTGATCCCACCTGTCTTTCGAGACCAAAGATAACCTGACACCATGGCCTTGCAACTTTGTGCAAAAGAAATTTACTTAGCATGTATGCAGAAGACGATGTCTAGAAACACTTAAATACCATTTCCGTTGCACTGGCATTTAGATAGAGGAAAAATATGCATATGATGCTTTTGATATCAGAAAATATCTGTACCGTTGCATTTATTTTTTTTTTATTTTTTTTAGAAATTTACAATACCTTTGACAAGAGCAATTTTGCTCTTTCAAAATCCGTCAACTTCTGCAGAGCTGCTAAGCTCACATCCTCTATATGCACATCATAGACCAACGACTCCAAGGTTACTAGTTGATTATAAAGATTTTCCAGACTCTGCAACAGAAACACAATCATTTTAATTCAAATCATAAATGATACCACTGAATTTAAATACCGCTACAAATAAAAAATTGATGTTCTTAAAATAAAAATCTCTAGTTGTTGCTTCATTTAGGAGCTTAGTGATATTGTGCTATTGTTACCCAGTGTTCTTGGGTGTGTGTGGAATCTCTCTGATAACCTGTGTCATCGTGATGGCTCTAGTAATGTGTGTATCTGTAATTGAGACTAGGATTTGGAAGGTGGCTACCGTGGACTTAAGTTAGGAACCATCACAGCATTTGCCTGGAGTAGAAGTGGGGGAAAACCATAGAAAACCGCTTCTAGGGCATCTGAGGTGAGAATTGAACCCATCTCATCACAATTTTGCCTCACGAGACTGTGTACCCTGTTCCAACCTTCAGACTAGAATTAAATTTCTTGGCAGAGCTGAGAACTGAACTCAGAACCTCTAGATCCAGAATATCAATATGTACCCCAAGACCACAGAAATTGTTATATTGTTATTGTTTTAAGGGGCAGAACAATGAAGTCATCAGATCCAGACCACAGAAAGCACTCCTAAAATGTAACACACCTAGTTAGTTAGTTATTGTTGTTTTAAGGGGCAGAACTACGAGGTCATCTGCCCCTGTAACACACCTAAGGAACAAAGGTACACACACGGATTTTCCTTTCTCCCTGGAAAAGTTTTGCATCATGGGATCATGAAGAGAATTCACCCATAATATTATCTACTAGTAGGAGGCTGGTTGTCAGCATTCCACTCTGTCCTCTCTCCTATCACACTAAACAATCCAAACAAAATTCAAGGTGTCATGCAGTCCACCTTCTAAAAAGTACCCTGTGCACCTGCTAATGAGAGTGGTATTCCTGGGGGCTCTTTTAGTTTTTATCCACACATTAGTTCATATTTTCCTCCTTTACACTTCACAATTTCTCTTGTTTACCCAGGGCTGGATTTAGATTTTTTTGCGCTCCTAGGCCCGTGGGTTTTTGCAGCCCCCGTTTCATACCATCGTGAAGAAGGGAGAATTTAGACCTCAGAAAGGTCTTTGTGAAGGTAAATTTTTATTTTATTCTAATGTATCGTGAAGTAAAATCAATTAAATAAATTAAAATAATGAGAGAATAAACTGTTTCTAAATTTGTATATATAAACTATAAATAAATAGGCCAACAAGATATTAAAATAAGTATAAACCATTTAAGACTCATT
This sequence comes from Meconema thalassinum, assembly GCA_946902985.2. Taxonomy (NCBI): domain Eukaryota; kingdom Metazoa; phylum Arthropoda; class Insecta; order Orthoptera; family Tettigoniidae; genus Meconema; species Meconema thalassinum. The sequence continues at coordinate 346,643,910 of OX336392.1, forward strand.
ACATATTTACACATATGCAGACTCATTATATACTTACTGATATTCAGATCTACATAACTTATACACTACATCATACAACTTACTGTACAACTATGCATAATGAATTATTCATGTTCTCCTAATAAATCATAAAACATTCCTGTTCTAAAGCTGGAGTCGAAAAATCTGCTTTTGCAAAACAATTTTTGGAAAATGATGGCCACAGTATAAATTGGAAAAGTGTCAAAATTTTGGAAAGTTTAATTTAAATCATAAAATTATACGAATTTGGTTTAAAAAAAAATAATAAGTAGTAAAAGTCTGTTTAGTCTATTTTTGAACTGCAATAATAACTTTTTGAAGTTCAACACGATTAAAAAGGAGCGTACAAGAAAAAAATAGACTGCAAAAAAATGTAGGGTAGAGCGGGGCTATTCCGCTCATTTCAAATTGTAAACATTATAAATCAAAAACTATTATTTTTTCTAAGATGGAACCAACAGCAAAGCACACCTTATTTATTGCTTATTACATACGAATGTTGTCAAAATACAGTTATAACAATATACCGGCGTGATGAAATAAAATATAAATCAAAGCAAAAATGACGAATCACAAATTTAATGGGGCTATTACGCCCATGCTTGGGGCTATTTCGCTCACTGTAATAATGCCCTTTCCTCAACGGCATTTACCACAAACGAAGTTTTTCCTTCCTGTAGCCCCAACATACATGTCATGATACCAAGTTTCACAGTCTTTGCATTGAATCCAACCACCCTTTAATGATGACTGAGCGGTATAAAAAGTTACGCCACAAAATCCACATGGTGTTTCTTCCTTGTCAAAGTCTTTTGGTCGTACGGATTGAAGGTACCGGTCATTTGTCTTGCAAATGTCTCGAAAATGTTTTTGGCAACCTTTCCTTTACGGGCCTTATCAAATTTTAAGCTCCGTTTTGCCCTTCGAATCTGTTCTGGTGTGCATCCAAAACCTCTTGCTGCCAAGCATGTTAGCCGGGAAGTTAACTCCGTCTCCTCTTGCATACTAAATGCTTTGGGATGACCCGGTGCTTTGTCCACTATGATTTTCCCTAAGGGTCCTTGTCGTTTACGCAAATGAACACGATTTTTAAGTGTTGAATAAGGCACATTGAATAGTCCAGCTGCACCCCTCATGCTCACTTCGCCTCGTAATACAGTTGAAATAGCTCGGTCAATATCTTCCTCCGTCCATTTTCGAACTGACCCTTTCCTTTTATACGTCCGTAACATCTCTAACGTAACAAGGAAGAGATACTAATTTGCTATCTGAAATAATTTGGTTGCAATATTATAACAAGAGAGAAGTCTTGGCCGAGCGGAATAGCCCCCATATTTCTGGGCGGAGTAGCCCCAATTACTGGAATTTACAATAGCGCGTTCTGTGATAGCTGTGACCAAGGAAACGCGCTACCTGCTATGTCCAGATGTAACTTAACCTTCAGACTGCCAGGCGCCACACTTCCGGGAAAAGAAAAGCCGTTACTGTGGACACTAATCCTTAAGTTGCAAGCACAAATTCTTAATGACGACAAATTCCCCAACATAAACAATGTACCTTGCAGTATTCTTCCTTTGTTTTACTCAACACTCAAGCTGTCACTCTCAAACAAACGATAGATGTAGTAGCACAGAGACCGACGGTCACACTGAACACAAAGGGCGATATCAGCTGAGCAGGGTGGCTACTCAGTGCAACGTCAAGCTTATTTTGAGCGGGATAGCCCCGTGGGCGAATTAGCCCCGCCGTACCCTAGTCTATAACATTTTATGGAAATTTCCTGACAAAAATAAATTGCGGTTTCATTTTGCGCCCCTCAGCATGGTGCGCCCCTAGGCCTATGGGGCCTATTGGTAAATACAGCCCTGTGTTTACCCCTATACTTACAGTACAAGAACTTATTTTTATTTTTATTTTTAAAGGGGATAGTAACTCTGGAATCTAAATCTAAATGTCCCTCTTTTCCATAACAACTAGCAACCCTAATTCATCAACAGTAACATCACATGTTTCTCACTAAAAACATTTTAATTTACTTAACATTTTTAACACATAGAAAGCTTAGAACCAGTTTTTTTCTCTGTTGCCTTATTAGGAAAATATCACAGATACGCATGTGTCTTTCTCCTACCCTCTTTCATTTTTATGTTGCATTTATGGTCATCTTATATTCAAGTATATATAATTAAATAAGAGTCACATCCATAATAGCATACAATGAAAGGAAATCTAGCCGAAGAGAAATACCGTATCAGTACATGCCACCATCTTCCCCCTTCAGTATTCACTCACTCTTTCCTAGTTTCTGGCTCTTTGCTGTATTTCTCTAATGTGTATGCTGCAATTGTCCAACAAATTAAACAATGGTTTAGATTTCATATGAAACGCACCAGCTTCACACACGACATAATCCAAATCATACATTCCGTATTTTGTCGGTGATGTTCAGCTACCATAGGATTAATATTTGATCGCTTAGTATCAGTATGGACAGTAGAGGCTCCAAAATGATGGTTGGTGGTTTTATTTTTTGCAAAATCACACAATTGTTTGATGACATCAAGCTGTACTTTGTGTTGTTAGTGCAGTTAAAGGCAAATAATGAAGGATCTGTTGATGGCCTTCCTGGACATCGAAAAGGCCTATGATAGTGTGTGTAGGGAGAAGGTTTGGGAAGCAATGGAAAACATGGGAGTGGAAAAAGGGACTGTAGGCAGAGTGAAGGAGATGTATTGTGGAAGTGTGAGTTGTGTGAAAGTTGGAGGGGAAAGAACAGACTGGTTCAGACAAATGAATGGCCTGAAACAGGGTAGTGCGCTGTCACCCCTTCTCTTTATTGTGGTTATGGACGAGGTAATGACACGGATTGCAGGAAAGATAGGAGAAGATAAGATGAAAGCAATGGTGTTTGCAGATGATCTCATGGTCTGGGGAAACAAGGAGGAGGAAATTCAGGAGCAACTGAAGGCTTGGGAAGAAACAGTGGGAGAGTACGGATGGAAGTTCAACATCAGTAAATGTGAGATCCTGTTAACGACCAGGAAAAAGGACAGACCAATGAGTGGGATAACACTTGGAGGTGGACAGCTGAAGAAGGTGGAAAGTCTCAAGTACTTGGGAAGTCTAGTGGAGGAAAATGGGAGAAATGAAAAAGAGATTACGGAACGTGGCAGACAGGCAGAAGCATTTCTGAGAAGCATTAGGAGCTTAGTGTGGAATAAAGATGTCCCACAAAAAAGCAAGGAAGTGTTATACAGAAGCTACTATATCCCGATACTGACCTATGCTTCAGAAACGTGGACAATGAAGAAAAGAGACATAAGCAGAATACAGGCAGGTGAAATGAAGTTCCTGCGAAGTAGGATCGGAGTAACAAGAAGAGACAGGTTGAGGAATGAAAAGGTCAGGGAAATGGTGAAAGAGGAGCCCTTGCAAGGTAGGATTGAGACGTCAAGACTGAGGTGGTATGGACACTTAAAGAGAATGGATGAGAAGAGAATTCCCAAGTGGATACATGAGATGCAGATGCAAAAGAAACGACCAAGGGGAAGACCAAGAGATAGATGGCTGAAAGGAGTGGAGGAATGTGTCAAGAAGAGAGGCGAGGACTGGACCAGAGTGACAGCGGAGAGGTGGTGGGAAGAAAGGACTAAGTGGCGAGGCTTATGTTCCAAACAGACCCAGCCTGGGGCTGGAAACTGTACAAGATGATGATGATGAGTATCAGATTGTAAAACTGATATGAGATCTTCATTCTCACTTAAAAGTGACACATTAAGTTTACAGTAGAGGCTCCAAAATGATGGTTGGTGGTTTTATTTTTTGCCAAATCACACAATTGTTTGATGACATCAAGCTGTACTTTGTGTTAATAGTGCAGTTAAAGGCAAATAATGATGTTTGTTTACAGAATATACCATGAAATATTGCAAAATTGGCAGGACTTGTCTAAAAAGAATAAAATTATCTAAATATTGTACTTAGTTTATACAATATTCCTCATGACAAAGTTGGGTAGTAATATGCTACTGTAATGCTAGTAACCGTTACTTTAACGATAACGAGAGGGTAGCGGCGTTACTTTTTAAATTAAGTAACTGTAATGCTGCTACTTTTAAGAGTAACAAAGGAACGAATATGCTCGTTCCTTTTTCACAATAGAGCGATCAATTGACAATAGCACGTGGGAATGGAACCAAAAACTTTCCACCATTATATTCAACACAAACATTAACCATAAACTGTCTTTGGTAAATTTATGACGGATTTGAAAGGTTTGAGTACCTGCGTCTATCTGTAGCCTTTATGTACCCGCTTTACGTACACCGACGCCAGTGCCATAAACACAGTGCTGTTTGAACCGCAATAATTCTGACATTACAACTTAATCAAAGAATGACATAATATAGGTCTTCCTTGTCAATTTAACAATAATTCAACAACTTAAACAACTAGTATACATTTCGAGTCTCAACTAACCCTTCTTCAGCTAAATATACGAGTTCTATGGTAAAATGCTATGACAAATATAACAAACAACACTTATTGGTATACAAAAAACAGGAGTTATAGACCTTTATGTTTTAAATGACTCTTATTGAGATTATTTGTGACATCAATACACCCCTTGTGTACATTTTCCTTCCCGATTCTAAAAAAAATACAATATTTCATCTCAATTTCCCCTAACAAATGACAATTGTAACTAGAGCATTTGTTAAATTGTGAAATGGCTAGTATAGGCTAAATGAATTTAATAAAATAACCAGGAATGCCACAAGAGGCTTTTCCAAAAATTTGGAGCTAGACAAGTCTTCACTGACCGTCGAAGGCCGAAAAAGGCAGACCATTGTGGAAGACCAATTCTTTTGATAATGCTTAATACAAAGAAATAAGTGTCAACAATATCTGACTGCCTTTTTAAATGGATAAAGGGACTCGGCAATCACGTGCACAATTGTAACTGCAGCATTGCAGCAACAGTAAATGTGAATGGAATTTAGTCTTTGAATTTACTATTTATGTGCATTTTAATATAAAAAGTAAGATAAATTCTAGACCATAACAGCACATACTGATACTTACTCCAATATTCCTAGCCTGAGCAAGTTTCACAAGCGTAAGAGCATGATCCACCATACAACTACGATTCTCAATTTGATACACTCGGTTTTTATACCACTCAGACAGGAGTTCAGAAGTGATAGAGTTGCTGGGACAGCTGAACTGACGTAAGTCAGGATCACTTTCATACAAAAAGTTTTCACCATTGTCCTCTTCAATTCCCAAGGCCTCTCTGCAAAATAATTGCAGGAATTATAATTGAACAACAATCACAAATTAAGTGCATAATGGCAAATGATAACTATAATGACAACCACAAGGAGAATATTTCTGCACTCCAGCCAAAGAAGAGACTGCCTCAAGTTAGAAAGCACCTCATAGACATCCACCCCAATGCATCTAGTAACAAAGTTCAGAACTAGTTGGTCGAAAACGGTGGCGCTTGGCGGCAAAAGTAGGAACTATTTGAAAAATTCTAAGTTGCAGTACTTAAATTAAAAAACAGATAACACACACTAATACAGACATCACAATTAACACCGGTTAACAGACAGATTCTACACACACACAAAGTACACAGGGCTACATGACCGCGTTGTCGCAGCCCCTAAACTTAAGAACCAACCACCCCAATGCACCAGGTCACACTCTGGTCAGTTATCACAGAAATAGTGTTATTATTTTTTTCCTCTCTTTTTTCTTTCTTTTTGTCGTGTGGCCTCCTGTGAGGCCGAATGCAGGTCTTTCTAGTCTACGCCGTGGGAGACCTGCGCGTCGAGATGAGAGATAGAATGGATGAAGATGAATGAAACTGGGCAAGGATGTGGAAGGAAGCGGCCGTGGCCTGTCAGAGGGTACCGTCCCAGCATTTGCCTGGTGTTGAAAATGGGAAACCACGGAAAACCATTTCAAGGACGGCCGATGGTGGGGCTCGAAACCACGCGTCTACCGAGTCAGCAGAGAGCTTGGCCCCATGACCTAACGCTGCGCTTTAGCCAGCGTAGCCACTGCTGTCGGTAGAAATGATGATGATTCTTTTGAACTTATTGCAGGGTGCAACCAAGGTATCTTAGAGTATGCGAATACAGTATATATGGAATCAAGAGCGCAAGGTGTTGGAAGTAAATTGCTACAGTCCAGCCGCTGAGTGTCCGGCTCTGACGTTTGGTGAAGGTGGGAGAAGAGGGGTAAAGAGAACAATATAGCCAACCTACAGCAGTGAGAAGCTGTTAATAGAATCTTGAAACTCACCATCATTGTAATTCTTCTCTAGCGTTTTCACTATGTAACGTTGAAGTCCCACATCCCATTTGCAATTTTATGCATCGTTTTGTTATTCAGACATTTTGCTGTTACAAAACCTTAATTCTTTGAACGCAGTGGAATTCTGTCTATGTTGGCGAAGTCGCTTACTACCATGAAGAATTTTGTCACCTGTACCAATCAGCGGTTTTCCCGGTAAGTCGGTCTTTAAATTTAGCTCGAAGTTGCCAAGTCTCTCTTTGGTAGTCCAGTTGCTCTGTGTGTTAGTGCAGGTTTGTTGTTTTATTGTCTTGTGTGTGCACACTTATCGGTTAACTGTGTGTAAGTATATTACTTTGGTAATATGGTCAGCGGTTCGTCAGAATTCATTTTAAAACACGTGAAATATTTTATTTAGTCCATGTTGTTTTACATTTCATGGTACAGAACTGGCAACGCTGTCTCCCTCCCTCATGAGAAATGTCAGAGTCGGACACTTGGTGGATGGACTGTAGTTGAATAATTGTTTCGAGCAAAATTCAGATTGATATATCCAAAAAGACGTGCATCCAAATATTGGAATGTAACCTTTTTCCTAGTAGGTCATTTTGTTTGTCCTTTCCTATGGTTGCATCACTCTTTTCCTGTCTGAAGGTTGTTCAAATAAACCAATTCCAATTTTACTCCTGCGATATGTTTCAAGGCCTTCAAGAATATAAGAATTATTCAGCATCAGGTCATTTGAGATATTTTACAACAGAACCAGATGGGAAAAATCTTACAAAATGGGAGACGTGAAAAATGTTGATGAGGTAAATGTGAAGAGTTTCGAAATATCTCGAATCTTCGAACACAAAAGAGAAAGTATGACATTAAGAACTCCCTTGACGATAGATGGGCATCATTCATGTCTACAATCAACAACAAACCATTAAATTTCTATAGAATAAGAGCACATAGGTATAGCAATCTTAATACCTCTTCTTTTCAACAAACCCCTTCCGAGTAAAGAAAGAAAAGAAAATGGATAAAAATGGAAAAAAGAAATTGTCTACCCAGAAACCCAGAAAGGTATGGTACTAAAGTTTTGTATCTTACTGAATGTCTTCCCGCTCACTCCAGTCTTCTTCTCGCAACTGTAGCTGTCCCCAAGGAAGCACAGAACTATCTGAATCACATTCAGGCAACAGAAGCTCATAATCATACGGGTTTGTTGTTTCAGGGAAGTTGGAGAGGATTGGCAGCCAATGAGGCAACACAGCTGCACCATGATATGTAAACATAGTCTTCACAGCATACCACCTCCCTTCACGAGCAAACCCCACTGTAGATGCAATCACGGATTCTGAACGGAATTTATCATAAAACCCACGGTTATACATTATTTCAGCTAATCGAGCCTCTCCTTCAATTTTCTGGAAAGAAAACAAAGAGAAATTAAATGTCAAATATTTCAAAGTTAATGGAACACAGAGATAACAGCTAGTATATAAACAAATATCGAACTTACACAAAAAACGTCCCAAGTTCACATCATCTTCTTTTATGACCGCATAGGATTACAGTCAATCCATTGTTGAGTCTCTTTTATGACCGCATAGGATTACTTAAGTCAATCCATTGTTGAGTCTCATTTATGACTTCATAGGATCACTTTATTCAATCCGCTGTTGAGTCAGTCTCTTCGAAGGAACTGTTCGAGGCTTGCATTGCAGTCCTTCCAGTACTTTTTCATAAGTTCTGATCTTTGTGCCCTGTCCTGTGTTGAAAATATTCAAGATGAGAGCTCCTTTATTGTGAGTGTGAAATGGAGGTTCATATTCTTAATATTTTCTGTTTAATTCTATCTTATCTGTGGTGTTTTCTGGTGTAAGCCTAATTGCCTTCAGATCCTCTCTTATTTCTCTGATCCATCTGCTTGTCATTTCCTTTTTTTGTGAGATTGCACTGCACCAGTTGTTTCAGAAGCCTCGGATACTGCATTGGCATTGTCCGTCCTTTGACCAATAGCTTCAAGAGGCAATGGGTGTGTTTGCCTAAATTGCTGATAAATTTTCCTTTGAATAGGGTGGTGGACCAGTTAGAATGTCAAATCAAGTGACTAACGAAGCTGTTCCTTCTTTTGTTTAAGTTGTGTTGCTAATTTGCTCTTCTAAAAATATTCTCGTTTGAGACTTTATCAATCCCCGGTATCTTTAGGAGTCTTTTCCAGCAGCATATCTCTGAGTTTCGATACATCTAGTTTTTTTACGATCCATGTTCCAGAGTCATGACTTACAATACTCCAGATAAAAAAATTCACAACGTGGTTTCATACCTCCAGGAGTATGGTGTTTGATGTTAGTAAAGATGTTTTTGTTGATAAAACTTCTTTTGCCTATGCAATTCCGAGCATTTACTTCTCTCATACATTTACCAACAGTTGTGATCAGATTCCCCAGATATTTGAAGTCCCTTACTTGGAATGTTTTCCATCTATTAGCACATTAGCAACATGGTCACCATCCCTAGAGAACTTTGAAAAGCTCACATGCATTGACTGGGAATTGAACCTGGTCCACCTTGGTGAGACACGTAATGTTATCGGTTTTACATCCCTTTTAACTACCACAGCTTTTAGAGAGGTCAGGATTCCAGAAATCTTTCCCCAAAGGAGATCTTGAACATGCCACTAAATCTACTAACACAGTACCCTCACATTTGTGCACCCTCAAATGGCAACCGGCTGCACCAGGATTCGATCCTGCAACCTGCTTGGTGTGAGGGAAGCTTTTTGTCCACTGCAACACCATGCCCCCAGATACAAAATAAACAATTATGGTGGTTGTTCTTACAGCAATATGTTTCAGGGTCTAGGGACATCTTAGTCACCAGTCATATGTGTATTTGGATTTGTCTCATAACCTGCGTTTTTGTAGTGACTGAAGTAGTGTGTGTAACTTTCATTATTAGGTTAAGGGATTGGACTTGAATTAAGATACCATCCTGGCATTTTCCCAGAGGGAGTGTGGAAATACCTGGGGGATAACCACACTGTCTGCTGAAGTAATGGTGCTGCGTCTCTAAAAGCGGCAGTAGTTAAAATGGACGTAAAACCAATAACATTGAAGTATCTCTCTACCTGGAAAACAACACCTCCCACTTTTAGCTGATAAAAGAGAAGGAAATTATGTGAGCTCAAGTACAGTAATCGAAAGAATAGAAATTATTCATCAGTCACTGCAAATTCACTTTCGCTTACCTCATAAGTACGCAGCATGTCACGATACCGCAAAAGTTTGCGCCTGTAACGTAGTAATTCACTTTGCTCCTCTGTCAAGTTGCATGCATCAATCTGCAAAAATAACATGTCATAATTACAAAAATTTTGTGTACACTGTATTTTTAAAAAGCTCTTCTAACTTACTTTTGACAACAACTCCTTCATCCTCTGGGCAGCATGCTGCTTGACAGATTCTTCATCCAGAGGATGTGACATATCATCCTCTTCTTCTGGAGATCGAAGTACAAAATGTCCACCATCAGTCCCTAAAAGTAACATTCTCTAATTAAAAACTGATTAAAACAATCATAAGACAGATCATCTTCTTCTTTTCTGTGACTCGTCCGCTCCCCTAGATGTTGGTGATCACTATGGCAAAAGTTTCTCTTAACCCTCCATCGGGCGCAGCTGGCCTAACAGGCGCCGCAAATCTATTCTTGCTTTGCTCTCCTCCCCAAGGGTGTCTATGTGTCTGCCCCTTTTAGTACCTTCCTATCTCTAGGACCCGTTCCAAATGCTCCCAGTTAGTTTACCCGCCGCTCTGCATAAAGTATAGTAATTACTAGGGCCCGGATGTTGATGAAATATCATCTTTTTACTGAGCTGTCTAAAACAATGCTGAAGTACATAGAAACTCCGGACGGGTCACCCTGTCTTCAAATATGTGATTTTTACTTTGCATCATTTTGCTATTTTTCCATTTTAAGAGCATTTTTTTTAAAGTTTGGTAGATTTTATTGGTCATATTTTAGAGAAATCAGCCTTTTAAGGTTTTTCTTTATTTAGTCAGGTCACAGCATTCTATGAGGGAGTTACGTCTCTCAGAGTTAAGAAGAAGCTAGTAGCTATGAACATAAACCTTTTGTTAAGTGCTAGAAATCTATTTTGATTGACTTTTCAGTTTGAGCTTCAGAAGTCATTTTTGAAATATTGGTGAGTTTATTATTATAAGATCATTTTCTCCATTTTATAGTGCATTTTTTAAAAATGTTTATGTCATTTATTAGTCATTTTTTAAAATTTTAAGTGCATTTTTTAAACTTTTATACGGCATCAACATCCGTGCCCTAGTAATTACCCTCCAGGACTGTGAGGGGCATTCCGCCCGAACTCGTTCGACTTTGGTAGGTTCATATTTCCTTAATATTCCATCGCAATATTGCTTATTTTACTCATTTTATGAATAAGAAATACGTACACAGATTGTGGTTATTTAGTGGAATAAACGGGTCACAGAAGGATGTCAAATTATGAATGTCACAAAGCAATCTGCCTGCCCCATACAGATACAGTATGACTTGCCAACATTGCAGTTTATGTGGCCAATGTATCTTTACTGCTGAGCATTCCAACAGTGATTCCAAGTAAGAATGACTCTATTGTGCTGTAATTTATTTTGTTGTTGTTTGAGTCTTCAGTCTTTTGACTGGTTTGATGCAGCTCTCCATGCCTCCCTGTCCTGAGCTAAACGTTTCATCTCTACATAGCTACCACACCCTACATCCGAGGCAATCTGTTTAACATATTCTAACCTTGGTCTACCCCTACAGTTCTTGTCCTCGACCCTTCCTTCCATAACTAAGCTTGCTATTCCTGGGTGTCTTAGTATGTGTCCTACCAACCTATCTCTTCTCTTCATTAGCAGTCGCCAGAAACATCTCTCCTCTCTCACTCGTCTTAATACCTCTTCGTTTGTAACCCTATCTACCCATCTGATCTTCATCATTCTCCTGTAACACCACATTTCAAATGCTTCAATTCTCCTCTTTTCTGCTGCACCGATAGTCCAAGTTTCACTTCCATAGAGCGCCACACTCCAGACAAAGGCTTTCAAAAATGACTTCCTAATACCTAAATCTATATTCGATGTCAGCAGAGTCCTTTTTTGTAGAAATGATTTCTTTGCCTGAGCCAACCTACTTTTTATATCCTCCTTGCTTCGTCCATCACTGGTTATTCTGCTTCCTAAGTAACAGAAGTCTCCTACTTCCTTCAGCTTTTCACCTGCCAATTTGATCTCCATAGAGGTTTCTGATTTATTTCGGCTGCATTCCAGTATTTTTGTTTTACATTTATTAATTTTCATCATGAATTCTTTCCGTAAGACGGAGTCCATACCATTCAAAAACTCATTCAAATCCTCAGGCTTGTCGGCCAAGATGACGATGTCATCAGCAAATCTCAGAGTTGAAATTATTTCTCCTTGAATCTTCACTCCCACTTTACATTTTTCTCTAATTTCCTTCATTGCTTGTTCAATGTAAAGATTGAAAAGTATGGGTGATAAGTTGCAGCCTTGCCTTACACCTTTCTGAATACCAGCTTCTCTCTCATGTCCTTCAACTCGAATGACTGCTGTCTGGTTTCTGTATAGATTGTATATCACCCTCCTATCCCTGTACTTTATTCCAATAGATTTCAAAATGTCAAACAATTTAGTCCAATCAACGTTATCAAAAGCCTTTTCTAAGTCTACAAAAGCCATGAACGTTCTCTTATCTTTCCTTATTCTACCTTCCAAAATCAGCCTAATACTTAGTACAGCTTCCCTTGTTCCCACATTTCTCCTGAAACCAAACTGGTCTTCGCCCAACTCCGTTTCTATCTGGCTTTCAATCCTCTTGTAAATTATTCTAGACAGGATCTTTGAAGCATGAGTAATCAAGCTGATTGTACGGTAATCTTCACATCTGTCAGCTCCCACTTTCTTTGGTATAGGGATGATTACATTCTTCTTGAAATCAGGGGGCACCTCACCTGTCTCATAAATCCTACACACCAAGTGAAATAACCTGATCAGACCATCTCCTATGCAGCGTAGCAACTCAATCGGTATATCATCTATGCCTGGTGCTTTGTTCCTGCTTAAGTCTTCCAAAGCTCTATCAAATTCTGATCTCAATATTAAATCTCCTTTCGCATCCTCATCAATTTCCTCCTCCCTTTCCATTACATGATTCTCAATCTCCTTTCCCTTATACAAACTCTCTATGTAAGCTTTCCATCTCTCAACCTTTTCTTCCCTATCTGTTAGAGGCATTCCATTTTTGTCCTTAATATTACAGCACTTGGTCTTCTTTTCCCCAAAAGTATTCTTAATCCTTCGATAAGCTGTGTCTACTTTTCCTAATTTCAGACAATTTTCTATACCTGCACATTTCTCTTTCAACCATTCTTCTTTCGCTTCCTTGCACTTCTTGTTAACCTCATTTCTCAGACGTCTGTATTCTGCTTTCCCCTTTTCATCACTTACATTCTTGTGTTTCCGCCTTTCATCCATCAATTCTAGTATATCCTGAGTGATCCACGGTTTTCTACCTATTCTTTCTTTCCTACCAATGTTTTCTTCTGCGGATTTTGTTATTTATTTTGTAATTGAAACATTATTTAAGTTTTGATCGTAATTTTAATGTTTGTTTGAATATTTCTAATGAAAACTGAATGCAATTTGGTGGTCGGTTGTAAATGTGAGCTATATTTAAAGTTTGTGAGCTATAAATTACAGTAAGTTTTTATAAACCTGATGTTGAACAAACTCCCTATGTATACCCTAATGAATGCTACTTATCACTTTAAAAACAAGAAGTTCCGTGACGAACTAAACAGCCTACTTTTCTTAAAATGTAAGATTAATGCCAATTATTAATCTATATGGATCTATCTAGAATAATGACGAAATAAAGTTGGTAATATCGAAATTTCTAATTAGTTCGAAATACTGTATACTTGGCATAATGTTGCCTAATAGAGAACTACAGTTGGCAGCCCTGGTGACTGAATATATTCTTGGTTCCATCTCTTAAGGTACAGAATACAACATTTGGTGCAAGTCCAATGGATAGCATGGACGTTACATGCAGTTAAACATTGGATCTAACAGCGCGCGTAAAATTATGTTGGCAACAATGACATACATGTATTGGTCAGAAGTAATCTGAAATAATATGATCAATTGTTGTGTCAATTTTGAATGAAATCCATTAGTTAGTATGAAAGTTACATGCATTTTGAAATTGGACCTATCAGCAGGCTTAGAATCATGTTGGCAGCACTGGCGTAGGCCTATATTAGGTACTCCAAATTAATCTAGAATGCCAGGTACTATACGTGTGCAAAGTTTAGAGCTATTGGCTTGCATACTTTCTGATATATTGATACTAGGGTAACAAAAATAGAGACAGTATTTATTAACAGTTGGCAGCCCTGGTTACTCATAAGAATCGGCATAGTCATATCTGTTATGGTATACATAGCACACACGAAATTTGGTTGAAATCCAAATGATAATATAGAAGTTACATGTATTTAAAGTTGGACCTCTCAGCAGGCTTAGAATCATGTTGGTAGCACTGACGTATATAAGTTACTCCAAATTAATATAGAATGTCAGGTACTATACGTGTGCATAGTTTAAAGCTGTCGGCTTGCATTCTTTCTGATATATAGGTATTTGGATAAAAAAGAATTGAGAGCATTTATTAACAGTTGGCAGCCCTGGTGGCTCTTAAGAATACGCTCAGTCATATCTGTTTATGTACACATAGCACATACGAAATTTGGTTGAAATCCAGTTGATAGTGAAGAAGTTATATGCATTTATAATTTGGACCTATCAGCAGGCTTATCATCATTTTGGCAGCACTGCCATGTATGACCTCCTGGAAATTAAACTGCAATATTATTATCTATTCGTGTGCCAATTTTGAAATGGCTCCCATTCATACCTTCCAAGATATCCAACATGGAGCTCAAATTTCAATTGCGATTTTTCAGCAGTTGGTAGCACTGACATCATTTTCAAATATGGCCGTGAGATATTCAGGTATAGATCTTTACTCCTACCAAATTTTGTTTCGATTGCTGCAGCCGTTTAGGAGTTGATAGGGGGACACACACACATAGCCAGACAGACAGACAGAAGGACAGACAAGACAGACAGACACTCACATTTGCCCGATCTCATAAGTCTACTTTTTTCTCATTTTTGCAAAATGTGAAAAGTAGGCTAATAAGTGCATAAACTGGGTGTTAATGACATCTTAGCAACAGGTGCCTGTCAGGCGAACAGCACCCGAACTCAAGAGTCGCAGGGGTGCACCCGACGGAGGGTTAAAAATTGACATGAAATGAACTATGTTATTTGATCCGTATCAACTATTCGAGTTTTACTAGAAATAGCCCGCCTAGTCAATACGCAAAAACTTTATTTAATTGTCATACATGTTGAAGCCTCGTGGCCCTTCTTCAGATATGCAAATTTGCATTACAACTGAAATTAACAATATGTATTACACCTCCATTTTAGAAAACATTAATGGAAAAATGAAGTTCCTTACGCATATTTATTTACAATGCAAACAATTGTGTTAATTGACCATAAAATTACAATGTTATTGCCAGATTTCACTCTTTTTTTGTGGTGTTCTCTTGCCACTTGTAGATTTTGGCAACATTATTGTTGGCATTATTTCTTGACTATTTAAAGAATATTAAAATAATACCTCCTCTTGTTAATTTAAAACTATATTAAAATTAACCAATGTCTTATTCTTAATTTTGTACTGTTCATTTTTATTTTGATGTCCAGTACCATTTTTGGATTAGTGTGACTACAGACTAATATGAGGGAAAAGTAATAGTGTTCAGTATCGTTTACAGGACATACTTTTAGTGCATTAGTACCATACGGGATGCAGGCAGAGAAATATCGATCCTCCTGACAACACGCGTTAGTAGGGCTGCATAAAACAATAACATTAAGGGCAGCTGATTCTCCTGGTATATATATGGTATTGTACAGGGATTACAATGTCTTGTAAATTCATTCATATATTAACGTTTAAGGGCGATACGGTGCAATCCCTTGGATGATACCAATCGTAGAAACATTCGAAACATAAAAATGTTGCACACCACGAGGTTAGCGCGAAGGCAGGTTTGCCACAGTTACATTTTAGGGTGAGAATGTCACATGGGAAAGAAACATCGTTAACATTACTGAAGATTTCTTGTGTTGGCAATTAGTTTGCGACAAACCATGAGTTCACTTATTTCGACCCCTCTTTCACGGAGGGAAGTTTCTGGGAAATCGAGTTGTTACACTCGTTAGTTCTGCTCCTTGAACAGTTTTTTAAAAACTATAATAATTAATATTCTAGCCGGCCCCGTGGTGTTGGGGTAGCACGCCTGCCTCTCACCCATAGGCCCCGGGTTCGATCCCCGGCTCCGTCAGGGATTTTAAAACTGACGAGAGGGTTGGAACGGGGTGCACTCAGCCTCGTGAGGACAATTGAGTTGCTGTCTGACAGTGAGGCAGCGTCCCAATCACGAAAACCAAGATTAACGGCCGAGGGGACCCGATGCGCTGATCATGCGTCACCCCAATATCTGCAGGTCAAATGGCTGGGCAGCGGTCGCTTGGTCGGCCTAGACCCTTCATGGGCTGTATAGTGCCAGGGGGGGGGAATAATTAATATTAAAACTGTGTTGTTTATCAGTTATTAACAATCAGTAATGTTTGAAGAAATTAAATAATAGTAGCTTTTTATACCTCCTAAACTCGTATTATGTTAAAAATTCAAGGTGTGTCGAATAATGCGACCAGAGGCTGTATGTTCTTATGGTAATTTCACCAGGACTTCCAAACATAGAATTTCCATAAAAGTGGGCACATAAAAACAAATGGGGTTTTACTGTAAGTTATTTCAGATTGTCTTAAGATCACCATTACAGTTAGATGCAGTCGTTAGTTTATTACAATCGCTCAATTCCTTGCAGATTTTTCAATTATCATGTCAACTTTTCATATCAGTAAAGTAAGTATGGTATTGTGCAGCCTTTAAGCATAATAAATATTGAGGTGCTAACCTTCTCCTATGGCACAGAGAGTCTCCAAATTTGTACCCCGTAAGCCAAAGTCCAGTAACTCTAGAGCTGCATCAAACGTCTCTGGTACTCGCTGTATGCACTCTGATAACACCCAAGAACGTTTAGTTATTTTGCTCTGGAAACATAAAACACATTACATATAAACTATCACTCAGTATCTCTATGGCTATAATGTCTTACAGCACTGTAAATATTTTACATTCTATATGATGTTTCTCAAAGACACCCTCATGCAATAACATGCCAACAGACTTGGTCACAATTTGTAAATTTAATAAAACAACACAATATTGATAAAAATACTGACCAAGTCGATTGAAGTGCCGAAAAATGGTGAAAAATTTACAATAAAATGCCTACTTTAGTGTTTTTTTTTTTTTTTTTTTTTTGTGTGTGTCATTATTGTAACATGTCTAGCAGGCTATTTGCTCGTTCCTTAAACTTTGTGTTTGCACTAAGTTGAGCAGGATAACAGAACGAAGAAATATGACCCGGGGTGGACCTTGGTACGACAAATGGTTCTCACAAAAATCCATGTTACTGGAATCACTTTGTGGGAGACCGTTGAATGTATCCAAAGTGATTGCAGTAACATGGATTTTTGGGAGAACCCCTCGTGAAATTTGGATCGATTAGTCCTATTCAGAGTGGGAAGGTTAATAATTGCTGATATTAATTTCCACCTACTCTTGGAACTTACTCCAACTTGCCGTTTTGAAATACTGCATGGCGTGGATGAAGGATTTATTTACAAGATTTTTAAACAGGATGGATAGAAAAGTGCTTGATGGCTACTTCTCAAGTCTTCTAATAGTTCTGATTGTTTTCATAAAGTTGAGAAGTTACTATGGCAAGGTCAGAGTTTGTACATCTTCCTGAATAGGTGTAAGAACGGTTTCTTATAATCTGGATTGTCAAGTTCTGACTTAAGACTACTGTGGAGAAAGTCTTCAATAATTTTGCTAGCATGATTATAATAATTATAGTCCCACTGTAGGTCTACCCCTTATTATTCCCGTTTTCCGACGGGGTCGGGGATGAGATGCGATGGAAGTCTTTGTGGCGATGATTTTTACGGCCGGATGCCCTTCCTGACGCCAACCTCATGAGAGGAGTTAATGAGAGATGAAATGAATGATGGTGAATGAAACTGGGCAAGGATGTGGAAGGAAGCGGCCGTGGCCTGTCAGAAGGTACCGTCCCAGCATTTGCCTGGTGTTGAAAATGGGAAACCACGGAAAACCATTTCAAGGACGGCCGACGGTGGGGCTCGAACCCACGCGTCTACCGAGTCAGCAGAGAGCTTGGCCCCATGACCTAATGCTGAGCTTTAGCCAGCGTAGCCACTACTGTCGGTGCACTAAAGTCTCAAATTATTACAGTAGCCTAAGAGATGTCAAGAATATTGAGACATAGGTTTCTGTTGCCAGGAAGGCAGTATATGCCACATATTGAGAACCTTTTGGTTCTACCTTTTATTTTTTCCTTCAAAATTAACATTTTACTTTCTATATTAATTTCATTAACAATTTTGAGCTCCTAATTTTGACAACATTTTCAACTGTTATTAACAATCCGCATGCTGCTTGTCTGACTTTGTGTGTCAAATCTTTGAAGCTGTAGAGCTGTTGAAAAATTTATGCAATTAGTACTCGCAAATATACACCCCAGCTAGCTTCATTAACATGAGAAAAAAAAAACTTAATTATATAATGTGGAACTCTTACCAGATAATCGCGAATGGTGTTAATTGAGACCTTACTGTTCCGCCACTGTCTTTGGTACACCAGATCACAATCTAAATTGTACGTTCGAGCTAGATCCAAAGCATCACCGTACTCCTCATTATCTATCTGAAACAAGATCCCAGCACTATACCAAGCAACCAAGAGGCTCTGTCAAGTAATGCAGACTACAAGGAAAAATGACACCTTCTTACCTTTCGGGCATACAATTCTTCTGGTGTTGTGCTCTTTAGGCCAAGTAACCTGTATGTTTTATACAAGTACTTTGGTCTTTTCCTTTTAGGCTGAAATCTTTCCATGTCAGTAATCATATACACCGCAGACTGAAGGGCAGCTGAGCTTCTGTTCAACAAAGACCCATCTTCTTCATCATCACTACTTTCCTGTCACAACCAAAGGATCAGAAAATTATAATTTCTATACACTAGTCTCAATAATTTGACATACTGTACATTGACGTTTTGTCAGACGAGCAACTCTGAGCATCCACACAAAATAACTAAATACCATGCACTTCCAAATAACTTTTGAATGGTTTTGAGACCTATAATCATGAAGTAGGCATTTCAAGCTTATGTATGGGAAAAGAACCAGGTATAGATGAAGTAAGCGTGGAGATGATAAAAGCTGCAGGGGAAGTGAGAACACTGTGGTTGTATATGGTTAGTTAGTTAATTATTGTTGTTTTAAGGAGCAGAACTACGAGGTCATGGAAGGAGAAGAAAGTCCCAGAAGATTGGAAAAATGGGGTTATAGTGCCCATCTTCAAGAAGGGAGACAGGAAGAAATGCCAAAACTACCGGGGAATTACACTGATGTGCCACTGTGCAAAGATATGTGAAACGGTATTGGAGAAATGGATACGTAAGGTAACGGAACAGCAACTGAGGGAGGAGCAATATGCATGCAGGCAGTGGAGATCCACTACTGACCTCATATTTGCAGTGAGACAGTTACAGGAGCGTCACTACGAATATGGGGAAGATTTAGTATTGGCCATTATGGACATTGAGAAGACATACGACAGTGTCGTAAGGAACAGAGTATGGGAAGCGATGAGAGTCAAAGCATTAACGGAAGAAATAGTGATGAGAGAGATATGTATGAGGGAAGAAGAAGCTGTGTGTAAGTTGGTATGGAAAGAACAGAATAGTTTGAGTTGACTAATGGTCTAAAGCGGGGAAGTACCCTCTTGCCCTTGCTCTTTGTAATGTAGATGGATCAAGTGATGCAGAAGGTTGCACAGTATATTGGGGAGGAAGAAATGAAGGCAATGGTGTTTGCAGATGACTTGATGATCCGGGGAAACAAGGAGAGGGATGTACAGGAGCAACTCAATGCATGGGAGGAAGTAGTGTCATCCTGTGGAATGAAGTTTTCCATGCAAAAGAGTGAAGTGGTGATATCAACACGTGAGAAGGGCAGCGTATACTCTGGCATAAAGTTAGGTCATCATCATCGGCTTTAACTCGAATCCGAGTATAAATTTTCTTCCTTCAGTCCAGTTTGTGGATGTGTTTACGGTGACTAAAGAGTCCAATCCTGACACAGAATAAACGTCCACACAAGTCACATAGTATTGCTGGAGGAGGACGTGGTTGGGCTGCTCGAAGTTTCCTAGCTTGACGCTTGGCCTCTTCATGTGTGCGTCGATCCCTTTCAAACATTTTTACAGTATCCGAGATGGTACGGCGCCAAGTTGAGCAGTCTTCAGCCAGCATGTCCCAGGTTTGTGAATCAAGACCTGTCAATTTCAGGGTCTGCTTAAATTGGTCCTTGTAGCGCCTCTTAGGACCACCATGAGGTCAGGTGCCATAGCATAACTCACCATATAGCATTTGACGAGGTAATCTCACATCATGCATCCGATGGACATGACCAATCCATGTAAATTGGTGACCTATTATGGATGATTCTGCAGGATAGGATTGAAAAATCAAGGTTACAGTAGGAAGGGCACGTGAAAAGAACGGGAGAAGAGACAATGCCACGGAAAATATTAGAAATGGAGTGGAAGAAAAAGAGACCTAGAGGAAGAGCAAGGGATAGGTGGATGAAGGGGGTGAAGAAAAGTGACGAGAGAAAAGAAGTGAATTGGACAACTGTGACAGAAGAGAAGTGGTGGATGGGCAGAAAACGATGGAGAGGCTTGTGCTCCAAGCAGACCCAAGCTGTGGTTAATGATGATGATGATAATGATGATTTACCGTATCAGAAGGTCCTGACAGGAGGTCATCAAGAGGTCTCTTGACTGAAGTTAGCATAGACTCACACTCCAGACCCAAGAACCCACGATCATTGCATAGTGCTGATACTTGAGGTTGGCCAGCCAGGAATTCAGGAGATTCACCCAATAAGTTGCACAGGTTCTTTACTGTGCAGACACTGACTGCTCCAGAATAGCGGGCAATTATCATAGCCTAAAAGGAAGAAAAAATATTATGTTACAGTAGAATTTATAAAAATAAAATAAAAAGAATAGAAACCACAGCAGAAATGATAGAAGTCAAGAAGCATAAAGAAATGCTTAAAGCTATCCTCCTTTCGTATTTGCCAAACATGGGGTACGTTAATAAAACTACAGAGCGATCCATATAAACCTGAACCACTTTAATGAGTCATAACATTTGAACAAATGTGCAACTTTGGGAGATGATAATACTCGATTTGGAGATTGCATACATACATACATAAGAAAAAGTCTGACGAGGTTAGATCAGGTGATCGGGGGGGGGGACCACTTATTTTTTGAGGTTATTCGGTTACCAAAGAAACTGGCACAATAACTTGTTGGGAGATTCCTCACAGTAAATGTTGGATCACCAGCATCCATACACAACTATACTCATTTTGCCATATTACATGGCGTTCTGTGAAATGTATCTTCACTAATGTTGTTTATTTCGTGTCTAATGACCTCACGGAGTTCAGCAGTTGTCCGAGGTCTATTTTTGTACACTCTCCCTTTAAGATACCCCCATAAGAAATAGTCTGGCGAGGTTAGGTCAGGAGATAGAATTAGATATAAGCAATTTGGCTGATGAAGACCTCAATGAAAGGTCAAAACATGTGCCAACAATTCAATAGATATTCAAAAATTTGAATAGATGTTCTTAATTTAGTATTGATAGACGTATTTTTAAAGTTTTCTATTATTAATCAATACGGCAAATATCAAACATTTAGTGACACTTATAGTCTGTAATATGAATACAACTTTTCCGTCAAATCAATACTTTATATTGCGGAAAAGTTGTAATCATATTACAGACTATAACTGAATTTGTCAATATGGACCAAAATGGAAACAAATACTCCCAAATGTACTGACATGGTAAATGTTATTGCTCTTTAGCTTGGTGTGTCAAAAAACATACCCCTCCTAGTTTACTGAAAGAGAGAAATGAGCATCAGAGCTGTGCCACTTATTAAGCTACAATAATAATACCAATCTTGTACTAAAATAAGCCAACACCATTATGAAATTTAACTTATGAAATACACAGTTTTAACAGTTCTGCAGTGCAGATTCATTCCGACTTGAAGAGCTACTGTATATTCACCATTAGTTTAAGTTCTGATTTTGTTATGAAATGTCTGTTTAATGTTTTGTGCATCTGCTAGTTTATAGTTTATATTATCATTACTGGTTTATTAACACATCTTAGCAATTTTACAACATTTCAGATAAAAGTCATGTAGTGATCCATGCAAGGTTAATGAAAATTTCACATTCACAAATAAATATTTCTTTGCAGCCCCACGTGATGAAGTTGCTAACTTTCTTCACAGAACTTCTTTCACATCTCCTGTGAAAACTGAGCTGATGTTGGATAAACATCGACATCACTCGATATTGATGACATGCCTTCTGAATCATTTTAAAATGATATGACAACGATGATTGTTGTTTAAAGGGGCGTATAATTGGCATCACTTTTAGTGTCATTGTCAATTTCGTCACGACTGTCAACATCAGAATCAGAGGATTCACTAATTACAGTCACATGGTCAAGCAATAAATCACGTCACTATTATCACTGTCCGTGTCATCTTCTATAAAACTGTCACTATAAATTGCATCATTGTTCCCATTATCATACAAAGACACAGAATCACCATCATCACATAGAGAATTTACAATACTCGGCTAAATAGCCCAAGAGCTACCTACCATTATTACGACCACATGGGTTGCACATGTTGGAAAAAACCCACAGGAATAACAATTTGTTGGAACAAAACAAATCAATATAGAGGATAAATTTAGAAACTACACTCTTACTTTCCCTTATTGTAAGTGGATAGCGCTCGCAGGAGTGCTATTGCACTCCTTGGCACTCTTAAGAGATAATACACCTAAAGGGCAACATGTTTTAAAATCAGGGATAAATGAAATGGAAACTACGAATTCATGCCATAGAATTCTCCATCAAGTTTGAGCAACACTTAGTTTGGAAATGCTGATAGCATTTTTATTTTATTTTTTTCTTTAATTGGAAATGAAAATTGAGGTTGCGGGCCTTACTTGAATCAAGGTTGGTAACAAACTCCCCTCCATCGGAATTTCAATTATATCACTGGCCTACCACACACGATATATGGTGAACAATGACAGCATCTCCAAGCATCCTAATACCATGATACACAATTCCTACAGATGGTGAAACTGCACATGCAAAATAAATGGTGGTGGGATTTTCCACATGCTTGCAAGTTCTGCTGATTCTATTTCTGGATGTGCGTATTGCAATATTGACTCCTGTGGCTGCCAAAACTTTGGCTAATAATGAGGAGTGGAACACTTATCTTACCGCAAACTAGCTCGTTTTGCAGTGATGAGATTTGCCACAAGCTAGTAGCGATGCCGATTATATTTTGGGGCGTGGGCACACCATAAGATTGCAAAGACTCCCACAGTCACCGGAATGGCGTCTTAACGATTGCCAGTAGAACATATATCTTACCGCAGACTTGCTATGTTTCAAGGTGCAGGGATTAACCATAGGCTCGTGAGTGACACTCATAAATTTTGAAGTTGAACGACTTGAAAACTGAATTTTTAATTTAGACTTTTTGAAGATGTACATTTTCTAATTTTGAAATACTGTACTGCACTTACTATACTTTTAACACAAAACAATCCGTTCTTCACCTTTGATCAGAGGAGACAGAAATTCTTAAGCTTTATATTCTAATTATGCTTTGATGACATTTCAGGACACTATAGTTTCTACAGTCTAGATAAACAATAAGTTTATTTAAAGCATTTACCTGCTCTGACCACCAGTTTAAATCCACAGGATAATAATAAGCCAGTGCATCGCCAGCATATATGCGAAACTTGCGTTTGTTGAAGCCTGAGAGCATAGGATTCTTCATATCATAATCAGGTTGTTCACATAGAGGCCAATATCTGTAGAGTCTGAAAATTTACAAATTTCAAAATAAAAAGTTCCGTGATTGACTAATTTTCCTACATTCTTGCCATCTGATAATGACTAGCACTACAAAATATGAACTCTAGTGGTGTAATAAATATAGTACTGTAGCAACAGAGGCAGTTACCTGGCCGCTGACCAGGAGAGATGAAAGTAGAATACAGGCAGCCGAAATGAAATTCCTGAGGAGTATGGTACAGAAGACTAGGAAAGATAGAGTGAGAAAAGAAGACATTCAAAAGGAAGTGAATGTACAGAAGCTGAATGATAAGCTGGAGCAGAACAGATTGAGATGGTACGGACATGTGAAAAAGATGAATGATGAAAGATGATGATGATGATGATGATAATTGCCGTTTTAAGGGGCCTAACATCTAGGTTATTGGCCCCTAATGGTTTGAGTGATCGTGAAGATGATAATGAAATGCTAATGAAAAGGAAACTACAGTGGAACGTGGCTAATTCGAACTTCTATAATTCGAAATCTTCTTTAATTCGAATTGTTCTCTTGGTCCCTAGCATTTTATATACAATCAATGCTAATAAATCGTGGTTAATTCGAATTATATTTTGCATAATTCGAAGTTTTTACGTGTAAAAAGCCGATCGGAAGCCAAAGAGTTGGGTCAGTTACCAAAAAACTGTTCCGAGTGCAGCCCAAGCAACAAACCACATCACAGAACTTATGCGTTTTTTTTTAGTAGAAATGACGTACTGTAAGTGGTTCTGTTTTCCGTTCCTTAAATTTGTTAGATTGTTTTGTGATGGCTGAGAGACTTAATTGTAGGAAACAGGTAAAAATCTCAAAAATGTTTTGAAAAACAGTAGATCTCTCTGGGATTACTACTGTCGTTAAATAGGTGAATAGTACATTTTGGTTTTATTTTTCATTTGAAACTTTTGAGGTCTTTATAAAGTACCGTTGTCTGTTAATCTGCTTTGTTGAAGGTAAATCATTATGTAAACGTAATACAATATACTCTATTCTCTCTACCCATTTCAAAGAACTTTCATAATTCGAATTTTTGGATAATTCGAATTTTATACTGGTCCCTTGAGGTTCGAATTATCGAAGTTCCACTGTATAACTAAAACTAACTACCAACTTATATACTAGAAGAAAAAATGGAAAACAAAAGGAGAATAAGGCAAATAAAGGACAGGAGGAAAAGAAATGCCCTCAACCCTCGAAGAATGCGGATTGAGGGACTTAGAAGGGAGACCCATGAAAGGCAGATAGGAAAGTGAAAGAGGAGAGGGTCCGCCCCACAGGTAAGGAACAAAAGGGGGAAAACCGGACCCAGCTCAGGAATCCCTCAGGGTCGCCAACTCTCGAACTCACCAGCCGTGAGCCCCTGAGGGTGTAGCATTATCCAGGCTGCACCAGAAGTGGTGGGGCTACATACACCCTACCTCCTGTAGGGCCTTGGGCAGAAGGCAGGAGATATCATGAAAAGAAAAAGAAGGCTGACCCCTCGCAGAAGGAGAGTATCAGAAAAGATGAGACAAGGGCCAATTAAGGCGGGAAAGGAAGAGACTCCCTAGGCCTCGGATACCCTAATACCGCCGGGGTCGGAAGAGAACAAGAGTTGACCAAGTGAGGTCGACAGGAAAGAAGACGGAGAGGAGCCCGGCACAAGTAAGTGGAAGCAATGCCGGACTCAGCTGGGGCCCCGTGGTCGCCAACCCACGTCCCACTAGATGAGAGCCCCTGGGGGGAATGATGAAAGAATGCCGAAACAAGCGCTGGAGAGACGGATGAATGGAAAGAGAGGACGAGGAAGACCTAGAGTACGGTGGATAGATTTGGTGAAACACAGTGTGAGAGAACAGAACCTGGAGTGGAGTTCAATGGTTCAATGGCGGACAGATAGTGTTAAGAGGAGGGGTGTCATATTTGCTCCAACTGGGCTTAGGCTAGAAAACGGAATATGATGATGAGCAACAGAAGACAAACCTTAATAGACCATCCCAAAAAGTTTAATTAATATTAGATTAATGCTACAAAAGTTATTTAGTGGCATGAAAGAACACCAGGACAAGTGT
This sequence comes from Meconema thalassinum, assembly GCA_946902985.2. Taxonomy (NCBI): domain Eukaryota; kingdom Metazoa; phylum Arthropoda; class Insecta; order Orthoptera; family Tettigoniidae; genus Meconema; species Meconema thalassinum. Next base: position 346,669,619 of record OX336392.1, read on the forward strand.
TTTATGCAAAAGTTAAAGATACAACACCCAGAGGGAGAATGAGAAGAAGATAGTTGGAGCATCTAAGGATAGATTTGGGAAGAAGCATAAGAGGTATGGAAAAGGTATTTGAACAGGATTGATGAAGGTTAAGAGTAAATAGAAGCCATTGATCTGAATCCTGAATGAAACCAAATTGGAGAGAAAGAAAGCAAAATACAGCAAAATTCCCAGTAAGTGTAATCCTATTTCAGTTTTTCCTACATTAAGTGTATTGTAAATAAATATCCCAGGGTCCCATCAGCAAATTACAATGTCTTATCACATCCCTATTTAGTGTTTTCTTCACCATTAAGGCACAAAATCCTTTGTGTCCAGGCAAACATCAAACAAAGGCTTTAATGTATTGGTTAATGAATAAGATCGTAGTACCGTATTTGCTCGCGTATATCTCGCCCCCGCGTATATCTCGCACCCCATTTTTCCATTTGAAATTTCCGGGGAAAAAAAGCACTCGCATATATCTCGCATTCATTACTGACGCCATCATATAAATGACCGTAATAACCTTGAGGTAGAAACACGTTCGATTTAGCGCGCCACAACAGTCGTCATTGCCCAGGAACTTACCCGAAGCGTTACTAACAGGAAGAGCGAGCAACAACGAGTTGATCCGAACTTCGGTACGAGCCGATTGGGGATCGAGGCGCCACGTGCAAGCATACGGCGCAGCGTGAGTGTTAGCACGCTGTACATCGTTCGCCGCGTCTTCAGCCGCGGTTGGCTAAATTCACCGCCTTGAGACACGTTCGAATTAGCGATTAGCGCGCCACAACAGTTGCTCAAGTAGGCCTAATGTTACATCACAGAGAAACGCAGTTCAGTCTTCTCGAATTTCAATGATTTCGTCTTTACGCATTGCGTCGCATCAGAGCTCGGCCTCGTGCAATCATACGGCGCAGTGTGAGTGTTAGCACGCTGTACATCGTTTGCCGCGTCTTCGGCCGCGGTTGGCTAAATTCACAACCTTGAGACACGTTCGAATTAGCGATTAGCGCGCCACAACAGTTGCTCAAGTAGGCCTAATGTTACATCGCAGAGAAACGTAGTTCAGTCTTCTCGAATCTCAATGATTTCGTCTTTACGCATTGCGTCGCATCAGAGCTCGGTCGCGTGCAAGCATACGGCGCAGCGTGAGTGTTAGCACACTGTACATTGTTTGCCGCGTCTTCGGCCGCGGTTGGCTAAATTCACCGCCTTGAGACACGTTCGAATTAGCGATTAGTGCGCCACAACAGTTGCTCAAGTAGGCCTAATGTTACATCGCAGAGAAACGCAGTTCAGTCTTCTCGAATCTCAATGATTTCGTCTTTACGCATTGCGTCGCATCAGAGCTCGGCCGTGTGCAAACATACGGCGCACCGTGAGTGTTAGCACGCTGTACATCGTTCGCCGCGTCTTCGGCCGCGGTTGGCTAAATTCACCGCCTTGAGACACGTTCGAATTAGCAATTAGCGCGCCACAACAGTTGCTCAAGTAAGCCTAATGTTACATCGCAGAGAAACGCAGGTCAGTCTTCTCGAATCTCAATGATTTCGTCTTTACGCATTGCGTCGCATCAGAGCTCGGCCGCGTGCAAGCATACGGCGCAGCGTGAATTTTAGCACCCTGTACATTGTTCGCCGTGTCTTCGGCCGTGGTTGGCTAAATTCACCGCCTTGAGACACGTTCGAATTAGCGATTAGCGCGCCACAACAGTTGCGCAAGTAGGCCTACTGTTACATCGCAAATTTTGTGTCTTTTCGGGAATATGGTAATTCCCCGCGTATATCTCGCACCTAAAATTTTCACACATATTTTCGGTCAAAAAAGTGCGAGATACACGTGAGCAAATACGGTATTTTGCTTGTGAATACACTTGGGTTTAGCAGATCTGAAAAACGTTTGTGTTATTTTAGCTAAAGAATAGAAAAGTTTCAAGTGGGGAAAAAATCTGATGTATTCTTACGGCAAGCCGATGATGATGATGATGATGATGATGATGACATGGCTCATAGTCTCACGTTATCGAAAGCCACAGGACTTCCGTTCTACACGAAACCCGAATTACGAGACACAACGGTAACACTTTGAAAATACATAATCTTACATGTATTACATAAAAAAATAAGAAAACATACCAGGTCAAAATGAGCTTTGGAGCTATCGTATCTCGCGAAAGCCAGAATAAAAGTCACATAAAACTGCAAGCTTGTTTCTTTTCAAGTTTAAACCATCTATTTAGCCCTTACAGTGCCAAGGGCCGATCTATCGGGCCTATTTTTTATATTAAAGAATATATTCCTACCTCCAGCCGCGCAGTGCAATCACTGTTTTAACCAGGAGAGGAATCATTCTCTCTAGATATATCAATGTGTTTAAGTTCCGTGAATAAGTAGATTCTTTGAACGTGTTGCAGGCAGCTGACTTCCCACACCTGTGATTTTAGAAGTCGTGTTTGTTTGTAGATATTGATCGTACATGAAACCTATTTGATAGAATTACTCTAAACACAAGATGAAATGAAAATCCATGGCCTGCTTCCAGTCTCCGACCGGGTCAGGAATGGAATGAATGAAGCCCCCATCTAGCAGCGAGGATATGAACTGTGCCGGCTGCCGAGGTCTGACGCACTCCTCTGGGGAAATGATTAAATGAATGACAGATGAAATGAAATGATAGTGGAGAGTGTTGCTGGAATGATATTTTGACAGGGAAAACCGGAGTACCCGGAGAAAAACCTGTCTGCCTCCGTTTTGTCCAGCACAGATCTCACATGGAGTGACCGGGATTTGAACCACGGACCCAGCGGTGAGAGGCCGGCGTGCTGCCGCCTAAGCCACGGAGGCTTACTCTAAACACAAGATATTTATACAAAATTCAAAAGTATTAACATGCAAATAACACAATATATTATTTAGAGTACCAGTACGTAGGCTGTCAAAATTATATTTCCTATTTACATTCTTTTTAATATATTTTAATGAAACCAAGTATTAATATTTAGCATCTAATACATTGAGAATATTTATACAGTTTTACCTGCTATGGAAATAATATCAAGATTCTATCTTTAAAAATATTGGTAGCAGATAATTTTTATTAAAAACTTGTAATTTTACTAAACTTGCCTTGGCATTTTTAACATAACCACTCATAATAGCTTGGCATCAAAGGGTTAAATAAAACACTACTTACTTCATGGCTGGTAGATGCCACACTGAGATCTCCCCACAAGTATGCAGGCAAGCCAGCAGCTTCCCTTTTGGCGACACCTGCATTTTGAAGATCATACTCTGTAAGAAAAGAATTCTGGTTACCAAACCAATGGTCAGCTCTCGATCACTTTATTGGTCACTCTTAGAAAGACAAAGATGATGATATGATGATGATAATTGTTGTTTTAAGGGGCCTAACATCTAGGTTATCGGCCCCTGATGGTTTGGGTGATCGTGAAGATGAAAATGAAAAGCGAACTTAAAACTAAAAACTAACCTACATACTAGAAGAAGAAATGGAAAACTAAAGGAGAATAAGGCAAATAAAAGGACAGAAGGAAAAGAAATGCCCTCAACCCTCGGAGAAGGCGGATTGAGGGACTTGGAAGGAAGGAGAGCCATGAAAGGCATATAGGAAAGTGAAAGAGGAGAGGGTCCGCCCCAAAGGTAAGGGACAAAAGGGGAAAACGGACCCAGCTCAGGAATCCCTCGGGGTCGCCAACTCCCGAACTCACCAGCCGTGAGCCCCTGAGGGTGTAGCATTATCTAGGGTGCACCAGAAGTGGTGGGGCTACATACACCCTGCCTCCTTAAGGGCCTAGAGCACAAGGCAGGAGGTAAAAGGAAGAGAAAAAGAAGGCTGACCCCTCGCAGAAGGAGGGTATCAGAAAAGATGAGACAAGGGCCAATTAAGGCGGGAAAGGAAGAGACTCCCTAGGCCTCGGATACCCTAATACCGTCGGGGTCAGAAGAGAACAAGAGTTGACCAAGTGAGGTCGACAGGAAAGAAGACAGAGAGGAGCCCGGCACAAGTAAGTGGAAGCAATGCTGGACTCAGCTGGGGCCCCGTGGTCGCCAACCCACGCCCACAAGATGTGAGCCCCTGGGGGAGAAAGATAAAGAAAAACAGCATGTCGATGTTAATCAACTGCTGGACATCAGTACAAATGAACTTGAATAGAAACTTGAAGATGGACAAGGAATCTGTCATTATTTATTCTTAGGAAAGGATTTGGAGAATTATCACAGGTAATGTAACAAGTTGTATTTATAGTAACTATTTCATGAATAAGCTGCAAGTAATTTTAAATTCCAGTACCTAGGTAGGTATATTATATTTCAATCGAGCACCTTACCATGTTTTAAAACTTTCACAAACGTATGTATAATAAAATCATCACCCAAAGAATGTGATCAAAAGAACGACAGCCGTAGTGATCAGTAAAACAGAAAAAGGTAAATGTGATAGCAGCTCAGCAATAACAGGCATAGTCCTGCTTAATTATCGAAATAATAGTACTATAACTGGCTGGTTAGCATCAAATTCTTACCTGTTATTAGTCCAAATAAAATGAGTTGATGTTTGAGTGGAATTATCATCATCATTATTTTATATTTAAGTTCAAGCCTTGCAATTGCAGCCAATTCATTCGGTCCTATGAGATCCTTTTCATATGAGTAAACAAAATAGAAGAATTCCCAACCCAATGTCAGAATTTTTGTCATCCCCCACAAAAGCTTCCCCTAAACCCAGGGATTCCTGGTCAATGCATGTGAAATTTTCAAAGTGAAATGCCATATCCTGTGGTTCAGATTCCATGTAAAGAGGATGTCCCATGGCTCATGATTGCAAGATTGACAGTCACACAAAACTACATGCTTCCTGCCTTTTTCCTTCCAACACTAGGGTTGGGGATAAACGTGTTACTTTCAACACTGTTACTGTACACTCCCCAAAGTAGACTGGTCTGGTGAGTCAACTAGCTGTGGTCAGGCTCAGAGCGCTGCAAATAAATTCTTAAGGGAGGGGGGATTTTCCCAAGTAGTTGACTTCCCAACTAGAGACAATAATACCTTAGATGTTTATCTCGTAAGGCCTGTAGAGCTGTATATTAACTGTCTGAAAGTACCAGGAATTAGTGACCATTCTGGGGTTGAATTAAATATTAGATATGGTGACATTACAAAATTAGACTCTGATGTAGCAAAAATGATCATATTCCAGTATCGCAGGGAGGATCAGGGCAAGTTTCAGGGGTATTTGAATGAGCTATTTGTAGGATGGGCATCGGAAGGAAATCACATTAATATCCTGTGGACTAACTTTTTGAAAATTTTAAATAACGCTGTTGATAAATTTGTCCCATTTAAATTGCTGAAACAAAACCCAGATCCTGAGTATTACACACGAGAAATTAGGAGTCTAAAACGGAAAATTAGGAAATTATACAATAAAAGACATGATAGAGACAAGTATATGTTGAAATTTAAGTCCTTATCAAGAGAGCTCGTCTTAAAAAAGAGGGCTGCTCATGACAGTTATATGCAAGGTTTACTTGGTTCGGGAGGTGATGGGTGGAAAAAATTTTACAGATATGTTAGGAGAAGAAAGGGAAATTCAAGTAATTTGTCGATGATAATGTCCGGTGACGGTAAATTAATTACTGAGAAACAGGCCATTGCTAATGAATTAAATGTCTTTTACGGTAGTGTGTTCAATAAATCCAATAGCTGTGTGTTGGACCTTAACGACGAATCAGGGGCTCCCCTGTTCCAAATAAACCAGTCAGCAATTGTAAAGCTAATACAAAAACTACGTTTCAATGTATCAAAGGGTTCTGATAATATTGTTAGTGAAGTACTTAAACTAGGAGGTAGGGCCGTGGCACGATACTTGGAGGTGATGTTTAATGTGTCCATAAACAATGCGCAAATCCCAGATGACTGGAAAAGAGCTACGGTAGTCCCAATATTTAAGGGAGGGAGCAGACTTGAATTGGGCAACTACAGGCCGGTTAGCCTCACGTCCGTCGTTTGTAAACAGATGGGGCATCTCATTTGCGACTACTTGAGGGAACAGTGGGAAACATTAGCATGGTTTAATGATAGGCAACATGGATTTCGGAAAGGTTACTCATGCGAGAGTCAGATGCTATCACTTTTTCAAGACATTAACGAATCGTTAGACCATGGAGTTTCAGTCGACGCCGTGGTTATAGATTTTGCGAAGGCATTTGATGTCGTTCCGCATGACATGCTACTCCATAAATTAGCTTCGACGAAGATTGATAGAAGAGTAATTTTATGGATCCAAGAATTATTGACGGGTCGTTCCCAGAAAGTGAAAGTCGAAGGCATATTCTCGGATGAAATTACCGTAACGTCGGGTATCCCTCAGGGCAGCGTAATCGGAACTTTGTTATTTTTGGCGTTTATAAATGACTTACCAAATGGGATTCGCAGTGACTGTCGATTGTTTGCGGATGATTGTGTAATATATCGAAAGATACATGACTCACAAGACAATGCAGTGCTTCAAGAGGACCTGAACCTGGTCTATAAGTGGGCGATTGTAAATAAAATGAAAATAAACACAAGAAAATGTAGTCTCTTAAAAATAGGGAAAGTGCGAAGGCAGGATTTTCAATATAACATTGGCTCGGAAATACTTGTAGAAGAAGATTCTTGCAAATATTTGGGCGTTCACGTAAGGAATGATATGAAATGGAGTAGTCATGTAGGATGTATAGTTTCAAAAGCTTACAAATCCCTGCACTTTGTAATGAGGGTATTAAAAGGAAGTAGTACCTCTGCTAAAGAATTAGGCTATTTGTCACTTGTAAGACCTATTCTGGAATATGCCTCGGTGGTTTGGGATCCATATCAAGTAGGGCTCATCAATGAGTTGGAAATGGTACAAAGAAAGGCCGCTAGATTTGTGCTCAGTGACTTTAATCCCAGGAGCAGTGTGAGCCGTATGTTAAAGAAACTTGGGTGGGAATCACTGGAGGCTAGGAGGATGAAATCTAGACTCTGCGCTATGTACAACACGTATACAAATCAACCAGCATGGGGAGAGCTTAGCAAACGATTGGGAAAGCCCACTTACATGGGTAGGAGCGATCATCCTTTCAAAGTTAAGGGCCGACCACAGCGAACAAATTATGGTAAATATTCTTTTGTAAACCGTGCCATTGATAACTGGAACTCTCTACCTGCCGCAGTCTTAGAGCCTTTTCCCAAACATATAGGTGTGTTTAAGGAAAGACTGACTATTTGTGTAAATACTCCAGTTTAATTGTTGTATAATTGTTATTGAATTGTTATGTATAATTATTTGTTATGTATATACAATTTGCCACCGGGGGACACACCCCCCATTGCAAATAAATGAATGAATGAATGAACAAGGATCAGTGCTTTAAGCTAAAACAGAAGATCTCTTCGAGGAACAACCTTCCCCGTAGACTGGCACGGACTAACTGAAGCACCCATCCCCAAACGTTAAGGACAACAGCATTGGCCTTATGCTATTCAGCAGGAGAATATGCCAGTCCTGTGTGGTACAAGTCAGCCCATGCAAAGCAGGTGGATGTAGCCTTAACCGAGAGCTGCAGGATTATTATAGGTTGCTTGAGGCCAACTCTCATTAGTAAAGTTCACTATCTTGCAGGGATTGCTCCGCCTGATATCAGAAGAGAAGTGGTTGCAAACAACGAAAGAAGTAAATCATCTGCTATTACCTCACACCCACTCTTCGGATATCGACCTGCTGAGAGGAGATTAAAATCGAGAAAGAGCTTCCTAACAACTACTCAACCATTACAAGGTTGCTTGAGGCCAACTCTCATTAGTAAAGTTCACTATCTTGCAGGGATTGCTCCGCCTGATATCAGAAGAGAAGTGGTTGCAAACAACGAAAGAAGTAAATAATCTGCTATTACCTCACACCCACTCTTCGGATATCGACCTGCTGAGAGGAGATTAAAATCGAGAAAGAGCTTCCTAACAACTACTCAACCATCACAAGGAACAGCAGCAACAGCTTGAGTTGCCATGTGGAAGGAGAGGACCAGCAATCTGTCTGAATGAATGGAACCAAAGGAATCTCTACCTCCTGGTCACACAGAGAACTGGCTAATCTGGAAGTTCCTGAACGGACTGCAGTTGGAAGTTGCAAGATCCAGGGACAACTTATATAACTGGCATTTCCCGACCAAGACAGTCCTGTGTGTTTGTGGCGCAACCCGGACAACACAACACCACTTCTCCTGTCCATTATGCCCGTACAGCTGCACAATGAATGACTTGACTGAAGCTAATTCAAGTGCTATCTAAGTGGCTAAGTTCTGGGCAGAAACTGTTTGAAGTCATCTGTTGAACACATACTCGTGTGCATTTTATGTTTTGCACTTCTGACACGAATAAATAAATAACACTGTTACTACTTTTTTACAAATTGTAACGTGTTTTTCGAGGGGTTTTTATGCAACTGGCATAAGTCAGTAGGAAGCCATTCTATATTTATTTACGCAGCAAATTGTTCAGCCAAGAGAATTTTTCATGTTAATTTATTATTATTATTAATTTATTATAATTATTATTAAGATATTTTCGGAGCATTTTATAAAAATTATAAGCATTCAGATAGGTTTTCTATGTCTTAGAAAACGCTATCAAGCAAATTATTACGAACGACAATATAATAGAAAATTATGTGATTACGGAATTTTACGGAGTTTTCGTCAGTTAGGGTATATCGAGAGACGTGACTCACTGGGATTTCAAGTACACGCTTAATCTTGTCGGAAAGCATGACGCAATCCTGGGTCGCAGCGTCCAGGAAAGGCGAATTGTTGAAACGGAACCCTCCCGCCGAGTGTAATGACCCAGAGGAGGGGAAGATAGCGCGGCGTGCTCAGCCAATCAATGGAGACGACGTAAGCTGGAAGGCGGTACCGTGGTGGGGGAGCCAACGGGTGAATATATCGTTCGACGCGCCGTGAAACGAGGACTATCTGTGTAGAACTTGCAGAGTACGGTCGCAAGTGCGTGTCGCTCCGATGTTCAGTGGAGTTAGCGACTAACTTTTGCAAAACTTAACCAGTGCGGTTGTACGAGGGTTTGGGTCCGAGGTACGGACCATAGATTTATCTAATCTACCAGAATATCATCAAATTCCGACGGAGATGACGACGTCCAGGAGACTGTGGGAAGCTAACAGCATCATCAAGTACGAGGGAAATGCTTTGGCAATTTCCAGTGGTAAGCGCAAATGACGCAGAAATACGCAATCTCTCATTTTTCTTTGTTTTACATTTCATATTTCAGTAACTTCATAGCTTGGAAATAAGAGTAAAATCAATTTATCAGACTCCGTTTTCACGTAATTTTCTATCGGTAATATTCAAATCACAACGCTCCAATTTAAATTTTGTACTTATTATTATTATTAATTTTGCTATACTTGTTTTATATAATAAATTCATTTCTTTTACAATGCAATCTTTGCTTTCAGTAGGTAGCATTAGATATAGACCAATTCCTTCTCCTGATACAATTGTTTGTTGGGTTAATGATCAAATCATACCACGATCTGAGTGAATAGAGTCTTGAAGGTGTTCTGCCAGAGCTAGACTTTGTTAAATACAAATTTAGATTTCAACATTGCATTGAGGTCTTGGCGCCCATTAAAACAACATAGCTTAGGCAAAGGTAAACAGTTACATTTATCTCCCAACAGTGTGGGCTAGCAAAACGTTACACTTGTCGCTCAAAGTGAGGGCTGTAGAATCCGCTACATTTGTCGCTACCAACATGGGGCACTAATTAATAACCATTACAATTGGCGCCCAACGTGGGGCTGAAAACCTAATAACATTTGTGGAAGGAGAAGGGTATATATTTCTGTGCCTGTATTTTGGGGGTTATTTGTCTTTATCAGTGTATATCATTATGGGGGATGAGAAAGAAAGACAGATGAGGTTACGTAGTGGTCATCAACGGGAGAGTGATGATACGAGCAGTATGTCGAGTGATGGTAGTACCGGGGTAGCGGAGGTAAATCCCGATACTGAAACAGGGAGTGTAGGCGGCCAACCAGAATTAAAAACTTTACTTCTCGAGTTCATGTATCAGAACAAAGTTAGTAGTGATGCCTTAAATGCAAAATTAGAACAGAATAATGCAAAATTAGAACAAAACAGTAGGGAAAATAAAGAAAGTACAGAAGCCTTAAATGCAAAATTAGAACAGAATAATGCAAAATTAGAACAGAATAATGCAAAATTAGAACAAAACAGTAGGGAAAATAAAGAAAGTACAGAAGCTTTAAATGCAAAATTAGAACAGAATAATGCAAAATTAGAACAAAACAGTAGGGAAAATAAAGAAAGTACAGAAGCTTTAAATAAAAAATTAGAACAGAATAATGCAAAATTAGATAAGAACAACAAGGAAATTAGTGTGAAAATGGAGCAGATTAGAGGAGAAATCAGAGGAGTAATGGAAGAGAAGGTTAAAGAGATCATTGCAGATGTAGACAAGAAATTAGGAAAAATACAGGAGGAGTTAGAAATTAGAATCAGTACACAGGCTGAAAATTTAAAAGAACTAGTGCAACTGGAAACACAGCAGGTCAAAAAGCAATTGGGGGGAGAAATTGACAAAATTCAGGTAGCAACTAAAGAGGTTAAGGAACAGCTGGGGGGTAGAATTGAGAAAGTCCACTCACAAATAGTTGCAGAAGTAAATGATTTAAGAGAGAGTAATAGAGAGAGCATTAGCAAGATTGAGGAGAAACAAGCAAAGCTATATGATAAAGTAGAAGAATCAGAAGGAAACATTAAATTAACAGTAAACAGTATTGAGAGGAAGGCTGAGGAGAAAATCGCAGAATTAGAATTAAAATTAAAAGCTAGGATCAGGCAAGAAAATAGTCAGAATAGGCCAGTTTTTGTGAATAGCACACACAGGGAGGTAGAACTGGGTAAGTTCAGCAATCGACAGGGGTGCCCAATGGAGTTCATGAACACTATAGAAAATAAATTCGGGGAAAGGTTGGAAAATGGTAGTATTGAGTGGTGCCAGGTAGTTGAAATTTTAGAACAAGTGTTTGTGGGGGAAACGAGGAATTGGTTTGCTGTCTACAGAGACAAGTTTACTGATATCAATGATTTTAAAATGAAATTCTGTGAAAAGTTCTGGAATGAGGTTATTCAGTCGCAGCATCGTGAGGGAGTAGTGTGTGGTAAATATAACCCTAAAGGAAGCTCCACCATGACCGAATACTTTTTAGGGCAGGTATTAGTGTGTAAATATCTGGATGGCTTGAAGGAGGAAAGTGATGTGGTGAGGTTGCTACTTAGGCACTTTCCCTATAGGATCAAGGAGGCTGCTTGTATCCAGAATGTAAAGACAATATCACAAGTAGAAAATTTGTTAAGCACATTTGATGCACTAGGGAGAGGGGGTTATGAGGACAATTTCAATAGGAACCAGGGTAATAATAATAATAGACCTAACGAAGCCAGGCATCAGGAAGTTCAAGGGAACGGTGGCGAAGGGGCCAACGCTCAAAATAGAAATAATAGTAATCAGCTAAATCAGAACAGAGGAAATGGCTATGGTAATCAGTATCAAGGGAGGAATAATGATTTCAGGGGAAATCAAGGGAGGAACAATGATTACAGGGGAAATCAAGGGAGAAACAATGATTTCAGGGGAAATCAAGGGAGAAATTATAATGACAATAATTACAACCAGAATAGGGGTCAAGGAAGAGGACAGCCTAGTGGTAGTAATATACAGCCAAACAATGACAACACAGCCCAGAACAACCAGACCAGTTTAGTAGTTAGTAGTACTACGGCCAGCTGTAGCGGTTCTTTAAACGCGATCCAGGCTGCGAAGTAAGGTCAGAATCTCAGTCTGTAGCATGCCCTGTCCATACAATTATACAGGAACCCTATGACCTAAATGTAAGAAATGAATTATTACATGAACTAAATGATGAAGGTATTATTCAGGAAGTGGTTAGTAAGAGCCCCATAGTTAAATTTAACGTGTCCGAGGCGTACACAGATGTTTTAATTGATAGTGGTTGTATGAAGAGTTGCATAAGTAGTGCATTTTATGATAAAATGAAAGGAACTGGAGTAAATTTTGAGGAGATGCCAATTAAAAGCACTTTTGTTATCACAGCTGTTGGGAAGAGGTCTAAAGTAATTTCTAAGCAAGTTTTAGTAGACATTAAAATTAATAATCATGTAGAGAAGCAGATTTGCCTTGTAATTCCAAATTTAGTATTCAGTGTTATCTTGGGTTCAGAGTGGCTAAGTAGAGTGTCTGGTAACTTATGTTATGATGTAGGGAGTTTGAAATTTAAATGGGGAGATTCTGAAGTAGAAGTAGCGTTCAATGACCATATTCAGAGGAGTAGTATTGTAGGTGTGATTTGTACTTTAAATGAGATATCGCCAGCCGTAGAGCGGGGTTCTCCATGTTTTGTGGGCAGTGTGATTACGAACGGAAGTCTAGAGGACTCGTTACGTGAGGCTGCATTTCAGGGAAATATAGAGGATGAACAGTGTGATCGGCTCTATGATGTGTTATGGTGTAATAGGAGAGTTTTTGAGGATCGCATTGGTATGGCCAATTGCTATACACATTCATTGAACGTTATTGATAGGTCAGTATTCACAGGACATAGATATCCTGTACCTTTCGCTTATCAGAGTGCAGTTGAGGCACAAATTAACCAGATGCTTGAAGATGGGATTATTGAGCACTCTAACAGTCCGTATGTTAATTCTTTGATAACGGTACCCAAGACCGACGGCACTGTTCGTATTTGTTTAGATGCTCGTTTGGTTAACAGTAGAATTAGTTCAGATCAGCTGAAATCTATGTCAATAGAGGAATTAATGCAAACATTTGAGGGGAAGAAGTATTTCACTTGTGTAGATTTGAGTTCCAGTTTTTGGCAAGTGCCACTTATGTACGAAGATAGACCATTTACAGCTTTTAGTCATAAATATAACCTTTATCAATTTTGTAGAACACCTTATGGGTTAAAGAGTAGTTCAGCAGCTTTAATTAGGGCTTTAAACATCGCATTAGGGGATGACACAGGAGAGTTTGTAACCATTTACATAGATGATATGGTAATTAGTTCACGCAGTTTTGAGGAGCATCTACTTCATTTAGATATAATTTTTCAGAAGTTAGATCAGGCAGGATTCACTTTGAAGCTGTCTAAGTCGTCATTCTGTCAGTCAGAAGTGACATTTTTAGGTCATAGAGTGTCAAGTAGAGGTGTAACACCAGAAGAAAGTAGGGTTAATAAGATACTTAACGCAGAGGTGCCACAGAATGTTAAACAGTTAAAAACTTACCTGGGAATTTGCAACTTTTTCAGGAGGTTCGTTCTTAAATACTCAGGGTTGGTAGAACCATTCAGGGAATTGCTTAAAAGTGGGACTCGGTGGAGATGGGAGTCCAAGCATGATCAGGCTTTTAGAGCGCTGAAGGAAGGATTTGAGAAAGCTGTAGTGCTGAAATATCCGTTAAAAGAGAAGGAATATGTGGTTATGACAGATGCTTCACATATAGGCATTGCTGGGGTATTATGTCGGAAAGATGATGAGGGTAATCTGTGCATTGTATCTTTAGCCTCGCGAGGACTGACAGCAGCAGAAAAAAGATATACGATTACTGAGTTAGAGCTTTTAGGCATTGTTTTCAGTTTAGGGAAATTTAGAATGTATTTAGTAGGGGGGAAATTTGAGATCCACACAGATCACCATGCATTACTGTATATGAGAACTTGTAAACTCAGTTCTAACAGAGTTAGTAGGTGGATTCTTGCTCTGCAGGAATACGAATTCACAGTAAAATATATTAAAGGTAAAGATAACATTCTTGCAGACATGCTATCGAGGGACACTAATTTATGTAGGGATTATCCTGTGGTTAAAGCAGAGGACGGTATTTTAATATGTGCATGTGTGGACAGTAGCAACAGGGCATCGTTACAGACACTGAGAAATATGCTAGTGGAGCAACGTGATGACGTTAAGTTAAAGGAGCCACTGGCTAGGTTGGAAATAGGTGAAGAAGAGTATGTGAAAGTAGGACGGTTCACGTACAAGATGCAGGATGGGCTTCTTGCAAGGAAATGTAGGAATAATCGGTGGGCAATATGTGTTCCTTCCACTTTGCGGGAGGAGCTAATTTGGTTCATTCATAGGGAATTAGGACACTTTGGTGCTGCCAAGGTCTTCTATGAAATTGGTCGTGACTTCATTTGGAGTAAAATGGGAAGGGACGTTAGGAGGATTTTAGCTAAGTGTGACACCTGTCAAAGGAGTAAATATCCAGTTAAATATTTAGTGGGGGAGAGATCTGCAGTTCTCACCAGTAGTCCCGGCGAACTACTGTGTGTGGATTTATTTGGCCCGATCGTTAAAGGACAGTACGGCTACGAGTACATTTTTATAGTTATTGACGCTTTTAGTAAGTATGTCAAGCTATATCCGCTAAGGAAAGCCACGGGACTAGCGTGTAGCCGTCTGATCATTAATAAGTATATACCTGAGTTTGGCATTCCTCTCAGGATACTATCTGACAGTGGACCACAGTTTACTGCAAAGAAATGGAGAACCAGTATGCAGGAAGCTGGTATAACACACGTTCATTCCTCTGTAAGGTACCCTCAGGGTAATTCTGCAGAGCGTCCATTAAGGGAAGTGGCTCGTCTTTTTCGGACTCTAGTGCATGACAAGCATGCGGCCTGGGTTGGACATCTTCCCAAGGTCGAGACTTGGCTGAATTCTGTCCAGCATGAGAGCACGAAATTGACGCCATACGAAGTTCACTTCGGAAAAAGACCACAAAATGAACTAGCGAGGGTGTTGGGATTAAATGAGGGTAAGCAACCGGGGATGGATTACATTGTCCAGTTGGCGAAACAGAATTTATCTAAGTCAGCACAAAAGAGAATTCGCCAACAAAAAGAAACTAAATTTGACCTATTCGAGCCGGGAGACAGAGTCTTACTTAGAGTGCCGAAACAGTCAAATAAGCTAGAGAAAGTCATGTCCAAGTTCTTTTATCTCTACGAGGGCCCATTTATAGTTTCCAAACGTATTGGCAAAACAGCATATGTGCGGGAGAATAGTGAGGGAAACAGATTATACGGGACGTATAATATACATAGTCTCCGAAAGTATGTGTCATAAAGTAAGGATGTTTAGCTGGCGAGCCAGCCTATCAAATGAGTAAGTGTGGTATTTGGTGCGTGGGAGGAGATGGTCTTCCAGGCAGGCGTATCAGAAGTCACACAGGGGGGTAGTATGTAAGTAAATGAGAGTTTTTAAGGTACAGGGAAATATGACGGGATTGTCGGATGCTGTTGAGCACTAAATTGTCTCGATGCACCAAGGCCATTTTGGCAGCGCTGATGGGTTCCCATTTATCTCCAAGAGATGGGGGAGCGCTTGTATAGGGCTTGTTAGCTTAAGGCGTCCACGAGATAAAAGATGGGCCATCAGAATGCGAGACAGTCCTTCATGAAACTCATACATATCAGCACACGTGATTTCTGTTTACGGCCTCGCCATGTAAGATTTGTAAGTGTGTAATTTAAGATAATTTGTACAATGGTATTATTTGTGTGAGGAGAAATGGTCTGTGTTGAGAACTAGTAGTAAGTAGAATATGGTTAACGGGAACTTAACAAGACAGGGCGATTACGGCACAGAAATATTTGGTGTTATATGTAATGCGCATTTACTGTTTTTTTTTCAGAAGTCAATATTAATTTAATCTACTTTAAAGAGAGATTAAGTATTATGGTCACGAGGCGCTGCCACAATAGTGTGATCGTGTGCTCAGTGATAAGTGGAATTAAATGTCACCATAAGGAGGGGACCTCCAGTGAAATTAGGAAGTTCTATGGTGATATAAATATATCAGAACACCTTCAATGCGTGTGATATGACATCATAAATACATAGTGCTCACACATTAATTATGTCTATTTCTCCAACATAGAGAAATTTGAGAGGCGGAAATATCCGTGGAACAATATTCTATACGTAAAACATTGGACTGGTTGCAAAGTGCAATCCATAGTGACAACAAACTTTGACGCAAAGTGCGTGAAGAAAAATTATGAGTGTATATATCTGTAATTTAGGGTGATTTCATTTATGTAATATGTATTTTGGATGGGGTTTATTAACGTGTCTGGGATAATCGGATAATGGACCGTCGTCACGGTAAATCATCCGATGATCCGAGGCGAATATGTAACGTGTTTTTCGAGGGGTTTTTATGCAACTGGCATAAGTCAGTAGGAAGCCATTCTATATTTATTTACGCAGCAAATTGTTCAGCCAAGAGAATTTTTCATGTTAATTTATTATTATTATTAATTTATTATAATTATTATTAAGATATTTTCGGAGCATTTTATAAAAATTATAAGCATTCAGATAGGTTTTCTATGTCTTAGAAAACGCTATCAAGCAAATTATTACGAACGACAATATAATAGAAAATTATGTGATTACGGAATTTTACGGAGTTTTCGTCAGTTAGGGTATATCGAGAGACGTGACTCACTGGGATTTCAAGTACACGCTTAATCTTGTCGGAAAGCATGACGCAATCCTGGGTCGCAGCGTCCAGGAAAGGCGAATTGTTGAAACGGAACCCTCCCGCCGAGTGTAATGACCCAGAGGAGGGGAAGATAGCGCGGCGTGCTCAGCCAATCAATGGAGACGACGTAAGCTGGAAGGCGGTACCGTGGTGGGGGAGCCAACGGGTGAATATATCGTTCGACGCGCCGTGAAACGAGGACTATCTGTGTAGAACTTGCAGAGTACGGTCGCAAGTGCGTGTCGCTCCGATGTTCAGTGGAGTTAGCGACTAACTTTTGCAAAACTTAACCAGTGCGGTTGTACGAGGGTTTGGGTCCGAGGTACGGACCATAGATTTATCTAATCTACCAGAATATCATCAAATTCCGACGGAGATGACGACGTCCAGGAGACTGTGGGAAGCTAACAGCATCATCAAGTACGAGGGAAATGCTTTGGCAATTTCCAGTGGTAAGCGCAAATGACGCAGAAATACGCAATCTCTCATTTTTCTTTGTTTTACATTTCATATTTCAGTAACTTCATAGCTTGGAAATAAGAGTAAAATCAATTTATCAGACTCCGTTTTCACGTAATTTTCTATCGGTAATATTCAAATCACAACGCTCCAATTTAAATTTTGTACTTATTATTATTATTAATTTTGCTATACTTGTTTTATATAATAAATTCATTTCTTTTACAATGCAATCTTTGCTTTCAGTAGGTAGCATTAGATATAGACCAATTCCTTCTCCTGATACAATTGTTTGTTGGGTTAATGATCAAATCATACCACGATCTGAGTGAATAGAGTCTTGAAGGTGTTCTGCCAGAGCTAGACGTTGTTAAATACAAATTTAGATTTCAACATTGCATTGAGGTCTTGGCGCCCATTAAAACAACATAGCTTAGGCAAAGGTAAACAGTTACATTTATCTCCCAACAGTGTGGGCTAGCAAAACGTTACACTTGTCGCTCAAAGTGAGGGCTGTAGAATCCGCTACATTTGTCGCTACCAACATGGGGCACTAATTAATAACCATTACAAAATGACATAACTTTTTTAAAATAAGTAACTGTGGTGCCATTACTTTTAACAGTAACGTAAATGCTCGTTACTTTATCAAGATGGAGCAATCAATTGTCAATAGCTTGTGGGAATGGAACCAACAACTTGTTGTTGTTGTTGTTTCCTATGGCTAGCCCGGATTCCAATCCATCAGCTTTCTTGTGTTCCAATAGAGTTGTGTGAGGTTTCCTGAAGTTCTAGCAGTCACATCAAGTTTGTTGCAATGTAGCAGGTGCCCCTTATCCATTTTACTTCCAGGTTCGTGACAAAGTGTGCATTCTTCAGATCTCAGGATGTTGATTCGTATCAGATGAGCTGCAAGGCAGTCATGGCCAGTGTTAAGTCTGAAGAAGGCTACAGCTTCTCTTCTTGGTGTTAATTTATATTGATCCCATTTAGCATCAATGTCCTTCCATAATTTGGTTTCTTTTCATTATGGATTTGAAAGGTTTGAGTACCTGCGCCTATCTCTTCCTTTTACGTAAACCCACAGTGGCGCCAAAATCATTCTAAATGCTCAATGAGCCGGTGTAATTCTGGCATGTCTGTGTAAACCGTTTACTTGGAGGCCTGAGAATAGAAAACTTCCCACAATCTTCTGAGATGCATTTCCGGCCTCTATAAGAAACAGGGTTTATGACCCACTGTCGGTATAAAACGTGCCAAAAAGCTCCTGTAGAAGCTATATTTCGGATATGTAGGTGATTCTGAGAAACACATTTTCTACTAGAAAGCCTGAGAACACAAAGCAACATTCTTTTTACTTACTTCCGACCTGTTTAAAAGGTTTGGGGAGAGTGAGGAATTGGAACCAAACCTCTGCTGTATGTCTTGTTAAAATCATCTGTGAGGTATTTCTTGAAATTAAAATGTGCTCGTGTCAAGTTGTGCCATTGTTATGGAGTATAAAGAAGAGAAAGTGATGCATTGGCCAACATATGCCGGTAAATTTCATTTCTTAAAATCAGAAAAGAAGTGTGCACAGGAGGTAAAATAACAACACAGAGCAGTTCCACAGTGAACTTCAAGGAGCAAGTGCAGGTAAGACATCAGTTCAATAGCTTGATAAATTATTATTTATTTATTTATTTAGTATGTTTCGACCCATACAGGATCACATAAAGTGTTTTGTTAAGGGACTAATTCACCGAATTAGTGTTAACCATTATTTATTTAACTATTTATTTCACTATGTTTCACTACACAACTATACAACAGACATATTCAAACATAGAACAACGAACAACTGCCACAGTCATTTGTCACAAAGTCCAAACACCACAAGATGGCCCTCCAGCCAGTGGCCGCCATTTAGGGTCCAAAAACGACATAGTAGACTCTTTTAATCAGTTCCATAACATCCTCCCACCTTTTTATCATACTATGATTAAAACCACTGTACTTCAAATATTACAGATCAAGGAAAATTTACAAATTGAGGCGGGATGGAATTCGTATCTTCCTCCCACACCTTGTCGAACTCAAATGTGGAACACCAGGGGGCGAGACAGGAACATCAGGGCTCGATACAGGTGCACCAGGGCTCGATACAGGAACACCAGAGATCGAAACAGGAACACCAGGGCTCGAAACAGGAACACCAGGGTCTTTATCCAAGACCTCTTCTTCACACTGCCACTCAGTAAACGGAGTTGCTTCTAGAGGATAGATGTTCTGCACATGCCGCTTCAGCTCTCCACTTGTAGTCTTCACCTTGACCACTCTGACGACATTGTCCTTTCCGGGATGTACTGAAACCACCCTTCCTAAAGGCCAGTCCATTCTACGTGCACTGTCACTTCCAAGGATCACTACTTCTCCCACCAATTCTCGATGTGAGTTTGCTTTGCCTTTTCCCAGTTTAAGTTGCCCTAGGTACTCTAGTCTGAATCTTTTTCGCAATTCTGCCCTCAAATGCTGCATGTGCCTGAACCTTTTTCCATGGTTTATCTGATCAATGTGATCAATATCGGGTACTCCCACCTTCGGAATGTACTGAAGAAACATTGCAGGTGTCAGTGCTACCAAGTCATCACTATCTTCAGACAAATAAGTCAAAGGCCGAGAATTGATGACTGCCTCCGCGTCCAGCAGAACCGTTAATAGTTCCTCATAGTCTAAGGAGGAACGACCTAGTACTCGTCGCAACAACTTCTTCAGCATTTGAACAATACACTCCCAAAACCCACCCCACCATGCAGCAGTGGGAGGATTGAATTTCCCAACAATTCTCATGCACGTAGCCTCAACATTTATTTTGGTCCAGTCAACTTCACTGAAAGCATTTTCTGCTCCCACAAAATTTGTTCCATTATCACTGTAAATGATGTTTGGTCTCCCTCATCGAGTGACGAACCTCCTCAATGCTTGCAGAAATCCTGGAGTAGATAGTGTCCTAACGAATTCAAAATGCACAGCTCTGAAGACCGCACACGTGAATAGCACCACCCAGACCTTTTCACCTGCTCGGAGGTATAACGGGCCAGCCAGATCAATTCCTACAATTTCAAAGACAGAAGCGTCTCTAATCCGATCCTCTGGCAAAGGTGCAACTTCGATGGTAATCCCCTTTGCTTGCTGTCTTCTGCACCTGACACAGCCAGAAATCACCTTTCTTATTGTCCTTCTACCATTAACAATCCAAAACCGTTCTCGCAAAGTGGAGAGAAGAACTTGTACTCCAGCATGAGACATTTCTAGATGTTTCTCCATGATCATCATGTGAACTAGCTGGTGTTTAGCTGGTAGCAGAATTGGAGTGAGGAATAATTCATCGTCCGGTCTCCTTATTAACTTTGAAAGAATAATAGATTTTCCGCCTTCAATACTGTTTATTTCTATTTACTTACAGGGACTAGTTTCGGGGGCTAATACTCCCTCTTCCTCAGCCTGTCCAACAAAACTTCACAAAGGAAAAACTTTCCATGTATAAGCTCAAACAAAACACATGAAGAATAAAGACGGACCTGAATAATCGACTCCTTATTAACCCCGTTTTTACTCGAAGTAATCCTCCTTCATCTTCAAACACGTTCAGATTTTTGAAGGACTGCTCCTTTTCGGCGAGCATCTCTTGCGTAACGATCTTCAACAGTCTCCTTTCAGCTACTTGCAATTCTTCGATTTGGAGTTCCTTTGAAAAACGAACTTCACCCCCTTTTGCTGTGTTGTGGATGAATCGTAGAATCCAGGCTGACATCCCGACAACTTTTGAGTACTTGGAAATGTATTTAAGATACCACTTTTCTTCTATTTCCACAGAAACTAGTACGGTTGAAATTCCTTTCCTTTTCTCTTCATTTATCCTTTCTTCATCAGGCAAGGCATTGGTCGAGAGGCCATTCCGAACTAGGAGATCTCAGCCAATGAGGGCCCTCCCACCATTTCGACGTCATGAGTTTGGAAGCAGAACAACCCCTAGAAGGTAGGTCAGCCCGGTTATTCACTCCACGTACATGATTCCAGCAATCAGGGCTAGACAACTTTTTAATTTCCTTCACCAGATTTGCTACAAACGTTCCCCAGACTTCCTTCCTCTTGATCCAGCAGAGAGCTGTTGTGGAGTCTGTCCAATAATATGTTGAAAGCTCTGCTAATCCTAAACTTGTCTTTATGGAAAATGCAAGGCGAGCTCCAATTGAACAAGCTAGGAGTTCCAACCGCGAAATAGTCATTTTTTTCAGCGGGGCTACACGAGACTTTGCTTGAAGAAGCGTTATATTTGTGTCCTTTCCATCTTCTGAACGAAGAAACACAACCGCAGCATATGCTACTCCACTTGCGTCGCAGAACATATGAAGGCTCCAAGATTCCTGTGTCTTGCAGCGTGCCATTTGTCTGGGAATTTTAATATCAGGCAATACCTCAAGTTCTTGATGCCAAATTTCAAACTTCTTCCTCATGTCATCCTCCATTTCTTCATCCCAGCTCATTTTCTTCCGCCAACTTTTCTGCAACAGCAACTTCGGTACTAGGGAGACAGGACATGTGAATCCTATAGGAACAAAGATTCTCTGAGCAGCCGCCAATACATTTCTTCTAGTGATCTTGTCGTCAATCTTAGACATGTCAATTTTCTCACAAGAAAGAACATCTTCTGTCTTGTTCCATCGAAGTCCTAATACCGAGGTTACCTCATGAACTGACGAGTCGCTCTCGGAAGAATTTAGACTTGTGTACTCCCAGTTACGAAGATCAAAACGTGCTCTGGCCAGCAATGCGATAGATTTTTCTATAAACGTACTCAATTCTTCCTCATTATCCAAAGAGGTGATACAATTGTCTACATAGAAGGAATTTCTCAGTCTTTTTGCTGTCTCGTGGTAGTCGACGCTCTCTTTCAATTGAAGGTCTAGAACTGCTTCCAGAAGAAATGGGCTACAATTCAGACCAAATACGACTCGGCAATGTCGAAAAACCTTCAATTCACTATCCATTGAATCCTTCCACCACAAGAAGCGCAAGAAATCACGATCAGTTTCCTGAACAGATATCTGCAGGAACGCCGTCTTAATATCAGAAATCACTCCTATCCAATTTTTTTGAAACATCAATAGAAGCGTGGGGATTTGTTGTAGCAAATTAGGACCCTTTCCGAGACACTCATTTAAAGAAGGAGTATCCTTCGATTTGCTGGATCCATCAAACACGGGTCTCACATTGGTGGTAGAGTTTTCTTTGAAGATTCCCCGGTGTGGTAAATAATAGCACAGGTCTTCCATTTCTCCTTCTGGAACCTCTTCAATTATGCCCTCATTTATCCATTCCTGAAACACATTTCCATATTCCTCAAACTTTCCTGCTTTGGTCAGTCTATTCGAAACAGAGATCAATCTCTTCTCCGCTATCTCCTTGTTGTTCCGTAAGTACTGTCGGCTCTCCAACCAAGGTAACGCAACTTCATATCAGCTATCCGCATTAACCTTTACAGTCTCTTGGAAGTAATGATGTGCAGCTTCTTCCATCTCTTCTCTCGACTTGTTTTCCGTGGGGTCAGATATGCCTATAGTCTCCAAGTTCCAAAGGTCGGTTATAGAGGCAGATTGAATGAACAGGGTAGTTGAATACAAAGCCAGGGAACTACCCTCTTCGTCTTTCAATTTACCAGTCACGGTCCAGCCAAGCGTTGTCCTCACAGCAACCAATCCTGATTCAAGCTTATGGGTTCCATTCAGCAAAAGACTCCTCGCAACATCAGCTCCTAGCAGGACTTCCACGTCAGATGGATTTGTTCCCACATCAGACGGCCATATCTTTTTTGCTTTCATTTCTTTCATCCACGGTCCAAACTTCAACCTTGGAATCTTCCCACATATTACCTTCTGGTCAATCAATTGCAACGTGGTATTAAAGGAACCATCACAGCTGCTTACATTCACATCATACAGGTGATGGTCTTCTTCACGGGTCTCAGCGCCCCCAAACAACTTGTGGATCATCATCTCGGTCTTCAAAGGTTTATATCCCATTTCCTCAGCAGTCTTCCGTAAAATGTAGGATCTTTGTGATCCACTGTCTATTAGTGCTCGGACCATCTTCTCCTTTCCTTTATGTGTCAGTTTGAAGCACAGCATCTGTAGAAACACCTCCTTTGTGGCACTCTGAATGTTCATGGAGATATTGCTCTGACTTTCCCTATCATCCTGTATTTTAGATTCAGGTTTCTCCTCGACCTTCTTTGTATTCAGTTTATGACACATGATCACAACGTGAGGACTAGTGCACAGTGGGCAACGAAGATGTGCCTTGCAATTTTTCATTCTGTGTCCTACCTTAAGACAAGCAAAACAACAGTTTTCTTTGGCCAGCTTGTTGCGCCTTTCCTCCAAACTCATTTGTTGAGCAAGGTGGCATTCCTTGCTCTCGTGGAATTTGCTACAAAACACACACTTTCTCTTCTTGCCTTCAAACTTGGCCGAAAACAAAGAATTCGCCGTTGGTAAATGTGTGTCGACATTTTTTCCTCTCACTCTCTCTTGTCTTTTCGTATCGGACAGACCAAAACCTGCCCGAGCAAAGGTTATCCTCTCTTCTCCCTCCACTTCACGTTTGAGGAAATTTAGAAGAGCCTCTAGCCCATCTTTCTGTTCACCAATCAACTCATCATTCGCTGATTGATTTCTGAGCCATGTCCTTAAAACATCTTCAGGTAAGCATGATTCCACGAGAGGGAACAACATGGACCCATACTTATCCCTTGTCACACCTATAGATTCTAGAGCTCTTAACTTGCTCTCTAATGTGTCATACAGTAGGCCTACAGCTATTCCTGATTTGTCATTGTTGTGCGACACTAACCCAATAAGCTCCCTAACGTAGTACTCCGTCAGGAGATCTTCACGACCGAACCGATTCTTCATGCACTTTATAATCTTTGGATAGTTTTCAGCGGTAGCCGGGAAACTGTTCAGAAGTTCTCTGGCACGACTGTCAGGTTTGGTGCACTGAATCAGATATTGAAATTTATCTTCTGATTCTATGTCACTATCTTCATGGATTCTCTTAAACATGCTCCAGAATCCTAACCAATCTTTAACGTCCCCTCCAAACTTGGCTAGTTCCAACCTAGGAAGTTTCAAGTTTCTTTTAGCTGCAGATGAAGCTTCAGAAATGTGTTCTCTAACCACACCAACATTCTCATTAGAGGAAATATTCATCATCTTTAACCTTACTTCATCTAAATTACCGTATTTCCTCGCATAATCGTAGCACTTTTTTTTGCCAAAATTTCGCGGAAAAAAGCAGGGTGCGACGATTATGCGAAGAATATTTAATTTCAAAGAATATACTGTATCATTATTTGCCGCACGGGCCCGTCATGCGCGTAGCGTGAGTCATAGCCCGCAGTCAGAGACAGGGTTCTTTCTTCTAACAAGGTCACGACTGGTTAACGCTCGCGGAATGTGCTGACGAAGCTGGCCATTCGCGTCGTGGTTCATAGCCCACAGGCATAAATATGATATTACTTTCTCTTGACAAGATCACGCCAGATTAGGCCTATAAACTCGCGGAATGTGCGCTGGTCGTTCGCGTCACAGTTCATAGCCCGCAGGCATAAAGACGAGAGTACTTTCTGCTGACAAGATCACGGCAGATTGCCTAAGCTCGCGGAATGTGCGCTGACCATTCGCGTCGCGGTTCATAGCCCGCATTCATAAATACGATATTACTTTCTCCTGACAACATCACGCCAGATTAGGCCTATACGCTCGCGGAATGTGCGCTGGCCGCTCGCGTCACAGTTCATAGGCCGCAGGTCTAAAGATGAGATTACTTTTTGCTGACATGATCACGCCAGATTAGGCCTATAAGCTCGCGGAATGTACGTTGGCCGTTCGCGTCGGGGTTCATAGCCGGCAGGCATAAAGACAAGATTACTTTCTCCTGACAAGATCACGCCAGATTATACGCTCGCGGAATGTGCTAAGTGACGAAGCTTGCCGCTCGCGTCACAGTTCATTGCCCGCAAGCATAAAGACGAGATATGTTTCGTCTGACAAAGTCGCGGCAGCGTGTGCAACTGACTGGCGCACAAATACGAACATGCTATGCGACGATTATGCGATGGAATTTTATAAATCTATTTTAGTGTTTGAAAAGTGGGGTGCGACGATTACGCGGTGGCGACGATTATGCGAGGAAATACGGTATCTCTATAAGTCTCAACTGCCCCGTACTCACGGCTGTAGACATCATCCTCTTCTTCTAATGCTAGTTCCAGTATTTCATCAGCATCTTCTGTGCCGATTCCAGGTCAACTATTTCGCTGGTTAAATGACGCATTACCTCATTATACGTCTTTGTGTAGGACGCTCGAATTGGCTTACGTTGTTTCACAATCTTTTCCATTGTCGTGTAGGCTAGGCTATACCAAGATTTTCACACACAAAGAAATCTTACGTATCTTGCCGTAACTTCTCGTAATTTACGTATTAAATCACGTCGGGGTCACCATGTGTTTTGTTAAGGGACTAATTCACCGAATTAGTGTTAACCATTATTTATTTAACTATTTATTTCACTACGTTTCACTACACAACTATACAACAGACATATTCAAACACAGAACAACGAACAACAACTGCCACAGTCTTTTGTCACAAAGTCCAAACACCACAAGATGGCCCTCCAGCCAGCGGCCGCCATTTAGGGTCCAAAAACGACATAGCAGGCTCTTTTAATCAGTTCCATAACATAAAGCAAGTAATGATCTGTTGCTGTTTTTTTTCTTGTTCTTCCAGAATTCTTTCATCATGTCGCTATGTTTAGCTCGACGTTCGTCAGTCCATTTACCCCTAGGTCTGCTGGGCTTATCTTCTGATGTAGCTTCCCAAGTGTAGATCTTATGTCTGAAAGTTTTGCGGTCTTCTATATCTGTGGGTGTGATGTTGGCGTTATTGAGATCAGTTTGGACTTGTTTAATCCAAACCGTTGTCTTTAATTTTTGTGAGTACATCAATATTTTCTTTGTTAATCGGTTGTCATCTAGCCTCATAATGTGTCCATAAAATTTC
The DNA here is from genome assembly GCA_946902985.2 of Meconema thalassinum. Lineage (NCBI taxonomy): Eukaryota > Metazoa > Arthropoda > Insecta > Orthoptera > Tettigoniidae > Meconema > Meconema thalassinum. Next base: position 346,695,864 of record OX336392.1, read on the forward strand.
AAGCGTCGTTTACGGAAATCGTTTTCAATATTTGAATATTTTTCTGTGATCTTGTGCGATTGTAAACGATATCCTTCATCTGTAAGTCTTGGGCCAAGAATTTTTCTGATGATTTTCCTTTCAGCTTTCTTGATGTTTTCAAGATCCCCTTTATAATTGAGGTTTAAGGTCAAACTGGCGTAGAGTGTTTCGGGTTTGATGACCGTCGCGTAATGTCGAATTTTAGTGTTAATGCTCATGCATTTTTTGTTGTAGATGATAAATTATTATTATTATTATTATTAATGTTCTGGTCACAAAATATTTATTAGCTTAACTACATACCATTCATAAGATGAAAAAGACAACATGGACTGTCAAAAATAATGTATCGTGTGTGTTTATCCATATGTGTGTGCTGTACTATAGTGAAAGAAATACCTACTGTAAGCAAGTCTGTTGAATTTCTCCTATCCTGTATCTCGTGTTTTTTCAAATATGCAAATACGTGATTGTTCTTGGCCAGTGAAGCCAACTGAGGATGGGTATTTCTGCTAGTCTAAATAAAAGGCAAAAGTCCTCACTCACACATGCATAACTAATTCTTGCACTTTTCAAATAACTTCATACATAGCTAAAATTAGCTACCCATGAACAAGAGAGTACCTACAGAAGAAATAATGCCCATAATTAATAAGCAATCTGGGGTTCAGTGATGCAACACACTAATATGCCGAATACAGCAATAACCACAAGCTCATGTACAGTCGCTCAAACAAAGAACGAGCACACGCTTGGTGATAAAGCTACTGAGACCGAGTGCTACCAACTTCAAAAGTAAAAAGTACCACTTCTCTCCATTTGAAGGTATAAAAATAATGAGTTCAATCATAATGTTTACATGATAAAAATCACAAAAAGGTTTCTGTTTGTCGGCCATTTATATCGTAAAATATCTAACAAACCTTCTTTGGTTGTGACCGGAATGTTGGCACCCAACTCCACAAACTGCGCTGTGCTCGGAGCAAAGCCTCTTCTTCATCTGCAGATAGGGCCAGTCGGTAATACGGGTAGTCATTCAGTATACGCCAAGCTGACAGTCCCACACTGCTCCCATGTTCCTGAGAAACAAGAGCACAAATAACATCATTCAACAGGAGTTAGTAAAGGGGTGTGGTGGCGTAGAGATCAAGTTGCTTGCCTCTCACCAAGGTAGACTGGGTTTGATTCCCGGTGTGAGTTTCGATGTGAAATGCCATGTCCTGTGGTTCGGATTACACAAAAAATGAGGTCCCGTGGCTCATGATCGCGAGATTAACGGTCATGTAAAATTACAAGCTCCTTTTTCCAGGAGTTAATAATTCTCACAGAACAAACCGAGGCTGGTAACGACTGTTATTTTAGGGACACAATATGGATAAGGATAAGGAAAATTATCATCACTATTGGTCACAAAATACAATGTGCTGTCCGCGACTTAACTCACACGACGCGACAAATTCTATTTAATGAAACCTGCGGTCAGAGCAGGCTGCAACAATTGAAAATGCTGTGAACTCAACTCAACCGCATGCAACTTTCCGTTTTGAAGTGATGCCAAAAATGGCATATGCTCTGCACTGAACATAGGGGAACATAACCTACATTTCTGCCATATGAAAGAAGTAAAAGAGAAACTACAGTATAAAAAATATAAAAAAAAGAAAAGAAATTATCTAATAAAAAGAGCAATAAAATTTGGCCCTACAGTAACTTGCTTACGAAAACAAGTAACGCGGAGACTATCAGCTCCTCCAGCGGTATGGGCTGATATGACATTCTATCGAAATCATAGTTCAGTATAGAAGATGCACACTGTTTACTCAACTACAATACAGTGTGGAAAATTTGAATTAGAACCTTCGAATGAAAATAACAATAATAATAATATTTGTTTTATGTCCCTTTTAACTGCTGCGGCTTTTCGCCGAGGTGCCGGAATTTTTCCCCAAAGGGAATCTTTAATGTGCCAGTAAATCTGCTGACATGGCTCCCTCGCATTTGCGCACTCTCAAATGCCAGCTGACTGCGCCAGGATTCGATCCTGCAACCTTGGGCCTTTGAATGAGGCAAGTTGCACCTTTAAAATGCGAAATTGTTTGAGATAGAGAACAAGTTTAAGTGCCAGGGATATAGTATAAGCTTTGAGATCGAAAAATTCGAGTTATAGAATTTCGACTTAAAGAGGTGGTGATGATGATGATAATTGTTGTTTTAAGGGGCCTAACATCGAGGTTATCGGCCCCTGATGAAATGAAATGGCGTGAAATGAAAGGATGAAGATAAAAAACAGCTCACTGCTATGGATGAAACGAAAATGGTTTAGATAAAATAGACAGTGAGCCCCAACAACTATGCCTTATGTAGCAGGGAAAATACTTACAAAAAGGAACTCAGATTGAAACTACTCACCAAATGGAGAGTGGTAATACGTACATAAGGGAATTTCGAACGAAAATACTCACAAAAGGAATAGATTGAAAAATACGCACAAAATGCAGGTTAAGTCCAAAATACGTACAAAATGCAACGTACAGTCGAAATACCTACAAAATGCAAGTGAAATCAAAATACTTACAAAATGCAAATGAGATTGAAAATACGCACAAAATGTAATGGAGATTCAAAATACCCACAAAATTGCAATTGAGACTTAACTACTTGAACAAAGCGGGGTAGGTTGAAAATACAAAATGCAATTGAAATTGCTTACAAAATGTATGGTAGATTCAAACTTCTCATTAGGATGGACAATACTTACAAAATGCAATTTAGATTGAAAATAATTACAAAATGTAATTTAGATTCAAAAATACCCACAAAATTGCGATTGAGACTTAACTACTTGAACAAAGCGGGGTAGGTTGAAAATACAAAATGCAATTGAAATTCAAAAAACTCACAAATGCCCCGGCCCGGATACTGAAAGACTTACTAAAAAGCAATTTAGATTGTCACTCCTTACAAACTGCAATTGAGATTGAAAAACACTCACAAAATGCAATCTAGATCGAAAAGACTTACAAAATGCAACGTAGATTAAAAATACCTAAAAAAACGCTAAAAGGGAATTTACATACACGGGGAACCAAGTAACAAAAACAGTGCGTGAATCTTAAAGAGAAAAGTAAATATCAGGAAAAGAGGAGGGGAGAGGAGAGGGGAGAGAGGAGAAGGTCCGCCCCAAAGGTAAGGGACAAAAGGGGAAAACGGACCCAGCTCAGGAATCCCTCAGGGTCGCCAACTCCCGAACTCACCAGCCGTGAGCCCCTGAGGGTGTAGCATTATCTACGGTGCACCAGAAGTGGTGGGGCTACATATACCCCGCCTTCTTAAGTGTCTTGAGCACAAGGCAGGAGGTAAAAGGAAAAGAAAAAGAAGGCTGACCCCTCACAGAAGGAGGGTGTCAGGAAAGATGAGACAAGGGCCAATTAAGGCGGGAAAGGAAGACACTCCCTAGGCCTCGGATACCCTAATACCGTCGGGGTCGGAAGAGAACAAGAGTTGACCAAGTGAGGTCGACAGGAAAGAAGACGGAGAGGAGCCCAGCACAAGTAAGTGGAAGCAATGCCGGACTCAGCTGGGGCCCCATGGTCGCCAACCCACGCCCACTAGAAGTGAGCCCCTGGGGGGGACTTAAAGAGGAAAAATATACGTGTTAATTACTATAGGAAGTTTGTTCAAGAAAAAATAATTACTACTAGTTATTGAAAATTCGAGAAATCGAATCTCAACTGTACTTACATACTTACATAGGCAGAGTGAAGGAGATGTATTGTGGAAGTGTGAGTTGTGTGAAAGTTGGAGGGGAAAGTACAGACTGGTTCAGACAAATGAGTGGCCTGAAACAGGGTAGTGCGCTGTCACCCCTTCTCTTTATTGTGGTTATGGACGAGGTAATGACACGGATAGCAGGAAAGATAGGAGAAGATAAGATGAAAGCAATGGTGTTTGCAGATGATCTCATGGTCTGGGGAAACAAGGAGGAGGAAATTCAGGAGCAACTGAAGGCTTGGGAAGAAACAGTGGGAGAGTACGGATGGAAGTTCAACATCAGTAAATGTGAGATCCTGTTAACGACCAGGAAAAAGGACAGACCAATGAGTGGGATAACACTTGGAGGTGGACAGCTGAAGAAGGTGGAAAGTCTCAAGTACTTGGGAAGTATAGTGGAGGAAAATGGGAGAAATGACAAAGAGATTACGGAACGTGGCAGACAGGCAGAAGCATTTCTGAGAAGCATTAGGAGCTTAGTGTGGAATAAAGATATCCCACAAAAAAGCAAGGAAGTGTTATACAGAAGCTACTATATCCCGATACTGACCTATGCTTCAGAAACGTGGACAATGAAGAAAAGAGACATAAGCAGAATACAGGCAGGTGAAATGAAGTTCCTGCGAAGTAGGATCGGAGTAATAAGAAGAGACAGGTTGAGGAATGAAAGGTCAGGGAAATGGTGAAAGAGGAGCCCTTGCAAGGTAGGATTGAGACATCAAGACTGAGGAAGAGAATGGAAGAGAAGAAGATTCCCAAGAGGATACATGAGATGCAGATGCAGAAGAAACGACCAAGGGGAAAACCAAGAGATAGATGGCTGAAAGGAGTGGAGGAATGTGTCAAGAAGAGAGGCGAGGACTGGACCAGAGTGACAGCGGAGAGGTGGTGGGAAGAAAGGACTAAGTGGCGAGGCTTATGTTCCAAACAGACCCAGCCTGGGGCTGGAAACTGTACAAGATGATGATGATGATGATGACTTACATACTGGAATAAGGAACGGATAAAAAAAGACAGAGAGAGAAAAGAAATTTGCTTGACCCTTTGAAGAATGAGGACTGAGAGACTTGTAATATAGTAGAACCATAGTAGGCAGATACCTAAGAGAAAGAGAAGAGGGTCCATTCTAAAGCCAACAGATGAAAGTGGGGGCCGGCAGCCAACCTAGCTCAGGACTCAGTTGCTAACTCATGAGCTCACCAGCCATGAGCCCAGCACTATCTGGGGTGTACCATGCATGGTGGGCTACACATACCCTGTCCTAAAAGGGCCTCTTACAATAGGTAAAAAAAAAAAAAAAAGATGACGACATCTGAGGGTAACTGGAAAGTTAGGACAAGGGCCAATTAAGGCAGAAAAATTAATTACACCATAGGCCTCATATGCCCTAAAAGCGCCGGGATCAGAAAAGAATGAGCTGACCAAGCCAGGCCGTCAGGAGCCAGGCACAAGTAAGTGGAAGCACTACTGTGCTCAATTGAGGTACTGTGATCACCAACCTACATCCCAGCATGAGCCCCTGGGTATACAATTCAGGGCTGAAGGAGGGGGGGATGAATATACAGTAAGAGAAGTTAATTGAACTAATACAGTAATAAAAAGCACATAATAAATTACCTTAAGTTCTTCTTCACAGTACAGTCCTGAGGCTCCAGCAACAAAGAGAAGGTTATGCGATTGATGATAGCTAACAGCAGCCACTCCATGACGATAGTGTGATCCAAAAGTAAAGCTATGGTTTTCTTGGTAACCATCAGTTGGTGACACAAGGTAGCAATTCAACTGGCCATGGTAATCAATGAGGATGACTTCATTTGACCTGAAAAAGCAGGGATTATTTTGTTTGTAACACTAAAATTCTCATTAAAAATGAAACCATGTAAAATACAGAAATATTATAACTCCAAATTAGAAACTTTCATAAAATTTCTAACCATACTTGAGAACTAAACTGTTCCAAAGGCTAGAGCAGCACATGTCTTTCAGTAGCTTCAGTTCAAATAATGCTATTGACAATGACATGATTATTATTGGCTTCACTCGTGTAGTTTGCTGGCTTAGAAGACTTAGTCATCAATATTATGAAGAGTTAGTGATGGTGTTCTTTTCTTATAACAGTCGAAATATTTGTTTTAACTTTTAAATTTATACTGGTGTTGCTTTGTTGGGCCAGCCCCAGGGTGTTGGGTTAGCACCTGACGTGAGGGCTGGAACGGGGTGCACTCAGCCTCGTGGGGACAATTGAGTAGTTAGTTATTGTTGTTTTAAGGGACGGACCTACAAGGTCATCTGCCCCTTTTAACACAGATTAAAGAATACAAATTTGGAATTGAATTTAAAATTTAAAAAGGCTAAAAATTAATAAAACAAAAACAAAAATTAAATAAAAATAAAAATTATAAAAATAAACAAAAATTGCGGATAACCAAAAATTATCATTCAAAAACGAACAAGTTGTTGAGTCAATTTACAATGGAAAATTTAGATTGCTGGCCCTAACCCACTCTCACTTACAAAGCGGATAACGCGATCAACAGCTAATATAAGTTTGAGTGTCATCTGCAAACCAAGGTTTCTTCGTATGTCAGCAAGATCCACGCACTCGGTTAAAATGTGGGCCACGGTGAAAACAGCTCTACAAGTACAAAGTGGCGGGTCTTCCCTTCTCATTAGGTACGAGTGGGTGGATCTTGTATGACCTATCCTTAGCCTACACAAAAGGATGGACTCTCTTCGTGACCAGAAAGAGCTCCGCCACACGCGAGTAGTTCCCTTTATCGCTCTCAGTTTACTGGGCAGTGGGTGAGCTAGCCACTGGCTCTCCCAAAATGCCAGAACTTGTAGGCGTAACTGAGAGCGAATATCTCTAGCGAGTACCTCCATTGGTCGACGTGGTAGTGATACCGCCTCTTTTGCAGCTTGATCCGCTAACTCATTTCCCGCATTTCCCATGTGGCTTGGAAGCCACAGAAAGGCGATTCGAGTGTCAGCGTGGCACAGCCCGGCTAGTATGTCGTGGATTTGCTGCACTAGGGGGTGTCGCGGGAATCATGTAGCAATTGACTACAACGAACTCAAAGAGTCGATACACACGAGAATGTGGATTTGTGCATCCTGTAGTGCAAACTGCAGAGCTTCATAGATGGCAACGAGCTCCGCAGTAAACACACTACAGGCCTCAGGCAAAGAGATTTTGGTATTTGCACTATCAATAACGTAAGCACAACCCACCTACTCGTCCACCTTCGAACCATCCGTGTAGAGAATGCCAGCGTCCGGAAATTGGTGAACTATGCTGTGGGACTGCCTCCGATAAGCGGTTCACCTTAGGACCTTGGTGCAGATCTAACCGAATTTCCGGACGCGAGACTTGCCACTGAGGCACCTCGCTAGGAGTCCGGATCATACAAGGACCTACAGCCACTCCTATTTCAGTACACGAGCTATCAAGTCTAATACCAACTGGCCGAGTGGCACGAGGCTGGTTGGCGTACCCCTGGAATTCAGTAGCTGTCTGACAGTAAGGCAACGCCGCAGTCATAAAATTCAAGAATTACAGCCGAAGGAAACCGACGCACTGACCACGTGTCACCCCACAATCTGCAGGCCAAATGGCTGGGCAGCGGTCGCTTGGTAGGTCTAGGCCCTTTGTGAGCAGTAGTGTTCCAGTGGGCGGGGTTGTCACTTTGTTGGATACTATTATGGGTTGAAGTTTTACCCATGTGCAAATTTATAAAAACTGGCGTCAATAACATTATCATGCCACAATGCCATGTGTAAAGGTTTTGGCTCTCAATGAGGCCTTCTTAAGCACAAAGCATAAATATAAAAAAAGGACAAGCATTAAAATAAACATAATATAACCCTTATTACTGACATTGCTCAATGTATTCATCTTTGCAACTTGTAGGTTATATAATTTTAGCTCTGCTTATACTTTCACTTAGTTACGTCTTAATGCCTCTTGAGGGACTGAAAAGTGTGGCTCGTAATTGATTGACATAGGATGTCAAAATTGAACCTCAGGCATGATGTTCTGCTAAAACAGCTCTTGAGCAGCGATTACATATATTGTGGTTCAAGTTTTCTTTTCATATATTCAATTTTGTTTTCATTTTGTCTTCTTTTTGTTTTTTCCTTTTGACTCATAGAGTCACCCATTTTTAGCCTATTTTCAATTTTGAAAAAATAGGCTTATTTGTACCCGAAATAAGTTTCAGCACATTTGGATGCTAAATTTTCAAATTTATTGTTTACATATTTACATACTACTATGGGCTAGACATCAGATTTGTGTGCGCCAGAATATGCATTACTTTCTTCTACTTGAAAGTCAGTTCTATTGGTAATGTCATTTTAATTAATTTTTATTAAGCATGTAGGACTAATACTTTCGGAGTTAAGGGACCGAGAAAGTACCAACATTTCAAAAAACCGTGTTATTCACATTCTCATTATGCTTATGACTATTTAATATATAATATTAATAATTCACGACATTTATACTCTTTGTATGTAGTTAGTTTTAGTTGTAAGAATGTAGTTAGTTTGTTTATTAGATATAGTTCATTGTTCCAATAGACTGTGGTGTGTGAATGTGTATGGTGGCAGCTGCATTGTTTATTAGATAAAGTTCATTGTTTCATTACACTGTGATATGTGAGGATGCATGTGAGTGTGCCTGGTGACAGACTGTTTTAGTGGTAGTATTTTGTTGTTGGTAGAACTTTAGTACTTTTTCGTTAGTAGAATTTTGGTGTTTAATTGGTAGTAGAAGGTTAGTATTTTTGTTATTAAAATGCTCTATTACTTATTCTGAAAGGGAGTAGCAGCCTTTCAGAATAAATCAATGCTTTACTTGTCTTAGAGACGGCTAAGATATTGATAATATAAGCCAACTGATGACTACACTGCGATCTGCTGCACGGCTGAAAGCAACGGGAAACTACAGCCGTAACGCTCTTCCCGAGGTTATGCACCTCTCTATGCATAATTACATGTGATGATGGCCTCCTCCCTTGTAAAATTCCAATCCGGATGTAAACTAGTCCCCTGTTCGGATCTCCGGGTGGGGACTACTCGAGAGGGGGTCAACATCACAGAAGTGACAAAGAGGAAATCTGATATTCTACGGATCGGAGTGTGGAATGTTAGAAGTCTGCTAGGAAGTGGAAGGTTAGAAAACTTGGAAAGGGAAATGGATAGGTTGAGGTTGGATTTGGTTGGGATTAGTGAAATGCGCTGGCAGGAAGAACAGGACTTTTGGTCAGGAGACTATAGGGTCATTAGCACTAAATCAAACAATGACCAAGCAGGGTTTGCTCTCATATTGAGTAGGAAACTTGGACAGCGGGTGGAATATTATGAGCAATATAGTGAACGGATTATTGTAGCAAAAATCAATACAATACCTACGTGCACCACAGTGGTACAAGTCTATATGCCTACCAGTCAAGCTGATGTTAAAGATGTTGAAAAGGTCTACGAAGAAATAGATGAAATTCTGAGGTATGTCAAGGGTGATGAAAATGTTCTAGTAATGGGAGATTGGAATGCTGTGGTAGGAAAAGGAAGAGAAGGGAAGATAGTAGGAGATTTCGGATTGGGTGAAAGGAATGATCGAGGAAGCAGGCTGATGGAATTCTGCACCGAGCATGAGTTGGTCATAGCTAACACCTTATTCAATAACCACAATAGAAGAATATACACATGGATGAGACCAGCCTCCGTGGCTTAGGCGGCAGCACACCGGCCTCACACCGCTGGGTCCGTGGTTCAAATCCCGGTCACTCCATGTGAGATCTGTGCTGGACAAAACGGAGGCAGACAGGTTTTTCTCCGGGTACTCCGGTTTTCCCTGTCACCATTTCATTCCAGCAACACTCTCCACTATCATTTCACCTGTCATTCATTTAATCATTGCCCCAGAGGAGTGCGTCAGGCCTCGGCAGCCGGCACAGTCCATATCCTCGCCGCTAGATGGGGGCTTCATTCATTCCATTCCTGACCCGGTCGGAGACTGGAAGCAGGCTGTGGATTTTCATTTTCATGAGACCAGGAGATACAGGGCGTTACCAAATCGACTTCATTATGGTCAAGCAGAGGTTTCGAAACCAGATTTTGGATTGTAAAACATATCCTGGTGCTGACATAAACTCTGACCACAATCTGGTTGTTATGAAATGCAGATTAAAGTTGAAGAAACTGAAGAAAAGTCAAAAGCCAAAAAAGTGGGCAATAGACTGAAAGTGAAGGATGTAAACGAAAGATTCAAGAAGAGTATAAAGGAAGGACTAATGAAAAACCCTAAACAAACTTCAATTGCAGACGAATGGACACTTTTGAAGAATGAAATAACAAAATCCGCAGAAGAAAATATTGGCAGGAAAGAAAGAATAGGTAGAAAACCGTGGATCACTCAGGATATACTAGAATTGATGGATGAAAGGCGGAAACACAAGAATGTAAGAGATGAAAAGGGGATAGCAGAATACAGACGTCTGAGAAATGACATTAACAAGAAGAAGTGCAAGGTAGCGAAAGAAGAATGGTTGAAAGAGAAATGTGCAGGTATAGAAAATTGTCTGAAATTAGGAAAAGTAGACACAGCTTATCGAAGGATTAAGAATACATTTGGGGGAAAGAAGACCAAGTGCTGTAATATTAAGGACACAAATGGAAAGCCTCTAACAGATAGGGAAGAAAAGGTTGAGAGATGGAAAGCTTACATAGAGTGTTTGTATAAGGGAAAGGAGATTGAGAATCATGTAATGGAAAGGGGGGAGGAAATTGATGAGGATGCAAAAGAAGATTTAATATTGAGATCAGAATTTGACAGAGCATTGGAGGACTTAAGCAGGAACACAGCACCAGGTATAGATGATATACCGATTGAGTTGCTATGCTGCATAGGAGATGAAGGTCTGATCAGGTTATTTCACTTGGTGTGTAGGATTTATGAGACAGGTGAGGTACCCTCCGATTTCAAGAAGAATGTTATCATCCCTATACCGAAGAAAGTAGAAGCTAACAGATGTGAGGCTTACCGTACAATCAGCTTGATTACTCATGCTTCAAAGATGCTGTCTAGAATAATTTACAAGGGGATGGAAAGCCAGGTAGAAGTGGAGTTGGGTGAAGACCAGTTTGGTTTCAGGAGAACTGTAGGAACAAGGGAAGCTGTATTAAGTCTTAGGCTGATTTTGGAAGGTAGAATAAGAAAGCGTGAAGACCAGTATAGGAGAATCAGAATGGTTTAAAGTGGAAACGGGTCTCCGACAGGGAAGTGTATTGTCCCCATTACTATTCATCATAGTCATGGATGAAATCCACAAGAATGTCAAACAGAGATTGGGACAAGAAGCAACAAAGGCCATGCTGTTTGCAGATGATATAGTTATATGGGGTGAGGATGAAAAGGATGTACAAAAACAACTAGATGTATGGAACCAAGAGATAGAGAAATTTGGGATGAAAGTAAGCACAGAGAAGAGCAAGATAATGGTAATGTCAAGAGGAAGGAAGAAAGGAAGAGGAAATATAGAATTGAATGGCAAAATTCTAGAAATCGTTAAAAGTTTCAAGTATTTGGGAAGTGTGATCGCAGAAGATGGAAAGATAACTGAGGAAATTGGAAAGAGAATACAACAAGCGAACAGTTTTTACCAGAGTGTAAGGGGTATTGTGTGGAACCGAGATGTCCCAAAGAAATGCAAAAAAGTATTATATTCAACCTACTACAGACCCATACTAACATACGCAGCTGGAGCGTGGACTACTACAAAAAGAGAGTAGAATACAAGCCGCAGAGATGAAATTCCTACGGGGTATAGAGGGCAAGACCAGAAGAGATAGAGTTAGAAATGAAGAGATTAGAGAAAGGACAGGAATATTGAAGCTGCAGGACAGGATAGAAACAACAAAGTTAAAGTGGTATGGACATATGATGAGAATGGGAGAGGAGAGAGTACCAAAGAAAACTTTCTGAGAAAAGATGACAGGGAAGAGACCACGAGGAAGGCCCCGGAAGAGATGGGCAGATACAGTGTGGGAGTGTGTAAAAAAGAAGGGAGGAAAACCCGAAGATGTACTAAAATCAGGAGAGGAGTGGTGGAGAGACAGGCAACGATGGAGGTCCTTAATTCACAACCCGACCCAGGAAGCTGGAAACGGGAAATGAAGAAGAAGAATAAGAAAAGATAAGAGAACGTTCATGGCATTTGTAGACTTAGAAAAGGCTTTTGATAACGTTGATTGGACTAAATTGTTTGACATTTTGAAAATGATTGGAATAAAGTACAGGGATAGGAGGGTGATCTACAATCTGTACAGAAACCAGATAGCAGTTATTCGAGCTGATGGATATGAGAGAGAAGCTGGTATTCAGAAAGGTGTGAGACAAGGCTGCAACTTATCACCCATACTTTTCAATCTTTACATTGAACAAGCAATGAAGGAAATTAGAGAAAAATTCAAAGTGGGAGTGAAGATTCAAGGAGAAATATTTTCAACTCTGAGATTTGTTGATGACATCGTCATCTTGACTGACACGGCTCAGGATTTGAATGAGTTTTTGAATGGTATGGACTCTGTCTTGAGGAAAGAATTCATGATGAAAATTAATAAATGTAAAACAAAACTACGGTATTGGAATGCAGCCGCAATAAATCAGAAACCTCTATGGACATCAAATTGGTAGGGGAGAAACTAAAGGAAGTAGGAGACTTCTGTTACTTAGGAAGCAAAATAACCAGTGATGGACGAAGCAAAGAGGATATAAAAAGTAGGTTGGCTCAAGCAAGGAAAGCATTTCTACAGAAAAGGAATCTGTTGGCATCGAATATAGATTTAGGTATTAGGAAGACATTTTTGAAAATCTTTGTCTGCAGCGTCGCACTCTATGGAAGTGAAACTTGGACTATTGGTGCAGCAGAAAAGAGGAGAATTGAAGCGTTTGAAATGTGGTGTTACAGGAGAATGATGAAGATCAGATGGGTAGATAGGGTTACAAACGAAGAGGTATTAAGACGAGTGGGAGAGGAGAGATGTTTCTGGCGACTGCTAATGAAGAGAAGAGATAGGTTGGTAGGACGCATACTAAGACACCCAGGAATAGCAAGCTTAGTTATGGAAGGAAGGGTCGAGGACAAGAACTGTAGGGGTAGACCAAGGTTAGAATATGTTGAACAGATTGCCTCGGATGTAGGGTGTGGTAGCTATGTAGAGATGAAACGATAAGCTCAGGACAGGGAGACATGGAGGGCTGCATCAAACCAGTCAAAAGACTGAAGACTCAAACAACAACAGGCTTATGAGATCACCTTTTGTCCGTGTGTGTGTGGTGTGTGTGTCCCTAATAACTTCTAAACGGCTGGAGCGATTTCAATGAAACTCGGTAAGTTCGTAGCACTATTCCGGACGACTTCGACCGTGCCCTTGAAATTTTTTACGTCGCACCAATCCAACATGGCGGCTGTGCAAAATATTTCACCAGCATTCAATATCTCCGAAACTATTCCCGATATCACCCTGCAATTTTTTACGGTGATAAAGGGAACTACTAGAAGTTCACCTATGTGACTTTTGAAAAACTGGTAACTACAAAACCAACATGGCGGCCACGCGAATTTGCGACTTTTAAATAGAAGTTTCCCGCGATTTAACCAACCAAACGCAATAAAACATGGTACAGTATATGTTTATACACATTGTAATGCACCGACATCTAACTTTGTTCAATTGTTTACATAACCACAAGATGGCGGATGTGCGAAATATTTCACCGGCATTCTCTATCTCTGAAACTATTAGCGGTATCACCCTGAAATTTTGTACGGAGATAAAGGGCACTACTGGAAGTTCATCTATAAGACTTTCAAAAACCGGTTAACTACAAAACGAACATGGCGGCGAAGCGAATTTGGAAATTTTATATAGACCTTTCTCGCTATTTAATGTTCCAAACGCAATGAAATCTGGGACAGGAAATGTTTATATGCATTGCAATGCACTGGTATCTAATTTACTTCAATTGTTTACATAACCTCAAGATGGCGGCTGTGCGAATTTTAAAATTAAGTTTTTATTTCTTGTGTCGTAGTCATGCGATCGAAGTGAATGTTTGAATAATGAACCTACGCAATAATTTTCCTTTAATGGTACATGACTCTATGGCCTATACATTTAACAATCCAACATGGCGACCATCCGAAATATTTAGACGGCTCTGAATATCTACGAATCTATTATAGCAATCAAACTGAATTTTTTTATGTTCATAGGGGCTATGAACTTAAGTTCACCTATAGGACTTTAAATAACCTAGTGATCACAAATCCAACATGGCGGCGACACGAAGTATAAATATTCACATGGATGTTTCTCGCAATTTAACCTTCCGAGTGCAGTGAAACTTGGTACAGTAAATCCTTATACGAATGTTAATCCACTGGCATCTAATTTATTTCAATTGTTTCCATAACCACAAGATGGCAGCTGAGCGAAATTTTAAAATCTCCTTGTTACTTCTTGTGTCCTAATCATGCGATTGAAGTTTGAATGCTACACGTACACAATAATCTTCATGTAACAGTACATAACTCTAGGACCTACATATATAAAATCCAACATGGCAACCATCCGAAATATTTAGTCGGTTCTCAATATCTACGAATTTTTTACAGCAATCAAACTGAAATTTTGTATGTTGATAGTGGCAATTAACATAAGTAGGATATATGAAAATAGGCTGTATAGTTCTTCACGGAACTACTTGTTCCGTATTGACTTGTTTGTTTTGTTTTCATGTCTAAACCAAATGGAAGAAAGGACAATCACAAGAGGCAGGAGCATATTATTATTTGTCACAAACATTACAATTTTTTGATGCTCATCTACAGTAAGAGAGTAAGAAGTGTCCTTAGAAGGCATAAGGTGCAGATACGTTTTCAAACACTGAACCTTTGACAGCAAATACACAGTTGTTTTGAAATTCCTGTAACATCGTCTAGATCTTATAAAAGGGTCTGAGATATATTTCGAATACAGACCCACATACAAAAAACATTCCATGTTACAAATAAAACAAAATCATATCAAGGGTTTATGAAAAGTAAAATTCTTGGATGAAACATCAATAGGAGGGGCTTAAAGGTTAGGTTTTGCAAATCTCTCACAAATTGGGCATGCTGCATTGTACTTTGGGCAACTGATGGGGAGGAATTATGAGCCTCATGCATTTCCAAGTGATAAATGTTCTATTTTAACCAAGTATTTCACATGGTTATCACAATATTATTTTACACTATAACTCACTCATTTTCTTTGAGACTGTTTTTCCTTTTTGTATCTAGTCTAGTCTGTTTACCTCTGTTTGCAAACGGGTTGCCTTCATGATCCCTTATCCTTGCAGTTAGCACAGCGGCCTCCTCTATTTCTATGCCCCTCACCTTGATATTTTTAAACGCTGAATCTAACCAATAATAATAATAATAATAATATCGTATGGTCTCGGGTGCCGGGTGCATGCTTTGTAATTTGACACCCAGAGGGTAGCTTGCATGTCGAATTTCGTTGTTCCTTGAATCACTATGAAAGTCAAGGAGGTTAGATATCTAAGCTACTTGAACACTATAGCGCTTTCTAGTAGAGAAATGAGAAACTTTGTGTTGGCGGAAACTCCCGAGATTAATTTTGTCATTATGAACACGGCCTACTGAATTCAAATGGGTTCTTTGACATGCCAACATCGTATGACATGTGTGTCGTATTTTTTCCACCTTTTTAAAATCACTTACCACGGCCAGGAGCGAACCTGCAATCTTGGGGTTAGTAGACCGACACGCTATCCACTCACCCACCGTGTACCTCCTAGGTACACCACAGCTTCTCCCACCCTCTATAGCTAAGTTCATTAACCCATTAAGTAATCTCTCCTCCCCCTTTCTCATCACATGACTCCACTATCTGAGTCGGCTTATACAAACGGCCTCATCTAACGTGTTCATTTCTAACTTAGCCTTTATTTCTTCATTATGAGTATCCTCCTGCCATTGCTCCGATATATTTTTGTAAACGAAGCTTATAAGAGCATTGGCCTCTATCTCAACATTACGAAAACCCATATTGTGTATCAGCCTGTTCATACTGCTCAAGCGATGCCTCCTACCATTACAATCAATGGTGAGCTCCGGCAGATCACAGAACATTTTCCATATCTTGGAAGCCATCTATCCACAAGTGCAAATACTGATGCTGAAATTCAGCATCGACTCAAATGTGGTAGCACGGCTTTCGGTCGTCTACGAGAAAGGGTGATCGATAATCATAATATCAGCACTCGAACTAAGCTGTACGTATTCCAATCTATTGTAATCCCAAGCCTTACTTACGGCTGTGAAACTTGGACCACCTACATGGGACACATAATCTGCTTGGAGAAATATCAACGTTGTTTGAGAAGAATCTTGAGAATAACATGGCAAGACCAGCGTACCAACAACAGCATCCTCGAAGAAACCAATGCTACAAGCATCGAGGCCACAATAATCAAACATCAACTTCGGTGGACTGGTCATGTTGTCCATATGCCCGATTCTCGTCTCCCTAAGCAAATCTTGAATGCTCAACTTATGAATAGACACCGTACGCAGGAAGAACAGCGTAAAAGGTATTAAGATGCCCTGAAATCTAACATGCAGAAATGTACGATGAACACCAAAAACTGGGAGACCACAGCTTCTGACGACGAGCATGGCATCTGCTTGTTCACGGAGGACCACAACACTTCGAACACGAATGTCTAAGACATGCAGTGGATATACGACAGAAAAGGAAAGAACGAATGGCCGCTCAAAGGAACAATCCCCAGCGAGTTGTGGAAGAAATACTGTATGTTTGTGAAATTGTAGAAGAGTTTACAGCTCCAGAATTGGTCTACACAGTCATCATTGACCCAAAGAAGACATCATTCTTGTTAGCGAGTGATAGCCTATCATCATCATATTGGTCCCAGTAATCATTTGTACTACCCTCATATCAGTTACATCCAGCTTTATGTATGAGATATCCTAACTTCACCCAGTTCTGCCTCCCATACAGCAAGGTAGGTCTAAATACTGAGCGATGTAGTGGGGGTTGGTCCCCCAGTTTAGGGGTTGCGACAACGCGGTCATGTAGCCCCAAACTGAGAGATGTAGAGAGACTACAGATTGAAGACCGAGAATTCACTGCATTGGATTTCCTACACCTTGACTATCTCTTTCCCCATAATACAACCCACACAGAATACACGAGTGCTTAAAATGGACCGCCAGCTCCAAATTAGTTCCTCCTACTTGGCATCCTATTTTCTTGGGTTTCTTCCCTACCTATATCACATTTGTTTCTGAAATACTAACACTAATTATGGTAGCCACTACACCACAAGGTGGTCAAGAGATTTAGAAACCATGCCCTAATAATAATAATAGTTGAGCACAACATCTACGAGTTAGGATACCTGCATCCTACATACCATTTTGGGTTCTTTATTCTCGGCTGCATAAATAAGATGCTGGCCAAAGGATTTTGAGCATTGGGAGATTTTGGATCTTGCTGTTCTTTTGGCTGAAAAGAAATAAAATGCAAAATAAACCTTACTTAATTTTTTTCAGTATTGCCTTATTGACAATTGAATTGCAACTTTACACTCGGCCAACACAGTATATTCACATTGAAGTGTCTAAACTACATATATATTAACCACATGATGGCCTAAGATATGGGATGAATGGATAACCTCAGTTACCATTGCCTCTTCTCAATCTTCTTTACCCTGTAGATGTTGTAGAAAGCAGTGGAAGTGAGTAACTATGTTCCGCACTGGGCCCATTGAGACAGAACATGTAAAAGCGAAAGATAAAAGGGAGGAAAATCATCCAGAGGTGGTAGACCGAACGTACATCCACATGAAAGTGAATGCAAGTTCAATACATAACGTTACAGGAATTATATTGTGTTGATTGACTGAAAAATTACAATATCAATTACTTAATAGATCCTCTTCTACCGGTTAGTTTTGGAGAGATCGCCAGACTTTCCTGTCTAGAGCTTTTGCTTGATCCACTGTCCAATCGACATCCCCCGATTTTAAACTAAAGTAGTTGTAATAGTGTCTTCTCACTTAAAGTGTGAAGAGTCTCTCACTCTGGGACACCACACCTGGCATGGTGGCCAGGAGTAGCGATGATCAATTCTCTTCAGAACAATTTTATGCCTATTGCTGTTTCACGCTAACTCCACTGGATTTTTCTCAACAAATATCATGCTAAAATCAATAACTTTATATAGATTCCAACATTAGTAATCACATTATTTTTCATAAAACATCCAGTTAATGTAATTTATTAGCAATTTAGAGGGCAAGACTATCCTCCATTTTTCTGTCACAGAGCTTTTATTTCTCTTTTTTTCCATGCGAATTGACCACTTAGGATCACGCAACAAATGTATTTCTTTTTCTTTGCCTGGAATTTCCTCTGTCTCCAATATTCCATCATGCATTCACTGGCGTGTTTCCTTTGATCTTCTGTCCAAGATCGTCCACTTCTCTTAGGTCTTCCTTTATCTTGAAATCCTTCTAGATTTTTCACTTTACTCTTAAATTCACTTCTTTCTAGCATCTGAGACTCTGTGAAGTTCAATTTTCTAAATCTTTCCTAACTTCCTCAGTCCATGTTAGATTGGTCTTCTTCTTCCAGAGATAGTCGAATAAATGTTTTGTTAATCTATGTTTGTGCATTCTTTATAGATGCCCGAGGAATGTCAGCCTCCTCTTCTGCATAGTCTCCGAGATTTTTTCCATGTTCTGGTAGACTTCTCTGTTGCTTCGCAGTTTCCATCCATCTTCAGTCCGAACTGCACCCATGATTTTTCTTAGAATTCTCCTTTCCAGGACTTCCAGTTTTTCGAGGCTATAGCTCATCGAGAGGCATTCACTGGCAAAGAGACATTTTTTATTTATTTATGAAAGTACACAGGTCATAAACCCAATTCAGTACCTTCTTGACACAAATACAAAGTAGATAATTGTAAATCTAAATAATAATTTTAAGAAAAGAAAATAATAAAATACTGAGAAACATAATTAGTCACCCATATAGCTAATGCTTACTTATGAATAAAACGAACTAAAAATAATACAAAACAAAATTGACTTACATTTCCTCACTTGAACAGAAAAAGACACAATTTCAGCATCTTCCCCCTGCATCTGCTCTTGACCCACTACTAAGTACATCTATTAGTGTTTATATCAAGCTGTGAACAACCTTGGGCAGTATGAGGGAACAAAGTTCTTTTTTTTCTCCTCACGACATCATCAAATCATTGCGAAGTGAGGTATATAAATGTATAAAGGTATATAAATGTATAAAGGTATATAAATGATGAAAGATAGATCTTTCAACAATGAAATATACATCTCAATTTAAAAGACTGCAATTCTACTAGGCATAATTCCAATAATGAAAACAACGAAGGGATTTATACTAATTCGAGAGAGATTGTACAGGGTGCGGCAGAAACAATGACCTATTTAAATAGCCCGCCATTGTTGAACACGGCTGCGTCGAGTGATGATGGTCGTACCAGTGAGTCGTGCGGTTCAAAACAGTTCCAGTCAATATGGAGCTTTGGTCACACGACATCGTGCATTTGTAATTGAAGCGTTCTTCAAATGTGGTCATAGTGTCACGTATGAACGCAGCGTTCGTTTCGACAACATTATGACTTCGGTCGAAATGATAAAGTTCCATCCCGGAAGACAATTACGAGATGGGTTCGGATCTGGCCAGCCCGCTCACCCGATTTATCAGCTTGTGATTCCTTTCTGTGGGAATTTCTCAAATCCAAGGTGTATCCTAACAAGCCAGCAACTATTCAGGACTTGAAAAACAACATTCACGCCGAAATCAAGGCCATAACAAGACGACACTCTTCACGAGGTTATGACGAATCTGCGTGCTCGTGCAGAAGATTGCATCGTGAACAATGGTGGACACCTGAAGGAAATAATTTATAAAAAGTCACATGTGTCAACAATTGTAAGAAGTGTTCTTTCGAACAGTGTACATTAATAATGTGTAGTTGTATTTCTTCATGCTAAAATGTGTAAAATGGGTCATTGTTTCTGCCGCACCCTGTATAATCTAACCATGCGTTTGTTGCATAAGACACAATACTGCTGGCTTATCTCAATGATGACATCACTGCGCAGAACAGCAAAACGATTTTCCTCTGCACATCGAATACAGGAATCCCTGGGGATGATCAATCCCAGAGTGAGAGACTGATCACCCATTGAGAAGACTGCATTACAACTAGTTTAAATACAGGGGATATCTATTGGAAAGTGGCTTGAGCAAAACCTCAAGACAGGAAGTAATGGACACTCAGCTCAGCACTTATGCACACAGTAACATATTGTCTGTAAATACCCCATACTGTAGGCTATATATATTGGGATATATCTTTCACAGAATAGGATAGTGTATGATGACTCAAATATTCAAAATCGATGTCCTTTTCAGCTACACTTCTATTTAATATTATATGGAACAAGCCTTAATTCTAGATCACTTTCTCACTTAACATACTGGGAAAATGGTGAAAATATTACTGCCCAGGATTGGGATATATTTCTCACAAAGGTGTATGACTCAAACATTCAAAATCAATGTCCTTTTCAGCTACACTTCTATTTAATATATGGAAGAAGTCTTAATTCTAGACCACTTTCTCACTTAACTTACTGGGAAAATGGTGAAAATATTACTGCCCAGGAGATCATAGAAAGAAACAGTGCCATTGCTATGAGCAATAGCAAGCATGCTGCAGTCTGGACTCCAAGCCAGCTTTCTCCATTGTGGAAAATTATCCTTGGCAACTGCAAATATATAAAAGTTCACAAATCAAGAAAGGGTGAAGTGAAAGAAAGGAGACTAAACGGGCTCTGAAACAGTAGTACACAAGTTGAAGGGAAGAAATGCAGCAACAATGTTTGTTCTTTATTGCACGAAAAATTTTGCAATCACCTGACCATGTGGAAAACCACGCAAAACTACTTCCGGGATGGTAACAGGGCATCCAAAACAGAGAATATGACTTTTCAGTTTTAAAACATACTAGTTGAAACCCGTCAAAACATGACGGTCAATAGAAAAATATTTACTGAAGAATTTTCTTATATAGGCCTACTGTACATTTTTTGTACGATTATTTTTTGACTCTATTGAAACTATAAGGGCGTCAAATGATTGCAAAATACTGCTGGCCATGACTGAAAAATTGTTGGGGAAAATTGAGGCCTATACGTTCCAGAGTTTCCCCTTGAGCTTTATTGATAGTGATAAAGTATGCCAAATGAATTGGAAAATATTGCCTCTTAAAAGAAAATGATAGTGTTTTATCGGATGGTGTTAAATCAAGTCGAAGGATTAGACCTCTCTGCCTAATTTTAACTGCACCTATTATTTCCATATCCAAGCAATATGGTTGCATTTAGGAGTCCTTGGGAAACGTTCAGATTTCTAAGCAGAATAACGGGTCAAGCGTTTGGAGTATGTGGCGGCCAGTCATTTAGTTCCAAGAAATTCAAGAACTCTGAGGAGTCTAATACAACTGGCCGCAAACCGTCGCTTATAATTTTGGAATATAATGAAGAAATGCGATGATGTGCAATTCCATACATTTTAAAACAATGTGGACCGTGTGCGTGTGGCACAGTAACATTGACACCAAATGAAACGAAGGACATAGCATTGTACTGCCGATTAGTCTCTCTGAAATTCCTTGAGATATCATCTCCAGTGAAAAATAATTGTTGCAGCCTGTCAAATATTTTATATTTATTCAGATTAATTTTACCATTACAGCAGCAAAGGTCAAAGTAACCAAGTGTAGATTTCTCGCAAGAGATATACAGTGCAGAACAATGTTTACATTTGTTCGTCAAGGACCCTAAACTGTAACGGCATAGTATCTGGAATTGTTTCTGAAATGCCATATTTATGTTAGATTTTAAAAGTGGCTTCGTATTTTTCTCCGATTTCCCACTTTTTTTTTTGCGGCTAGTGTTCCATTTCGTCAAATGGGTTTATTTATAGCAGCATTTCTCCCCAAATTAACGTCATTTTAAATAACACTATAGTGGCCTGCATCAACGCAGCAGCCAAATATTAAATGGCAAATAATAACTTACTTCCATTACCAAAATCAACTGCGTGGTTAGACCCATTGTTATGTACTCTAAACAAATAATCAATAAACAATAATATTCATATATACAATGAAGTTCAGAGACTTCCATTCTCAAGTTGGTTGCTGATGAGAATGCGATGAGACTGATCGCCAATAATACATACAATCCTTGCAATTTTTGCAATTTGCTTGCAAACGCCACTCAGGATGACGATCTTCATTTTGAAATAAACAGAATGAAATTGCTGTAAATAATCAATTTCCATCACCTGTTGAAAGTACAATACTTTGCATTCCCATGACAGTAAATTATGCAAGGGAGCATAGAATCACTTCGCTACTACTGGAATGAGCATAGACTCACTTCGCCAGCCACCGTAATGGAGGGAGTTTTAGAATTATATGTTCAGTGCTTGTCAAAGATCGTATTAACACAGGGAAGCCCACTCTTAAGACTACATTCTGAGCTATTGCCCCGGATTCCAAGTTCGATCCCCGCTCTGCAAGAAATTTTATTCTGGTCTGAGGACTGGAACGGGGCGCACTCGTGAGGCAAAACTAAGAAGAGCAAAGTTTGATTCCCATCTCAACAATCTTGGATTTGGTTTCCGTGGTTTCCCACTTCCACTCCAGGCAAATACCTAACTTAAAGCCTCGGTCGTTAACTCCCCATTCCCCACATTAATTACAAATGCACACATCAACACAGCCATCACATTAACACAGGTTATCAGAGAAAAGTTTACACTCGCACACCAAAATAGACGGGGCTGAGTGACCACGATGTCTGAGTCCATCAAATGAATTATGTTCGCCAATTTGTTGACGCTGATGTATGTTTTTGAACTACTGGATATAAGTTCAATGACTTTTAAATTAATATCATTACGTTGTTGCAGCTTGGCAAATATTTTATATTCCAGTAGATCAATTTTACCATCACAACAGTGAAGGCCGAAGTAACCGCGCGTAGATTTTACGCAAGAGAAATACAATGTAGAACGATGTTTACATTTGATCGTCAAAGACCTTACACTGTACTGCATAACATCTGGAATTGTTTCTGAAATGGCCTAATTATATTGGATTTTAAATGTGGCTTCGTATTATTCGATAACACTATAGTGTCCTGCAATAACGGAGGCGCTAAATATTAAATGGCAAAAAATACTTCCATTGCCGAAATCAACTGCGTAGTTAGATTCAGTACTCTAAACAAATAATCATTAAACAATTGCCTTATACAATGAAGTTCAACATGACCGTCCAGAGACTTTCATACAAGTTGGTTGGTGAGGAGAATGCGATGAGACTGAACGCTTAAAATAAATTCCTTGAAATTTTTTGCAATAGCTTGAAAACGCAGCTCAGAATCACGTTCTTCATTTTGATATAAACAGTACAAAACTGTTCTAAATAAGCTATTTCCATCACCTGTTATAGTTTATGGCAGTACATTTTGCAGGGGAACATAGAATCACTTCGCCAACTACTGGAATGAGCATAGGTCTAAACTCAATACTCACTTCGGCAGTCACCCTAATGGAGGCAGTTTTAGAATTCTATGTCCCGTGCATGTCAAAAATCGTATTAACACATGGAAGCCCACCCATTCTTGGCTATCGCCTCGGAGACCCGTGTTACATTTCCTGCTCTGCCAAGAAATTTAATTCTGGTCTGAGGGCAAAAACGGGGCACATTCAGTCTCTTGAGGTATAACTAAGAAGAGGAAGGTTTGATTCCCACCTCGACAATCTTGGATGTGGTTTCCTGTGGTTTCCCACTTCCACTCAAGACAAATACCGGGATGGTTCCAAACTTAAGGCCTCGGCCGTCACCTTGCCATTTCCCACCTTAATTACAAATACACACAGTAATGCAGCCGTCACAATAACACGGGTTATCAGAGGAAATTTTACACGTACACACCAAAGTACACGGGGCTAAGTGACCACGATGTCGGAGCCCTTCAAACGAATTATGTTTACCAAGTGTCTCTCGTGGAGAAAGCAATTGTGGACACGCGCCAGGGCCTGGAAAACTACCTTTACTCTAATAATTTAAGAGTATATCGACGATGCATAATTATAACTTTTAGTCTAGGATGCTACCAACATGACCACCGAAGCATTGGGAGGAAATTGCAATATTAAGGTACATAACAACATAGCCTACACACTCAACTGTCAGTTAATGTTCTTCAACGTTTCCCTTCTTAAAAATTCCCCTCCTTTAGAATTCTCCATCACGTGAAAACGCGCGATGTCTTGTGTTTTAAATATATCGATGCAATGGTGCTGCCATCTGTTGTTAGTTACTGGAACTATATGGGCGAGGTACTGCCATCTGTTGTCAGTTACTGGAACTGATAGCAGATATTAGCTCTTTTGACCACATGCTGTAATGCAAAGGTAAAACGGAAATAAAACGTATTGAGAGGGAATGTAGAAATATGTATCTTTAACTGACATAAAACCTTACTAATACTCCTTGATAAAACAATATTTCAGTAGTAAAAAAATAAAAATACTGGTGGGAGCTGGGATCGAACCAGTGATTCTTGGATCCACAGTCAATCGCCTTAACCAAATAGCTATTCACGCACTCTCGTCTAGCTGCAGACGCAACCATTTAGTATCTTCAAAAGCCGGTATCTGAAGAAAATAATTCAATTCATTATCAATAAAATCAATATTGCAAATTCGTATATGTTCATACTGTTATTATATTTTATTGTCAGAACTTGGTTAATGTATGTTTTCAATTACATGGAAGCTTATTAAATAACTTACATTTAAATGGACTTCTCACCGCCATTTTGTCATGAGCCCAGGCAGATTGTGCGCATGCGTGAGGGAAAAGAATTCTGCTATTTTCTATATTTATTTAAAAATATACCGTAATATATTAGTTTATTTTATAGACACTCTGCAAATCTACTGGCCAAGAGCTTTTGTTAGAGTGCTCTACGAAGTAAATCGGTTCTGTCGTTCTCTCAATCTCGTGGTAACAAAAATCGCCTTAGTGTTTTAAATATATAGATGCCTCAGCCAACAATCAAACCTGTGCTGAATAGGTGAAAGGCAAGCTTTAGGACTGCTACACCAATATCTTATTACAATCATGGTGTAGTTCTTTCTCAATTTTTACCAAGTCAACTATCATAAACAAATCGCACTATAATTATAGCTCTTTCTCCATTCTTGCCAAGTCAAGTATCATATTCAAATCAAAATGTTATTAAACACTTTCTAGTCAGCTGCACCAACAGACCTGTCTGCAACAAACCTCCAAAGCACAAATAGGTTTGTATTCACTTTTTTAACAATAAACAATTCTTAACAAAAAACACCAAGTTACTGGACAGTGGAGATTGTTGCCTAACAACATCGTCTATCGTGAATGTGAATCAATAATGACTACAATGCGTAAAAGAAGAATTTCCTTTTTCTGTCACATATCAAGACTGCCAGAAACCAGGATATTGAAACAACTATTTGATTACTTTTGGAAAATAAAATCAATAATAATTGGTTCAAAGAAGTTCAGGATGATTTTGAAAAATTTGCGTATAACTCGGCAACAAATCGAAGACAGAAGAGAAGAGGTTTTTGAAGAACAAAAGCATAAGTCTCAAACTAATAACAGTTGAACGGAAACAATATACTATATCGGACACACAAAGGGCTTCCAGGTCGGAGAGGATGAGAAAGTTCTGGGAGGAGAAAAAGAAGAAATTTACTCAAATGTATTGATTTAAGTGCTCCAATGTGAGCATAAAATATGTAAATAAATAAACAAAGCCATAAACTTACCTACAGCCTTACCCACAATGGATGAATACTCATCCCTAGTAATTCGAATCTCAAGTAAAGTCTCCTGCAATATGGCCACCACTTTCCCATTCTCGCCAACAGCAAACTGCCATGGTAATTGACGGAGAAGTAGTCTGCAATTAAAGTGAGACAGTAAATGAAATAAATATAACTGAACAAACATCAATCTCACAATTCACTAGAATGATGAACATACCGTCTGATATCATCTGCCAGTGAATATGTCCCGCGCAAGTACTTAAACAGTGCATGTGGCTGAGAAGCCACATTCAGAATTGAACTGTCATTCTGTTTTGAGGATTTCTGAAAATAAATGTTCATATTTTAGCTTCAAGTAACTTAATGTAATTAAATTCTCTATACAACCTACATACCGAGTCATTTGTTCACACTTTATAACTTGAGATACAAATTATAGAAAGCTTTTAAACCATTTTCAATGTTGCCTTGCCAATTTACAAAA
Organism: Meconema thalassinum; assembly: GCA_946902985.2. Lineage (NCBI taxonomy): Eukaryota > Metazoa > Arthropoda > Insecta > Orthoptera > Tettigoniidae > Meconema > Meconema thalassinum. The sequence goes on from OX336392.1 coordinate 346,722,192, forward strand.
AGTAAGTTATGTCAAATTTTTGCAATTGAAACCATCCTTAATTAGTTTTCCTTCACAAATTCCAATAGCCTACATCAGCTGTATGAAGACCATGGGTAATAAATTTGAGAAGAGTGACTGATCCTTCATGTTTAGAATACTATTGATCCACACTAATAATAAATTTGAGAAAAGTGACCGGTCCTTCATGTTTAGAATAATGTTAATCCCAGTGACGGATCCAGAGGTTCACCTCGGAGGGGACACTCTAGGATTTCAGAGTAGCTAGAGAAAATATGTAATAAAATTACTAAATTTGTATTTAATCTACACACACTACACATAACATCCAACCACCAGATTTTATAATTCTACATGAAATTCATTATATTAAAATGGTTTATTGGTTTCAGTTTCAATAACACAAGTCATAGTCATTATGTAAAAAATACGTTTTTAATTCTACAGAATATGTACATTTCCACATTTTAACGCGCATTACACTGTCTGTCTAATATGTATTAAAACATTTGCAAGCATAGTGACTAAAGAAGTTATGTACAAAGCATATTATGTTCCTATAATGACATATGCAGCAGAAACTTGGACAATGACTAAGAGGGATGAGAGCAGAGTACAAGCAGCTGAGATGAGATTCCTGAGAAGTATGGTCCAGAAAACGAGGAGGGACAGAGTGAGAAATGAAGATATACGGAAAGAACTGGGAGTACAGAAACTAAATGACAAACTGGAGCAAAACAAATTGAGATGGTTTGGACATGTCAAATGGATGAATGAAGTAAGGCTACCAAGACGAGCACTGGAACGACGGATGACAGGGAAGAGAGGACGAGGAAGACCAAGAATGCGTTGGATGGACTCGGAGGAGAATAGTATTAGAAAACGGAACCTGGATTGGAACACTGTGTCGGAAGAGGAATGGTGGAACGACAGAACAAAGTGGAGCGGAACCATATTTGCCCCCACCCAGTGTCAACTGGAAAAGGGGAAATGAAGATGATGATGAATGACTATCTGAAGACAATATACAAGTCTACTACACAAATGTTACAAAATATGTACATAGTACCAACATTGTCAGTCACTGAGTCACATAAATATAAATACAAAAAACAATTGTATTGAATACTGATTGGGATTCTATTTGGTGACTATCCTAGGCAAAATGCATGCCTATTGCAAAATAAAATGCAGGGCGATCATTCGTTTACCCCCTTTAGAGAAACATACTAGAACTTTTTCAACGTCAACATTTATATCACGGTGAACAAATAACTGACACAAGCCATTCAACCTTTCCTCTGTCATTCGCGTTCGTAGCCATGATTTAACAAATTGCAGGCTGCTGAAAGATCTCTCTGCACTTGCAACACTTACAGGTAAATCTCTCCAGAAAGAATTTCACTAACCACAGAATAAATACATCATAAAATGTCTAAACGAAGCACAGGCGTAGAGCACTCACACAAGGCTGCAAGTCTGCTTCAACAATGTTGCGCCGTTGCGGTGTGTCGAGACGTGTAAGCAGGTAGCCTGGTGGAAGGGATAAACCTCCGCTCCAGTAACGTAGTTGGTGCACCCCTTCTTCCCCTTAACCCATTTCGCCCGTGCATTCCATGGCTGCCTTCCAATATTAGGAGAGCTGATAGGCAGGCCACAGCCACTCAAATAGTCAAGTAGTATAGGAAGGCGCTCCATGGCACAAAGGATTATGAAATATAAAAGATTGTATGTCGATGTAGTGATTATATTAACCCTTAATCGGGCGCATGGCGGTCTAAACGACCGAAGTCTTAAATTTTTTGGCAGGCAATCCGTTAGAAAGTTAGCGATGCCCCCTCCCCTCCAGACTACCTCGGCCAAGGGATCATCTAGCCATCTGATGGTTAGGCCCGTCTCTAGTCATGCTGTAAAAACTGAAATACTGTGTTTACAGTAATTTGACCGTTCAAGATAGATATGTCTCAATATATACCGAGTGTTGGGTTGGAGTGGGGGTCCCCGGGAGGGGAGGGGAGGGGGGGGCGGAGATGACATTATTCTTCCATTTTACTAACCGAGAAAAAATAAATAGAAAGGAACTTTGGTGTTCAGAGCTTTCCAGATTTCTTCTCAAAACAACTCGTCTTACAACGGGATATATCTTTACAAGGCCTATGAGTACAGAAAAATATTATTATCTAAATAAGTATAAACTTATATACAACAAAATTAATCCTCAACATTTTTATTAGAACCCAAGATCGTTCAGTGAAGGACTAAAAATTTAGAAAGCGGTCAAAATGACCGATGAGCCCGAGAGTGTTCGTCAGATGAGCGCGCCAGGTTGAGGGTTAACAGTGTTGCCATTACATACTCTATGATAACAAACATTGACCACATTCATGAATGCAGGCAATACAGCAAAGATTTTACTTGCAGTGCAGTTTGCAGAAACAATCATTTTTATCGGCAATATCAATATCATGCAAGTGAAATTAAGTTCCTGCGAAGTAGAATCGGAGTAACAAGAAGAGACAGGGTGAGGAATGAAAAGTCAGGGAAATAGTGAAAGAGGAGCCCTTGCAAGGTAGGATTGAGACATCAAGACTGAGGAAGAGAATGGAAGAGAAGAAGATTCCCAAGAGGATATATGAGATGCAGAAGCAGAAGTAACAACCAAGGGGAAGACCAAGAGATAGATGGCTGAAGGGAGTGGAGGAATGTGTCAAGGAGAGAGGCGAGGACTGGACCAGAGTGACAACGGAGAGGAGGTGGTAAGAAAGGACTAAGTGGCGAGGCTTATGTTCCAAACAGACCCAACCTGGGGCTGGAAACTGTATAAGATGATGATGATGATGATCAATGTAGCAGACAACTGGTTCTTCAGGGGGCAGCCCCCTCGATCCGCCACTGTTTAATCCTCACTTACGATAAATTTGTACAAGTAATTCCTCCTTCATGTTTAGAATACTGTTAATCCTCACTTATGATAAATTTGAGAGAAGTAACTGGTCCTTCCTGTTTAGAATAGCATTGAACCTCACTTACATCGCCCATCAAAGTGTTTTAATAACAAAAAATTTCAAGTTTAACTTAATTCTTCAAGATTCGAGTGTAATAGTGTCACAACCCATCAATTTCCATTAAGTAAAATTATTTCTGAACATTTTGTGCTAATTTGAAATGGATTAACCTGCATCTGTGTGATGATGTTAATACACTTGTAAGGGCTAGGGACATGTTGATCATCATTGTTAGTTAGTTATTGTTGTTTTAATAGGTGGTATAGAGAGGTCATCTTCCCCTCTTCACACAGGAAAAATAAAGTTATACAAATTTGGATTAATTAAAATTTACAGGTGGACACCTAAATACAATAAAACCAAACATTAAATAAAACTAACTTAAATTAATAATTATAATGAAAAACAAAAATATCCAAATTTTCAGATGTGTACACCCCTTAAGATGAAACTAAAAGAACACCTGAATGTCCCGGAAAAGCCTAAACTAAAAACAGGCAAGACGTGGACTGAAGCCAGAAAACAGCAGCATCGAGACCACACAAGGTGTTACTGAGCGAATGTTAAAGCTCGAGGAAGAGAACAGTTGAATTGACTTGGACCATAGCTGGACGAAACGTCAAGAAGAAGAAGAAACAAGCAAAAAGCAAGCTTGTAGTTTAACGTGACCGTTAATCTCGAGATCATGAGCCACGGGAGAAGAAGAAACAAAAATATATGGGGAAAAAAAACATCAGAAAATCAAAAGAGAACTAAGTTCTTCAAGTAAGTACTGTTATAGCTCTACTATGTATAACTAATGTGTAGTATCCCCCTGTAGGGTACACACTTTACAATAGTACAGTAGAGTCCCACTCAACCGACCTTCGCTTATCCGACATTCCGTGTTATCCGACACTCGTTGACTTAATTTGAACGTTTGGTGTACACTAAATTCTGGGACACCCGGTGTGGAGGTTGCAGCCGTGGGACAAGCACTGATGAAAATGATGGTGAAGAAGAACGAGGTAATGCAGAACAAAAGGATAACGATGTCTTACAGTGGTGGATTGAGTACATTGGATATGGCATTAACGTACGTGGAGCAACATCCGGCGGCAATTGCAACGGAGGTGTTGATATTTCGCTGATGGCAAAATCTCGTAGCAAGAAAACGTGAATCAGCAGGCAAGCAGATATTGTTGAAAAGTTTCTTTTCTTAAGGCATTTGGAGCGCTTTTGTTCAATACTGCATGTACAATTGAATTGATAATTCAGTGAATAGTGTACCGTAAAACATATCATTGTCTTAGTAATACAGTACTAAAACAATACAGTAAATTAAAAAGCCGTAATAACCTACTAAGTAGGTTAGCTGGAACATCATATGGCGCTGATGCCAACACACTCAGGACTACTGCTTTGGCTGTCGTATACTCTCCAGCTGAATACTGTGCAGGCATATGGTTGAACAACTCCCATTGCCAACAGGTTGATATTTAACTCTGCCAGACAATGCGGATTATCTCTGGCACTCTACATTGCATTCCCTCACAGTGGCTGCCTGTACTGGGTAATATTGTTCCTCCTCACATCAGGAGACAGCAAGCACTTTCCCACCTGTGGCGCAGATGGCGCTGATGCCAACACACTCAGGACTACTGCTTTGGCTGTCGTATACTCTCCAGCTGAATACTGTGCAGGCATATGGTTGAACAACTCCCATTGCCAACTGGTTGATATTTAACTCTGCCAGACAATGCGGATTATCTCTGGCACTCTACATTGCATTCCCTCACAGTGGCTGCCTGTACTGTGTAATATTGTTCCTCCTCACATCAGGAGACAGCAAGCACTTTCCCACCTGTGGCGCAGAATTAAGGATAGTGAAGTTCTCCCAATCCACCAAGACGTCAATCAACCTTCTACATCCAGGTTGAAGTCATGGAACAAGCCTACAAGACGGCTATGGAACTTACTTCAGCTCCGTTCGACCCCTGAAATGTATGGAAAGTTGAATGGTCTACCTCTCCACCTCGTGGCCTAATTGAAGTCGGCTACTTGATCCTACCATCAAACTACCTGGATTCCATCTTACTCGAGCTGTCTGGTCCCGTCTCAACAGAATTCGATGTGGCACTGCTCGAACTAGAGCAGCCTTACATCAGTGGGATTGGATAGACTCGCCTCGTTGTGAATGTGGATACGAAGTGCAAACCATCAAGCACATCGTGCAAGAATGCGCGCTACAGTTTATACAGTGAATTCCTCTCATGACTTGGCCGGCCAGTGCATCGAGCTTATCTGCCTCCCGTTGACTGATTACTTCCCGTTACACAGCACGCACTTTGCAGTTCTGGCCAAGTGAGCCAAGTGCTGTTGTGTTCTTATTGCTATGCCGAGCGGGGAGTGATGAGTCAACAGGAGGCAGATAAGCTGGTGCGCTGGCCGGCCAAGTCATGAGAGGAACTCACTGTATGTACTTGGGACCTTAGAAGAGCTCCATGCAGCCACTCCTCAAGCTCTTGAATGGATTCAAGACCTGGCAGCCCACATATGAAGGATCCTAATGCTGAAAATTGTTTATTTGTAAATTTATATATTAATTACTGCCTTGTGTGAATCATACGCTAAATAAATAAGTAATACAGTAGGCCTATAGCCTACCTATTTGTTTTAGTTCATTTTCAAAGTTATTCTGTATTATCCGACATTTTCGGTTATCCGACATACTCCTGATCCAGTTTAGGTCGGATAATCGAGACTCTACTGCTTACTATTGTTTTTTTTTATTTGTAGATATTTTATTATTGACGTTGATTTGAAGTATATTAATTTGCTGGGCGCCGCTCAATAAAACAATGAGAATTCTGATAACACAGTCACAAAATTCTTATTCTTAGGGTGTAGGACAATCAGACTTGCTTATGGCAATACACCTCCTCTCTGTAAAATAATTTTGTAATGATACTATTGCTACTGTAATTAGTGACAACTTGAATTGGAATTCTGGGATGAAAATTAATAGATTCGGTAATATATATTATGATAATTGTCAAAAAGTGCCTTACATAAAATGTAACAACCTCCGATAGACGGAGGAGTCCATGTCCGACTTAGGACCGGTGTGCAGATCCAGGATGATATCAGGGCGAGTGACCATCCACTGAAGAACCTTTTAGGTACTCGGACAATACAGGAGACAAGACGAAAGCGAAACTACCGATATGAGTTATCCAAGCAGATTCCTACTGGCCGAGTGCACCATACAGCCGGCGATTCAGATTGTGGAAGAAACATGGATAGCTCGGATGAAGTGGCATCTGTCGTATAGTTGCAGCATAGGTCAGCAGTACTTGTTGGCACCTCAGGTGTAAAGGAGGTACACCAGCCTCGGCGAGCAGACTGAAGACTGGGCTTGTCCGAAAAGCTCCAGTTGCCAGCCTCAGACCGCCGCACCGTGGTGGATGCTGTCCAGTTTACCAAGTACAGACTTTCATGCCGAACCATATGCTACACTGCCATAACCGAAACGTAATAAAATGATTGCCCTATAAAAGCGTATCACCATGCAGCCTGTGCCCCATGATGTGCCGCTAAGAAACCTCAGCATGTTGAGTTTCTTGCTACAGGCAGTTTTCAAACACCACACGTGTTTCTCCCACGTTAACTTAACTTCTTGGCGAAAAGCAGTCCAAGGAATAGGTACGTAGCAACCAGAAATGGACAACCGTGGTCTTAGCGGTTTAGAACCGAAAGCCAAGTGCTAGTGTCCAGCGTTCCACTCTCCGAATAGTTTGTTGTAGCTGTCTTTCAGTGACTGCCGTATTTTGTACACTGTAATGTAGAGCGAAATCGTATATATATAGCGACGGTACAACTGCCGGACCAGCAGCAGCCACTATACCGTTTATGGCAAATAATGTAACACTTGAAATGTAATGTATGTGTGTAGATGGTCATTCTTTGAGAATGTACCGTTATAAGTACCATGTGGGACTCTATTTTACTGTACATGATATTGCAAATATGTCCTACCTATTCGGACACGGAATACATGGAAGGACAGAAAATTCGCAATAAATACCGGCAAGTTAGGCTACCTCGGAATTTCCATCCATGCGGGGTAGGCTATAGAGGATGCTGTAACACCAAGTGGTGTCATAGACCTTCTCGAGGTCAAAGAAAACAGTGACTAGGTGCTGTTTCCGGAGAAAAGCGTCCTGTATGGCAGTCTCCAGTCATACCAAATAAATAAATTTAAATTTATTTGAAATCCCATACATTACTGTGTGGTCTATTAATCCCCAATTCCTCTTTATTTGAAATTTGTTCAGGGTTCTTCATTACTCCTTCCCTTATAACTTACTTAACTTGAATCTTTCATTTACGTCCTCTTTCAGTTTGTCTATTGCCAACCTATTTTGACTCTTGACTTTTCTTCAGTTTCTTCTGCTTTAATCTGCATTTCATAATAACCAGATAACTTAGTTGTCTGAGTTAATGACAGCTCTGGGATATGTTTCACAATCCAAAGTCTGGTTTCGGATTTTCTGCTTGACCATAATCAAGTTGATTTGGAAGCGACCTGTATCTCCTGGTCTCATGCATGTATAGCCTATATTCTTCTGTTGTGGTTATTGAATAAGGCGTCAGCTATGATGAACTCATGCTCAGTGGAGAATTCTATTGGCCTGCTTTCTCAATCATACTGTAATTCATCTAAATGTATTAAAAATCCCATACATTAATAGCCTATTAACTTAATCTCTGTTTTATGTGTTCTGGTGGAGATATCTAGCGGTAATATTTGGCAATGATAAAAACCAGATTTTGACGAATTATAGCCCCCCCATGCGCCGGTCTTGTATAATAACGTAGGCAAAGACACCAAGTCATGGCCTCATTCAATTTTTTGTTGCTGATTTGTGCCACAATAGTCCTCTACCCCTCATGTCAATTAGTAACTTACAGCTTCCCTTCCAGCTTTCTCTACCCCTCTCCAAGTCAATGTTTACAGATGACTTCGATGCTCCGCCACCACACTACCAAATGACGTGATCTATTCACAAAAATGTGTATAGTGTCAACGTGTAATATGAGGGGTCTAGATGCAAAACCAGCTATCTCCACTTTTTGGTGACAATGGGTTATGGATGGAGTACCATTCTCTGAGGTGTTTGTAATCTGTTTATGCCTATAATAATAATTTAATGAGTGCAGCCAATGGCCAAAATATACAGTAGGTATGCCAGTTAATATATAATCTTAAATAAATTTTCTTTTTAACATTTGACACATGGTATCTTTCAGAAAATATGTCACAGAGATCGCACGTACAGTCTGGACTGGGGCTATAGCACGTCTTTGTCCCGCATAGCCTGTGCACTGCCAGCCGGGAGACCAGATGGCACAATTCATGGCCTGCTTCGAAACACCCGAGGTGATGGCAACCGTGAAGTATATCCGGATTTCTGTTTTCTTCTGCTGCAGTTCTTGCAGGTCTAGTACGTAGCTTGGTGTAGAAGATAGATATACCGTCAGTCACAGCACCTCTATGAGAAACGGGCTGGTTCTCTAATTAGCTCATATGCCGTATATGACAATGCGTATTTGGAAGTGCTGCCACTTTTTTCAGTCTCCTTAATGCTGTGACGTCTACCTAGGCAAATGTTCCCATACAAGTTCACGGTCGAAGGTAGAAATGGGGTGGATTTCTATTTAAATGTAATTTGACTTGCGCACACTGTGCCTAAGCAAATCACAGAATTAAAGTCTCATTTACACAAAATTGTATCAGAGACACCTCTCTGCACTTGCACGTCCTCACGTGGTATCTGTCGCATGGACCATTACAAAGTTGCACACGCATGGTTCATCTGGTTGGTGATAAACGTCTCTCATGCAGATCCAGTGGTGGAAACCTCAAAAAGTCAGATTTGCAACCAAACAAGTTTAGGCCTATCCAGATCACAAACACCTCAGAGAATGGTAACTTACTCCATCCATAATCCATTGTCACTAAAAAAAGTGGAGATTACCAGTTTTGCATCTAGACCCCTGATACACAGTACCGGTATAATAAGGTCGCAAAATGCGCAAGGAAACAAACCCAGAAGGTTAACGCCATATATATGCTGATGACGTGACTCTTGTGTCTGAGAGTAAACAGCCATGGCATTGTTTCATGCAAATATAGCACCAACAGCATTATATGACCTAGAGCTAATATGTGAATATCTCTCCAAAAAGCATTTAAAGATTTGGAAATGTTGAAGGCAAGATTTCTGAAACTAGTTTTACGTGTTTCGAAATATACACGATCTCGTCTGGTCTATGTCCTTGCAAAGGAGACGTATTTTGTGGAAGACTTAAGGCTGAGACTTCTACCTCTGGAGACAAGGGCCTACACAGAATTACTGCAGGAACTACACATGAAGAGATACTATATGGGATGAATTTTATTCCACAGATGCGTTGATTAACCGGGAATAGACACGTGGAGGATATAATCTGAGGCATACAGTCACCAGGTTTGCCGTGCATGGATTTCATCACAAAATATGCGGACTTCGGGATTCCACGAGCCAGGTCCAGGTTGAGTGTTTACTGTGACCAAAGGTGTGATAAATAACATGCTATGAAATGTGTTTGTAGACAAGAAAGCATGACACAATTGTGTCAATAACTGTTGGGAGTGTTTATCCTATTTGAATGTGTATCTCTATGGCCATTGGCTGCAATAAAAGTTTATTTGTGTGCTTCAATTGTTCGCAGTCGTGCGGTTCTCTATTACAGCCGAACTATTAATCTGGGTGCAAAACTAATATTATATTCGTGATCAGCACCCTCGATTTACTAATAATTCATGAAAAGAAGTCGTATTACGAGAAAAAATATCCGTACCACCTAAACTACACAAGTGCCGATTCTCTTGCAGGCCAAGACGTGTAATTAAAGAGTGTGGCCAGTAAATATACCACTAAGTTACCCTGCTTAAGTTGACAGAAATGAAGTAAAACGTAATTTCTCTTTTGAGGCCTTGCCTATATGTCAGGGATTACTACCACGTACCGAAAACTCGGGGTCTTGTTTCCACTCCGAATAAACAAGCAACTCGTATAAGATGCACTCATCCTGCTCATCGTCCACGTTTTGATGTATCCCGGGCCCTCTCATTATTTTCCAATTATCACATTACAGAGACAACACGCATTTCAATATCCACCTTACGAACATAACCACACTACAAAACTTCAAACTATTTCACACATATTCTTTGACTTCACATCATAACCACAACACACATATCTTTATAGCTTCTTTGACATGAAATAAAACACGATCGAAAGGTGTCCAAAATACCAGAGGAAATTATCCCTCAATATTCATCATTGCAGATTTTTTTTTCGGGGGGGGGGGGGGGGGGGCGAAAAGGTACCCGCACCCCCCGCGTGACAACCGACCTTACTACTGGTGCCTCCGACATGCAGTTAGTCTACGATAGTAGAAGAGAAAGCATAGGGGATTGGATAAAAGGAATGTCTTTTAGGACTTTGTGCCTGTCCCATCGCGGTCGCGATTTACCAGGCATAATTGGTAGATGTTAACATAGGTATATGTTTTATGTTCGACCCTCACTATTATGTGTTTGAAAACTGTATCATAATGATGGTCATTATAACACCGTTTTTCATTACGATACAGTTTCTCCAGCCAATCAGAGCTCGTTCATTGACCAATTAGGAAACGATAATTTCGCGCATGCGCTCAAAATCCAACATGTCGGACATAAACACAACATCGAACTATAATAAATTACCGACATGGAATATCCACCGTCCATATGTTCGCGTAAATAAACTGGCGAATATGAGACAAGAAATAGCACAGTACCTTAAAATCACTAACCCTAATTTCTACACAGAGCATTGTCTTCAAATGACTGCGGTGACAATATTACTGAGGGACGGCTGATGTAAACATATGGCTGCATATGGCATTGAGAGCCCACAGAGCGCATGCGTCGGCCGTTCAAAGCTCTTGAAAGACGAAGGTATAACACCCAACGCTCGCTCTGCGATCACAAAATTCCAGTAGCTGACTCTCAACAGATATTTATGAATATTTATGTTAAAACATATAATAAAGTTATAATTATCGTCGAACATAAACAGTCGTATGCAACTCGCCTATAATGGTAATTAAGACACTCGTATGGAAATTATAAAACTCGCATACGCTCGTTTTATAAAAAATACTCGTGTCTTAATTATAGCCATTATAGGCTCGTTGCATAATGTACTAATATATGAGCACATATAAATATGTACTCATATCAAATAGCTTATAAAGATAATAGCGGAAACTCGGCCGTAAAAGCATGCGCTCGCCTGGAGACAGCGATCACAGTGCCATCTCTTGGTGCGAGTTGACAGCATTACTCTTCTTGCCACCCACAGCTAGCATTTTTGAGTGCGCACCGACCGAAATTGCATTGTGAAGTTAACATATGTCTTGGCTTGATATTTAGGCAGCAAATAATTTAAAGATTAGTGTTAAAAGAAACAAAAGATACTTGGTTCTGTACAATATTTATATCGAATTCTAAGAAATACTGGACTGCTTCTGCATATGGTTTGCTTTGCCATAGGCAGTAGAACTGAAGGCACTGCACCAAGCCAAATACTGAAAATTACAAGGAAATATTAGCATATTGGTTTTAATCCATCCTTTTTGACATACTGGTATTTAAAAACGAGTTGAACTCGCTTAATTACATTTAAAAAAAGTTACCTTCTTATATAACGTATTTCCTAATAAAGTCAGTAAAATTAAAATTTGTGTTTCTGAACTTGTTAGATTACACCAACCTCCTTTGCTTTAATAGTGCAATACGTACACTTTAGAGGCAGATGACCTCGCTGTTCCGCCCCTTATAACAATAATAAATAACTACGTACACTTTCAATCGGGAATATTGAAGCAAGTTGTTAAATTTTAGGCCTACTGTACCGTAGAGTCACCACGTTTTATAAAGGCTCTTATTTCAATATTAACATTAGGCCATCAACAACCTACAAAGATCTTACCCTTGACTTAACAAGTTTTTGTTCCTGAAATCTTTCTCCACAAAGTGGTCTGAGCATACAACACGAGTTCTGTTTAAATGTTCTGGGCCATTCCTTTCAATACGTCATCTAAGTCAGCTCTACGGCTTCGAATAACCCACAGCGTGCATCTATAAATACATAAATAAATAAAGAACAGGCTAAAATATGCTAAATTATATTGTAAAAGCATTTTGTATTAAAAGAAAACCGAACTATCAGTGTAATGGTAGGCTACTTGTTTACAATAATTTCTTGGGAACCTAAAGAAAGATTTTGGGTCACTTTGTTGTTTATAATTATTACAGCTATATATAGCACAAATACTCCCCGTACAACCATTATAATTGGATAATTAGATCATTCACAGGTCAATAATTTCTTATAATTGTTTGGTTGGATCTCACGGTTGTAAATCAGCTGGTCTTACGTTGCCAACTCGGACCGCTAGGCAGTGCTGGGTAGCGCTGTCTCCTGTTTTGGCGAGGAGTTTCCGCTATTATTTGCTCATATATAAGGGTAAGATTGTAGGGCCAGGGAAAACCGCATAGGCAGAAAGGAAAGATTGCCTACACGTAAAACCTGGCGGCTTGGTTATTGCCACATGCAAGGATAATGTGGGTATGGAAATGAGTAGGTTTTGTTAGTACGGGAGGTGTATCATGCAACAGTTGCAAAATCCGTTTCCTCGCCTAGATTAGTATTTGTGGGAATCAGTTGGCTTGGCACTGCTGGGACTAGCGCGTCCGCAATGGCGGACGAACTGTACTTCCGGGGTTAGGTTCGGAGCACAGTCCGCCCGCCTAGAGCGTCCTAGTACCAAGTCTCCGTGATCCGGAGAGGGGAGCCACGCCTGCGAACAGGGGCTTCTTCTCTCGTGTCCTGGACATAGCTGATGGTTGTTATATCAATCACTCCGCCGCTGCATACACTCGTCCTGAAACTATAAGCTAATGATTATTAATAGTCCTCCCCTTGGCTATCCTTTCGGCAAGCCAGGGGAAGGGTTTTTAAAACTATTTTTTTTTTTTTTAAACTAAACTTAAGCTGAAACATAGAAACAAACTGAAACAGAGAGTCAGACGTGCACATGGACATAGACAATTTCTACACATAAATATATACACTTCTTGTATGCAGCAAGGGGAGCGCGTGCGGCCGCCTTGGTTGGCCTGAGCCGTTTCCAAGGACTTCCATGGGAATGTGGTGTTGGGGTTATCCATGGGAGAATTCCATGGGATGTGTATTTTGGGGGTGACATTTGTGTTGTATGTCCCTGGGGTTAGTGCCGCTTTGTGCTACTCATAGCACCTACCTTTCCTGACTTTACCTGAAGAGAATGTGTCGAGGGGTAGGGTATTTGCTATTTCGGCCCATATCGTGTCGGCCAAGGGCTCTTACGAGTGGGTTTGCCGAATAGCGCCTGGAGCGTTGTGACCTTAGTGCAAGTTGTCGCACAAAGGCTTTGATGCTTGGCGTATTTGTTATGCGTTCTAGCTCCCGCGTGGGTGTATCCCGCGGGAGCTTTTGTGCTAACCGCAAGCATTTGTTTTGGATCATCTGCAGCTTTTTGAGGTTCGACTTAGCTGTGTAACCCCATACAGGGCTGGCGTACATAATAATGGGCCTTATGAGGGCTTTATACATGTTTACGCCCAGCGTCTTGTCGAGGCGACTCTTCCTATTTAGGAAAGGGTAAAGCTGCAGTAATCGCATGTTGGCTTTGCGCTGTAGTGTTTTGACATGGTGCAGCATGGTTAGTTTAGCATCTAGGGTTACTCCTAGATACTTAACTGTGCTCGTCCATGGTATGTCGCGCGCAAATAGTGTGAGTGGCCGGATGGATTCAGGTCGGCGTGTGATACGGTTCTTCTTGGTGAAGAGAACCGCCTGGCTTTTGTCCACGTTGACTTTAATCCGCCAGTCTCGGAAATAGGGTTCCAGGGCCCATAGCGCTTCCTGCAGCCGTTTTCGAATGCTGGCTATGCGGAAGTGTTGGGCTGTCATAGCCGAGTCATCAGCATAGAGGTATAACGTAGTTAAAGCTCCTGCTGGTGTTGGCATGTCATTGATGTACAGGCTGAACAGCACGGGAGCTATAATACTCCCCTGCGGGACGCCTGCTCTGATCTGTCGCTTAGTTCAGAATATCAACCTGGAATGTGCGGCCTTCTAGATATGACTGGATGAGTCGTATGTAGGCCGGGTGGAAATTACAGTCTATTAGCTTGGCTAAGAGGCCTGTGTGCCACACCTTGTCGAAAGCTTTCTGGATGTCTAGGAAGACAGCTCCGGTGTCGCGTTTTTGGTTGAACCCAACCGTGGCGTTTTCGACCAGCCTCATAAGCTGCTGCGTTGAGGAGTGGTGGTTCCGAAACCCGAACTGTTCGTTTCTGAGCAGTCCATTTTCCTTAACGTGCGCTACTATTCTCTTTAGCAGTATTTTCTCGAATACTTTGCTTAGTGAGTCTAGTAGGCTTATTGGGCGGTAGTTGTCGGGATTTGTCTTGTTTTTTCCCGGTTTGCCGAATACTAATATTTTTGCTTGCTTCCAGCACACAGGGTAGTACTGTAGCGTGAGCATTGCATTGAAGATGGAGGTTAGTATTCGCAGAGCCTTATCAGACAACCACTTCAGAACTATATTCTGTAGGTTGTCTGGGCCCGGGGCTTTTCGATTGGGGAGGTGCCGGATGATCCACTTAATTTCGTGAATATTGGTTTTGCGGACTTCCGGCTTGGGTGCATTGGTTATGTAGTCATTAACCTTTGCATCCATCCTGAGCGTGAACTCCGGGTTAGAGGGTGTATCGTTGGGAGTAAATGCTTCCTCTAGGGAGTTCGCTAGGGCCTCCAGTTTGTCCCGTGTCGAATAGGCCGGTCCTGTCGGTGTTTCTAGGGTCGGCACCTGATGGGTTTCGCGGGTGAAGTGTCTCGCGAGGGGCCACACTGATGGTGTATTTTCTGTGGGGTTGGTACCAAATTTTGATATGAGATTACCCCAAGAGCTGCACCGATGTTCATGTAGAGCGTTCTGGATTTCAACATTAAGCTGATTTTTCCTGACTCTGTCGTGGTCCCTGTGGTATTTCGTCCAGTCCCGCCTTATGTTGTTCCTTTCCCTTATTAGTGCCCGGATGCGTGCTGATATTTCCAGCTTTCGCTCGCAGGTGTTTACAAGGGGAACACTTGTGTCCAAGGCGACTTGGATGGCTGAAACCAGGGTTTCCACGGCAGTGTCTAGCTCCTGAATAGTGTTTAGTGGCATGTCATCTTTGCCATCTAGTTCTTGGTCTAGTATGGCCTTGAACTGGTTCCAGTTAGCAGCCTTATAGTTGCGTTTGGGCCTGGTTCCAGTTTCGATGACTTCAGGGGGGGTCGCAAGTGTAATAATCGTTGGCTTGTGATTTGACGAGAGGTCATTTATCACACTGATTCTGTGACTGAGCGTTACCTGGTTCATCAGGCATATGTCCAGAATGTCAGCAATGTCCGTCGAATTACGTTGCGGTACGAAGGTTGGCTCGTTGGGGGCAGCGACTATGTAGTCAATGGCTATCATGTGCGCATAAAGCCTCCTCCCCGAGTGATTGGGGCGGAGACATCCCCAGTGAGCACTTTTGGAATTGAAATCCCCTCCAAGTATGGTATGAGTGCCAGTTTTGAATAGGGTCTCTATGTCATGTGTATTTATCCGGTTGGTGTGATTGTACACTGAATAAATATTCAGGTATGTACCTTGCACAGGCAAGCGGATGCCGCAGGCCTCGAGTGTTTGCAGTTCTGGTTTGTCTAGTTCCATGTGAGCTATTTCTTTACGGACCAGTACTGCCACTCCTTTCGACATATCCGTGTGTTCGCGGCGATCTCGTCTTACTGTGTGAAAGCCTCTTACGGTGAATTTCTGGCTGGGCTGTAAGTGAGTTTCGGTAATAAGCGCCACGTGTATGTCATGGGTTTGGAGGAATAACGCGAGTTCTGTTTTCTTTTTGCGGACTCCATCGGCGTTCCAATTTAAAACGCGGATTCCGTCCGTGTGTGTATAGTTGGGGGTATTATTTGGGTTCCCCTCGTTCCCTTCAGGTAGGTCAGGTGTATTATCCATGACGGGATGTGAAGGTGGTGTTAATAAATGTGGTGAAAATGATCATCCACTGGTTCATAGGGGCCGTGATAAGCTGCATAATTAGCGCCATCACGGCCTGGCACAATGTTCCCATCGTCAACCCTGGAAAGAGTTGATTTAGGAAAGCATTGATTTTGTCCCAGATGGTGCTGGGATCCTGATCCAGTGGTGGGCTGGCCTGAGTGGCTGTGTTTGAGGGAGGGGTGGGGGCACTAGGGAGGAGAGTAGCTGGGGGCGATGCGACTTCATTTGGCTGGCAAGGGATGGAGCTAGAAGCCTGTTGGGCTTCTCTCGTTTGCTCCGCAGCCGTGGTGGTCTTTGCTTCAGTATTTTTGGGGCGTTTGGAACGGACCTTCTTCTTCCTTTGTTCCTTGGGAGGGGTCACTGAGATCGGGTCTGGGCAGGTGGAGGTGCTGGGCTGAGGATTGATCTCAGTGTTTGGGTGTGACGGGTCTCTGTTACTGGATGGCTGTGTCCCCCCTTCAAATCTGGTTTCGGTCCTGCCTGATGGGCCTTTAGGCATTGATGATGCCTTGGTGCCTGAAGGGCCTCCACGTGCCTGGTGCATGCCACCTTGATGCGCACCAGTTTGCACCGTGTTTCGCCTGTTGGCTTCGTATGCCTTGCGGGTGGGGCAGTTCCTAAAATAGCCGCGTGTGCTCCCTTGCAGTTTCTGCACTTGGAGTTTGCCTCATAGGGTCCAAATGGGCATTTGGCGGAGTGGTGTCCTTCCGCGCAGCGCCTACAGCAAGGCCTATCTTGGCACCCCTTGGAGGTGTGACCCAGCCTTTGACAATTGCTGCATTGCGGCGCATGCGTGGGAGTCCGGTATGGGGTGATACTCACCTCCATGCGAGCCAGCATTTTTACATGTAGTATGCTGTCCGCTTCCGGCCCCGCCGTGATTGTCACCAAGTACAGTGGGGAGTGTATGCGGGAGGACTTTGTGCGCATCGGTTCGATGTTTTCCACTGGGAAATTTATCGCTTTAAATGCGGCTGCGAGGTCGGCACACGTCTTCTGGTTTGCCGGTGTGCGCAGCACATATCGCTTTACAGGCTTGGCTGAAACGATCTGTGAGTACGGCGCATTAACGGTTTCCAGGTACTCTATGCTGAAGTGGTAAGCCTTCCAGCTATCACATAGAAGCCAGACAGATGTGCCGGGGTCTCGCTTGGGGGCTTTGAAGTGGTACTTGTTACGGTACTCATGTGGGAGTGCCGTTGCAAGTCCCAGATCGAGGTTGTGTATGTCAGTAGTATAGAGCGTGAGTGGCGGCGGCTTTTTAGGCTGTGACCTGCGCGGTCTGTCGGGGAAAGTGGAAGTGGTCGAGCCGGACGAGTCCCGCGAACCACTCCGCCTCTGCCCGTCTTCAGCATTAGCCGCTTGGGCTTGCCTCTTGGCATCAGTTTTCTCCCTCCTCGACAGGACCGGTGTGAAGCCCTCCTCCTGTTCCCCAAGCTCTGAAGTCTGTTTCCTGGGCTCAGGGGCTCCAGGTTGCGTGGAGGGCTTTTGTTTGGTTTTTCCCTGCACAGGTTTGGAAGTCCGCGCTGGTGCTGGCTTCTTAACCTTTGCTAGGGTGCCATTGCCAGCCTTCCCGCTCGACGATGTCGCTGGCGGAGCTCCTTCCGGGCCTAGGCCTGTGGTTGGAGTCGCCGTGCTAGTCGGAGACTGGGACTGCTGGGCTGCCGACTTGGGGGCCTTTGACTTGCCCGCCCCCCCCCCCCCCCCCTTTGGTAATACCGGCTTTCTTGCGGCGTGGCTGGTCAGGCGGCACGTCCATTACTAACCGGCCTCCCGTAGGGTTGGGGTCAGTCGCGTGGCTTTCCAAGTCGATGACCAGTGACATTAGAGCTGGGATTACCTTCTCCTGGACCACTGACGGGGCGGCTTTCGCTGCCGGTCTTGTGGTCTCCAGGATGGGCGTCTCCTTGCCTTCTGTCCCTGTTGGCACCAATGCCGCGCCTAGTGGTGTCGCTGGCGCGACGAGGCTGGAGTCGGGCTCTCCCATTGGCGGACTGCTGGGCAAGTCCAGGCAGCCGTCCGGGAAATCTCCGCAACTCGACAGCCTCGCTGGGGTGCCGTCTGTGAGCTGGGGCGCTGCGGGAGCAAGCTGGATAGGAGCTTCCTGTAGCGGGCTGCAGGGCGCGGCAAGCCGCGGCACCTGGGTCACGCTTACAGCGCTGTCTATCTTGCGCAGCTGTGTGGGCTGGGGCGCTGCGGGAGCAAGCTGGATAGGTGCTTCCTGTAGGGGGCTGCAGGGCGCGGCTAGCCGCGGCACCTGGGTCATGCTTACAGTGCTGCCTATCTTGAGCAGCAGACATCATACTCATTATTATTTAAGCGAAAATTCCCCTACAGGAGAGCGATTAAACTTTGATCACATGATGTCATTTGGAGGCGTGTCTCCTCCGCTCCTCCCAAAATCTCTTCATTCTCGCGGAATGTTCCCGCTTCCTCTCATCCGTCCACTTTTTTCCAGGTTGTCGTTCGAACTTAACATTCTTGATTTTCGTCTGGCACTCAGTTCGGTCTTCGAAATTTTGTATACTGATAATGTGTAAGTCTCTTTGTACCTCTTTAAGCCATTCTGTGCCGCATTTGCTCAGTGTTATGATAATGAGTAGTTTCTTGGGCAATCTGGAGGTGTCCATCCTGTGGATGTGAGTGTAAAATTTGGCTCTGCGTTTTCTAATTTCGTCTGTTATCGTAATGGTGTTTTGATAGAGTTCAGTACTAGGTCTCTTCATCCAAATGCCGTTTCTGTTGATTGCTCCGTAGATCTTCCGGAGAATTTTTCGTTCCTGCTTTTCCAGTTCCCTAATCTTGGAATGACCATCGATTACTATTGTTTCAGCCGCATATGTTGCTTCTGGAAGAATAACTGTTTTATAATGTCGTAATTTGGCGTTTGTCGAAATACATTTATGTTGTAATGGGCCCACGTTAGCCTGTAGGCCTTCTGGAGCTTAGTGATTCTGTCTTCATTGGCGATTCGATTAAGTCCTGAGGGCTGTATAATTTCGCCAAGGTATTTAAAACTGCAGACTTGTGCGATTTTACCGTATTTGGTGTTTAAAGGGGATTTATTTTCTGGCCTTCTTCTCCATATATTTGGTCTTGTCGTAAGATACATGTAATCCGGTCAGTTGTGCAATCTCATGGAGCTTTTCCACTGCGTAAGTCGCTTCCGATCTGTTGTCTGCGACAATTGCAATATCGTCCGCGAAAGCGAGACATTTGACTTTAGTTCTGTTCTCTTTTTTAATACCGATTTGAATGCCCTTTACAAGAGGTTCCCATTCCCTAATTATCCTCTCCAGAACCATATTGAAGAGGATTGGGGATAGTCCATCCATCATACTCATTATTATTGTTAATATTACTATTATTATTATCATACCTTAGGGCTAAGAAATTCGCTATTATTATTATTATTATTATTATTATTATTATTATTATTATTATTATTATTATTATTATTATTATTATTATTATGCGTCCAGAGGGATGTTCATAGAAATACACTTATTGTGAAAACTTGAAGAAATGGCGATAATAATATTTTTGTGAATTTTAATATATTTATTATTCTCTAAGTAGCCTGGTATTACTGTTATGCGGGCTTCTTTTTCTTCTGCGCGTGTGTCTCCTAGGACCACACGGAATCAACACTTATTGGCCTTGATGTTTGTCCAATAACGCTTCATGCGCAACGATTGAGCGAGTCTTCGTTGCTGCGACCAGACGTGTCTGGTAGGTCTTCTCTCTTCTATAAACAAAACCCTGTGTATGAGTGTTGAAATTTAATTATGTTTACAACTGACTATAACCTCTACTATAAATCTAAGTTGGCAACAATGCGATCAAAAATGTATTTTACTTTTATAAGTTGGCAATTGTTTTAAACCAGAAGAAGATGTACAGCTAATGGCGGAATGTATGTGTAAGATATTGGGCGCGTTCAGCGGGCTCAGCAATCTGCTAACCTGCTAGGTGCCTGCTGACTTGTTGCTAAGCTAGCAAGCGTGAGCCCGCCTGAACGCTTTGCTACAAGCTGACGCGGGAACTTTGAGCAATGCACAGAGTTCCTTTGAAGCTACCATACTTATTGGTCTATGGTCTATGATAAATACATAGAAAATAATAACTTTTTTGCGACAGAGCTGTAGACAGCCCTGTTAATGCGCGGCGCTAGGCCGTTCAGGTCCAGGCAAATACCGAGCCAGTAAGTTACCTTCTAATAGGCCACGACCTCTATCTTCCACCTCCTAGTCAAGTTTCATTAATTTCAGTTCTCACGAGGTTGGCGTCAGGAAGGCCATCCGGCGGTATAAACCACCCGCCACATAGACTTTCATCGTATCTCATCCCCGACCCTGTTGAAAACGGGAATAATAAGTGGGTAGACATCCTGACGATAAGAATAACCCTTCTTTGGAAATTCAATTTTATTGTAGGCTAGTCCACTCCTTTAATTAGTCTTATTAATATTAGGCTGATTTCTTATTTAAACATCCGTCGAAATTTGTAAAGAAATATTGAATTAGCCCTTGAGTTATTTAATTCTCCTACGTGTTACGCGGGGCAGATGACCTCGCTGTTCCACCCTTCAAAACAATTATCATTAAATACCCTACTATCAAACAAGCCAATTGTTTGGGGCAACATAACTCACAAAATTAACATGTATTAATTCCATAAAATACAATCAAAGAAGTGTGTTCATATTACTGTTGCCCATAGTGGTAAAACACAGCACTGTATGTAAATAATTGTAGTGCAAGGCATGACTAGGAGATGGAAGATAGAGGTCGTGGCAAGGCAAGCTATTTTTGCTTTAGCTTAAAATTAATAAAATGAGGGATATCACTATGTTACCCCAAGCCGTTCAGTTATTTAATTCCCCCATATATTTCAATAAGGTACCATATCAGATGCGATTAAAAATTTATATACCTCTTCCTATAGGTCCTAGGCCCTACTCATCCGTCCAAATGTCCGCAAATTAACCACTGAATTACCATTAAAGCAAAGTTTAACATGTTCTGCAAATACCATCCCCAGTACAATACGGTACTAGTTTTAAAGAACTAGGGGCCGATTTTCTAGATTATACAGCCATCTCCATGTTTCTGCAGTTTTCTTGAATAGCCTATAATTAGTGGCAAACTCGTGACCTAACATACAAGGAAGAGACATCAAAATGCTCAGAAACAGAAAGTCAGGATAATTCCATAAATAACTCATCAGTAGCCTACTCACACATAATTTGGCTATGAGAAATCCGAAAGCTGTTTGGTAGCCTATATACACAGTAGGCTACATTTAAAACATCTTTCAGCCCAAAATTATGGTTAACAGAGTTAAGAAAAGCTTCTGTTCTAAATATCGTGTTCATGCGCTACCGGTACAAAGTGGCATTTAATTTCAACCCGATTTAACAGCGGGAAGACTGTAATAGGTTTAAATCATACACAAAAATAGATAAAGAATACGAACCGGATTTGCCTTGACCAAACCAATTCCTTAATACAACATAAAATAACTATTAAAAGTCATCATCCTTCAAGAAAACAACGAGACCTAGGCCTAGTGAGTTTAAAGTTGAATTTTAGAAGCGAAAAAGGTCCAATTACAACAATTATGCTATTGACAAACATTGTATTATATTACCTGTCGCCATTCTTGAGTGTAGATCTTCGTCTCTAGAATTTAAGAAACCTAATAGGTTCATTCGCCGAACGTGCAGAACTTGATCAATTTGATTCCCCGCCATGCGCCGCAAGTCAGCAGAAACAAGCTAGCAAGCTAGCAGAGAAAAAGTTTGCTGGCTCTGCTGAGCTCTTGCTACCTACGTCACATCTGCTAGCAAGCCCGCTAGCAAGCCCGCTGAACGGCAAACTCAGAATCTGCTGACCGTTTGCTGGCCAGCAATAGGCCCGCTGAACGCGCCCATTGTCTGTGAAATCTGAAGCCATCAGACATCAAATTGTATCTATATTGAATGTAGGGAAGTATTTGATAACTCATAAACATGTGTTATGCTGTCGAGTTAAAAGGTATGATATTGTCGACTTATCTAATATGTATTTTTCAACTTGTATTTGAATGTGGTTATATGTTGTATGGAAGCACACCTTAAGTTTACAAAATGTTCATAATAATAGAAGAAGTTTGTAACTGAGAGTGTAAACCATTATTGTATTATTTCTTTGTTTGCCTGGCGCCTTTTGATGATACTTGCTGTTTAATATTTGATAAATAAAAGGACGTCATACATATTGACAATGACTTGATCATTCATCCCTGCTCGGAGCATAAGAATTACAACAGGTTATCGGCCCAGATACCGCTCATACGTCAGACACGCCGAGCATTACGGGATACAATTTGGACGTCGAGAAAAAGTCTGTCGTCGTCGTCCAAGTCAGAAGTCGTCAGGCCAGTCCAGTCAGCCGAGAAAGTCCACGTTAGTCATCGCAGACAAAGTCAGCCCCGTCGAAGAGGACGTCAACCACATCGTCAGCCCAAGAAACGTCAGCTAAGTCAATCTAACCTCAAAATTTCAGTCAAGTAGCCTATACATGAGTCAAAGTAAATTGATAAAATTATTTGAAAATAGATAGTAAAATCTTGTGAAATCAAACGTTTGTAAATTTGTCATATTTTTGAAACTTAATTTTGCTTTTCAAGTCAAGTCATGGATACAGTAAAGGTTCATTTAGAAACTTTGACAGAAGATTTGCATGGAAATGTCAATTATGATTCTTGGCGTTTCGAAATTAATTTAGCTATGAGAACAAAAGAATGTTTCGATATTGCAACTGGTTTGACTGTCAAACCATCAGGTACAAACTCCGATCCTGTACGTAATTGGATAAAGAAAGATGTAGAAGCTCAAGTGCTAATGGGTTTAAATGTCGGTAGTAATATAGCGAAAAAGCCAGTCAAATGCCAAACTGCAAAACAAATGTTAGATAAGCTAGAAAATGTTTATGGTGAAAAGTCTGATATTACTGTTGAGGGTTTGCAAAGGAAATTGTTTGGTTATGTTTTTGACAGCCAAAAATCAGCTGTTGAGAATTGCTTGGAGATTCAACAGATAGCCGAAGACCTCTCATCAGATGACGACAGGGTGAAAGACAGTTGGATCATGACACGAATGCTGAGTATGCTACCACCTAAGCTGCACCATTTCAGAACAGCCTGGGACAATGTGACAGGAGCCGACAAAACTATTGAAACACTCATCGAAAGATTGAGGCTGGAAGAGGATCGACTCAATGAAGATAAAAAGGAAAGTGGAGCAACTGCAGTCAACGCACTCATCGCAAAGGAGAAGAAAACTGGAAATCAGTCTACTCACAATAGCAACAGACAAGGTGGAAGCGCGCCAGTCAGCTGCTTTAAGTGTGGACAGAAAGGACATGTGAAGAAACACTGCAGAAACAAACCCTGTGCCAAATATCTTGCCTATTGTAAAGAAAACTACCCTTGCCATGTGTGTGGACAGAAAGGTCACTTCGCAAGGGACTGTACTAAGAAGGATGACAACAAAAATGGAAATGAAAGGTCAGAACGGAGTGAACAGAAGAGCACGAATCGCCCATACCGCGCACTAGCGTCAATGGGACTGTCAACTGCAGAGCTGAACAGTCTAAATTCGAAATGTAACACACGAAAGCACTGGTACCAGGACTGTGGAGCTACACAACATATGACATCACACAGGAACTGGTTCGTCAAATTTATTGAATTGGAAACTCCATCTCCTATTGTCATCGGTGATGCGACTGTACTAGAGGGTGTTGGCATCGGCAACGTTCAACTTGAGGCGTTCAACGGAACAGAATGGTAGAAGGTCATCCTGGAGGATGTGCTTTATGTGCCTAAGCTCAACTACAATTTGATATCTGTCAGTCAGATACTCGACAGAGGTTATGTCCAAACTACAAACAAAGATAAGTCAATATTTGAGACGTCTGATCTTCGTGAAATTGAGGCCATGGCAGTCCGAGAAGGTGACCTGTACAGAATGATGCTACGCCAGGAGAAGTCGGAAGCCTGTATGGTAGCCACCTCGATCGTAACCTGGCACGAGAGGCTCGCACACCAAAACCTGAAGTATGTGAAGGATGCTTTGAACAGGAATTGCATTCCATATGTTGATGATTGGAACGAGAGAGTCTGCGAAGGATGCACCTACGGTAAACAACATCGGGTATCTCACCCACTGAATGTGAAGGTTGCTACCCAACCATTGGATCTGGTCCATGAAGATATTTGACAGATGGCGACACCATCGCTAGGAGGAGCAAAATATTTCTTGATTTTCAAGGATGATTTTTCACATTTCCGAACAGTATACTTCTTGAAGACGAAGGACGAAGCCGCAGCCAAACTGGATGTTTTCATGAAGCTGGTGGAAAACCAATTCGGAAGAAAGGTGAAAATTCTAAGATCAGATAATGGAACAGAGATCAAGAATGCCAACACACGTAAGCTGCTGGAGGAGCTAGGTGTCTTTCACACTTTTTCAACAGCTTACACCCCAGAACAGAACGGAAGAGTGGAACGTGAAATGAGAACAATTGTAGAGTCAGCAAGGACAGCAATTCATGCACGAAACCTGAAGGACAATTTGTGGGCAGAAGCAGTGAACTATTTTGTGTTCACGATCAACCAGACTGGCACAAGTTCAGTGAAAGGAAAGAGTCCTGCCAACCTATGGTTTGGACGACAGGTCAACATGAACAAACTGAAAACCTTCGGATGCGACTGCTACGTTTTGACTCCCAACCACAAGAGAAGCAAGCTTGACAAGAAGTCTAGGAAAGGTATATTTGTTGGATACGACATTGACTCTCCATCCTACAGAGTCTATCTGCCTGAAGAACGTGATGTTGTAAGTTCAGACAACGTCGTGTTTAATGAAGGAGAAAAAGATGAGCGAAACCTGACAGATGTTGAAATGGCAATGAACGAGAACGAGTTGATTGAAGAAGATGAGTATGAAGACAGCATAGACCTGAGACAAGACAGAAACGAAGAAAAAGATGAAGCCAGAGAAGACGAAGAACAACCAAGAAGACCAGGACTACGCAATCGTCAAAATATTCAGCTACCTGCCAAACTATCAGACTATGTCATGGGCTACCTCCGGGGAGGAAAGAGCGCCAACTTAGCCATGATAGGAGAAATCCAGGATATCTCTATTTCCAAAGCGTTGAAAGATGCAAAGTGGCTGAAAGCCATGACAGAAGAATTTGAATCGTTACAGAAGATGGAAACTTGGAAATTAGAGAAATGTCCAGAAGAATTTTGACCCCTGACCTGCCGCTGGGTGTTACGAGAGAAGCCTGATGGGAGAATAAAAGCACGACTGGTAGCACGTGGCTTTGAGCAGGAAGAAGGAGTTGACTATTCAGAAACATTTAGTCCAGTAGCAAACCATGCTTCAATTAGACTGATTCTCTGCCATGCCGCTACTGAGAAGATGAAACTTGTTCCCTTTGATGTGAAGACAGCCTTCTTGCACGGAGACTTGGAGGAGAACTTGTACATGTATCAACCTGAAGGATTTGAATATGGTACTGGCAGAGTCTGCAAACTAATGAAAAGCATATATGGACTAAGGCAAGCACCAAGAAAGTGGGATGAGAAAATGTCAGATTTTCATGAGAAGAAACTTGGACTAGTGAACACCGACGATGACCCCTGCATTTACTATAACGAGAAGAGAACTTTTATGATGGCTCTTTTCGTCGACGACGGGCTTATCGCTGGATAAAATGAAAAAGAAGTCTTTGATGTCTTGGATGTCATAAATCGGGAATTTGAAATCACTTACCAACGATCAGTTCAGAAGCAATTCACGTACCTAGGCATGGAAGTCAGAATAAAGAATGAAGGAACTTTTGTGAACCAGCCTGGATACACCTGAAAGATCATCAATCGTTTTCGGTTCGACACTTGCAACCCAAGTTCAACACCCATGGAGAAAGGAATGGTGGCAAACGAAGAAGATCGAATCAACGACAGACCAGCGCCACCTACAACTCCATATCGAGAAGCAGTGGGAAGTCTACTCTACCTGGCTACAATATCCCGACCGGATATCTGTTACGCAGTGAACTACTTGAGCCGCTTCAACGGCAAAGCCATGCAGAGTAACTGGAAAATGGTGAAGAAGGTATTTCAGTATTTGAAGGGAACTCCAGACCATGGAATTTTCTTCAATGGAGACGACAAACTTGTGCCATATACAGATTCAGACTACGGTGGGAACACCGTAACAGGGCGCTCAACAAGTGGTGTTCTACTGTTGAGAGGAGGACCAATCATTTGGTACACACAGAAGCAGCGACTCGTTGCTACGTCAACAGCAGAAGCTGAATACCGAGCAGCTGTCTCATCGATAGATGACATCAGCTGGATCATGAGAAGTGGACTGGAACTCGAAATTTTGAAGTCAGACAAACCAGTCACGCTGTTTGTTGACAACCAGTCAGCAATCCACATGCTGCACAATGCACACGAGGGGAAGACTACAAAAGGAAAGAAACATATAGAGATTCCACGCAAATTCATCCAGAAACACGTGGGCAAAACTGTTGCTCTCAAACATGTCGAGAGCTCCAAGCAACTTGCTGATATCCTGACCAAACCCCTCAATAGAAAATAGTTTGAATCGCTTCGTTGTAAAATAATTAAGGAGGAGTGTTGAAATGTAATTATGTTTACAACTGACTATAACCTTTATTGTAAATCTAAGTTGGCAACAATGTGATCAAAAATGTATTTTACTTTTATAAGTTGGCAATTGTTTTAAACCAGAAGAAGATGTACAGCTAATGGCGGAATGTATGTGTAAGATATTGTCTGTGAAATCTAAAGCCATCGGCCATCAAAATTGTATCTATATTGAATGGAGGGAAGTTTTTGATAACTTATAAGCATGTATTATGCTGTAGAGTCAAAAGGTATGATATTGTCGACTTATCTAATACGTATTTTTCAACTTGTATTTGAATGAGGTTCTATGTTGTATGGAAGCACACCTTAAGTTTACAAAATGTTCATAATAATAGAAGAAGTTTGTAACTGAGAGTGTAAACTATTATTATATTATTTCTTTGTTTGCCAGGCGCCTTTTGATAATACTTGCTGTTTAATTTTTGATAAATAAAAGGACGTCATACATATTGACAATGACTTGATCATTCATCCCTGCTCGGAGCATAAGAATTACAACAATGAGTAATCACACTAATTTCCTCTTGATCCTTGAGATTGGGAAAACCTACTGTAATTCAACCAAGTCCTTTTCCGCCTGTTTGTACCAATTGGACCTTGTTGCCTTTTTCTGCAAAAACGTATAGATTTTATGTGTTAACCTAGTTGGGTCCATTCTGTCCAAATGACCCATGAATTGGATCCTTCTCATACGGATTGTGTCTGTGATTTTAGTAATTTTCAAATAGACGTCAGCATTACGTTTGGAAGGTGAATTCCTTCTTTGATTCTTGGTCTCAACATTTTTCGCATGATTTTGCGTTCCTTAATCTCCAATTGACTTCTCAGTGTTTTTTGTTGTAGATTAAGTGTCTGTGCTACTTAAAGGACTGCAGGTAAGACTACTGTTTTATAATGTTGAATTTTACAATTTCCAAGAGAGGCATTTTTTGTTATAAACTTGTTTTGTCAAATGGAGAGCAGTTTCCATTTTCTGTAGTCTGGCTTCTATAGATTTTCTTTCGTTGCCAGTTTCATTGATCCATTCACCTAAATACTTGGAAGTCTTTCACTTCGTAGACCTTACAATTAGCAGTTTTATTATCCGTCATAAATTTCGTTTTGTCGAAAGAAATCCGTAAGCTGATTTTTGCTACTTGTTCTTGAAGTAATTCAAGTTGTTTCTGGTCATCAGAAATGTTTGGAGCAATTAACGCTATGTCATCCGCAAATGCCGAATAATCGAGTGTTATCCCTTTGAGTTTTGGTCCTTGTCTATGGGATGGTGCACCAGCTCGTCTCCATTCTCAGACGACTTTTTCGAGCGCACAATTAAACAACAATGGAGATGATCCATATCCTTGACGCACTCCTGTATCAATTGAAAATGCAATGCTCAGTCCTCCCATAAATTTAACCTTTGAACTTGTATTTAAGAGGGTATCTTTGATGATTGATGTCGTCTTGCGATCTAATCCAAATTCTGAGAGTACAGCAACAAGCGATTCATGGTCAATGCTGTCATAAGCCTCTGCAAAGTCAACAAAAGTAATGACATAATTTTTGTTTGACATTTTACGGAAATAGACATTGAGTTATTCAAATTGATAATTTGCTCTGTACACGATCGGCCTATCCGGAACCCACCCTGGTATTCACCAATCTGCGGATCCGGTTGAAGATTGGCATGGTTGAAAAGGGCTTTGGACAAAATTTTGTAAGTTACCGAGGGCAATGAGATCTCTCGGTAATTGTTTGGATTAGTTTTGCTACCTTTCTTGTATATTGGATGGATGATCACCATCTTCCAATCTGGAGGAATTTTTTCAATTTGCCAGATTTCATCAATAATTTCCTTGGGTTTGATGATGAGGTTTTCACCTACATTTTTCCATAGTTCTGCAACGATCTGGTCCTCTTCCGACGCTTTGTTGTTTTTCATGGACTGGATTATTTCCTGTAGGTCTGGTGGTTCCGAGTCAGGATTCCGTAGGGTATGACAAAATTGAAATCTTTCCTGGGGTTTCTCACAATTGAGTAATAGTTTACCAAAATAATCCGCAAGAAGTGCACAATTTTCAGAGATGGAGCGGGCGATGTTCCCAAGGTCGATATTTAGTTAATTTCTGCTTGAGTGTTCTATAGTAATTTCTCGAATGATGTTTCTTGAAATCTTTTAATTTATTGTTTTCATGTTTTTTACGAATCACTCTTAGCGATTTCGTTACTGTTTTTCTAACGTCTTGAAGATTTTGTAACATCCTTTGATTCTTGTTACACATCCAGTTCAGCCATGATTGTTGTCTTAGATTTATGAGGTAGTCACACTTATCAGTCCACCATGTATGTTTCCGTACCCTGGTTAGAGGTGCAATTTTTTCAGCCTTTTTAGAAATTCAGCTTGATTTTGCTGCCAATTCTGTGGGGTTAACTTTTGTCTCTCTTGCGTAAATTCCATACTATTTCGTATAAGATGGGCACCATATCGACGGGGTGGTAATTTTGAAGCTAATTTCCTCCTTTCTGGGATAATGTCCAAAAAGTCCAGATCTAATCCTTTGAGGACTTTAAGTTTCATGATTTCCGCCGTGTTGTAAAGAGAGATCAGTATGTGGTCCAACTGAAATTCACCCAATAGTGGACTTGGCGAAATCCAAGTCTTAGTTCTTGAGGATTTTTTCTTGAAAAATGTTGATTTAACCCTTTATAGGGCAAAAGGAAGAAAAGGAAGGAAGATTGTAGTTTTACGTGACCGTGAATCTTGTGATTATGAGCCACGGGACCTCCTTTTTACGTGGAATCCGAACCACAGGACAAGGCATTTCACTTCGAAAATCTCACATGCATAGACCGGGAATCGAACCTGGACCGCCTTGGTGAGAGGCATACAGCTAGACCGCTGAGCCACCACGCCCCCTATAGGGCAAAAGACTGGGGGTATAAAATATTTACTTTTTTTAAATTTGTAATTGGGGGTGATAGATGAGTAGAAATATGCAACAATTTTATGGGTGTGGAATCTATTTTATGAAATATAGGGTGGGAAATTATTATCCCACTGCCCACACCCGACAGTAAGTTTTCTAAAATGAGCAATGGGGTAATAATCTCCCACCTCCAAATTATGATGATACTCTGTTTATCACTCAATAATGAGGTTTATTTAACAGGATATAATGTATAAAAACACCCATCACGCTCTATAATTGAAGAAAAACCCGTAACTCCCACGCAACACAAGATAAGTGACCTATATCATCTTTGCCGAAAACTGCACAAGAAATATAAAAGTGATTTTGGAATGTTAAAAGTTAGTATATTCGAATATAATTCAATAATTTCAAAATAGTACTTCCATTCTAGCTGAAATATATTTGCTCAAGTGACCAAAACCATTATTAACATTGTATTTCAGTTATATGCCCGTGTTTACAAATCTCTTATCTTCAATAAAACACCTTCTTATGTAAAACAATGCATTTCTTTCACACAACACAACCGAACAGGCGAGCACGCGCACTGTGGAGACCAGTGGGATATGGTGTTACGGCTGTGAGTTTGTTTCGTCGCCTCGCCGGTTGAGTCACAGTTGCCCCGGGTTGTGCTCTGCCTCGGTGTATTACGTGCGCCTTACGCAACAGGGCTACTAGGACAAAGGGACGGTCCAGAATATTCGTGACCCAGCCAATGATGGAAACCTTGAGAAGCCGTGAATCCTGGACGGGTCTAGAAGCATTCATTGAGTCACCAGCCTGCTATATAAGAGCGACCTAGCCATTGAGGTGGACTGTGTTTTTCGAGCTAGTGCGAGCTTTTACCTGAGCGACAGTTGTCGGTGACGTGACTTGCGAAACCCTAGTGAAACTGTGTCTTGAGCGAGTGTGTTTTCCAGTGCAAGAGAGGTTAGTGTGGTGAATTGTCCTAGCCAGCGGACAGCGAAGCAGAGTGTAGTGGTGAGTGACCGGCTATCGTAAATAACTGTAGCTTGCGTATTCAAGGGAGTGTTGCAGGTAGTTCTGTCGAGGCCACCGGTCCCGTTAGGAGGGATTAACTTCTGTGGCTTATTGACAATTGAAAGGCATGTGTTCCCTACAAGAGGAAACTAGAGTGAGATACTAATTGCTTGTATCTGCTATTTGTGTGGTGTATCTTTCTGGCCCACAATAAAGCTAATACGTTTCTTTAAAGGAACAATTTGTGTTGTGCTTTCTACCCACCGTAATCCAGTTAACGGAAGTGCCACTAGGGGGTGGCACGTTACAACTGGTATCAGAAGCCGGATTACGAACTCAAGCACAAGCACAACACCTGACGGTCCTGGTTTCAAAACCCGAGCAGGTCGTTTTTCTCTAATTTTCCTGTGAGTGCATGCCCTTTACAAGACAAACAACCAAAATGGAAGCGCAATTGACAGCATTGCTAGAAACGTTAAGTGGCATGGAAACCAAATTAGAAGACAGCCAGAATAATTTAACCAAGGACCTGAAGAAGATGGAAGACGGCCAGAAAAAGTTAGCAGAGGACCTGAAGGACGGCCAGAATAAGTTAGCAGAGGACCTAACGCCAAATTTCTGGATGGCCAGAAAAATCTGGAAGAGTGTCTGCTGACGAAATTAGAGGAGAGCCAAAGGAAATTAGAACAAGGCCTACGTGAGGAAGTCACAGCAGTGGAAAAGAAGTTCGACGCCTTACAAGAGGAAGTTGCCGAAATGCGCCAACGCCCACTGACGGGGGTAGAAAAGAAATTCAACGCTTGAAAAAAGGAAATTGCTGAGCTGAGCCAACGCCCGCCAGCGGGGATGGAAGCGAGATTCAACGCTCTACAAGAGAAAGTTGCCGAACTGCGCCAACGCCCACTGACGGGGGTGGAAGAGAAATTCAACGATTTACAAAAGGAAATTGCTGAGCTGAACCAACGCCCGCCAGCGGGGATGGAAGCGAGATTCAACGCTCTACAAGAGAAAGTTGCCGAACTGCGCCAACGCCCACTGACGGGGGTGGAAGAGAAATTCAACGATTTACAAAAGGAAATTGCTGAGCTGAACCAACGCCCGCCGACGGGGATGGAAGCGAGATTTTACGCTCTTCAAGAGGAAGTTTCCGAGCTGCGCCGACGCCCGCCCACAGGTACACCAGGAATATCAGGAACGGGACAGAGCAGAGTGACGCCCCCAACCTTCGACGGAAAGGTCCCGTGGAGCACCTATTTACGTCAGTTCGAGGCAGCCTGTTCCATAAACAACTGGAACAGCACGGAAAAGGCTACAGCTCTCATTGTAGCGCTGAGAGGGGACGCCCTTAATGTCCCTCAGGCCATCCCGACTGGATCCCAAGACTACGCTTCACTAATCGCCCATATGGAGTCCCGACATGGAGATAGCCATCTTCAGCAGGCCTACCAGATGCAGCTCCGGACTCGGGTACAAAAGAACGCGGAAACCCTGCAGGAGTTCGAGATGGACATCGCACGCCTCGTAAGGCTCGCCTACCCAGCAGCGCCGGCCGACTTTCTGGAACAGATAGCGACGCAGACCTTCACCGACGGACTACGGGACTCGGACACTCAACAGGCGCTGCGACTCGCGCGCAATAAGACCCTGGCAGATGCGCTGAACCACGCACTTGAGTTCGAGACGGCATAACAGGCATCTAGAATGCACGCGTGGGTGCGTCAAGTGGACGTCGACGAGCCAGCAAAAACCAACGAGACCAAGCCCCTAGCCGACGAATTGATGGAGGCGCTAAGCCGTTTCTTCGATAATCGCGGCACCACCAGCAACGACACAGCCGGTAGACAACCGGAGAGGCGGCCCGGAAGAGGGCTACCGACCTGCTGGACCTGCGGTAAGAAAAGCCACCTGAGCAAGGACTGCAGTGATCGCCGCCGCCGAGGGTATCCGACGGGAAATCAGTCGTCTGAAAACCGCGCGGCCCAGGGAAACGAGTATTAGCCAGCCTTGGGGGCAAAGGTTGGCTTGTGACAGTCGTCAAGCCCCGGCAGTCCAACTTCAAGTGACGCAGTTACGGAGGAATAATAGCAGCCTGATGGTTAACAGAGTTGTCAACGGAGTGAACTGGCCCATGCTGATCGACACGGGAGCGTCGAGGACCATCGTCAATCCCACCTTGATCCCGAAGTGGAGAGTGCAACCCACGCAAAGGAACCTCCAGCTAATAACCGCGACTGGAGAGACCACGCCGGTACATGGCGAAGCATCTCTGGAGTTCGTCATTGGTCGACGGGCGGTGAAGCATCCAGTGCTCGTGGCTGATGTATCAAACGAAGTGATCATCCGACTGGACTTCCTGTACGAGAACAACATCATCTTGGACCTGAGTACCAACACTCTGCACTTCGGAGGTGAGGAACTTGCTTTGCAACCAGCACGCGAGGCCGTCTCCGCACGACGAGTAAGGCTGAGAGAGGACGTCATCGTTTCCGCCAGGCCGGAAGTCAGCGCTGCCGTAATCAGCGACGGAACTGCTGAGGGAATGGCGGCTATCGTCGAGCCAAAATATGAGGATATCCAGACAAAAGGATTGCTAATTGCCAAGACTCTCATCAACACGACGTCTCGGCCGTACGTCCGCCTGTCCAACCTGAACGACTACGACATTACGGTTCACCGGGACACCAACATAGGAGTCTGCGAGCCCGTTACCTGGATTGCCCGTATCACAGATACGACGGACGGACAACTGCAGACGGACAACCGAAGAAGACGCGCACTGCCAGAAGAACTACAGAAGCAGTACCAAGGATCCCAGGACCAGTTAGACGAGGAGCAATCACGCCAATTTCAGGACCTACTACGCGAATTCCAGGATGTCTTCTCCGTGGGGAGCAAAGAATTCGGCAGGGCAAGCTTGGTCCAGCACAGAATCGACGTTGGGGGCAGCGCACCGATTAGGGCCCCTTTCCCACGTGTCCCGCTCGCCAAGCAAGCTGAAGTCGACCGCATGGTAGAAGAGATGAAGGAGCAAGGAGTGATCGAGCCATCACATAGTCCTTGGAGTTCTCCGGTCGTACTAGTGAAGAAGAAGGACGGTTCCACCAGGTTCTGCGTGGATTACAGGCGGGTGAATGACGTCACGAAGAAGGACAGCTACCCTCTAACCCGGATCGACGACACCCTGGACACCATATCAGGGTCAAGATGGTTCTCCACCTTGGATTTGAAGAGTGGCTACTGGCAGATGGAGGTCCACCCTAAGGACCGCGAGAAAACTGCGTTCTCTGTGGGCAGCGGGCCATTCGGTCTGTGCAACGCCCCTGAGAACTTCGAAAGGCTAATGGAGTCCATTCTGAGGGGACTACACTGGAAGACCTGCCAGGTCTACCTAGACGACGTCATCGTTCTGGGGAGAAGCTTCGAGGAGCACTACAGCAACCTGAAGGAGATCTTGATGAAGCTACGGGCTGCCCAGCTGAAGTTGAGCCCCAAGAAGTGTCAGCTCTTCCAGAAGCAGGTCCAGTACCTTGGCATACCGTCTCCGAAGAAGGGGTGCGCACCGACCCAGAGAAAACCGCAGCTGTGAGGGAGTGGCCAGTTCCGAAGGACAAGTCCCAACTACGAAGCTTCCTGGGACTCAGCACTTATTACCGTCGCTTCGTGAGAGGATTCGCCGACATCACCAAACCACTGCATCGACTGACTGAGAAGGACCAACTCTTCACGTGGACAGCAGAATGCCACAGTGCCTTCGATCAACTCAAGCAGGCTCTGTGCACCGCACCTATTCTGGCCTACCCCAGACCTGGAACAAGGTTCATCGTCGATACCGATGCCAGCGACTTTGGTATAGGGGGAATCCTGTCGCAAGTAGTGGACGGCGAGGAGAGAGTAGTGGCCTACTTCAGCAAAGCCTTGTCAAAGCCAGAAAGGAACTACTGCGTCACCAGGAAGGAGCTGCTCGCCATCGTAAAGACCATTGAACACTTCCACAAGTACCTGTACGGGCAAGAATTTCTCATCAGGACCGACCATGCATCCCTGCGGTGGCTCCTGAACTTCAAGCAGCCCGAGGGTCAACTCGTGCGGTGGTTAGAGAGGCATCAACAGTACAATTTTGAGATCCAGCACAAGAAAGGCCAACTGCATTCTAACGCCGACGCCCTGTCAAGAAGACCGTGCCCCGAAGATTGCACCTTCTGTGCCCGAAGGGAGGAGAACACCGGAATACAGTGCCAAAGGACTACCGTGGAACTTCAAGGGAGCTGGAGCCGCGAATCTTTCACGCGGGTGGAAGCGGAAGATGATGACCTGGGACTGATAGCCGAATGGAAGAGGGCCTGTGTCCCCAGACCCGGGTGGAACATTGTAAGTGACTGCAGCCCAAAGTTTAAGTCCTACTGGGCGCAGTGGGACACGCTGGTTGTAAGGTATGGCCTCATCTGCCGTACCTGGGAGAGCACCGACGGGAAGACATTCGGGAACAAGTCGTCGTTCCAAAGGCTATGACGGAGGAAGTCGTGAAGGAAGTCCATGGAGGATCATCTGGTGGACACCTAGGGATAAAGAACACCCTGGAGAAGCTGAGAGAGTGGTTCTACTGGATCGGATGCCGAACAGACGTGGAGAACCACTGCGCGAGGTGCCACGATTGCGCAGCCAGCAAGGGCCCAGGACGAAGATGACGGGGTCCACTGAAGACCTACGACGTGGGCGGCCCCATGGAGAGAGTGGCCATCGATGTTGCTGGGTCATTCCCGTTGAGCGAGGCAGGAAAGCGCTACATTTGGTCGTCAGCAACTACTTCACCAAATGGCCAGAGGCATATGCGCTCCCTAACCAAGAAGCCGCGACGATTGCAGAGACCCTGGTGAAGGAATTTGTCAACCGATACGGAGTACCCCTTGAGCTGCACTCCGACCAAGGGAGGAACTTCGAGTCGCAGGTGTTCCAGAACCTATGCCAGCTGCTGGGAATCCGGAAGACAAGGACGACGCCGCTACACCCTCAGTCCGACGGGATGGTAGAGCGATTCAATCGCACCATCGAGAACCATCTCCGAATAGTCGTCAGCGAGCACCAGAGGGATTGGGACAAACATCTTCCACTATTTATCCTGGCCTACCGCGCCGCCGTGCATGAAGCCACTGGGTGCACACCAGCCCGGGCCATGTTTGGGAGGGAACTCCGTCTACCTGTCAATCTTGCCTTCAGTCGACCTGGGAGTGATCCGGTCCCGGTAAGCCAGTATTGTCAAGAACTGGTCGACCAACTGGAGGACGTGCACGCGTTCGCGAGGAGGAGACTGCGGATCGAGACCGACCGAATGAAGACCCGATTTTTTTTAGCGTATGGTTTTTAGTGCCGGGAGTGCCCGAGGACATGTTCGGCTCGCCAGTTTCGTAGCTGCTTCGAGACGGCCACCGATGGGTGAGCTACAAGTACCGTTGGGGAGGGAAGTTGGAAGGGAAGGACGAGGAGTGGGAAGGTAGCGGCTGTGGCCTATAGTTAGGGACCAACCCCGGCATTTGCCTGGAAGGAAGATGGGAAACCACAGAAGACCATCTTCAAGGTTGCCGGCGGGGGGAAGACCCGAAACGACCAGCAGATAGATGCCGGCGGATTCCACGAGGACGACCTGGCCTGGCTCTTCAACCCATTACGGAAGAAAGGCCACCCACCCAAACTGCAGAAGTCCTGGGAGGGCCTGTACCGAGTCGTGAAACGGATCAACGATGTCGTCTACAGGATCCAGCGGAGCCCGAGGGCGAAGATGAAGATCGTGCATCGAGATCGCCTGGCAGCCTTCGGATGGACACAGACGGACCAATGATTGATCGGGACGATCGGCCTTTTAGGAAGGGGGTGGTGTTACGGCTGTGAGTTTGTTTCGTCGCCTCGCCGGTTGAGTCACAGCTGCCCCGGGCTGTGCTCTGCCTCAGTGTATTACGTGCGCCTTACGCAACAGGGCTACTAGGACAAAGGGATGGTCCAGAATATTCGTGACCCAGCCAGTGATGGAAACCTCGAGAAGCCGTGAATCCTGGACGGGTCTAGAAGCATTCATTGAGTCACCAGCCTGCTATATAAGAGCGACCTAGCCATTGAGGTGGACAGTGTTTTTCGAGCTAGTGCGAGCTTTTACCTGAGCGACAGTTGTTGGTGACGTGACTTGCGAAACCCTAGTGAAACTGTGTCTTGAGCGAGTGTGTTTTCCAGTGCAAGAGAGGTTAGTGTGGTGAATTGCGAAAACACCGGGGGCTGTTTCCCTAGCCAGCGGACAGCGAAGCAGAGTGTAGTGGTGAGTGACCGGCTATCGTAAATAACTGTAGCTTGCGTATTCAAGAAAGCGTTGCAGGTAGTTCTGTCGAGGCCACAGGTCCCGTTAGGAGGGATTAACTTCTGTGGCTTATTGACAAGTGAAAGGCAAGTGTTCCCTACAAGAGGAAACTAGAGTGAGATACTAATTGCTTGTATCTGCTATTTGTGTGGTGTATCTTTCTGGCCCAAAATAAAGCTAATAAGTTTCTTTAAGGGAACAATTTGTGTTGTGCTTTCTACCCACCGTAATCCAGTTAACGGAAGTGCCACTAGGGGGTGGCACGTTACAATATGCTTCCCACCTTTGGTTTCTGATGACAGTATACATCAAATTAATGGGTTTTCAATATTTCTCTGCATCTAGCATGTGGATGCATGTGGAACTGCTTGAAATGAAAGGGGTGGGAAGATTCTCTCCCTAACACCGTTCTGTAAATACATGGTGGGAAGATAGTATCCCAAGAACCTATAAAGGGAGAATAATTCATGGTTCCTGCATATCTCTATTAGTCTCATGCCATTCCTTATGACCTTACGATTTACCAACCCAGTATTTATAATCCTTTACTTTGCCAATCTGGGCATTGAAATCACCCATTAAGATCTTAACATGGTTTATTGTGATTCTCTGAAGAACTTAGTCTAACAAGTTCCAGAATTCGTCTACTTTATCAACTTCCTGTCTATTAGTAATATTGGTTGGTGCATTTCCATTGACTAGCGTGTAGATCGTATTAGCTGATTTATCTGTCATGGTGGAAGGTCGACCTGCGAAGGATTTAAAGTCCACAATAGAATCAAGTAGGCTGTCTTGTCTACTATAAATCCAGTACTGAATTGAGGACAATTTGGCATAGCTCTTACACCAGGCTTTCCCTTACATTCTGTATCCTTCCGAGTCAAAAGGGTGCTCATCAGTATTATGTTTTGAATAAAGCACATTATAGCTATTATGTTTTGAATAAAGGATATTATAGCACTTTAATATGCACACACATCTCAATCTACATCTTAACACAATGAACAAATTACAACTAACATCGTCACAGAGTAAAAGCATATATACACTCCGACCAAGTTCCATAGAGGACATAAACTAGATACATAATAGTCTCCCCCCCCCCCCCCCTTATATAAAAACAAATAAACGGAACTATTCATATTCATTTGGGCACATAGTCTTGCAGATACTGAGGAGGTCGCCTGTCTCTGGCTGATCTTCTTAAATAATTATCAGCAGGTGGTGGAAGGCTGTTTCGATCAGGGCGTTCATCTGGTTGCAGGATGGTCTGCCTTGCATCATCTGAAGTGTGGGTTGCAGGAGGAATATCATCATTTTCTAGTCTTGACTGGGTTGGTGTTGGTATATTTGGATCACCACGCACTGGAGGATTTGTTGGAGCAAAAGTGACATGCTTATCTTTCTTTGGCACGAGAGTCGATAATAACTGGTCAACATGCCGCTTTAAAATTCGTCCCGAATCCAATTTCACATCATGGTGACGCTGGCCGAGTTTAGTTTGTATAACACCAAACTGCCAAATATCACGGTTTTTCTGGTGAATCCGGACTTGCACTCTCTCTCCCACTTTGAAAGAGCGAACAGGGGGTGAGAAATTGGATGTAGTCAAGCTCTTTTGGTTTGGAAGTAGAGCATCCAACCGGATCCGTAGCCGACGTTTCAAATATAGTTCAGCTGGAGACTGTCCACATGCCAATGGCGTTGCTCTGTATTGAAACAAGATGTTCTGTAACTTAGTCGATAATGGTGCCGGGTCATTTACAGCAGCACGAAGTCGTCTCTTCAAAGTTTGGATGTTTCTCTCGGCTAGCCCATTGGTTGCTGGGTGCCCTGGTGCAATATATTTCTGAAAAATCCCTCTCTCCTTACAATAGGATCTGAATACATCACTCGTGAAGATAGTGGCATTATCGGACACAAGGACATTCGGGTACCCATCTACGGTAAAGATATTGTCAAGCAGACTGATAGTAGTTGCAGTGGATGGAGCGTCTTTCACCATTCGTACTTCGACCCACTTGGATTTCGCGTCAACACACATCAAGAAATGGTGGTTATCAAATGGTCCCGCATAGTCAATGTGTATGCGTTCCCAATTTTCTTCTGGTTCATCCCAGGGGTGTATTGGAGCTTTTGGTGGATTTGAACGAGTCTGCGCGCACTCTTCACAAGATTTGATAAGCTTCTCAATGTCTTTGTCTAATTGCGGCCAGTAGACATATCGTCTTGCTAACTGTTTTGTTTTCACAATGCCGAGGGGTGTTAAATGTAACTCTTCCAAAAATTTTCTTTGTAGTTTCTTTGGAATAACAATTCGATCTTGACGGAATAGAATACCATTTTCAACTGTATATGGTTCATCCAAGGATTGAGTTTGAAGACGTTGCAGGGTGGCACTAAGTTCTGGGTCTAACATAGTCTCATCACGGATAGTTTCGTACGTAATGGCTTCACTTGACACTTGAAGAATCGTTTCAGCACAGAGTTGTGAAACTTCTGCATTTATTGATGTTTCAATGTTTGGCGAGGTAGATGCAACAGGGGCTCGGGATAGGCAATCAACATTTTCGTTAGCTTTCCCTTTTTTCACTCTTACCGTGTAGTCAAACCCGGAGAGAAACGATGCATACCTTAGGAGCCTTGCGGATGTCA
This sequence comes from Meconema thalassinum, assembly GCA_946902985.2. Lineage (NCBI taxonomy): Eukaryota > Metazoa > Arthropoda > Insecta > Orthoptera > Tettigoniidae > Meconema > Meconema thalassinum. The sequence continues at coordinate 346,762,097 of OX336392.1, forward strand.
TTTGTGGCAGGCTCTTGTTCTGATGAAAAATACGAGACAGAGGTTCATTGTCTGTCACAATAATGAAATTTCTTGCAAAAATATAGTTCTAGAAGTGTGTTGTGGCGAAAATTATTGCCAGCGCTTCCCGGTCAAGCTGACTGTAATTACATTCTGCTGGTGTTAGGGCACGAGATGCATAGGCGATGGGTCTTTCTTGGCCATCCATCTCATGACTTAATACTGCTCCAACACCAGTAGGACTGGCATCGGTTGACAAGATGATAGGCAATGATGGGTTGAATGGGGTAAGGACACGTTCACTACATAACTCGGACTTGAGATTCAAGAAAGCTGCTTCACAGGCTGAAGACCAGAAAAACCGTTCACCTTTCCGCAATAACTGCCGTAATGGGTGGGACTTCGTTGGAAAATTAGGAATGAACTTTGCATAATAAGTCACCATACCAAGGAAGCGTCTCACTTCTTCATTGTTTTTAGGGCGTGGCATTTGTGACACAGCTTGAACTTTCTCTGGTGACTTGCGGATCTCATTATATGATACAATATGCCCTAGGTAGTCTATGTTTTCCTTGAAAAATGAGCACCTGCTTTTGTTCAAATGCAGATTATTTTTTGATAGCCGTTCTAGACAGGCTATTAAGTTCTTGGTGCACTCCTCCTTCGTTGTACCATGTATTATGATGTCGTCAACATAACCTTCAGCTTTTGGAAGACCATGAAGGATCTGTGATAATATCCTATTAAATTCAGAGGGGGCAGTTTTGATGCCAAAACTCAGTCGGTGCATCCTGAAGGTTCCTTTGTGAGTGGATATAGTTTGAATCATACTACATTCTTCATCAACCTTCAGATGTAGATATGCCTTGTATAAGTCTAACTTGCAGAAAAAGTTTGAGTTTCTAAGACTATGTGGAACATCATTAACTGGTCTAATGGGATGGTTTGCAGAAATCAACCTTGAATTTACTCCACATTTGTAGTCAACACATAACCTAACTCCCCCATCCGGTTTTGGGATAACAACAAGAGGCGATCCCCAATCACTTAAAGCTGTGGGAGAAATAACTCCTTCTGATTCCAATGAAGCGAGTTCCTTTTCAACGCGTTCCCGAAGAGCAAAAGGGACATCACGTTCACGATTGAAGACAGGTGTCACTCCCTCTCTGAGTTGCAGTTTTACTTCAATATTGGGAACGCATCCAATTTTTTCTTCAAAGATTGTACTATACTGATGTAAAATATCCTGAATTGACTGCACTGAGTTGACAGATTCAGTGTGAAGTGATTGATTTGTGTCTTTGTCAATTTCCTTCAGATCAAGGCCGAGGCCCCCGATCCAAACACGACCAAGCAATGCGGCATGACCTTGCGGAACTACAAAAAGATCTGCAACAATTTCTGTTCCTTTGTATGATACTGTGACAACAATTTTTCCTCTGGGTTTGATAACATGATCAGAATATGATCGAAAACAGACATTTGTTGGCTGCAATGGCAAACCAAGACCCAAGGTTGAACATTCGTTCTCTGGGATGAGTGAATATTTTGCTCCCGTGTCGACTTCAAATCTTTGTGATTTATTGTTGAGTTTAACAGTGATAAAATATTTACCTGATTCTTGTCCTACTTCAAAGAGATCTTCGATGGATTCCAGTTGTCCTATCCCGAAATTGGTTTCAGGGTGGTCATGTAAGTTGTCATCTATGTTCTCAGTTGCAATGTTGTGTGTATTTGACTGTTGAAGAAGTGTAGTGATACAAACTTTTGCAACATGTCCCACTTTCCTACATGACCAACATTTAAGAGAGTTTCTGTTTGTGCGACAATCTCTTGACCTGTGGTTTGAATTTCCATAATTCAGGCATAATCCATCAATACCTAGTGCTCTATAATTGACAGAACTACGGCGGCCCCTGGACTGTGAACGTGAGTGAGAGCCTGGGCTAGGCTGTTGAACAAAACGTGACTGAGTATCACTGCTATATTGATTCATACATCGGTCATTATATGAACCTGAGGCTTTTGTTACTTTGTTTGTGTCCTCTACAGTGTCTGACGGTGCAGTGAGCTGTTTTGACAGTTGATTACTCTCATACCGCGATGCTTCCAAGGCTATAGCCATCTTCAGGAGATCATCAAATTTCGTGTCATTAGACTGGAGAAGTTTCTCTCTGAGCCAATTATCTCGCAAGCCACGTATAAATTGTGCACGAAGAAAAACATCCGCGATTGAAATTCTGGCGTCACATGTACACTGAATATAAAAGTCACAGTCAAGTAAGTGGCTTCTAAGAGTGGCAATATTTTGACTTTCTTTTTGATTGACGCTCAAAAAATAGTGTTGGGAAACCACGGTTGAGATTTGAGGTGACAGTATTTGCTTGAAATGCTTTACTAGGTCATTATAACCGAGAGACTTGATTGGTTTATCAGGGTCTAAAAATGCAGAGAGATTGTTATAATGAATTGCCCCTATTGATGTACACAAGAGTTGAGCTTTCTTTGTTGGATCGGTGGCATTGTTGAAGTTTGCGTAATTTTCAAATCGTTCTAAATACGACACAAATTTTTCCTTTTCAGAATCAAAATTTTCAAAAGGTGTGATGTTAGTGGCTTGTGGGGTTGTGACGGACTGGTGAGCTTGATACCTTTCTTGAGAATCAGTAAAAATGTTCAGTAATTGTTGAAACTGATTTGCCACCATCTTGACGGAACTTCGAAATAGTTTTAAAAATCACAGTTCAAATATAATAAAATGTTTCAAGATAACCGATTTAAAACACACTGGGTAGTGATCGATGACCGAATATTGTCCTGGGCTTGAGAAAAAAAAACATTGCATAACCTCAAAGTTCGAACTGTGATAAATATTATTTTGAATATGTGGCATGCAGGCACACGCAGCTGAATATACGATGAGTTGCTTAGGATCGTTTACAAGTACTCTGTGTACATTTCATGTCGATTTGGCTGATTCTTGATTTTACTCACGTGGCCGATGAAACAGACGACGTAAATACCGTACTTCATTGATGTGGGCTATATCTGTACCGGAGAATCAAGTCCCAATTCCTCGTCGCCAACTATTATGTTTTGAATAAAGCACATTATAGCTATTTCATGTCGATTTGGCTGATTCTTGATTTTACTCACGTGGCCGATGAAACAGACGACGTAAATACCGTACTTCATTGATGTGGGCTATATCTGTACCGGAGAATCAAATCCCAATTCCTCGTCGCCAACTATTATGTTTTGAATAAGGCACAATAGCTATTATGTTTTGAATAAAGGATATTATAGCACTTTAATATGCACACACATCTCAATCTACATCTTAACACAATGAACAAATTACAACTAACATCGTCACAGAGTAAAAGCATATATACACTCCAACCAAGTTCCATAGAGGACATAAATTAGATACATAATAATCAGTATACCTTGATTCTTGAAAAGCAATGATTCGAATCTTAATCTTGAATTTGGTCTGATTCCTTATTTACTGGGTTTTGAGGCACTCTGACTTACCTCATGGCACAATACTGTGGTCTCCCCAGAATCCGAATAGACCACAAGCGGTTGTTCAACCGTGGGATTTGACCCACTGGGGTAATATGTTTGTATAGGTGCACTATTCATGTTGATTAACTTGGATAATTGACTGACTTTTCAGACGAGTTAAACTCAGAGTTCCACTTCTGAGTATTGGTGTGTCAGCAGCCACTAACATGTGAACAATCGCTGTCGGGGTACCGCCACTAACATGTGGGACCGTCGTGCCCGCAAAATTTATATATGGCAACCATATACTTTTAGCCCTTATAACCTGAGCACTAGGTTGCCTCGTCCGCCATCTACACTGCTCCAGAGTCAACCTCTTCCAATGCAGACACCGTTGGGGACTTCACCGTAACCCTGGCAAGGGACCCTTACAAGGTACTACCAGCCGGGTCAGCTGGACCTAGGTTTTTTAAAGAGATGTTACTCCTCTACAATTCCCTACTTTGTTCTGGTTTGTGACAGACAGAGCCTGGCTTCCCAATAATGGGTCCAGGTTGGTGGGCTTCTATAAGTATGTTTATTTGTTTAAACACACTTTTTAAACAAATTGTCGATATTTATGATATCAGAGTGCAATTCGTCACTGCTGCGGGTAATTCCGTTTGAATATTCCTGTCAATGCATAATGGGTTGTGTACAGACTACCCGCCCGGCTGGACGCGACATAGTTCTGCCAGGGACTATCGTCTTGTTTATTTGTTTAACCACTCTTTTGAAACAAATAAATATATTTCTGTTGACTTTTCAAGAAATGCAGGATTTTCCCTGTACTATTGAGATGATTTGGAAGAATTTTTTCTCGGATAAACTTAGTATATTATATAATAGATAATAATAAAAGAAGAAGAAAAAATGCAATTATTGAGTCGAGGAATTTTAATAATACTAATTCTAAATATTGAGCCCCTGCGGGATAACATGAATAATTGGAAATATTGCGCTGCTGAGGGATAATAATAATAACACCAATTTCTCAGTCTTATGGAATGATAACAACAATTATTATAAAAATTATAAATGCAAATAATGAGGCCATAACTGAAGATATACTGTAATAATAACAATAATAATGTGAGAAGAATTGCAATTATTGAGTTGATGGATCATAATAATAATAATGATGGGAACAGGATCGCGTTTGAGGAAGTAGAGAGGGTGGTTTTGGATTTAGGGAAGGTACCATCTGACTGGACAAAAGTAGTAATCGGCCCAGTTTATAACCAAGGTAACACGAAGGTTTGTAACAAATTTAGAGGTATTTCTTTGGTAAGTGGGGCCAATAACCTAGATGTTAGGCCCCTTAAAAGAACAATTATCATCATCATCACACCTTTGGTAAGTGTACTGGGCAAAGTATACCATACACAGGCATTGTAGAAAGGAAAGTTTGATCGTTGGCCGAGAGTAAGATGGATGAAAACCAGTGTGGCTTTAGACCACAATGTGGATGTCAGGATCAAAAATTTAGTTGTGCCAAGTTTTGAGAAATGCTATGAGAGGAACAGACATTGTGTTTTAGATCTAGAGAAGGCATACGATAAAGTACCAAGGAGAAAGATGCTGAGCATCCTGAGAGATTATGGTACCAAGTATTCATGTTGATTTATTTATTAATAGCAGGTACCCGAGGCTTCGCTCGCGTCATAGTCGTGTCATATTGTTATTCAATGAAATGCAGGTTTAATCCCGTTAACACCCCTTTAGAACCTGAATATCCAAAAATCCCACCTTAGTAGATGTTTTCGACACACAACAAACATATCCCCAAAATATCATTCTTCTAACTTTAATAGTTTTGGTTGGTCGATGAGAGTGAACATCCAAAAATCCTTCCTTAGTGGACGTTTTTCTTCCAAAATTTCACCCCTCCCCATAGGCCCCTTAAATTGGATTTATGAAAAAAAAAACGGTCGAACACCTATTTATTTTAATTATTTATTTATTTTTAAGCTGATTGATTTCCTCCGAGTTTCAAACTCCTCGCCTATGTCGTTTAAGAGATACACGCTCCGTTAGGAATCTTTCAACCCTCACTTTTCATCCCTTTCACCTCATAATATACACCACATCGAAAAACCATTAGACATGTGCCAGCTTATTTTTAATGATTAGTATATATGCCAAGTATCACATCCCAAAATGAAACCACTCGTGAGATATTGTTATTCAATGAAATGCACGTTTACCCCCTTAACACCTCTTTAGAACCTGAATATCCAAAACTCTTTCCTTAGTGGACGTTTTCGACATACAACGAACATATCCCCAAAATTTCATGTTTCTAACTTCAATATTTTTGATGGGCGATGATGAGTGAGTGAGTCAGTCAGGACATTTTCTTTCATTTATATTTGAGAATTTCACCCCTCCCCATGAACCCCTTAAATTGGATTTATGAAAAAAAAAACCGGTCGAACACCTATTTACTTATTTAAAGCTGTTTTTCCCCCTGGGTTTGATGAGTGAGTCAATCAGTTAGGACACTTTATTTCCTGTTTTCCCCCAGAATTTCACCCCTCCCCATGGGCCCCTTAAATTGGATTTATGAAGAAACGGTCGAACACCTATTTACTTATTTTTTAAACTGCTCTTTCCGCTGAATTTCAAACTTATCGCCTATGTCGAATAAGAGATACATGCTCCGTTAAGAATCCTTCAACCCCCAATTTTCACCCCTTTCACCTCCTAATATACACCATATCGATAACCCCTTAGACATATGTCTGCTTATTTTGAATGATTAGTTTATATGCCGAATATCACATCCCCAAATGAAACAACTCGTGAGATATTGTTATTCAATGAAATGCAAATTTAACCCCCTTAACACCCCTTCAGAACATTGAAACACTCTCACCTCCCCGCTGGAGTTGATTTAACATTAAATACCCCCATTAACACAAACCTACAGAATTTACTGCCTTTAAATACAGGCCACAAGTGATTTTAACATAACTTCCCAACTTTTGAATGGGCGCCAGGGTTGACCATATGGGTCTTCCTGAATAAAATAGAATAAAATACATAACTGTTGCCCCGACTATGAAACTCCTTATCCCAGGCGTAGGGCATTTGGCATGCGTTCGCTGATGTTACCAGGTCCATGCAAGGCAGGAATATAAACACACATGAATATTAAAGAGATAATCTATTGGCTGTACTATACACATATATTTACATAATATACAACACAAAATACCCCTCATACACTCGTGATAAATTTTGTACAGTACCTTGCAACTGAATTTAGGCTCTAAGAGCAGCAAACACTTACGGCCATATTCGACCTAGACCTACCAGCCTCCTATACACATTTCACTTTTACACAAATGTACACTCGTCAGACGTTCACGCATATCATTTGCCTATTCTTTTCACTTTGCACAGTTTGAGCACGAATCTACACTCGCCAGACTTGTTGACTTCAACGCCATGACATCCTCCCATGACTTCCACAACAGATGATGAAGTGAGGTTATGAACGTCTTTTTAGGGTGTGATATGATCAGCTACCCATGGTCTACGAACTTAACCATGTCGAAAATATGTAGTCATTCAATAGCACAACGCTCAGTGAATGTCTAGTTACTGTCTCTGCTGTTCGATTACCGGACCATGCCAGATAAATCGACCCTGGGCGCATGAAGACATGGACTCTAGCCTAAAAGCAAGAAGAACCGATCTCTAACTGTTCGTTACGGAAACCATGTCACGTAAAACGACCCTGGGCGCTAGTAGATCTGGACTCTGCCAATAAAGCATTAAGACCCCTTCTGAACACCAGACACGCCATTATATGCACTGGCGAACGGATACATAACCCCAATGTTTCTGCCGGAACTAACTCGTGCGTGGCCCGCTCCTAGCGGAACATCCGTGTCAACACATGAACATCAGACAGTCGAAATTCACACTGATGTCACACAGTAGTTTTCCACTCGAAGTTCATGGTAGTTCATGCTATAAATAGCCTAGGTATTCCCTGAACTTGCCACCACAAGCCGAATTACTGCCTGTCTTTTCCGGGTTTGTAACATTTCCAGCCTTTGAAAATACCAATACATGGTACCTTATAGTACAGCCACGAATCTAACATTTTACATTACTAGGTCAAAATAAAGCCATTAACCCCAAACCAAAATGAAATAATGCTTCTACTTAAAATAATACAGTCTTATATATCCTTATTCCCAAAACGTAATAAATCGCAAAACCCCGTATTTTATAATATCAAATATCCAAAAACCGATAATTAATAAACAATGATCCTAGTTGGTCCGGACATTCCAAAGATGAATCCGTCCACAAAAAACACACAGGCACAATAAAAATCACCTCTGCAACCCCACGTTAACCCAATATAATAAGATATGAATAAAATACCCCAAACTAACTGCACAAGGCAAAAACCCGAGGGTGAGCTACTGTAACTGAATAAATTCGGTTACAACATGAATATCCCAAAATCCATCCTTAGTGGACTTTGTCGACATACAACGAACATATCCACAAAATTTTAAGTTTCTAACTGCAATAGGTTTGCTGGGGGATGATGAGTGAATATCCAAAAATCCTTCCTTATGGACTTCTTTCCCCAGAATTTCACCCCTCCCCATGGGCCCCTTAAATTGGATTTATGAAAAAACGATCGAACACCTATTTACTACTTTTTCAAGCTGATTTTTTCTACTTTTTGCCTCTGTCTTTTAAGAGATACTTGCTCCGTTACGAATCCTTCAACCCCCACTTTTCACACATACACCTCATATTATACACCACATCGAAAAACCCTCTGACATGTGTCGTCTCATTCTTAATGATGAGTTTATACCCAAGAAACCAATCGGGAGATATTGTTATTCAATCAAATGCAAGTCTACCCCCCTTAACACCCCTTTAGAACCTGAATATCCAAAAATCCTTCCTTAGTGGACGTTTTAGACATACAACGAATATAGCCCCAAATTTCATGTTTCTAACTTCAATAATTTTGGCTGGGCGATGATGATGAGTGAGTGAATAAGTCAGGACATTTTCTTTCATTTATTTTTCAGAATTTCACCCCCTCTCATTAACTAAGTCTTGGCTGATTTTGGAAGGTAGAATAAGAAAAGATAAGAGAACGTTCATGGCATTTGTAGACTTAGAAAAGGCTTTTGATAACGTTGCTTGGACTAAATTGTCTGACATTTTGAAAATGATTGGAATAAAGAACAGGGATAGGAGGGTGATCTACAATCTGTACAGAAACCAGACAGCAGTTATTCGAGCTGATGGATACGAGAGAGAAGCTGGTATTCAGAAAGGTGTGAGACAAGGCAGCAACTTATCACCCATACTTTTTAATCTTTACATTGAACAAGCAATGAAGGAAATTAGAGAGAAATTCAAAGTGGGAGTGAAGATGTAACGTTTTTACTTTAGCCCTGCCTTGCACTTTGAAATATTTACTCTGACTAAGATATGTTGTATTAATGGGCGCCAAGACCTCAACGCTATGTTGAAATCTAAATTTATATTTAACAACACCTAGCTCTGGTAGAACACCTTCAAGAATCCTTACACTCAGATCGTGGTATGATTTGATCATTAACCCAACTAACAATTGTATCAGGAGAAGGAATTTGGTCTATATCTAATGCTACCTACTGAAAGCAAAGATTGCATGGTTATAAGAAATGAATTTATTATATATATATTAAAAAAACAAGTATGGCAAAATTAATAATAATAATAATTTGAATTGGAGCGTTGCGATTTGAATATTACCACTAGAGAATTACGTGAAAACGGAGTCGGATGAACTACTGATTTTACTATTATTCCCAAGCTAAGAAGTTACTGAAATACTGAATATGAAACAAAGAAACGAGAGATTATGTAGTTCTGAGTCATTCGCGCTTACCATTGGAAATTGCCGTAGCATTTCCCTCGTACTTGATGTTGAAGAGAGCTTCCCACAGCCTTCTGCACGTCGTCATCTTCTTCGTCAGTTGAAGAGATACTTGTAGATATGATAATTTATGGTCCGATCACATCGGAACCAACCACCCGTGCAACCACAACGGTCAAGTTTTACAAAGATAATCGCCCTGCCTCCTCGGCGCGCAAACAATATATGCACTCGTCACCTCCCCTCTCGAGTGCCGTCTTCTTTCCCGCCCGCTCTCGACTGATTGGCTCAGCCACCACGCGATACTCCCCACCTCAGGGTCATTACACTCGGCGCGACGATGATGTCGATTACCGGTCTAGGCCATTTCGCCTTTTCTTGATGCAGCAATCCCGCTTGCGTCACGCTACTCGACAAGAATAAGCCTGTAGCCGAATTCCCACTGACTCATCTCTCTCAACAAACTCTAACTGACAAAAATCCGTAAAATTCCGTAATCATATAATTTTCCGCGATAATGTTGTTCGTAATAATTCGCTTGATAGTGTTTTCTATAACATTGAAAACCTATATGTATACTTATAATCTTATAAAAACGCTCAAAAAAACTAATAATAATAATAAGTTACATGAAAACTTCTCTTGGCTGAACAATTTGCCGCGTAAATAAATATAGAATGGCTTCCTACTGACTTATGTCAGTGGTGTGAAATACCCTCGAAAAAGACGTTACATGTTCGCCTCGGATCATCGGATGATTTACCGTGACGACGTTCCATCATGCGATTATCCCAGACACGTTAATAAATCCCCATCCAAAATACATATGACATAAATTAAATCACCCTAAATCACATATATATACACTCGTAATTTTCTTTACGCACTTTGCGTCAAAGTCTGTTGTCATTTTGGATTGCCTTGTGCAATCAGTCCAATGTTTTTCATTTAGATTAATGTTCCACGGATATTTCCGCCTCTCAAATATCTCTATGTTGGGAAAGATATACATAAATAATGTGTGAGCACTGTGTATATATGATGTCACATCACACGCATCAAAGGTGTTCTGATATATTAATATCACCACAGAAATTCCTAATTTCACTGGAGGTCGCTTCCATCTGGTGAAACTTAGTCTCACTGATCTCACGGAGCACACGATCACACTATTGTGGCAGCGCATCGTGACCATAATACTTAATCTCTCTGTATATAATACAAAATTAATATTGACTTCTGAAAAAAAAACAGTAAGTGCGCATTACATATAACACCAAATATTTCTGTGCCGTAATCGCCCTGTCTTCTTAAGTTCCCGTAGACCATATTGTACTTAATACTAGTTCTCAACTCAGACCAGTTCTCCTCACTCAAATAATACCTTTGTACTAATTACTTTAAATTACACACTTACAACTCTTACATGGCGAGGCCGTAAACAGAAATCACGTGTGCTGTAATGTATGAGTTTCATGAAGGACTGTCTCGCCTTCTGGTGGCCCATCTTTTGTCTCGTGGACGCCTTAAGCAAAACTACCCTGTTCAAGCGCTCACCCATCTCTAGGAGACAAATGGGAATTCACCAGCGCTACCAAATTCTGGCCTTGGTGTATCGAGACATTTTAGTGCTCAAGAGCATCCGACAATCCCGTCATATTTCCCTGTACCTTAAAAACTCTCAATTACTTACATACTACCCCCCTGTGTGACTTCTGATACGCCTGCCTGGAAGACCAGATCTTCCACGCACCAAATACCACACTTACTCATTTGATAGGCTGGCTCGCCAGCTAAACACACTTACTTTATGACACATACTTTCGTAGACTATGTATATTATACGTCCCGTATAATCTGTTTCCCTTACTATCCTCCAGCACATATGCTGTTTTGCCAATACGTTTGGAAACTATAAATGGGCCCTCGTAGAGATAAAATAACTTGGACATGACTTTCTCTAGCTTATTTGACTGTTTCGGCACTCTAAGTAAGACTCTGTCTCCCGGCTCGAATAGGTCAAATTTAGTTTCTTTTTGTTGGCGAATTCTCTTTTGTGCTGACTTAGATAAATTCTGTTTCGCCAACTGGACAATATAATCCATCCCTGGTTGCTTTCCCTCATTTAAACCCAACACCCTCGCTAGTTCATTTTGTGATCTCTTTCCGAAGTGAACTTCGTATGGCGTCAATTTCGTGCTCTCATGCTGGACAGAATTCAGCCAAGTCTCGACCTTGGGAAGATGTCCAACCCAGGCCGTATGCTTGTCATGCACTAGAGTCCGAAAAAGACGAGCCACTTCCCTTAATGGACGCTCTGCAGAATTACTCTGAGGGTACCTTACACAGGAATGAACGTGTGAAATACCAGCTTCCTGCATACTGGTTCTCCATTTCTTTGCAGTAAACTGTGGTCCACTGTCAGATAGTATCCTGAGAGGAAGGCCATACTCAGGTACATACTTATTAATGATCAGACGGCTACACGCTAGTGCCGTGGCTTTCCTTAGCGGATATAGCTTGACTTACTTACTAAAAGCGTCAATAACTATAAAAATGTACCCGTAGCCGTACTGTCCTTTAACGATCGGGCCAAATAAATCCACACACAGTAGTTCGCCGGGACTACTGGTGAGAACTGCAGATCTCTCCCCCACTAAATATTTAACTGGATATTTACTCCTTTGACAGGTGTCACACTTAGCTAAAATCCTCCTAACATCCCTCCCCATTTTACTCCAAATGAAGTCAAGAACCAATTTCATAGAAGACCTTGGCAGCACCAAAGTGTCCTAATTCCCTATGAATGAACCAAATTAGCTCCTCCCGCAAAGTGGCAGGAACACATATTGCCCACCGATTATTCCTACATTTCTGTGCAAGAAGTCCATCCTGCGTCTTGTACGTGAACCGTCCTACTTTCACATACTCTTCTTCACTTATTTCCAACCTAGCCAGTGGCTCCCTTAACTTAACGTCATCACGTTGCTCCACTAGCATATTTCTCAGTGTCTGTAACGATGCCCTGTTGCTACTGTCCACATATGCACATAATAAAATACCGTCCTCTGCTTTAACCACAGGATAATCCCTACATAAATTGGTTTCCCTTGATAGCATGTCTGCAAGAATGTTATCTTTACCTTTAATATATTTTACTGTGAATTCGTATTCCTGCAGAGCAAGAATCCACCTACTAACTCTGTTAGAACCGAGTTTACAAGTCCTCATATACAGTAATGCATGGTGATCTGTATGGATCTCAAATTCCCCCCCCCCCCCCTACTAAATACATTCTAAATTTCCCCAAACTGAAAACAATACCTAAAAGCTCTAACTCAGTAATCGTGTATCTTTTCTCTACTGCTGTCAGTCCTCGCGAGGCTAAAGACACAATGCACAGATTATCCTCATCATCTTTCTGACATAATACTCTAGCAATGCCTATATGTGAAGCATCTGTCATAACCACATATTCCTTATCTTTCAAAGGATATTTCAGCACTACAGCTTTCTCAAAACCTTCCTTCAGCGCTCTAAAAGCCTGATCATGCTTGGACTCCCATCTCCACCGAGTCCCACTTTTAAGCAATTCCCTGAATGGTTCTACCAACCCTGAGTATTTAAGAACGAACCTCCTCAAAAAGTTGCAAATTCCCAGGTATGTTTTTAACTGTTTAACATTCTGTGGCACCTCTGCGTTAAGTATCTTATTAACCCTACTTTCTTCTGGTGTTACACCTCTACTCGACACTCTATGACCTAAAAATGTCACTTCTGACTGACAGAATGACGACTTAGACAGCTTCAAAGTGAACCCTGCCTGATCTAATTTCTGAAAAACTATATCTAAATGACGTAGATGTTCCTCAAAACTGCGTGAACTAATTACCATATCATCAATGTAAATGGTTACAAACTCTCCTGTGTCATCCCCTAATGCGATGTTTAAATCCCTAATTAAAGCTGATGAACTACTCTTTAACTCATAAGGTGTTCTACAAAATTGATAAAGGTTATATTTATGACTAAAAGCTGTAAATGGTCTATCTTCGTACATAAGTGGCACTTGCCAAAAACTGGAACTCAAATCTACACAAGTGAAATACTTCTTCCCCTCAAATGTTTGCATTAATTCCTCCATCGACATAGATTTCAGCTGATCTGAACTAATTCTACTGTTAACCAAACGAGCGTCTAAACAAATACGAACTGTGCCGTCGGCCTTGGGTACCGTGATCAAAGAATTAACATATGGACTGTTAGAGTGCTCAATAATCCCATCTTCAAGCATCTGGTTAATTTGTGCCTCAACTGCACTCTGATAAGCGAAAGGTACAGGATATCTATGTCCTGTGAATACTGACCTATCAATAACGTTCAATGAATGTGTATAGCAATTGGCCATACCAATGCGATCCTCAAAAACTCTCCTATTACACAATAACACATCATAGAGCCGAACACTCTGTTCCTCCTCTATATTTCCCTGAAATGCAGCATCACGTAACGAGTCCTCTAGACTACCGTTCGTAATCGCACTGCCCACAAAACATGGAGAACCCCGCTCTACGGCTGGCGATATCTCATTTAAAGTACAAATCACACCTACAACGCTACTTCCCTGAATATGGTCATTGAACGCTACTTCTACTTCAGAATCACCCCATTTAAATTTCAAACTCCCTACATCATAACATAAGTTACCAGACACTCTACTTAGCCACTCTGAACCCAAGATAACACTGAATACGAAATTTGGAATTACAAGACAAATCTGCTTTTCTACATGATTATTAATTTTAATGTCTACTAAAACTTGCTTAGAAATTACTTTAGACCTCTTCCCAACAGCTGTGATAACAAAAGTGCTTTTAATTGGCATCTCCTCAAAATGTACTCCAGTTCCTTTCATTTTATCATAAAATGCACTACTTATGCAACTCTTCATACAACCACTATCAATTAAAACATCTGTGTACGCCTCGGAAACGTTGAATTTAACTATGGGGCTCTTACTAACCACCTCCTGAATAATACCTTCATCATTTAGTTCACGTAATAATTCATTTCTTACAGTTAGGTCATAGGGTTCCTGTATAAGTGTATGGACAGGGCATGTTACAGACTGAGATTCTGACCTTACATCGCAGCCTGGTTCGTGTTTAAAGCATTGCTACCGCTTGGTGTAGTACTACTCACTACTGCACTGGTCTGGTTGTTCTGGGTTGTGTTAACGGTATCTCTCTGTCCGTTTTTGCCATTGGGCTGATTCCCTCCTTGACCCCTGTTCTGGTTATAATTATTATTGTTATTATACCTCCCTTGGTTACCCCTATAATCATTATTTCGGCCTTGATTTCCCCTGAAATCATTATTTCTACCTTGGTAGTTCGTACCATACCCATTTCCTCTGTACTGATTTTGCTGATTATTATTATTATTTTGGTTCCCCCTATTTTGGACGCTGGCCCCTTCGCCACTGTTCCCTTGAACTTCCTGATTCCTATTCTCATTAGGCCTGTTATTATGGTTACCCTGGTTCCTACCGAAATTCTCCTCGTAACCACCTCTTCCCAGAGCATCGAATGTACTCAATAAATTTTCCACTTGTGAAATAGATTTAACATGTTGGATACAGGCAGCTTCTTTGATTCTATATGGAAAATGTCTTAGTAATAGCCTGACTACATTACCTTCCTCCTTCAAACCATCCATATATTTACACGTCAATACCTGTCCTAAAAAGTACTCGGTCATAGTGTAGTTTCCTCTCGGGTTATATTTCCCACACACAATTCCCTCACGATGCTGAGACTGAATTACCTCATTCCAAATTTCTCACAAAATTTAACTTTAAAATCTTAAATGTTCTCGAAATTGTCTCTGTAGACCGCAAACCAGTTTCTTGTCTCCCCTACAAACGCTTGCTTTAAAATCTCAACTACCTGGCACCACTCAATACTACCATCTTCCAACCTCTCCCCGAATTTATTTTCCATTGTATTCATGAACTCCATTGGACAACCCTGTCGATTACTGAATTTGCCTAGTTCTATTTCCCTGTGTGTGCTATTCACATAAACTGGCCTACCCTGACTATTTTCCTGCCTAATTCTAGCTTTCAACTTCTGTTCTAATTCAGCAATTTTCTCCTCAGCTTTTCTTTCTATATTAGTTACAGTTAACCTAATGCTCCCTTCCGATGCTTCAACTTTACCACTTACCTGAGCTTGTTTCTCAGTAATCTCATTAATGCTTTCCTTATTCCTCTCCCTTAAAGCATTAACTTCAGTGATTATTTCTGCATGAACTTTATCAATTCTTCCCCCCAGCTGTTCTTTAACCTCTTTAGACGCTACCTGAATCTTATCAATTTCCCCCCCCCCCTAATTGCTTTTTGACCTGCTGTGTTTTAAGTTGCACTAGTTCTTTTAAATTTTCAGCCTGTGTACTGATTCTAATTTCAAACTCCTCCTGTACTTTTCCTAATTTTCTGTCTACATCTGCAATAATCTCTTGAGCCTTCTCTTCCATCACCCCTCTGATCTCACCTCTAATCAGTTCGAATTTATCACTAATTTCCCTACTGTTTTGTTCAAGTTTAGCATTATTTTGTTCGAGTTTAGCATTATTTTGTTCGAGTTTAGCATTTAAACTATCGCTCAATTCCCTATTACTCTCTTTATTTTCCTTACTATTTTGTTCAAGTTTAGCGTTTAAAGCATCTGTGCTAATTTTATTTTGTAGCATAAACTGAAGAAGCAAATTCTCTAACCCTGCTTGACTATTTTGATTACCACCCTCAGTATCGGGATTTACCTCCGACATCCCTGTACCTCTTTCATTTCCAAGACTAGCCATACTGCTTGTATCTTCACTATCCAACTGGTGACCCACGGTCGACTCTAGATAGGTCGTAAGGCTGAGACTTGGCAACATGTTCATCAGTCATAGGCCTACACTTGTCAGGCGGCAACACGAAGGGAACGTTCAGTCTGACAGGTGTTCTCGTTCATCTCACAGGGATATTTCCTTCTATATTTTATTTCTTATACTTTGTACGTTTTTACGCTTTATAGTAGCGTTCATACTACCCTTCCAAGTGAGTTTTTAACTGTAATCCCTAATCGAGAACACACTGACGAGTGTGCTTGTACGGTACATGTAATTATCACATGTACTTCATGTTATAACTTTGATTTTCCAGGAATGTTTCGGCACAGTAACAATGCCAGATAAATGTTTTGTCCCCAGCTGTAACTTTCAGTTTTTGCCAATGCATTGCTAAACAATTATTCACAGGCTAGGAATGATGCCGTTGATGTCAGCAAAGTTGGTTATGGGAAGAGAAAGTTGCAGACATTTTAGGAAGGAAACAGAAATAATCTGATATATTTATGAAATACCAGCATAAGAGAGTATTTCTATAGTGGTAGTAAATTATCTACATACGGTACATGTGTGGCGGAATTGAGGCCTACAGTGTAAAGATGTTATGGAAGATAGCCTACATTTTTGCATCACATAACCCTCAATTGCATCTACTTACTCCATATTATTATTATTATACCGGCATTTTTTATTACCGTACTTCAGAGTAGTAAAATACGAATAGAAGCCTAAAAGAATTTTCTTTATTTTTCTTAACACATTTATGTTGGTAAATTATTTCCGTGTCATTCACGCCTAATATCAACTGCTTGGCTCTTATATCAACTTTTCACGATCATATGTACGCTATTCATTTATTTCCGATTGTAACACTGGTCATACGTAAATAATAAAAATAAATAAACAGATGTCTTGCTAAACAATGTGTCCAATATTAATTCCGTAGTTTTTGTCGCCTCCCTTGCTAGCAAACAGCTGTTCAGGCTCAGGCGCCCTCGACGAAGTATGACTGACAACAACCGTAGCTACAGTGTTGTCAGGTCGAACCATCCGACCTTTCTAGACCGGCCTAGACAATGAGACCTTTTTCATGAAATCTCGTTAGTTACTCAACTGCTCACACAGCGCTGTTCACCAAGCATTGCACGACTAAGACTTATCTCTACTTAGTGTAAAACAAAGTCCCCGATTCTTGGATATCACGGGTAATCTCGAGAACCATTGGATGGATTTTGATGCGGCTTTCACCATTCTGTACAGGTAATATCGAGGAAGATTTCTGTAGAAAATAATTTATTTATGATCAAAGGGAGCCAAGCAGTAACGATTTTTGATTTCAGTGAATAGGTCGAAGAAAGAACTTGACGTCCGTGCGCTTTTTAAGCTTACGCTGGACAAACCGTTAAAAATAGCAATATACTATGAGCGTAAGAATTATTCAGCATGAAAAATTGTACAAAAAAGTCCGCGTGAGCATATCTCTATCTTCGATACATTGCCCACTATAAGTGTTTTTAGTTTTTTTGCCGGCCCCGTGGGTGTTGGGGTAGCGCGCCTGCCTCTCACCCGGAGGCCCCGGGTTCGATCCCCGGCTCCGTCAGGGATTTTAAAACTGACGTGAGGGTTGGAACGGGGTGCACTCAGCCTCGTGAGGACAATTGAGTAGCTGTCTGACGGTGAGACAGCGCCCCGATCACGAATACCAAGATTAACGGCCGAGGGGACCCGACGCGCTGATCACGCGTCACCCCAATATCTGCAGGCCAAATGGCTGGGCAGCGGTCGCTTGGTCGGCCTTAGCCCGTCATGGGCTGGATAGTGCCAGGGGTTGACTTTTGAAGTGTTTTTAGTTTGGACGGGAGGGGGATTTGGCTTGCACCTCGCCATTCTTAAATTACGCCTGACAGGATTCCTTGCACATTCATAAATGTTCCCGAGCGAAGCCGGGGCGGGTTGCTAGTGACACTATTATATTATCATTATAATTCCCACAATATCAAAATGCAAATTATATCACAAAATAAAATAGCGTGCTAATAAACCTAAGAGAAATTAGACATACCTTGCACCTCGTTACAGTTGAATTCGATCAGAATCACTCGGTTTTCATTAAAGTTTATGCATTTTTCTGCTGAACGGTTTGGAAGTTCGGCAACAGGAAACTAGGACCGTTATTTACATAAAATATTCATTTTTGTATTTTTGTACTATTTGTGTTCATGATTTCATTACATTGTCAGAATTACCGACAGTAGTGGCTACGCTGGCTAAAGCGCAGCGTTAGGCCATGGGGCCAAGCTCTCTACTGACTCGGTAGACGCGTGTGTTCGAGCCCCACCGTCAGCCGTCCTTGAAATGATTTTCCGTGGTTTCCCATTTTTCAACACCAGGCAAATGCTGGGACGGTACCTTCTAACAGGCCACGGCCGCTTCCTTCCACATCCTTGCCCAGTTTCATTCATCTTCATCCATTCCATTTCTCATCCTGACGCGCAGGTCGCCCACGGGCGTCGACTAGAAAGACCTGCACTCGGCCTCTCAGGAGGCCACACGAAAAAAATGTCAGAATTCATGCTTTAATTAGTAGGGTTTACTATTCAGTGTACCTATTATAAATAAAAACCGTGAGGTTTCTCACCTCCCCATATTACGAAACCCGGTTGCCTAATACAATATGGGGAAAGTGCACTTTTAAAGTTAACAAAAATATCAGAGGGTATTACAACATCAAACGTGCCCATATTTGTAATATACATAGTATATTGCCTGAGGTTACATTGGTGAGAAAACCAAAATTATTCCGTTCCTTCTTATGTCTAATGTGAGCCCTATAAAAAAACTCCCCATATTTGGCGACTTTCCTCTACCCATTTTTAGAAGATACCTTATGCACTGGACAGCTGAATCCGTGATTAATTGTATAGGTAGCTTCGTAAGTCTCAGAACTCAGGAAGTCCTTTCTAGCAGCGTTACTAGCAGCTTTCAAAGTTTCAAGGCAAGAAAGAAAATATTCCTCTAGCCAGTTTAGGCGACTGACATTTAATGAGAAAAAATGCCCTTTATCTGGATTTCTAGACTGAATATAATGATATGTGATGCTTACGTCATGCATAGCGAACCATTTATTAACGTTTTTCAAAAAAAATGGTTGCTTCTGCGTCCATGAATGTGTACGCTTCCGGGTGCATGCCTATATTTTCTTTCAGTGTACTAATGGCACCAATAACTTCTGACGAGAACACTTCCTTGGCACGCCGAACATTCATTTTTTCAAATTTAGTGGATTCGATGTGTTTTTTAGTGAGGTGTCTGACCGGTTTGACGATCTCACCCTTTTGCATTGTGTATACTAATGACAAGTATTTCCCTGAAATTATTCCAGTACCATCAGTCATCTCTCGTTTCAGAAACTGCGTTCTAATGTTTTTTTTATTTTTAGAATGTGACAATGATCATAACTAGGGAATACATTCCTAGACTCGTCGTATGGGTGATTGACCATTGGTTGCAAATTCCCTCCCCCTAAATGCCTCATCATTGTAGTGTTAGTTTTGTGATTATCAGAGACAGTTATTGTAATTATGAAACCGCATTGTTCAACCTCGAGAATAACGTCCAGCAGGAGTTTATGTAAGTCCCGTCCTGACAGATGCTTCGTGAAAAAGAAGGCACACGGTATCTGATAATTTGTCGAAAGATCTCTTAGCACAAAACACAACACACGATTAGCTGCTACTTGTTCCCGGCTGTAATTTTGATCCTCTCTTTCCTTTTAATGAGACGGTGCTGGAGTAGTGTCCTTGTACCCGAAGAAGGTGCAAGGTATGTCTAATTTCTCTTAGATTTATTAGCACGCTATTTTATTTTGTGATATAATTTTAATTTTGATAATGCGGAAATGATAATGATAATAATTATATAGTGTCACTAGCAACCAGCCCCGGCTTCGCCCGGGAACAGTTATGAATGGGCAAGGAATTCCTGTCAGACGTAATTTAAGAATGGCGAGGTGCAAGCCAAATGCCCCTCCCGTCCAAACTAAAAACACTTATAGTGGGCGATGTATCGAAGATAGAGATATGCTCTCGCGGACTTTTTTGTAGAATTTCTGACGCTGAACAATTCTTACACTCATAATATAATGATATTTTTAACGGTTCGCCCAGCGTAAGCATAAAAAGCGCACGGACGCCAGGCTATTTTTTCGACCTTTTCACTGAAATCGTTACTGCTTGGCTCCCTTTGTTCATAAATACATTATTTTCTACACAAATCTTCCTCAAGATCACCTTTACAGAATGGTGAAAGCAGCATCAAAATCCATCCAGTGGTTCTTGAGATTACACATTTAATATACGTACTGTACAGCTGATTCCTTATCGCGCCTGTAATGGGAGGGGAGTGCGCTCTACCGGCAACGAGTAGAAACTTTCCAATTACATGTTATACATGGGTTCTGACTGGGAATGTCAAGGCCGGTATAGAGCGCAGCTCGTATTCAGTCGGCCGTGCTAGAGTCGACCATGGGCGACCACTACGCAACTTCATCTCTTCCTCAACACTACCCATGCTGATACACACCGATAAATGAAAAACAAACAGGCACAGAAATATATGCCCTTCTCCTTCCACAAATGTTATTAGGTTTTCGGCCCCATGTTGGCAGCGACAAGTGTAACGCTTTTACTTTAGCCCTGCCTTGCACTTTGAAATATTTACTCTGACTAAGATATGTTGTATTAATGGGCGCCAAGACCTCAACGCTATGCTGAAATCTAAATTTATATTTAACAACACCTAGCTCTGGTAGAACACCTTCAAGAATCCTTACACTCAGATCGTGGTATGATTTGATCATTAACCCAACTAACAATTGTATCAGGAGAAGGAATTTGGTCTATATCTAATGCTACCTACTGAAAGCAAAGATTGTATGGTTATAAGAAATGAATTTATTATATATATATAAAAAAAACAAGTATGGCAAAATTAATAATAATAATAATTTGAATTGGAGCGTTGCGATTTGAATATTACCGCTAGAGAATTACGTGAAAACGGAGTCGGATGAATTACTGATTTTACTATTATTCCCAAGCTAAGAAGTTACTGAAATACTGAATATGAAACAAAGAAACGAGAGATTATATAGTTCTGAGTCATTCGCGCTTACCATTGGAAATTGCCGTAGCATTTCCCTCGTACTTGATGTTGAAGAGAGCTTCCCACAGCCTTCTGCACGTCGTCATCTTCTTCGGCAGTTGAAGAGATACTTGTAGATATGATAATTTATGGTCCGATCACATCGGAACCAACCACCCGTGCAACCACAACGGTCAAGTTTTACAAAGATAATCGCCCTGCCTCCTCGGCGCGCAAACAATATATGCACTCGTCACCTCCCCTCTCGAGTGCCGTCTTCTTCTCGCACGCTCTCGACTGATTGGCTGAGCCACCACGCGATACTCCCCACCTCAGGGTCATTACACTCGGCGCGACGATGATGTCGATTACCGGTCTAGGCCATTTCGCCTTTTCTTGATGCAGCAACCCCGCTTGCGTCACGCTACTCGACAAGAATAAGCCTGTAGCCGAATTCCCACTGACTCATCTCTCTCAACAAACTCTAACTGACAAAAATCCGTAAAATTCCGTAATCATATAATTTTCCGCGATAATGCTGTTCGTAATAATTCGCTTGATAGTGTTTTCTATATCATTGAAAACCTATCTGTATACTTATAATCTTATAAAAACGCTCCAAAAAAAACCTAATAATAATAATAAGTTGAAAACTTCTCTTGGCTGAACAATTTGCCGCGTAAATAAATATAGAATAGCTTCCTACTGACTTATGTCAGTGGCGTAAAATACCCTCGAAAAATACGTTACAAAGATTCAAGGAGAAATATTTTCAACTCTGAGATTTGCTGATGACATCGTCATCTTGGCCGACACGCCTCAGGATTTGAATGGTATGGACTCTGTCTTGAGGAAAGAATTCATGATGAAAATTAATAAATGAAAAACAAAACTATTGGAATGCAGCCGCAATAAATCAGAAACCTCTATGGACATCAAATTGGTAGGGGAGAAACTAAAGGAAGTAGGAGACTTCTGTTACTTAGGAAGCAAAATAACCAGTGATGGACGAAGCAAAGAGGATATAAAAAGTAGGTTGGCTCAGGCAACGAAAGCCTTTCTACAAAAAAGGAATCTGTTGACATCGAATATAGATTTAGGTATTAGGAAGTCATTTTTGAAAGCCTTTGTCTGGAGCGTAGCGCACTATGGGACTGAAACTTGGACTATTGGTGCAGCAGAAAAGAGGAGAATTGAAGCATTTGAAATGTGGTGTTACAGGAGAATGATGAAGATCAGATGGGTAGATAGGGTGACAAACGAAGAGGTATTAAGACGAGTGGGAGAGGAGAGATGTTTCTGGCGACTGCTAATGAAGAGAAGAGATAGGTTAGAAGGACACATACTAAGACACCCAGGAATAGCAAGCTTAGTTATGGAAGGAAGGGTTGAGGACAACTGTAGGGGTAGACCAAGGTTAGAATATGTAAAACAGATTGCTTCGGATGTAGGGTGTGGTAGCTATGTAGAGATGAAACGATTAGCTCAAGACAGGGAAGCATGGATAGCTGCATCAAACCAGTCAAATGACTGAAGACTCTAACAACAACATGAACCCCTTAAATTGGATTTATGAAAAAAACGGTCGAACACCTATTTACTTATTTTTGAGAGGTTCTTCCCCCCTGAGCTTGATGAGTGAGTTAGGACACATTCTTTCCTGTTTTACCCCCAGAATTTCACCCCTCTCCAGGGGCCCCTTAAATTGGATTTAAGAAAAAACGGCTTAACACCTATTTACTTATATTTTAAACTGTTTTTTTCCCGCTTAATTTCAAACTTCTCGCCTATGTTGTTTAAGAGATACACGTTCCGTTAAGAATCCCACAACCCCCAATTTTCACCCCCTTTCACCTCATAATATACACCACATCGATAAACACTTAGACATATATCTGATTTTTTTTAATGATTAGAAACAACTCATGTGATATCGTTATTCAATGAAATGCACCTCTTTAAAACCCGAATAAACAAACATCATTACTTAGTTGACGTTTTCGACATACAGCGAACATATTCCCAAAATTTCATGTTTCCAACTTTAATAGTTTTTGCTGGGCTTGATGTGTGAGTGAGTCGGACAGGATTTTTTCTTTCAATTATTTTTACCAGCATTTCACCTCTCCCCATGGCCACTTTAAATTGGATTTATGAAAAAACGCTTCAACACCTATTAACTAATTTTTTAAGCTGTCTTTTTCCCCTGAGTTTGATGAGTGAGTGCGTTAGTCAGTCAGTTAGTTAGGACACGTTCTCTCCTTTTTTTTTTCCAGAATTTCACCCCACCCAATTGGCCCCTTAAATTAATTTATGAAAAAGCGCTCAAACACCAATTTACTTATTTTTTAAGCTGTTTTTTTTAGCTGAGTTTCAAATTTCTCGCATATGTCGTTTAAGAGATAGGCCTACATGCTCCGTTAGGAATCCTTCAACCCCCACTTTTCTCCCCTTTCACCTCATAATAATACACCACATCGAAAAACCCTTAGATACATGACTGCTTATTTTTAATGATTAGTTTATATGCCGAGTATCACATCCACAAATGAAACCACTCGTGAGATATTGTTATTCAATGAAATGCAGGTTTAACCCCCTTAAGACCCCTTTAGAACCTGAATATCCACAAATCCTCCCATGGTGTACGGTTTTGACATACAACGAACATATCCCCAAAATGCCATGTTTCCAACTTCAATATTTTTGGCTGGGCGATGATGAGTGAGTGAGTGAGTCAGGACATTTTCTTTCAATTTTTTTCTCCAGTATTTCACCCCTCCCGATGAACCCCTTAAATTTGATTTATGAAAAAAACTGTCGAACACATATTTACCTTTTTTTAAGCAGTTTTTCCCCCTGAGTTTGAAGAATGAGTGAGTTAATCAGTTAGGACACTTTCTTTCCTGTTTATTTTTCCCACAATTTCACCCCTCCCCATGGGCCCCTTAAATTGGATTTATGAAGGAAAAAAAAACGGTCGAACACCTATTTACTTATTTTTTAAGCTGATTTTTCCCCGCTGAGTTTCAAACTCCTCGCTCATATTGTTAAAGAGATACACGCTCTGTTAGGAATCCTTAAACCCCCACCATTTACCTCATAATATACACCACATCGATAAACCCTCAGACACGTGTCTTCTTATTTTTTAACGATGAATTTATATGCCGTGTATCACATCCCCGAATGAAACCAATCGGGAGATATTGTTATTCAATGAAATGCAGGTTTAACCCCCCTTAAGACCCCTTAAGAACCGGAATATCTGAAAATCCTCCCTTAGTAGACAGTTTTGACATACAATGAACTTATCCCCAAACTGTCATGTTTCTACCGTCAATAATTTTGGCTGGGCGATGATGTGTGAGTGAGTGAGTCAGGACATTTTCTTTCAATTTTCTTTTTTCAGAATTTCACACCTCCCCATGAACCCCTTAAATTTGATTTATGAAAAAAACTGTCGAACAGCTATTTACTTACTTTAAAGCAGTTTTTTCCCCCTGAGTTTGATGAGTGAGTGAGTCAGTCAATCAGTTAGGGCACTTTCTTTCCTGTTTTCTTCCCCACAGAATTTCACCCCTCCCCATGGGCCCCTTAAATTGGATTTATGAAAAAACGGTCAAACACCTATTTACTTATTTCTTACGCTGATTTTTTTCTGCTGAGTTTCAAACTCCTCACCTATGTGGTTTAAGAGATACACGCTCCGTTAGGAATCCTTCAACCTCCACTTTTCACCCCTTTCACCTCATAATATACACCACATAGAAAAACCCTCAGACACGTGTCTTCTTATTTTTAATGATGAGTTTATAAGCCGAGTATCACATCCCCTAATGAAACCAATCAGGAGATATTGCTATTCAATGAAATGCAGGTCTACCCCCTTAACACCCCTTTAGAGGGGTGCACGAAAGGAGCCTCCCCGAAGATTGTGACAGAAGAGCAATCGGGCGTATCCTGGGCAACGTCAGAAAATGATTAAAAATGATCTGACGGCTGATCCTTTCACTACCAAATCAATTAAAGCCAGTGGGCCTTTTTCAAGGCCAGCACTCGTAGTTATGTCCATAAACATCGAGGGACTATCCAGCCAGAAAGAAATCTGTGCAGTCAATGTAACTGATGTCATTGCTGTACAAGAAACCCATAGAGGACCATTGGGACAAAGACTGAAAATCAAAGGTATGAGACTTATTCTGGAACGGCCACGCGATAATTATGGTAGTGCAATATTCTGTAAGAGTGGATTAAATATCACGTCTGTTGCTTTGTCTGAGGAAAACAACATCGAAATCCTCACTATCGAAACAGCACAGTTCTCTGTAACATCTGTTTACAAGCCACCCGAAGAGAGCTTTGTGTTTAAGGAACCTATCAATTTCAAAGATAGTAACATCAATTTAATAATTGGTGATTTCAACTGTCATGGAACTACATGGGGGTATACATCTACAGATGAAAATGGGGCAGAGCTAGAAAAGTGGTCTGAAAATAATGGACTCAGTTTGGTTCATGACCCAAAACAACCACCATCGTTTAACAGCGGCCGATGGAGAAGAGGATATAATCCTGATCTAATTTTTATTACCAACAAATTAGCTGAGCAGTGCACCAAAATTGTTGATAAGGCTATTCCCCGCTCACAGCATCGACCCTTACTATGCAGAATCGAACCAATTGTTAAACCAGAAAATGCACCTTTCTAACATAGGTTCAACTTCAAGAAGGCGAACTGGCCTAAGTTCAGTTGTGAACTTGATGTAGCCATAGGGGAAGTGGAACCACAACCAGGAAACTATGACACCTTTATTTCCGTAGTGAAAAAAGTCTCGCGAAAGAACATACCAAGAAGATGCAGAACAGAATATATCCCAGGTCTTTCTGATCAGAATATATCTCTTTTGGATAACTACCGTAACTTATATGATATGGACCCCTTCTCCGAGGAAACAATGGAAGCTGGGCATGCACTGATGATTTCTCTCGGTCAGACACGCGCAGACAGATGGAATAGCTTGGTTTCTAATATCGATATGAAACAGAATAGTAGACAAGCATGGCGTCTTCTTAAGAATCTCAGTGGAGATCCAACTAGCCCGCCTTTTAACTTTACTCAAGTAACTGCTAATCAGATAGCACACCAACTGATCTTAAATAGAAAGACTTCGAAATCTAAATCAAATACAGAGAAACTTGAACGGTGTATTGAAGGAGAGACTGATTTCCTTAAGGACCTGTTTATGATAGAAGAACTTATGAAAGCAATCGACGGTCTGAAATCGAACAAGGCAGCTGGGTTGGATGATCTCAGAGCAGAGCAAATAAAACAACTTGGACCAGCAACACTGCAATGGTTACTTTCATTGATGAACAACTGTACATCCAGGCTGAAGATTCCTAAGGTATGGAGAAAAGCTCGCATAGTTGCGATCCTAAAACCTGGGAAGACTCCTGATAGTCCAAAGAACTTTCGGCCAGTTTCACTTCTGTGTCACACCTATAAGTTGCTGGAGAGAATGATTCATAATAGAATATCTGATTCTATCGATAGCAAACTGATTTCTGAACAGGCAGGCTTTAGACCAGGCAGGTCATGCTGTGGACAAATTCTGAACCATACTCAGCACATAGAGAATGGATTTGAGGAAAAGTGCATTACTGGTGTAGCCTTCATAGATTTAACTGCTGCTTACGACACTGTTAATCATAACACACTACTTCGTAAGATTTATGAACTGACAAAGGACTGCAAGCTGACCTCACTGCTAAGAACTTTCCTTGAGAATAGAAGATT
Organism: Meconema thalassinum; assembly: GCA_946902985.2. Taxonomy (NCBI): domain Eukaryota; kingdom Metazoa; phylum Arthropoda; class Insecta; order Orthoptera; family Tettigoniidae; genus Meconema; species Meconema thalassinum. The sequence continues at coordinate 346,789,396 of OX336392.1, forward strand.
TTACGTGTCTCTCCTTGGGAAAAAATAGTCGTTGGTGCCTCCAGAAGAATGGACTACCTCAAGGCAGCGTCTTAGCACCACTGCTTTACAATGTATACACCAATGACCAGCCCAGAACAGAAGGCACCAGGCGATTTATCTACGCAGATGACGCTGCAGTAGCCGTGCAAGGTCGTAGCTTTGAAGTAGAACATTCTTTGTCCTGTGCTTTGGAAGAACTTGGTCGATACTATCACAGAAATAATTTGAAGCCAAATCCAGCCAAAACGCAAGTTTGTGCTTTCCACTTGCGAAATGAAGAAGGAAAGAGGACACTGAACATTAAGTGGCAAGGTGAAACAATCCTTCATTGTTTTACACCAAAATATCTTGGTGTCACCCTCGATCGAACTCTGTCTTTCAAGCAACATTGCTTGAACACCAAAAGTAAAGTATCTGCACGAAATAACATACTAAGATGCCTAACAGGAAGGACATGGGGTGCTCACCCCACTATTCTAAGAACTTCAGCCCTTAGACTGAGCTTCTCAGCTGCTGAATATGCAGCACCAGTTTGGCTTTCTTCTCCACATTCCAAAGAGGTGGATATAGCTCTGAATGAGACTTCCAGGATTGTATCTGGGTGTCTTAGACCAACACCACTTCAGAAGATCTACCCTCTTATTGGAATTTCTCCACCTCATGTCCGAAGAATGGTAGCAGCAGCATCTGAGAAGAAACAGCAAAAACCGATTCAAGGCATCCACTTTTTGGCCAACAACCAGCCCGACAGAGACTTAAGTCCAGAAACAGCTTTTTGAGGGGAGTAACAGCCCTCAAAGGCTCACAAGAAGCTGCCCGTGTGAAGATATGGAAGACAGAGATCACAGACCCAAGTATTCCTCCATCAGAAAAAATGGTACCTGGTCACAACTTGCCATATGGAATTTGGAAATCATTGAACAGGCTGAGGACGGGGGTTTTACGCTGCAAGAACAATCTCAAGAAATGGAACATGCTCGTCAACAATGACGAGTTCTGTGACTGCAGCATGTTACAAGATCCAGAACACCTGCTGATCTGCCCCTTGATGGAGGATATATGTTCAAAATACGATCTTTTGGCTGCAAATGCTAATGCTATAACTGTTGCTATTTACTGGCAAAATCTAATTTGATTTGGACACGGAAAGTAAATAAATACCCCTTTAGAACCTGAATATCCAAAAATCCTTCCTTAGTGGGCGTTTGCGGCCCTTGAGGAAGCTGCATACCAAATTTCATTCCATTTTGGCTGGGCGATTATGAGTGAGTGAGTCAGGACATTTTCTTTTTGATTTATGAAAAAAACTGTCGAACAGCTATTTACTTATTTTTAAGCAATTTTTTCCCCCTGAGTTTGATGAGTGAGTGAGTCAGTCAATCAGTTAGGACACTTTCTTTCCTGTTCTTTTCCCCCCACCCCATGGGCCCCTTCAATTGGATTTATGAAAAAAACGGTCAAACACCTATTTACTTATTTCTTATGCTGATTTTTTTCCGCTGAGTTTCAAACTCCTCGCCTATTTCGTTTAAGAGATACACGCTCCGTTAGGAATCCTTCAACCCCCACTTTTCACCCCTTTCACCTCATAATATACACCACATCGAAAAACCCTCAGACATGTGTCTTCTTATTTTTAATGATGAGTTTATATGCGGGGGATCACATCCCCCATTGAAACCAATCGGGAGATATTGCTATTCAATGAAATGCAGGTCTACCCCCTTAACACCCCTTTAGAACCTGAATATCCAAAAATCCTTTCTTAGTGGGCGTTTGCGGCCTTCAGGAAGCTGCATACCAAATTTCATTCCAGTCCGTTTGGTGGTTTCTGAGATTTCATGATGAATGAATGAGTGAGTGAGTGAGTGGTATTTGACAAATATATAGTAGATTTAGCGTATGGTTTTTAGTGCCGGGAGTGTCCGAAGACATGTTTGGCTCGACAGAGGCATTAGCTGTTTCAAGTGGACACTCATGGGGTGAGCTATAAGTTCCGTTAAAATTCATGTAGTTCTAACTTTGGATACCAGATGTCACTGACACCTAGTGGTTAACGTTGGAATTTTGATAGGAGCGTTTCAACGAAATCTAACCTAGAAATTTAGCTTCACACAAGTTTAGTTAGTGGAAAGACCTTTTACATGCCATAAATCTATGAAATGGGACCGCCGGCTGAACTTCCCCTCCGAAGGAAGACATACTGAAGGATTTTAATGCTCTTAAAAAATCCGACGACTTCGGCCGGGTTTGAACCCGCGATCTTTGGCACAGCAGTTCAGCATGCTACCAACTATGCCACCGAAGCCGCTTTATGTTGATAATCAGGATGCAGTGAGAGTTGACTGTAGGACGAGTTCATGGTTTGAAGTTATTACAGGAGTAAGACAAGGCTGTAATCTTTCACCATTACTGTTTATTTTATATATGGACCATTGGCTGAAGGTCATAAACTGTCTAGGTGGGATTCACTCAGGTGGAAACCAGGTAAGCAGTCTGGGTTATGCTGATGACCAGGTTGTAATGACAGACCCCATTGAAAACTTACATGTTACAACTTGAACAGACATGTAGGGAATATGGAATGAAAATCAGTAAATTATAATAGCTGCGAAAGAGCTATTAAGCAACTATATTTTTTATTATTTATTTATTTAATCGAATAGCACTATTACAGAGCACGTAAAATAATACTTTAAATCTTGCCACATGTCTTTTTTCTCTCTGCCCACATTCGCTTCATCCTCTCTGATCTCTGCTTTCGTTGTCTTTCTTGTTCCTCCCTGAAGATCACTTTTTGAATTTTGTCCCAAAATAAATTCCGATTATATGTATCTGTAATGTAAATGTCGGCTTCCTTAAGATCCTTCAATGTCTGTGCAAACCACGCTGGTTGAACTTTTAAGTTTTAACAATTCATTATTTTTTTTATATAAAAGTAACGATACATTACTTTGACAATTGTAACTGTACATCTTTACTATTTTTGACAGGTAACTGTAACTTCATTACTATTTTTGTCAATTAGAGTGACTTAGTGACTTTTGGAAAATAACTTACCCAACCCTGCATCTTCTGTTCTAATGAGTGTCCAATGTGCCACAAACCTAGTTTTAATGAGGATCATCTTCAGTGCTGCTTGGGGCTTGATATGGTTGCACAGTGCACAAACAATGGTCTTGTGAAAACAATATTGAATATTCCATATTTTTTCCAATAAATTCAAGATTTTCAAGGGTTTGCCTGTTCCTCTATCGGGCGCGTCCCAGGTGGCGGATAGGGGGGCTCGCCGGACTTGTCCGGAGGGTTTGAGGGAAATAAAATACCTCTCGCGGACCAAAAACAGGCCCCTTGCCAGGGTTATGGTGAAGCTACGTTAGGCCTAGCAAGCCAGTAGTGGATATGGAACTGCTTATAAAACGGGAACAGACCTCGGAAAGGACAGATCTAAAGGAAACAGACCTGGCTATGGAAATGGACTACGAATTGGAACTCGGAATATAACTACATTGACGGGAAGAGTGGAGGAGATTGTAGAGACATGATGGAGAGGAAAAAACTGGATGTACTCGGACTAGCAGAGACCAGATGGAGAGGGGAAGGAAGAAAAGAACTAAGAAATGGCTTGCAGCTATACTGGATAGGAAATGAGGAGGGGATGAGAAATGGAGTGGGAATGGTGGTGAGAGAAGGGCTGATGGAGGAAGTAAAGAGGGTAACTGATAGAATAATTAGAGCCAGAATCACTGTGAAAGGTAGAAACCTGGACATTCTGCAAGTCTATGCACCACAGGTGGGATGCACAGAAGGGGAGATGGACGAGTTTGAAGAAGAGTTACAGAAGCAGTTAGTAGGGAGAAACCTGATAGTCATGGGGGACCTAAATGCCCATGTCGGAACTGATAGAAGAGGTTTTGAGGAAGTGATTGGTGGTGAAGGATGAGGAAACAGGAATATGGAAGGAGAGAGATTGTTGGAACTGTGCAAGATAAATGGGCTAATGGTTGGAAACACATGGTACAAGAAGAGAGAGCCATAAAATTACTTGGTACAGCAGGGATTTGACTAGGAAATCAGTGGTGGACTATATTCTATGCGGGAAGGAGACAAAGAAGAGTATCACGGATATAAGGGTAGTACCTTCAGAAGCCTTGGACAGTGACCACCGTCTGCTGGTCGCCAAGGTGAGAGGACTGAAGGAAAAGAGGAGAACTGAGAACCAAGAAAGAAGAATAAGGACATGGAAGCTGAAGGAGGATGGAAATAAGGAGAAGTTCCAGATATTAGTGAGGAACAAATTACCGAAGGATGATCCGAGAACAGGTGAAGAAGAATGGAATAGGTTCAAGGACGTGTTGGTAGAAGCAACGGAAGTCGTGTGTGGCAGAAATAGTGGAAAGAAAAGGTGGAAGGAAACACCATGGTGGAACCCCAGAACTAAGGAAGCAGTGAAAAAGAAAAATGAAGCATTCAGGAAATGGTTCCAACAGAGGACTGACAGAGCAAGAGAAGAATACCAAGAGCGGAAGAAAGAAGCAGGAGAAGTAGTGAAGGAAGAGAAAAAGAAATGGCTGGAGAAATGGACAGAAATGATGGAGGAGGACTGTGATGGCATTAAGAAAGGGTTGAATGGAATGATAAAAGCGAAGAGAAGAGATACAGGGGAAAATGTCAGAATGGTGGACAGGAATGGAAAGGAGGTTGAAAATATGGAAGAAGTAAAGGTTATCTGGAGAGAATACTTCAAGGAACTCCTAAATCCAACTAAAACCAGCATAGTGGACATTGTGGAGGAAGAAACAGACAGTGACCAAGACATTTCAGAGAAGGAATTGACATGGAAAGAGGTGGAGGAAGCATTAAAGAAGATGAAAGGGGGAAAGGCACCGGGAATAGACGAAGTGAGTGTGGAGATGGTGAGAGCAGCAGGGGTGATAGGAACACAGTGGCTCTTTCGAGTAATGAAAGTGATATGGAGGGAGAAGAAAATACCAGAGGACTGGAAAGAGGGATAATAATACCCATATTTAAAAAGGGAAGCAGGAAGGAATGCAAGAACTACAGGGGAATTACACTCATGCGCCACTGCGCCAAAATATTTGAGAAGGTACTGGAGAGAAGAATTCGGACAGAAGTTGAAGATGGGCTGAGGGAAGAACAGTATGGATTCAGGCCAGGAAGGTCAACAGGTGACCTCATCTTTGCTATAAGACAGCTACAAGAACACCATTATGAATATGGGAAAGATCTGGTGATGACCTTCTTGGATATTGAGAAAGCATATGATAGTATTAATAGAAACAAGGTATGGGAAGCAATGAGAGCAAAAGCAGTGAACAAGGGGACAGTGGTAAGAGTGAAAGCAATGTACGAGGGAAGCAAAAGCTGTGTAAAGGTGGGAAGGGAGAGGACGGAATGGTTTCAACTGGAGAGTGGTCTGAAACAAGGAAGTGCCCTCTCACCCCTGTTATTTATAGTGGTGATGGATGAAATCATACGATAAGTGGTAAATAGCATTGGGGAAAGGAAAATGAAGGCAATGTTGTTTGCTGATGACCTTCTGGTATGGGGAGAGGATGAGGAAGAAGTACAAGAGCAATTAGATGAGTGGGAGAAGGTAGTGTTATCATATGGGATGAAGTTCTCAGCACAAAAGAGTGAAGTGGTCATCACAACTAGGAGGAAGAACAGACTGGATATGGGCATAACACTTGGAGGACAGCAGTTGCAGAAAGTAGAATGCTTCAAGTACTTGGGAAGCATAATTGAAGAAAAGGGAGGCAATAGGATGGAAATAAATGAAAGGGGAAGGTGCGCAGATGGATTTTTCAAGAGTGTTAGGGGGTTGATATGGAATAAAGATGTACCACAAAAATGTAAAGGAATCATCTACAAGACCTAGGCCTACTTTGTGCCAATTTTGACATATGGTTCAGAAACAGGGGTGATGAAGGAAAGGGGCAAGAATAAAATACGAGCAGTGGAGATGAAGTTCCAGAGGGGTAGGGTAGGAGTGACAAGAATGGACAGAGTAAGGAATGAGAGAGTCAGAGAGATGGTAAGAGAGGAACCATTGCAAAATAGAATAGAGCGATCTAGGCTGCAATGGTATGGACATGTGAGGAGGATGCAAGAGGAGAGGATACCGAAGAAGATGTTTGGAATGGAAATGAAGGGGAGGAGGCCAAGGGGAAGACCAAGGGACAGATGGACAAAAGGAGTTAAGAAGAGTGTGGAGGAAAGAGGAGTGTGCTGGGACACAGTGAATGACGAGAGATGGTGGATGGACAGGAAACGATGGAGAGGCTTATGTTCCAAGCTGACCCGACCAGCGGTCGGAAACTGCTCAAGATGATGATGATGATTAGCAGTACTTGTTCTACCTCTCACCCCGTTCCTGATTTGAACTTCTTAAGGATAAAATTATTACGGAAATATAAGAAATGTAGCAACTGGAAATGCTCCAAAATGTATACAAGGAGTATGTTGAATGCAAGACATACACACCCCGGGTACAAAGTTATGCCATACAAGTGCAGCAGTATTTGTATGGAGGAGGGCACAGAGAGCATCAATTTGTTGTTAACTGTAATGTTTTTATAAGCTAGGAAGTAGATAGATAAATAAACAAATAAATAACAGAAGTTATCCAATTTCTTTGGATTGAGGGTAGGGTAAAACCAAACTCAGGATCAAAGGGTGAAATTGCTGTGGTCCAGAATTATTGAATTACAGTATTTATTTATCTTAGGCTTTGTAGTTATTTCATGGTATTGTAGGAACCCTAGTTGCATTCCTATTATATTAGGGTAGGCATAACTTGCATCATCTAAATACTTAAAATAAGGTTTATTCATATTTGATATGATACTATCCACTGGAAGAGTTGTTCTTTCCTTCAGTAACATTGTGTTTCTGGTGTGTTGCATGATAATCCCTAGGACAGTGGCCAAGCTTTCTTCTTCGCGGATAGAGCTTTTTGGCTTCCTCCCAACAGTGGACTCTCCTTCCTGAAAATAATGATATCCAAGTGTATTGACTACAATTCAAATGGATTAAAGAAAAAACAGAAAATAATCCTCCCATGAAAATCACAAGAGACACACCTGTAATATTTGGCATTCTCTACCCAAGACTATGTGAAAAAGGCCACCTTCTTCGTTATATTGTTCTTTAGTTCTTTTAGTTGCAAATGGGAGTTTAGGTAGGGACGGTGAACCTTTTATGATAATTTTGTCACTTCTGGATTGGTGGTTCCAACTGACTGGTGTGTCACCTGAATATATTGAAGAAAAGGCTTTTTATATGGCTCCTTAATAACTTTGATCGAGTAAATGAACTTATAAATTTTCACCAACATATTTAACCAACTCAGTCACAAATAAGTAATGTATCATCTTCTTTTATTTTTAGTATCCTTATAATTAATGCTTTTACTATAAACTTTTCTTATTATTATCAGTCAAATACCATGTTGCAAATAAATTAAGAAATTGTGTTCATGAAGCCCACACACAAGTTTATCTTATGTGGGATTCACCCTGTATTTTTGATACAACATCTGTATATGTACATGTTTTATGTCAGTGAATAAAAATGTGTGCTCGTAAAAATAAAAATAAAAGCTTTTGCATAAGCAGTTCATAAATTGACTCGTATGATTTTGTAATGAATTAACATGTTCCATTGCCCTATCACCGGAAAGTGCACGTTTCTAAAAGTATTTTATAAATATGAGCCACATCAATGATTCCAAGAATATCCAGACATAACAAAATTTCACCAAGTTTTTGTGTACCGGTAAGTTACGGTATTCTTTCTTGAGTGTTTATTGCTTAATCATTATTATTATTATTAGTGATTTAAGCCAACTAAGGAGCACTTATGACTAGTACTTCTGCGATGTTTTCTTTGTTTTCCAATATCTCTTCAGTCCAGCCAATAACTTGTCCTTCCTCTCCTGTGAGGGGTGGCCGGGTCTTAATCACTTTGGGTGCTGGGGACCAAGAGTTAACACTATCACAACATTTGGAATGGTCAAGAATATCACAGTCTAAAATTCCAGCGTTATTCAAGTCTTGTTTCACTTCATTAAGCCACAAGCTGCCAGTCTTGTAGCCATTAATCAAGTTGAAGATCTTCTTGGTGATTCTATCGTTCCCCATCCGGAAGAGGTGCCCGTAGAATTTCAGTCGTCCAGGTGATGTAGTTTTTCTCAAATGTCCATATTTTGGATGTGATAGTGAATTTTTCATATTTTTTTTTAAATTACCATACTAACATTACATACTTCTTTAACACAACTAGAGTTATAAAGGAAAAAGAACTTACAGCAAGTTTGGTACTTCAAAAAGTGGTAGAAGAAAGTGAAAAAATACTGAATAACTGAATATTCGCACAGCGAATTAAAAATGTACATTAAAAAAGCCTTTCCTTGTATGTTATTTTGACCCCTCTGCATGTACTAGATCCCATTCATAATCTCCCATCATCCCTGAAACCATATTTCCATAGGGTGAATGTCCTGGTGAAAGCATTCTTTGTGTTCCTCACTTACAGCACCTAAATTTAATCTAAAAATCAATATGAGAGAATAAATACAATGGTAGTGCATTTTCATAGATACTAAGCACATGGTAACTCTGTACCAAAATTTTGTTTCTGATATGAGGAATATTTGTCTGACGAGGCTTTGATGAATTGTTTAACAAGTCCAAGGTTGATGTGGGTAGATGGTAAGAATCTTTTCTCTGGACACAAGAGGTTCATTTGCTGCAATGTGTTCACTTGGAACCAATTCTTTAACTGCTGGTCATTCCTATCAGGTGTAATGCTTATCATCTGCCTAGCAATCCCACAGGCAGAGGAAGCAAGAATAACTAGTGGAGCCACCTTGAAGCTCCAGAAGAAATCCCAACATCTTAAAATCATCACAAACATCTCATTCGTGACATCCGTAGTCGAGTTTTTCCAAGAGCAGCTTAATATTTTCAAAGTCTTTTTAAGTTGTACAGAACGAGATACCGTACTTGTATCGGAGGAAACTTCCTTCCATTGTGCAGTAAGTCATGTTTGAGAATTCTACTTGAGCTATCTATAATAAGAGTTAAAAATTAGCAATTCTTGTAGGTTTTTGCTGTGTCTTTTAAGGGGTTCTGCCTAGGTGCACCATGTCAGGCTCATCAGCGGGCTCTTGGTACACCCTACCCACCTCTTCTCAGTTCTGTCTCACGAGGCTGAGCGGAACCTGAATCAGTCCTCAGATCAGAATTACATTTTTTGGCAGAGCTGGGAATAGAATCTGGACCAGTACATTGACAGCCAAGAATGCAAGCCACTACGCACGAGGTGGACTCTATTGAAAGAAACCATTGGAATCTTAACACTTTTAAAGAGGCCATTAACTAACATCACTAAAATATCAAAACTTTTTCTATAGATGGCAGAAGCTCTCAAAATCCTCATGCTTTACCCTATATTTTGTTATTTTGCAGGAATCATTCATCAAGTTATATTGCTTGAGATGGAATGCAAGGAGTTCAGTCTTTAATTTGGTTAGTCGCAACTCTGTTACTAGTTTGTCAAATGCCTCATCACTAAAACTGAAATCACTGATGCCACTTGAATTCATCTAACTTACTTCTTCAGTAATAGTTCATTTTGGTGGAGATGGAATTAGTGGTTCTTCACTAAATTGTACTGGAGCAACAGATGATGGTATATTAGATAATGAAATATATTTTCTGATCTTGGTACAGTAGGTTACTTGTAATATTCTCCATACAAATGTAACAGTTGTTGATGATTTGTAGGCTCTCGCTATATCCCAAGAATTACAACTGACATACATTTTCTTATTTCTTAGACTGGCAGTTGGGCCTTGTTACAAGGGGAGCCTATGTAACATTTTGGTCTTGTACACCAAATTAGCCTCACTAAACTTTGTGTCAAACACAATTTTATGTTTCACTTGTTTAGATACAATGTAATCTCTGCAAACATAGCTAAACATGACAGCTGACAATTTGCAAGTTTTGGAGGTTGACATTTTATGTTCAAAGATAACCACAAAACTGCAACTTAATAAATTCACAGATGACTTGAAGTTATTTTGTGAAAATTATCAATATAGCCTATACATACAGTAGATGGCTTGTTAAAGAAGTTCATATATTTAAGGTTTACATCCTTATACTACTAATACAGTAATCACAATTAACACCAGTTATCAAACAGATTCTACACACACCTAAAGTACACGGGGTTACATGACCGCGTTGTCGCAGCCCCTAAACCAAAGAACATGGGTACCCTAAACTAAGGAACCACCCATCTTTATAGTAATAAAGTTGGAACTTCACATTACAGCCATCTACTGGTATTCATGTTGAACTACTACGAGTAGCATGCTGAGCTTCTATGCCCAAGGTCGCGGGTTCAAACCCGGCCAAAGTTGTCGGATTTTTTAAGAGCGTTAAAATTCTTTGGAGGGGAAGTAAAGCCGGCGGTCCCATGTCATAGATTTATGGCATGTTAAAGAACCTTCCACTAATTAAACTTGTGTGAAGCTAAATTATAGGTTAGATTTGACTAACGCTCTTAGGTTCCGACATTGATTGCCAGAAGCCGACTGCGGTGGCATCTAGTAACCAAGTTCAGAACTAGTTGTCGTTGACGGCCAAAGTCGTCGGATTTTTTAAGAGCGTTAAAATTCTTCGGTATGCCTTGGCGTTTGGTAGCAAAAGTAGGAACTACTTGAAAATTGAATGTCTGCTGTCCTTACTTGAATTAAAAAACAGATAACACACAATAATACAGCCATCACAATTAACACCGGTTTCAGACAGATTCTACACACTCCCAAAATACACAGGGCTACATGAACGCGTTGTCACAGACCCTAAACTGAGGAACCAACCGAACTACTATGATTGCCGGAAAAAGAAATACATTTAAAATGATGAAAACATTGTTGAGTCTTCAGTCTTTATACTGGCTTGATACAACTTTCCATGGCCCCTATCCTTACCTAAACGTTTCATATCTACATAGCTACCACACCCAACATCCGAGACAATCTGTTTTCTAACCTTGGTCTACCCCTACAGTTCTTGTCCTTGATCCTTCCATAACTAAGTTCGCTATTCCTGTGTGCCTTAGTACAAGTTCCATCAACCTATCTCTTCCCTTAGCAGTCGCCAGAAACATTTCTCCTCTCCTACTCGTCTTAATCTCTTTTCATTTGTTACTTTATCTACCCTATCTGATCTTCATGATGCCCCTGTAACACCATGTTTCAAATGCTTCTATTCTCCTCTTCTCTGCTGCACCAACAGTCCAAGTTTCAATTCCTTCGAGTGCCACGCTCCAAACAAAGGCTTTCAAAAATGACTTTTTAATACCTAAATCTATATTTGATGTTAACAGATTTTTGTTCTGTAGAAATGCTTTTCTTGTCTGTGCCAACCTCCTTTTTATATCCTCTTTGCTTATTATTTTGCTTCATAAGTTGCAGAAGTATCCTACTTCCTTTAGCTTTTCACCCGACAATTATCTTATATATTAAAATAATTGGCATAATTTGATCACATTTTACTTGAACTGAAATATCTTGACAAGTAATTATATTTCAATGACTTTTGATGAAATGGAGACTCAAATTCTATGGGCATCTCTTTCAAATGGATGAGAGGAGACTTACGAAGAGGATTTTTAGAATACTCGACAGTAGACCTAAGGTGTCTGACAAATGGTTCAGGGAGGTGCGGATCTTCATCAGGTTGGACTACAGTCAGAAGACATTCAAACCGCGCTAAGTTTAGGTCAGTTATCGACAAATTCCAAGGATCCACGACGAACCAAAAATGAACAGAGGTTGGTTTGTTGGTTCCTCAGTTTAGGGTCTGCGACAACGCGGTCATGTAGCCCCGTGTACTTTGGGTGTGTGTAGAATCTGTCTGATAGCCGGTGTTAATTGTGATGGCTGTATTAGTGTGTGTATCTGTTTTTTAATTCAAGTAAGGACTGCAACTTTGAATTTTTCATTTAGTTCCTACTTTTGCCGCCAAACACCCCCGTCAACGACTACTAGGCCTAGTTCAGAACTTAGCTACTAGACGCCACCACAGGTGGCTCTTGGCAACGAACGCAGGAACCTAAGAGCGTTGTTTACATTCTTAACCTATACAATTTAGCTTCACACAGGTGTAATTAGTGGAAGGTTCTTTAACATGCCATAAATCTATGACATGGGACCGCCAGCTTTACTTCCCCTCCGAAGGAAGGCATACTGAGGGATTCTTAACGCTCTTAAAAAACCGACGGCTTCGGCAAGGTTTGAACCCGCTATCTTGGGCATAGAAGCTAAGCATGCTACCAACTACGCCACCGAAGCCGCAGAACAGGGGTTGGACAGAAGAATGAAGACAGGCTGCTAGAGAAAGAATGCAAAGCAGGCTTCCAATAATGTATAATTGTTGCCTGATGTGGTCTTTAAAGGCCGTAAACACAAATATTTAGATATATTTCAATGACTTTTGTTGGCTTGGTATACTTGGCATGTTATTCATTTAGCCCAAAGACACTCCATTCTGTCATCTACATATTAACATGATGTGTGCCATTCAATTTTACGAAGCTCCATTCTGTCATCTATATTATTAACATAATTTGCACCATTCCATTTTACGAAGGCCATTTCATCCGGGCTATGTCGTACTTTAGTGAGGGGAGGAGTTAAGTGTTCTGTAACACCCATGCACTCAGGAGCCAAATGCAAGCACTCACCACCATTTTGCTTCAGGATTCATTCCAAGTGGTTATGCTCTCAATACAAAGACAAGGTACAACACTAGTTTAAGTAGGCATTTATTTGCTTTAAGTTCGGTTCAGTCATGGACAGCAATATGTCACACTATCTTAGAAGAATTATTACAAGACATCAAAGTTGAAATAGAAGGTAACAGATGAGAACAGCAAATATATGAAAAGTAGTGCTACAGGTTTGTGAAAATGAATGCTGAGGAGCAGCACAGACTTCTAGTGAAGAAATTAAAATCCAAATTCTTTGTTGGTTATGACTAGGGCTCGGATCGATATGCTCGATAAAATCTCCAGATATGCTCGAAAACCCTGTGTTTTATGCTCGATAAACCCATTATATGCTCGAAAAACCATTATATGCTCGAAACCCCCATTATAGGCGGTTAAATATGCAGAATATGCTCGAAAAACACCGTTAAAAACTATAGAAAGGAAAGTGAAACGAAAAAACCAATAACATATCTTTAAATACGAGCTTTATTTTCTAATTGTATGTGTGATACACTGCAATATACTCACATTCAAGTTTTACAAGTATATATAAGAGAAGTGCTCTTGTCAAAGATACAGTTTAAAAGTTCATTTACAAAATGTTCAGAATTAGGCGAGTCAATGAAGTAGTTCTTTCACAGTTCTTTGGTCTGTACAACAAGAAATTTTCCATGTTTTCAGTTTTGAATAATTTTCTTCAATCAGTCAATAAAAGTTTCAATGACGAGAACGACCTCACAAAAGGTTAAAAGCCTGCGGTTCTATTATTCGCACCAGATAGGCTTTTCAATAATTATTTCTGTTTTCGAACCTTAAGGATTGTCAGGGCCCGATTTCGGGGGAGAATTCGAAGAAAAACAAACTATTTAGACGAAAACCACAAGAATATGCATTTTATATGCTTCTATTCTGAAAACCGCGGTTTTATGCATTTATATGCTCAATAAATTTCAATTCTGTTGGTCCCAGAGAGGTGAAAATACCACCGAAAGGCTTCTTTCAATGTGTACTATTCAGGAAAAAAATATGCAAATATGCTCGAATCCGAGCCCTAGTTATGACAAATTAGCTAAGTGCTACCAAGATAATGCTGCAGAAAATTTAAAAGGTTATGACAACAGTTTGGTGAGGCAACTTTCACAGTTCTTTACATCCTTCAGATATGCAAACAATGGTCTGAAAGGTGATGCATGTATCATTATTCAATGCGTACTGCTTTGGGTCCATAAATTGGGAGTGCCACTGCACCAAAACAGAGCAAAAAATCGAGGTGATTGAAGATCGTTTGTTTCAACAACAACAACAAAATCATATTCATAAGATTGGTACTTTCTTGTGGTCTTCTACTAGAAAGTTGAGACTTCTTGCTTGAGAAGAGAAACATGCTACATGATGATGATAATAATAATAATATTGTATAGCCTCGGGTACAGGGTGCAAGCTTTGTCATTTGGCGCCCAGAGGGCAGCTTGAATGTCGAATTTTGTTGTTCCTTGGAATGCTATGAAAGTCAAGGAGCTTAGATATCTAAGCTCCTTGACACTACAGCACTTTCTAGTAGACAAAGGAGGAACTTTTGTATTGGCGGAAAATTCCGAGATTAATTTTGCCATTATGAACACGGTTTACTGAATTCAAATGGGTTCTTTAACATCCCAACAACGTATGACATGAATGCCGTGATTTTTGTCGCCCATCAAAAATCACTTACCACAGCCAGGAGATAAACCTGTAAGCTTGGGGTTGGTAGTCCGACATGATAACCACTCACTCAACATGGCAAGAACTACATGATTCAATGAATGTGTTATGAATAAACATTGATGGGTCACCTGAAGCAAAATCTGCACCACCACTGATGATGAAAATTAAGTCTTCATTTGCAGAATGGTAAGTAGTGAAAATCTTGCAGAAGACAGATTTATAATATTTAGGAACCTAGCGATTCATTTTTGATCTGAATTGACTGTTTCTGAGGTTATAACTAAACAGTCCAACTAGATTTATTATAACATTAAAGGTACAGGTTTCGAGAGCCTAAAACACTCTATTCTTCAGCCTCTCAACTTAACACTTAAAAAGACAATCAGACATTCCTCTTAACACATTAAATAATCTTCACTAAAATCATCAAACCTTTTATAAAACTAATGACAACATGTGTATTCTAAAAGTTATACAATAAAATGTGGACGTGTGTCCAAGAATTTGAGAATAACGTCCTTTACATGTGAGAGTTACATGGTATAATGCATATAAATCCATATAACAACAACAACAAAAATAGCAAACCACTTGAGAACTATTTGTTACACGTAACATTTTGATGGTACGATCACACTGAGAAAATGTCTACAGAAGTTTTGAAGGCACCTTTTACTTGGTTTCTCCTTCTTGTGCAATTAACAATTGCCCATAATATTCTCAGCATTGTAGTGTACTTAACCATTGCCATACCTTAACAATCCAATAGTTACTAAACAAACTGAGCGAGAGAGTTCATTATCTTCTGCGTGAGTTGTCAACACTTCTAATTAAGCCAAGCTTATCACAAGCTATACAGTACTCGCTCAGGGATTTCCACGCTATAGCCAGAAGTGCCAAGTCTTAAATTAAACTTCCTGCAGAAAAGGGTTATGAAATGTCATTGAAACACACAATTCCTCGGAACATTTTACCCTTGCAATATAGGTTTATTGAGTGGAACAAAAGAGTGATTGGTAAATTTGGTACGAACAATGATGAGATACAGGATTTTCTTTTCAAATGAAAGACATAGACAATACTTTTATTCACGTAATAGTTTTAAGGCACGATGTTCACTAATAGGAAAGAGTGGCAGATATTCCACCCTACCCTTTACAACCATCACCACAAGGTGCATCTAAGTCAGCGGTTGTTTTTCTTGGACATTTCAATGAAACAGGAAGTTCATAATAGGCTACAAGACTCTAAGCCTTTCTAACAATTTTAATGACAGCCGACGTTTCTGATGTTTTAGCAAACCGATTTTAATGATCCAATACTTTTGTTTTGTATTTTTGCAAAGAGTTTCTAAAGTGTCTGTTTATTTGGCATATTTTGCTTTATTGAAAAAGAACTAGGCCTTTTAAAGAATTGACTATTTCTTATATTCCAGCCAATCGATTTTAATGACTCTTGCAGGGATTGCCTACCTTTGTAATAATTCCCAAGTACAGGTTTATTACCAAATAATCTTCATATTCACCTAGCCATTTACCATTATTATATCAAGAACAGTGTGCTCTCTTGACTATGGGCATGATGGTGTGCAGTAGTCAAGCTGCTTGCCTCTCACCACGGCAGACCGGGTTCAATTCCCAGTCAATGCATGTGAGATTTTTAAAGTGAATTACCACATCCTATGGTTCGGATTCCATGTAAAAATGCAAATTTCGTGGCTCATGATCGCGAGATTAATGGTCACGTAAAACCACAAGCTTCCTTTTCCTTCCTTCTCTTTACTGTCAGCATATCCGTTGCACACACCATACTGCTCATCATGCTTTGAATGGTGAACAGAATCCACTGCCACCAGTGCGCACAGTCAGTAGAGCCTTGCAAATGGTGATTTCAATGAGTAAACCAATTTTTTGTTACACCTACAGCACAAACCGGTCAGTGAAGGGTACGAAAAGCTAGTCGAGATATTTACCATTAACCATTCAAGCATTTGTAACGACTTCTTCAGATTTTCTAGTCGACCAATCTTAATGATCCTTGTGGCAATCGAATTTTTTTTGCATACTTTTAAGATTCCCTCCAAGAAATTTAATTCTGGTCTGAGAGCTGAAAAGGGGTATACTCAGCCTTGTGAGGCAAAAATGAGAAGTGGGCTCGATTCCCACCTCAGCCATCCTGAAAGTGGTTTTCCGTGGTTTCCCCACACCTACTCCAGGCGAATACCAGGATGGTTCCTAAATTAAGGCCACGGCTGACTCCTTCCCAATCCTCATCTGTGGAGGGGTACATACAGTGAAGGAAGGCAGTATATGAGGACAACTTGTAGATCATATCCCCGTCAATCGCTAAATAAAAGTTCTCTGACAGAAGGATAGAGGACAGCCATATCCTCTAAATCACTAATATTGAGTAAATTATATTGACTCGATGTGCTTGCTGGGGCATAGGCAATATGATGAGCAGTACAGCATGCGTAAACAATGTGTTGGCAGTCGAGAGAGGATATGCTGTCTGTGAGATAATAATGGTAAACTTCTGGGTGAAAATAGTTGTTATTGATTCATGGAGTGGCTTTGCGACATCATGGTCATGTCGCCCCCCTGTATTTGGGAGTGAGTAGAATTTGTCTGATAACCAGTGTCACTGCGATGTCTGCACTAGTGTATGTATTGGTAATTGAGGTAGGAAGCGGCCGTGGTCTTAAGTTAGGAACCATCCCGGCATTTGCCAGGATTAGAAGCAGGGAAACCATGGAAAACCACTTCCAGGATAGCTGAGGTAGGAATCGAACTGCCTCTTCTCAGTTTCGACTCATAAAGCTGAGGGTACCACGTTCCAGCCCTCAAACCAGGGCCTTCGCAGTAGCAGCCAAGAATGCTAGCTACTATGCAACCAGGCGGATGGAAAAAAAAAAAAAAAAAAAAAAAAAAACCTGCTCAGTAATAGGGCGCCAATCTCGAACGAGAAGTACAGAGATAAAATCTTTTAGTTGGGGCGTGAGGGGACAGAACGCCAACTATAAAACACTTTGGGACTAACAAGCTACACCTAGGAAACAAGGAGTAGAGTGATCATTATTGTAGCCTGACCACCTTCACAATCAAAGGATAATCAATATATAATTATATATACTGTAGGCTATACGTATAGAGCTGAGAATCTTTCCTTCTAGTGTCGCAAGGCGATATGCTCCGTTCAAGAACACTACAAAATTTATTGGAAAGGAAATATAAAATTAAAGCTTATTTATTAAATGTCTTACCCATATCAGCTTGCTGGGAGCCTATTTACGATGGGAGTACCATCTAATTTGATACTTGGAACTTTCCTCAGTTCTACCAATATAACAGTCTCACCTCTCATCAACCTCTGTGAATTGCAGACAATATAAACATTGTGGTAATCCAGCACTGGATTGTATACATATGAGATCAGGATAAGAAGATTCAGCAAGATGATCTTATGGGGATGTTCTTGGAGTACTCACATCGTACTTCCTTCACAGAGAAGTTATTCACATCGAGAACCAATGTTATTGCCGGTAATACCTTCCTTCAGAACACTAAAAACGAGTAAACCATTTCTTTCTTCTTAGTAGTCTCACATTATGGAATATGAATTCTCAAGGGAGCCATACCGTAGAAGACCTGTGCTGCCACTTGATGGTAATGTCTGGCAAAAGGTGGCAATTTTATAGCACCTAGTCTCACATACACACCATCATTTGAAATTCTTGACTGATTAAGTTTACACAAACAAACATGATGTTCTTTTGTGCTGCCTCCCAATCACTGCAACACCACTCGGGACATATTTAATCAATACATTAATTTATAATTCAGAACAATATGGAACCATAAGAACAGAATCATGTTAAGTGCTTGGAACATGAAATTGTGTCGACCCTTAATGGTTTGGGCGATAGTGAAAATGATTATGAAATCTACAACTAAAAGTAGAAGCAATGCTGGACTCAGCTAGGACCCCATCGTCTCCAACCCAGATTCCACTAGTTGTGAGCCCCTGGGGGATATTTTGACTTATAACTAAATTCCAAGCTAGAAGAAGTATAGGACAAAAAAAAAAAAAAAGAATAAGAGAAATAAAAGAAAGATAATAGAAATGCTCTCAATCCTTGATGAGCAAGGATTGAGGGACTCTGGAAGTAGAGCAGATAGGCAGATAGGAAAGGGAAAGAGGGGACTCAGCCCAGCTCGGGAATCCCCTGGATGGCTGAAGTGGGAATTGAACCCACCTCTTCTAAGTTTTCTCTCACGAGGCTGAGTGTACCCTGGTCTAGCACTCAGACCAGAATTAAATTTCTTGGCAGAGCCGGGATTTGAACCTGGACCTCCAGGGTGACAGCCAAGTATGCTGGGTGCTATATTTACTAGATCTGCCAGGCAGGCTATTTTTATATTGTTTGTTTTCAACAAGGGAACACAGCTTTCATAGTACAGTACATTGCTTGTGATACATGAGAACCCTGCAGTGGCCTCAATATGAACCAGCCAGCGTCTTGGTGAGGTGTGCCATACCAACTGACGTGCTCAATGGTTCACTGGGGTGAAACTATGGTAAACAGATTAAGATGACTGGATCTTTTCTTTGAAATTAGATCCAATGTCAAATTGCTCAATTTGGAGTATAAATAATCCTGGATCCTTAGGAAAACAGTTTATTTAAATTATACCTATCCTGTGGTAACACTGTAATTCTTAACCACTTTACACTACAATTTGTTTTTAAACACATTTTACATTAACGATATGTTTCAGTCCTTGGGGACCATCATCAGCCCTTTTTCCAAATTTAGCAATCTCCTACCTAATAAATACAACTATTTGACATACCGGTACATATTCAGAAAAATCAACATTACAATAAAATCAACATGCATTGCTCACAATGTCTTTAAAATTATTTAAAATCCCTCTTAAAAATTACTTTAAAAATTAATTAATTTTTTTAAAGTGTTTTTCTTTGTCTTAAGTAAAATGAACCGCAAGTGTACGACAAAGAAGAATATAATAATTTTAAAGGAATTGTAAGCAACTCATGTTGATTTTTCTGAATATGTAGGTCAAATAGATAGTGGTTAAGAATTACAGTCAATACAGACATGATGATGATTGTTGTTTTAAGGGGCTTAACATCTAGGTTATTGGACAATAAAAATGACAATTGTTATAGATATACAATCCTGTGGTAACAAAACATTAAACAATACATGTTAATAGATTACCTTAATTATTGCATACAAATAGGCTATAGGGTTTATTAAATCTTAAGTCATTTAAAAGTTCTGGGGTTAGCACACTGGAGAGAACAGCCATGCACCATGCTGCACTGGGAGTAATATAGATCTCGATACATTTCACTGCAAAATTCCCCTACACACAAAATGACAGCATCCATGATGACATGGACGACACTGAAGGTTTAAATGACGCATACATGTTAAATTTTGTGTGTTAACCTGCGACCGAGGTAGATTACCGTCCTGTTGAGAAGTACGCGCGTAGAGCTCCCCTGATCATTACAAAGTGCACAAAAGGCACATGTATACTCAAGGTACGATATCCTTCACTAGATGACAGAGGAGTAGTGGTTCTTGATGGCGAAGTTTTCGCTCAGTTGTTCATCAAAGTGCCAAGGGCGAATTCGAACAGTAGACTACCGTCGGGCACGACCGGAAGTGCATTTTTTTTTTGCTGACCGACCAAAACAAAATGTGAGTATTTATCATAGTATTTCCTCATTTCTAACACATTTCATTCACTATCGATAGCCCAGTTACTTATTCCCCCCTCCCCCCCAAACATCCACACACATGCATGCACACAACACTATCTTTAAAGCTGTCATAGTGCTTTTTCATTTTTGCCACCACAGTTGTTGCTCTTATAATGGCTTTTTATTGAATAAATGTTTCTATATTTACACCTCTGTATGTCAATTACATGTTCGATCAACCTCCAAGCCAGTCATATTGCCATTGAAAGTGAAAAAGAATCTCACAATTGAAAAAACGGGAGGACGGTAGATTACCGTTGCGCGACCGCATGAAGGTTAATGAGGCTGTACATTCAAACACAACCTAACCCGGGGGCTTACGCCTCAAACCTCCTTGCTTGTAGTACAAGCAGTAATTTTTGTCCAGATAGTTGCCTGACCTAGTAGTGGCCAATGTCTTTGTAAGTAAAGAAACTTATGAACATTCATAGCTCACCACCACACCTCACACTTGAACATAGGTCACTACAACGACGCACCGTTTGAAACCTCATACAGTTGACCAATATGGCGACAATTCAAGCCAAAACGACTGCACGTTATTGACTACGCTAAAAATTTCCCCTGGACATGTACGTATCGCAGTCGCCTATATACTTGAACCATTGTCTGAAGCGAACACGGTATGTGGATATCAGGCATGACATTAGTAGGCCCTACTACCTACACCTAGCAACACTATTGCCATAAGGTTCGACAGTCTTTTCCAAATGCTAAATGTTCTTCACACAACATGGATCAGTTAATCTGGCACCTTAAAGACCCCCTTCGGGGCAAAATTCCGGCACCCCGGTGTCTCTAAAAGCCGCAGTAGTTAAAAGGGACGTAAAACAAATAACATTATTATTATGTTATGGTTCCAAAGATTGCTAGTGGGACAAATATAGGTTAACACTCACTAGTAGGCTCTACAGGGCAAAACCCTGTACCAAATCAAGTGCTTTCCCTGTACCTTTTCAAGTGTGATCATCTTTAGACCACCAACATATCCGATTCCATGCCATTAAGTGACAAAATAGTGCTACCGTATATAATTACAGTAAAAATAGCATTGAAGCCAGTTTTTCAGTGTTGCCATATTAACAATTAATATTGTAGCTTTCAGTCTGTCAACACAAAAATCATTTCAATTACTGGAATATGATAAAAAACCTGAAATAAATTACATGTCATAAGATTTATATATATTGTTAAAGACTATTCTTCTTCTTCTTGTTCAATAGTCCTTAACCCTGCAGTGGTCGCGTAATAGACGCCACATAACTTTATTTCGTCATTGTAGGAAATCCCCGCAAGGTCATTGAACTGAACTGTCATCTACCTTTCAAGTAACTATTCATAATTAGCATCACCGAGTATCAACGCGGCAGTTGTAGTTTAACTCCAAGTCATTGTTACATGTGTGTTGACGGCATCTGAGAGACACCACGCGACCTTCACAGTTACAAAGTACGTTTCTCTTTGAACGTATTTTCTTTATAATCATTGCAAAAAATTCATTTGTTAGTTATTAATTCATTTAAGGGACTTGGGACATTTTGGTTATCAGTCCTGTGCAATTGGGTGTGTGTAGAGCTAGTCTGATAACCTGTATTTCTGTGATGACGTTAAGGTCGTTATTTCCTTCATCATCATCATCTGTCTTCTACTCCAGTTGCCCGGGTGTAGTTTACGAGCGCCCTCCACTTCCTTCTGTCCATGTACCATTCTTCATTCAGGATTCTATCCCAGCTAACTCCCCTTGTTCCTATGTCCTCCTTCACCTGGTCTAGCCATCTCTTCCTTGGTCTTCCTACCGGCCTTCTACCAACCACATCTGTGTGTAGTCTTTGTTTTGCTATCCTTCCCTTGTCCATTCGCTTGACATGGCCACACCATCTCAACGGGCCCTTGTCACTTTTTCTTTCAAAGTTAGGTACACTCCAGCTTCTTCCCTAATTTTTTCATTTCTTACCCTATCCCTCCTAGTTTTTTGGACCATTGTACATAGAAACTTCATTTCTACAGCTAGTAGTTTGCTGTCTATCAGTCTGGTTGTTGTGCAGGTTTCTAGGCCATATTTCCTTACTGAAGCCAAATTAACCGGATTAACCAGAAACTTCATAAGAAGATGCTGATTATGTTTGGCAGTGGATGGGGAACATTTTCAGCATCTACTATAAACATAGTGAGTAAAAATGCATGATACTGATTTTAAGCACGGTATTCTGGCGTACAAACGCGCGTATGGTAGCCGGCAACTGAGCCGTTATTGGCAGAGCGCGTGAGCGAGAATGTCCTGGCCAAGTAAATATGAAGACCCTGTATAAGTAATTACGGCACATAATAAATTGCCCTTATATCAATTCTCCATATGACATAATAGATGCTAATACTTCAGAAATGTTCCGGAATTCATTTAAATTCTCACTTGAAACTTAGAATAAAATAAATCTCTAAGAATGTTAATGGCATCTCTCAGACGCCACGTGACCTTCTATGCAACATATTTGTGCGCAATCACTGCAGGGTTAACAATATACTGTAAACAAATCTTAATCACATGTAATTTATCTGTTGTTTTTTTTTTTCACATTCCAGTGTAATTGGAATGATTTTTGTGTTGACCAACTCAAAGCTTGATATTAATTATTTATAATAACAGCGTATGATAATTGTTAATGCTCATAGCTTTGAACCACAAAGATTGGGATTGCTAAGTTTTCTGAGCTGAAGGCGAGGGATATTGGGGACAGCGCTGTGAACCATTACCCAGATCTTCAATAGTGTAGCCTATGTGGTAAAATTATATATTTAAGGTAACTGTACCGGTTTTCGTCACTGATCCAGTTTTCGTCACTCTCGTATATAAGTACAAAAAATAAGCATGTCAACGGGTCTTTCTCAACGCACGAAGTCTTACGAGATGCGTCATACCTTCCTTGCCGATAAGGAGCAACTTTGCTAATTCATGCGTGCGATGTAATAGGTGATCCCCTGCGTCAAACATCTCCTGTGAGCTGAGCTGTCTTGACGCGTCATTTGCTTCTCGCATGTGCTAAGCACACCCGCGAGTTAATTATGAGCATGCGTGTTATGTTCCGACATTTTAAAATGTTACAAGTGCGTGATATAGTTGGTAATCGTGTCTGTAACATATGTGATTTGTTATTTCATGCTCACGTGCCTAGTTTTGTTAGAAATGCCGGTGACGAACACTGGATTTAAAAAAATGCACTTTACCAATGCTCGTCATTTGTGACGAAAACTGGCACATTGTCATTTCTCCTTGCAAGACCTAACTAACAGCGGCAATATACTTATAATGTAGCTCTAAAGTACCCTGTATTAATTAAATTATCATTTGATCATCGTGTCCAGTAGTCATCATAGCTGACGAACTTTAGGGCACATTCGTGACGAACACTAGTGCACGAAAATGTTAATGTTTGTGTTAACGTTTCGCAACCAATAAACATTTACAGGGTATTGTTATTATTACGTAGGTCTCTCTTCTTGACGGCCGCACCTCAGTAGGCCTAGTTCTTTTTGGCTAGGCGTGCAACAGAGGATTTTTTTTATTTTTATTGAGATGATAAATAATATATTATTCTAAGACTAAATCTTTGCTTTCAGGCAATATGTTAGATAGTTATTGTTGTTTTAAGGGGCGGAACTACGAGGTCATCTGCCCCAGGCAATATGTCGAAACGCACAGTTCTGAATTATGATATTGAGCAAATGGAAGCTGCTATTAAGGCCGTTGTGGAGGACGGCATGAGTATTAAAAAGGCCGCGGCGAGGAATGGTGTTCCGAGAAACACCCTCTCGGACAAAATTAAAGGAAAATCACCTAGAGAGAGGAAAATGGGGCTAAGTTCCATTTTAACAAAGGAAGCTGAGGCTATGCTAGTTCAATGGGTAATCTCACTACGAAAAGCGGGGTCCCGGTAACAAAGGACGATTTGCAAAAGCGTCCAGTGCCTTACACAAGAATTGAAGAGGGACTTTCCTTTCAAAGATGGCCACCAGGAAGGAAATGGCGTGAATCTTTCATAAAAAGAAATCCAGGTCTATCTTTTACGAACCCCTCAAAATTTGACAGTAAGCCGTGCTGCAATTACAGAACATCAAAATAAAACCAGGGTTTCAGAAGTCTACAGCTATTCAGTGGAAAACGACTTCCAGTCTATTTTGTCAGACCCTCGGCGACTGTTCAACGCTGACGAGACGGTTTTCTTTCTCAATCCGAAAGGTAACAAAGTGCTAGCGAACAGGGGTTACAAGACAATATATCAGCAAGTGAATTCGGATGAGAAAGAATGCTTGACGGTACTTCTAACAGGCAATGCCCACGGCGATATTTCTCCTTCCCTTGTAGTGTTCAAGTATGAACGTCTGCCGCAAGATATCATTATTGCCTCAATGCCAGCACACTGGGGCATTGGCAAATCGCCAAACGGTGAATGACGGGGGGAAGTGTTTTACGAATTTCTCAGTAACATATTTCATCCTGGGTTGGTTGAGAAGGAGATTCCTCTCCCTGACATTATTCATAGACGGGTACTTCTCACACTTGACCATACATACTAGTAAATTTTGTGAGGATCATGGAATTGTTTTGGTCGCTTTACTACCTAATGTCACACACGTACTTCAACCCACGGATGTAGGGGTTTTTAAGCTACTAAAGACTGCCTGGAAGAAAAATGTACACGAGTGGCGAATTCAGAGGGTTTCTATGGCAACCATCGGTGTTAGGCCTCGGCGAATGGTCATTTTCCGGGCTGTTATGCCGTGGTCTCACTTGTTTAAAGCAGAATTACGATATTTTCCTGCTCGTATGTCTTCTACCCACCAATCCCGCTTCCCGTTGCCGTCTTTTTTTTTAATATTCCATTTTTATTAAAAAACATAATTACTGGTACTGTTTTATTCGTAAATGTTAGCCTCCAAGTCGATAAATCTGTGTATTACGCAACAATTGACAGAAATGCATTATAAACAGCAGACAAGGAAAATTAACAATGTGACGGCAATTGGTGCAAACGGGTGACGAATATTAAAAAAATCCAAATACATCGTGCCGAACACTGGCGCAAAAACACACTTTTTTTTAAATAAGTCATTTTTCCTAAAACGAATATCTTTGATATTTGGTCTTTTCTAGGGTTTGAGTAGAATTTGAGGTTAGGTACAGTGCTTTTGTTGATTAAATTTACCAAAATGTGTACGGTGTATATGATTTCTTGTCTAAATCTCCCTTAACATGACGACCATTGGTGCATTTACCTTAGGCCTATATATCCTCCAAAAAATACTGTTTGTGGAATATTTCAAATGTACTACCAAAATACAGCTTCATTTTATCCACTTTGAGCGCTGTGCTCGCTTCGGATGGCGCATAAATGTTCTCTCCAGTGTGCTAACCCCAGAACTTTTAACTGACTAGGATTTAATAAATCCAATAGTATGCTGCAATAATTAAGGTACCGTAATCAATTAACATGCAACATTTTTGTTAGAATACTATTATAGCAAGAAAGAAAAAAAAAAAAATATATATATACAAGGAAGAAAATTAAATGAGAAGAATTTTTGGTAATTCTGCACGCCGTGAGAACATGCCTTTTCGTAACTTTTAACGAGGTATATTATTGAAAATATAGGATTTATGATTTACATACCTTTCTTGGAGTTGTTGGGAGTCGTTTCACAATCTCAACTACAACTGCCGCACCTCAATAATGGTTTTTTTTTTTACGAAAATAAAGAATTTTTATAGTGTTCGTTTCACTACGGACGCCATCTTGGACACTCGACAGACGGAAATGTGACTACGTTACCAACATGTCGCATACAAAATTCACCATTCACCATTTCACACGTAAAGACGTAAAGTACTGCCTGGGCGAAAATTACTGCTAGTACCACAAGCAAGGGGGTCTGGGGCGTAAGCCCCAGGTTAGGTTTGTTTTTGTATGTAAAACATTAGTAAGATAGAATTTATGTCCGCTACTAGGTTAGGTACTGCCTGGCCGAAAATTACTGCTAGTACCACGAGCAAGGGGGTCTGGGGTGTAAGCCCCAGGTTAGGTTTGTTTTTGTATGTAAAACATTAATAAGATAGAATTTATGAAGTAATTTCACATGCCACACAATCCATGGTTAAAGTACGACTGACGAGTTAAATTTGGCGCAATAGTATATTACATTATCGACGCTCTTTTGTTTCTTTGTATACCCGGTGCGAGATAGTATCAAATGCGTGGGGTTGGCATTCCTGACTTCGTGAGAAAGATGTCTTCTAGAGACTTCATTTCAACTATATAAGTAGTGTTGCTATTTGGGATGGCTGGGTGGGTCTATGACAGCGGACGAGTGAACATCTACACACATCAAAAAAAGTTTTGCATCACCTCGGTTCCCAGATCTCCGGCATATAGACGTTGACTGTGTATATTGTATCCAAGATACAGTCCCTTTGACTGTTCATAGATGTCACTAAAACTGCTCAAAGATGTAAACAACCATGCATGAGCAGGGCCTATTAGACGGAGGGGGTACGACAGCCGATCAGTTCCAGTCATTCCACCAGGACGAAGGTACGCTGCTCATGTTGTCTGTAGTTCTACCATGCCTAGAAGGTCAATACCGCAGTTCGATCGCGTCCGCATTGTTACTTTGTGTCAAGAAGGGCTCTCAACAAGGGAAGTTTCCAGGCGTCTCAGAGTGAACCAAAGCGATGTTGTTCGGACATGGAGGAGGTACAGAGATACAGGAACTGTCGATGACAGGCCTTGCTCAGGCCGCCCAAGGGCTACTACTGTAGTGGATGACCGCTACTTACGGATTGCCGCTCGGAGGAACCCTGACAGCAATGCCACCATGTTGAATAATGCGTTTCGTTCAGCCACAGGACGTCGTGTTTCAACTCAAACTGTGCGCAATAGGCTGCATGATGCGCAACTTCACTCCCGACGTCCATGGCGAGGTCCAGCTTTGCAACCCCGACACCATGCAGCGCGGTACAGATGGGCCCAACAACATGCTGAATGGACCCCACAGAATTGGCATCACGTTCTCTTCACCGATGAGTGTCGCATATGCCTTCAACCAGACAATCGTCGGAGACGTGTTTGGAGGCACCCTGGTCAGGCTGAACGTCTTAGACACACTGTCCAGCGAGTGCAGCAAGGTGGTGGTTCCCTGATGTTTTGGGGTGGCATTATGTGGGGCCGACGTACGCCACTGGTGGTCATGGAAGGCTCCGAAACGGCTTTACGATACCTGAATGACATCCTCCGACCCATAGTGCACCCATATCGGCAGAATATTGGAGAGGCATTTGTCTTCATGGACGACAATTCTCGACCTCATCGTGCACATCTTGTGAATGCGTTCCTTCAAGATAACGACATCGCTCGACTACAGTGGCCAGCATGTTCGCCAGACATGAACCCTATCGAACATGCCTGGGATATGTTGAAAAGGGCTGTTTATGGACGTCTTGACCCACCAACCACTCTGAGAGATTTACGCCGAATTGTCGTTGAGGAGTGGGACAATTTGGACCAACAGTGTCTTGATGAACT
The DNA here is from genome assembly GCA_946902985.2 of Meconema thalassinum. Taxonomy (NCBI): domain Eukaryota; kingdom Metazoa; phylum Arthropoda; class Insecta; order Orthoptera; family Tettigoniidae; genus Meconema; species Meconema thalassinum. The sequence goes on from OX336392.1 coordinate 346,817,304, forward strand.
TGTGGATAGTATGCCACGACGAATACAGGCATGCATCAATGCAAGAGGACGTGCTACTGGGTATTAGAGGTAGTGGTGTGTACTGCAATCTGGACCACAAATGCTGAAAGTCTAGCTGTATGATGGTACAACATGCAATGTGTGGGTCTCATGAGCAATAAAACGAGCTGAAATGTTGTTTGTGTTGATCTCTATTCCCTTTGTATTTAAAGGTTCCGGAACTCTTGGAACCGAGGTGATGCAAAACTTTTTTTGATGTGTGTATTAATTTATCATCTCCAGATACCATTACTACAGGTACTTTGGCTAATTTCATTACTCAATTTTTTGATACACATGTTCTCACGGTGTGCAGCGCTACCGAATTTTCTTCCTAGGCCTATGCAAGTAACTTGTTAATTCACATACAAGAAAAGTTCTACAATAGCACTTTCAGTAATTTCTTTAACTTTCCCACTAAGTTGAAAGACTTTAATGTTACAAGATACCAGTGTCAAAAAAAAAAGTAATGTACCAGTACTGTACTAAAATTTCAATCAACTACACCAATATTATTTAAAGCTTCATTCAATTCATCCATATTTATATCCTCCATAAACAAATCTACATCTACTGGTACACTGTTCACATCACCACTTTTTCCATTTTCTTCGTCACCAGGCAGGAGAGATTGCATCTCCCACTCATCAAATTTGATCTCATGGTACTGCTGAGTATTATCATCTGGCTCTACATAATGTAAATCCATAGCTTCATCACCGTCCTCAAATTGATCCAATTTAGCAAGATCGGGATTGAAAGAGAACATGTCTCGTCCTGAAAGATGAGTATGCTGTCCAGCTTTGTAGTCGGAACGCTTTTTCTCCTCCAGCTTAATAGTAGCTTCTTTAAGTTCCTTAAGTTTACGCTTCTTCCAGGCAATGAATGTGTCCTGAGTAACTTTGGTTAAGTTTCCACGTAGAGAAGTCATTTCTCGTTCAATTATATCCTCAATAGATTCTAACTCTTTCTGTTCTGATGGAAGATCTCTTTTAAGAACAAAGCCTGAGGGAAGGGCATGCCTATATATACAGCTAGTACCATTTGGACATGTCCAGAACCAACCATATTTTCTCTGTTCTACTGCATCAAGAAAGTACTTGCATATTATTGCAGTAGGAGGCATTTTCTTCTCTGTCTCTCCATGTTTCTTCTCTATTACCTCCTGCAGTTTGTTCTCGTCCCAGTTTTCCATTGTATCCTCCTCATCATCTCTCAGGTCAACATACATACTCCGTTTCTCTGCTTTCCGTTCCAAATTAAGATCATGGGAAAATTTACAACGATCACCTTTAGTGCACTGTCCTTGCTTGAAAAATGCACATAGAACAGATTTAGGATCAATTCCTTTTTCAACTTTTTGTGTGGGGACTGGTCGGAAAAGAAGATTCATTTCCTTTTGCTCTTTAAGCTTCTTTTCCTTCTCAAGTTTCCTGGGGTCATCACTTTTGCCATTTAATTTAGCACCGGGCTTAGTTTGATGCTGAACTTGTTGAATGAATCTTTGTTGCTTTGCTCCTTTCTTGTTCTTCAAACCAAAAGTTTTATCTTCAACTACTTTTTCTGTTTTCTTCTCCACTGGCTTCTTTCCTGGTTGGGATGATTTCGCTTTCGGTGGCATTATGTAGATAGGCCTATAACCTAAAACAGACACAAAATAGATTAGGATCGCATTAAACATGCACGTAATTACAGCACAGGTGGGTTTGAAGACGTAAATAAAATGCTTACAATGCTGAAATACTGCCCGATGTTATGAGGAACCCACTCACACCGATATTGATATCCACAAAATGTATTAGGTTTCCATTCCCGAATTTCTCACTTCTACAGTAGACACACGTAACATTTATTTAGTTCTTTTGGAATCACTGCCAACAACATGAGAAACTTTTAATTTACCACCAATTTTATTTAGCTTTGAACCGGAGCAAGTTGGATGCAAGCTACAAAATAAGGAACATTTTGCGTATTAGAGATTCATATTTCTGGCGTTGTTATTGAATGATGCGCCGCCAACTTCATATTCCAAAGAGTCTCATTTCGTCGCAAGCTAATGCCAACCATACATAACAAAAAAAAAAGAGTTGTAAAAATTAAAAACAATTAAGTCGTCTGCAGTAAGCCTCCGTGGCTTATTAGGCGGCAGCACGCCGGCCTCTCACCGCTGGGTCCGTGGTTCAAATCCCGGTCACTCCATGTGAGATCTGTGCTGGACAAAACGGAGGCAGACAGGTTTTTCTCCGAGTACTCCGGTTTTCCCTGTCAACATTTAATTCCAGCAACACTCCACTATCATTTCATTTCATCTGTCATTCATTTAATCATTGCCCCAGAGGAGTGCGTCAGGCCTCGGCAGCCGGTACAGTTCATATCCTCGCCGCTAGATGGGGGCTTAATTCATTCCATTCCTGACCCGGTCGAAGACTGGAAGCAGGCTGTGGATTTTCATTTCATAAGTCGTCTGCGAACAACGTTTTATTACCATGAAAACGGAGTGTTGCTATGTCATTAATATATACAAAGAAGAGGGAAGGACCCAATATTAATCCTTGGGGCACACCGTGGGTAATATTTACTTCCTCACTTCTGTAGCCATTTATTTCAATATACTGCTTACGATTGGATAGGTAATTTTGAAACCATGTCCAAACTACTCCTCGGATACCTGCTTTATCAAGTTTTCCTAAAAGAATTTCATGGTCAACAGTACGGTATCAAACGCCTTTCTCAGGTCTATGAAAAGGCCACTCGTTGTCATCCTATTGTCTAAGACATCCTGCAAGTTAGAGATAATATCAATTGTGCCTATTTCTGTGCTTGTGTTTTCTCGGAATCCATACTGCCCTTTGTAGAAGTAATCATTTTTATTTAAGAAATTAACAATTGTGTTTTATACTACCGGTACTGTTTGGAATACCTTGGATATGGGTGGAAGGATGGAAATGGGTCTGGATTGCTTTTGTCACCTCTTTTATAGACTGGTATGACTCGGGCTATTTTTAGATCATCAGGCACCAGGCCAGTCTCTAACGATAAATTTGGTTAGTTGGTTCTTCAGTTTAGGGGCATCGATAAATTTATTAAAGTAGATAGTGTGCTACCTAGCATGTCAATAGAGTTTTTTTAAACAATTTTACTGTCATACCATCTTTGTCTTGGCTACTTTTCATTTTAGGGCTTAATATAATATTGCGAATTTCCAACTCATTAGTCGGGGCATGACGAATAGAAACAAATAGTGTTATCACCATGGCCGACTGGATGCGAGCTCTCCACAACTATCTACTTTAATAAATTTATCGATGCCCCTAAACTGAAGAACCAACTAACCAAATTTATCGTTAGAGACTGGCCTGGTGCCTGATGATCTAAAAATAGCCCGAGTCATACCAGTCTATAAAAGAGGTGACAAAAGCAATCCAGACCCATTTCCATCCTTCCACCCATATCCAAGGTATTCCAAACAGTACCGGTAGTATAAAACACAATTGTTAATTTCTTAAATAAAAATGATTACTTCTACAAAGGGCAGTATGGATTCCGAGAAAACACAAGCACAGAAATAGGCACAATTGATATTATCTCTAACTTGCAGGATGTCTTAGACAATAGGATGACAACGAGTGGCCTTTTCATAGACCTGAGAAAGGCGTTTGATACCGTACTGTTGACCATGAAATTCTTTTAGGAAAACTTGATAAAGCAGGTATCCGAGGAGTAGTTTGGACATGGTTTCAAAATTACCTATCCAATCGTAAGCAGTATATTGAAATAAATGTCTACAGAAGTGAGGAAGTAAATATTACCCACGGTGTGCCCCAAGGATTAATATTGGGTCCTACCCTCTTCTTTGTATATATTAATGACATAGCAACACTCCGTTTTCATGGTAATAAAACGTTGTTCGCAGACGACTTATGAAATGAAAATCCACAGCCTGCTTCCAGTCTTCGACTGGGTCAGGAATGGAATGAATTAAGCCCCCATCTAGCGGCGAGGATATGAACTGTACCGGCTGCCGATCAGTCGGTGCAGTTACTAGCCTTGGGTGCAGTCGGCCGTGGTTATCACTCACCGAGTTCAACCGCGCCCCGCTCGGCTAGCGCTAGCGGCGCTGATCCCCAACGCTACACAGTCAGCTGTTCAATAGTGGTATACGCACTGGGCTACGTAAACCTCTTTACGAAGGCTGCGGTTACGCTGATTACAACAAATTGTGTGTTTAGACTTATGAATAATACCGTCAAAAAGTTAGTATTAATATTCTCAGTCCCCATGTAGAACTATCGTTTAAAACCCTCCGTTAGTCGCGCATTGATCTGACAGCTCCATGGTTCGTCATATTAGTTTTAATATCAAGCCAACAGTTCAAGTTAGGATCTTATCGTCTCGTGACATCTTACACCAAACCTTAGTAAGCATTTCTCTGGAGTTGTGAAATAGCGTGGCTAAAAATAACTTTAACACGTGTAACATTTTGTCAGCGTGAGATTGATAGTACCAGCGCTCCCAATGATGTTACATTCTGTCAGTGAGTGGCAGGTGTGCTGTTATACCGATTATTTGGCTTAGTATTTTGCCTTAGTTAATATCAGTAAGGAGATTGCGCCTTACGAAAACCTAAGGATGCAGATGAAGCGTGTCACCTTCTGCTGAAAGATAACGAATAGCTAGTTCATGATTCAGTAATTTCAAAGGAATTTGTGACTCTGATACTGAAGACAAAGTTGAAACAAGATCCAAGGAGGACGGTAACGGAAGCGAAGAATTGGATGACCGTTTATTTTATTGGCAGGTTGGCCATTATTATATGTCCGACTCATTCTTGGCCACTTGGCTATCACCACGGAAGTCCGGGTTCGATTCCCAGCTCTGCCAATACATTTAATACTGGTGTGAGGGCTGGAACGGTGTTCACTCAGCCTCGTGAGGCAAAAATGTTAAGAGGCGCGTTCAATTCCTACCTCAGCTATCCTGGAAGTGGATTTCAGTGGTTTCCCACTTCTCCTCCAGGCAAATGCCGGGATGGTAACTAACTGAAGGACACGGCCGCTTCCTACCCAAATCCGACCTCAATTCCAAATACACACACTACTACTGACATTATAATCACACAGGTTATCAGACGAATTCTAAACAAACCCAAACACACGGGGCTACGTGGCCACGATGTCGTTAAGTCCCTAAAGAATCAACAACTTTTATTATTTTAGGCCTATTATTATTATGACGGATTTTTTTCGTTTTAGGTAAGGATGGCACGAAATAGAACAAGTAACCATGGAAGGCTGCCTTCATTCCGTAGCCTACTGGGTGGCTTTCGTGATTTTACATCAGTGGATAGATATTTCGGTAAATTTTGAAAAATGTGAGGTACTGATCCTGGGTTTAATTTCCACTTCACGCGAGGAATTTCCACGTTCTCATAGTTCACTACGAAACAGTCCGCCTTTATAATAATTTAATCTTCCGAAAAACGCTCGTCACAGATTCTATTTTTGATCGACAATTGCTTATCTTTCCACGGAATAACTCTCGCCTATTTCGCAAACAGATTTGTTTCTTTTGGCGGTGTGAAAAATGTCTACCATCAGATTTTCTTCGTAACCCGATTTACTTCCACGAACAAAACATTACGGCATTTTCCCCAAACAACAGGAAACATAGTTGTTTGTACACACAGAGCACTGCACAGACATTCGTAAACTATTACAAAGAAACAAATTCCCTCGCATAATATGACTTCTCGCGCACAGGATATTACAGTACTAACCTCGTGGGTTACTGTCACACGTGCTTATGGTTCGGCGCGACTTCCGCGCCACACACTGGCTGGACCATGAACTACAATGCTTAAGTAGCGGAGTGATGACACTGTTTATTTCTATTCGTCATGGTCGGGGTTATAAATATGGAATCTCTGTTGACATTAATTTCATTAACTTTCTTCCCTGGCAGGATGATTTTGGCTAACTTGTGTGCTATGTTTATAAAGTGAGTGCACTGATCGAGTGAGTGTTTAGAGCATTGCAAATATTTTCTTTTCTTGTGAAAGATTTACCGTCAATTATTATCTCACTGAGACCATCTTTGTTTTCAGTTGTGCAGTTGTAGATCATTTCATTGATTACTTTACTTTCCAAGTATCTTTTATGCTATTGGCGTTCAATGTTAATTTATGTTCATAGTATGAGGATTTCAGTTTCCGTTTTAAAGCTGTCACTTTGTTCCTACATATTATGTGCTCTTCCTTTAAGAGGTTGTTGTTTCTGTGAATGCTAGTTTTAAGTTTAGCATGCAGTAGGTGCCTTCGTTTTATTAGCTGAATTAATTCTGTTGTTATCCATGGGTTTTTGTGGTCCTGGTGTATTTCCTGCAAAGGTGTGTCAGTAGTTAACAGTAGGAACGATCAGTTGGTTCTTTTAAGCATCTTTTACAATGCGTACACCACCAACGCGCTGATTACACACATGCAGGAGGACATGATTACAATTCTTGGCTGGACCCAGTCAAATAAATTAACAATAAATGAAGATAAAACAAATTATTTAATCATATATAAGCTTAGAACAAAGTTAGATATCACTCAGAATATAATGCTGAATGGAAAGGCAGTTGAAAGGGTCTCATCTGTCAAATATCTAGGCCTAATAATAGATGAAAATCTCTCATGGTAAAAGCATATTGATGCATTAGTAAAAAAAAATATCACCTGCCACTGGGACAATAAAAAAATTGAGCAACAATATCCCAAAATATCTACTCAGGAAAGTGTATGTTTCCTTAATCCATAGCCACTTACAATATTTGAATACAATTTGGATAAAATGCTCAAATTACCTCAAAAAGGAAATTGAGGTAATTCAGAATAGAGCTGTTATAAATCAATTCTTCATCTCATGTCTACAATTCAAGAACAATCACTTTATTTGTACCCAAAGAGCATCACTATCCAGCCATTACATTCAGTTACTCAAAACAGGGGGATGACAGTTCATAGGGAGCGCGTGGGTCGGGGTAAGGCCCTGTACTGGTTGTTCTGCCAACCAATGAAGAATTAATTTTAGCACTAAGGTTCCGTAGTTGGCACTCATGAACGTTCACATCAAACCGACTGTCGGAAGCGGGAATAGTCTGTTTTGATTGATTTTCCTCGTGGTGTTGTTGGTTGTTTTGATTTGTTCAGTATTTTGATTGTTTATTTGAATTGAATTGAGAGTCAATCATGCCACTGCAAGGGAGGAAAAATTGCCAAGCACCGGGATGTAAGAATTATAATGATAGTAAGAACAATACGGCAATTTTTATCTTCCTGGTGTTGACCATGTGAAAAACTAGTGGGCAATATGGACTACTCTCGAATAAAAATATATAGAGAATAAATGTGTGCATTTTATCTCTTGTTTGTTTCAGCGGCGGCTCGTGGGATGTAAGTTCGGTGCAGCCCAACACACGCTCGTGTGCAGTAAACGTATATATTAACTAAAAGAACAAACATCACTCACATTCGGTCACGTCTATTGCTTGTATGTTAAATCTATTCTTCGGTCCTTTGAAGCAGCGAACTTGTCTATGATGTCATCGTAAAAGGGCATTGTATTCATTAAATCGTTGAGCAGTGACTTCTCCAGGGATATGGTTGCCAGCACAGTCAGCCTCTCCTGGGATGTTGAATTCCTTAAGTATGTTTTATCATTTTAAATGATCTTGTCGACTTGGTCGTTACGCTGAGGTCTGGCGTTACGTTACGGTGACGGGACAAAATGTACCGAGAATGCACTGAAGTGTGTGACGTCATAGTACGATGTAGCAGCCGAGTACCAAGAAGGCAGTGCGAGAACAGAGTTTCAAGAAGGCAGTGCGAGAACAATCAAGTAGGCAGTGAAGAAACAAAATAGAATGTTGAAACTCTGTTCTCGCACTGCCTTCTTGGTACTCGGCTGATAGCATTTAAAATGATATAAAGTCCAGTCTTTCAGACTGACTATCCGTGTCTTTTTATCCGCTTAAGGCACGAAAAGCTTCTTTCTACTGATGAACTGGCAGACGGTATAGTAAGTATTAAATACAATAATTTATACGCTTCTTTGAATACGTCCGTAAGTTTATTCTTATTGAGTGACACAATTATTTCCTCCAATCTGGTATTTTTGTAGGTAGAATGAGAATAGATGTACTGAAGTTCGTTTTTAACCTGTGTGTGTCAAATGTCGTGGGATAAGAGATTTTAAAGTTCTCTAGACAGAGCGTCAAGAGGGAGGATTTTAGAATATTCTTCAAACTTAGAGCTATCTCCTAAGCAAAGAAACTGGAGCTTCTGCATATCATGAAATCTCGTTAAATTTTAGTTTTCTTCTCAGCCATATGAAAATAGGTTTTAAACGTTACTTCATTCCTTTTACCTAGTAGGCTATCAGTTGCCGTGTGGTGTTTATTTTTGAGAGGCAGAAGTAAATGTGCAGAGACTTGTTTTGGAGTACGTTAAATAATATATTACCAAGCTCAAAAATGTCATGGAATACTATTGATACAAATATTAATTGGAAGCTATTGAAGTTATTATACAACCCTTCTGATTGACGAATTGTTTTCTCGTCTGACTGAGGGTCGTCCATTAGTCTTTCAAAAATATCTTTCAATCCCTCCCACTCCTCGACAACCACGTTTAAAAGTTTACCATGGGACGACCAACACGTCACAATTAATGCGCCACACGGCCACGAATCACAATTTAACAGCACAATTTTTACTATAAAGGAATACTTCGTACACCACACGTTCAAATTTGTAACAAGCTTCTTGTTGCAGCTGTTGGAACAGTAGCCACAATTCTCGCGACAAAATATACTAGTAAATATGTCTTTGCATGATTGTGTTTTAGCGTGATTGAGATACTAACATTGGCAGCAATGGTCTAGGAGCGGAGAGCGCGGGTTATATTCGGGTGCGTTCGGAATAATATCGTCACAGCTCGTGCGAGGCAGCCAGATATTCCAGTTGCACGCTGGGCAGCACCAAGCGGAATACATCTGTACACATACCGCAGGTGGTTCGGCGCGTTGTCATGGCAACCGTTGAGTTACACGTCACAAGTCAGCCCATACTGCTGTGACCCTTAGCAGGGCTGCACTCAGAAGGCAAGGCGCAATCGTGAAGGTAACGGACTGCGGTGCTTGCTTAATTACTAATACGTATGAGCGCTGCACCGGTTGTGTAATCACAACATATAAAGCGCACTCTTCGTTCTTTTTAACGAATACGGTAGGGTTTAAAGAGAAAATATAGGGATTCAGAAAATGATAGACAATTGTTTTGAGAAATGTTAGTGCAGCCGGGCTGTACCTGAAAAGCCGCTACTGGTTTGTTTTCTTACCCATTCTCCTTTGCATTGCAATAAAATTTGTGGTTTAGGGCTGCGGGGAGGGGTGGGTGGCAGCGGGCATGCTAGGCAAAAAGTGAGGTTATGGCAATGTAGTGTGTGCATTTGGACAGTTTTCTTTATATTCATCGAATATCCCAACAATTCTGTAGAGTATGAGAGCATTTTTAATTAGCCTAGAGGTGAATTAAGCTCTAGAATGGCATAACTGTGTCTTTCGTGACAAATCTATTGCCAACATTGATATATATCAAAAATTATTATTTTCCTATCTGGACGTATATTTCAGCGCCTAGCGAAAGGCGCAGTTATGTTTGTGTTATTTTCATCAATAATCAATAACTCATCGCAGAACATACTGTTCATTTACGCGTAATAAAGGCTACATTCATATGGCTTTTTACGTTTTATGTTGCCAGACTTGCCAGTACAATCCATAGCCTCAGGCGGTGTTCTCTCTCGGAAATTCTATAACCAAAAGGGACGAATCTCTTATAGTTACATGATCCTTGACTCAAGACCTGTTCCATCTTGCTCTTCAATGCCCCAAGGGTGCCAACTTACAAAAATGAAATTTAATTACAGAAATACATTCAAAAAATTACAGAAACACATTCACAACATTCTCCCACCTTGAAACGGTAGGTTTCAACTAAAATCACAAAGATATCACAAAACATAGGAATAAACATGGAATTAACAAATATTTACAAATTCAGTTTGGTTGGCCTTTTAACAACCCTGCCCCTTCTTGTCAGAGCAACGGCTTCACTCTCAACTACTTGAGGGGGCACCAAGTTAACAGCATTGGGACCACACAAAGAACCATCACTATTTTCATAAGGAGATCCAATCTCCATCAAGCACAAACGTTGGACTGGTCGCAACAACTCACACTGCATCGTCTGGCGATCATTCTTCGAAGGGCATGTAAAAACGATTCTGTAGAGAGCGACTCTACCACTTCAAGATGGACTGCACGGTATACAGCACAGGTGAACAATTCAATCCAAACCCTAGTACCATCGTTTATGAAAAGAGGTCCAGCCAAATCGACTCCGCATACTTGGAACACCTTTCCAAGGTTTACACGGTTATTAGGTAACCCGACAGGTGGCGTTCTCACTGGTTGGGCTTTGTGCCTAAGACAACGAACACATTTACTAACAACACGTCGGGCTAATCGTCTACCTCTGACTATCCAGTATTCTTCTCTCAGGGCTCCTAACACAGTACTTGCTCCAGCATGGCGCATTTTCTCATGACATTCTACCACCATGGACTCCACTAGTTCACACTGAGGTAGTAAAATGGGCTCCTTGAACATGGGTGTGAACTTGTCAGATAATATTTTAGTACGAACTCGAATCAAGCCATCATCATCAGTTTTAATGTTGAAATTATTTACATCTAGAGGGTAACTACCCTGAATCCACCGTACTAATTTTAATTCAGCATGTCGTACTTCTTTGCCAGTCAATTCCTCTCCACAGTTCGAACTTTTCCCGCTAGCTTTCTCAAGAAATCGGTAGATCCAACTAACAACACGCACATTTTTCGAGAAAGAAGCGAAGTGTGTGAACATGTTTTCTCTTACATCGCCTGTGTTGTACAAATTAACAGCCGTTTTCTTAGATACCTCTTCCGTAGGGGCAATTTTCACAGTTAACCACTTGTTCTCTTTCTCTAGGAGCCACTGAGGACCCTCCCACCATTTTGATGCAACAAATTCGGACAACAAGCATCCTCGGCTGAGTATATCAGCAGGATTACAATCACCAGGAACAAATCGCCACTGCTCGGGTGACGTCAACTGTTGGATTTCCTTTACCCGGTTTCCAAAAAAGGTCTTCCATTCACCTTTCTTGATCCAGTAAAGAACAATCATAGAATCAGACCAGTACACAATGTTAGAAATATTAGTCGATTTACTAATAACAGAACCAAGCCTTGCTGCAAGTGTTGCCACTACAAGCTCTTTACGAGGGATTGACATGTCTTCCTCTGCTGCAACTCTGGACTTAGCTAAAACAAATCGAACATTAAAGCCATCTATGTTTTCATACCGCATAAAGGCACAAGTGCCCAGTCCAAGGAGACTGGCATCACTGAATACATATAAACAAGCTGTGTCAGAGACACCTCTTAAACATCTAGGCACCACAATGCTGTCAATCAAATCAACTTCAGTAAGCCACTGCGAGCACTTCATTTGAATTTCTTTTGGAAGGGGGTGTGTCCCAGTGTAGTTTGAGCTTAAATGCCATTTGCAATGCAATTTTCAAATGGAGTAAAGGTACTGATAACAAACCCAATGGATCAAACACCCTACTTATAATCGAGAGCAATTTTTTCTTAGTTAATTCATTGATTTTCTCTTTTGGATCGAAGCAAAAGTTGCATCCCAACAGATCATCTAAAGCATGCCATTTGACACCTAAGACATTTTGTGTCACACCATCTTCTGACAAAACCCACCCACGGAGTTGGAAACTGGCTTGAGACATGACATTTGTAGCTCCGGAAACAAATTCCTTGGCATCACTCAGGGACTGAAATGAACAAAGGCAATCATCCATGCAAAAGGAAGATTTTAGTCTTTCAACTAAGTCACCACTTAGAGTATTCAAATGATGAGTGATGGTGGCATTCAGCAAAAATGGGCTACACACGACTCCATTAACTACACGACAGTGACGCAGCGTTATAATATGCCCATCACGCCACCACAAGAATTTTAACATTTCTCGATCCTCAGGGTTCAGTCCAATCATTAAGAAAGCCTGTTTTATGTCTCCCACAACACCGACCTCCTGTAACCGGATACGTAATAGGATAGGTATAATACTAGCAATCAAGTTGGGTCCCGTTGCTAAACAATCATTTAGAGAGACGTTTCCAATACATTTCGCCGATGCATCAAAGACTGTGAGGATTTCCGTTGTTTTCCCATAATTTATAACTGGTCTGTGAGGTAGAAAGTGCCCTATGTTTTCATCAGATGTTATTTCAATAATCCCATCTGTTTCCCATTGTTTAAAAATAGTATCATACGCATCATAGAGTCCATTGTTATCTAAACGGTTTACTGTTGATTTCAGACTTTCAGCTATTTCTCGATTAGTGGGAAGAGGGGGGGTGTTCATCAATCCAGGGCAATGTTACTACATACCGACAGTTTTCACCTTCGAAACGAATTGTGTCTTAAAAATTTCGCAAACATCTATCATCTACGTCCGACCTTTTTGTTTCTGCCTGTTTCTCAATTCCAATGACTTCTAAGTCCCATAAAGGATGGTGTAAATTGAGCAAAGAGGTCACAAAGTTTGTCATACTGTGCCCAACTCTAGGAATGGGTATTCCAAGTTTCAGACACCTAGATATCAAGGGAAAGGCTGTAGCCGCTTTTGAAAGTTCAGATATTTGAATATCGCGCTACATTGCTTCGAGAAGCATTTAGAAGAATTTTACCGATAGTTGGATGTCAAGTGACGTAGCGAGTAATAGCAGAGGTGGAGGCTATTTATTGATTAAATAGTTAACTATGGAGTAGAGACTTGAGACTGGGATCATATTACTGGCACGGCCAAATGAAAGAGAATGCAATTAGTATCAAGTAATTTGGACCAGGGATTCAAGAGATATGAGGATTTCTAGATATCAGGCGATGACGCGTGACCCTGACCGTTTTGAATAAAAGCCAGCTGGAGGAGGCATGGTGAGATGATTCTAACACAAGCACTTGCAGAGCAAGTTGCGTCTACGCTGAGCCAAGGCACATGGTTGCCGTAACTACGCAGAAGTTCTTTTCAAGTCGTGATAGTCACGAGAAGTGCTGCGCAAACGAGTTGGAACTTAGTAAGTTTCTGGTGAGGAGAATCACTGAGGTGATTGTTTTTCTACAGACATTGGTGGAAATATTTATATTTCCAAAAGGACATATGCTAGACTCTGTCTAGAAAATAGTATTTTGTCACAGTCCAGTAGTAACTTAATACTTGGATGTTTAAATCCATTTTAAGTCAGTTTTCATTTTTGTAACTAGTTAACCACTTCGATCTGTCAGTACACTGAAGACTAGTCTATAACGGTGGCGTTCATTAGTCTACGCAAGGGAAACTGCAAGTTGTCTAGCGCATGGCAGATGGTGATATACAAACCATGCCTAGGGAACGATCTTCAGAACAGCCGTTAATTGCTTAGACTGTCAATGTTTTTCTTGTACTGATGAGATTACAGTGAGTTATGTTACAACTGACATATCTAAGAAAAGATCACTTAGATCTGACCCTATTTCAACAAACTGTTATGGCTTTGATAGAAGCCCATATTAAAATGGAACCACAGTTTATTCAAACATCGAAAGATACTACCACTATGTCTGACTAGACGATTTGTGGGTCTACAATGGCGGCCGATACAAGGATTATACGTGCTTGTCCGATAGGGCATGTCTATGGATAAATCTGGTACAGACCAGGTTTACTACGCTTCAAGACCATCAAGAAATGTAAGCCACATTTGAATTATATTATGCTTAGCTAATTGGAACAAACTATTTTTCTGCAGATGACCAACACATTTTTTTCGTCGTATTTAAAGCTTGCAATGATTTACGCAAGACTTGTTAGAATTATTCTGAGTATTTTCAGCACTCAGAACAGTTTAGGATCGATGACCGAGCATTTCGAACATTTATTTGAATTTTTCATATTTTAAGGAAATCACGGTAATCAGCCGATGTAACTGTAAAAGTTAAAATTTATTTTTGTTGAGGAATGGATATTTTTTCCATATTCGAAGGTTCGAACATGTGGATTCTCACATAATGAGATGATAATTAAACATTTTTAAAATGATAATAATAATAATAATAATAATTATCCACTAATAATAATAATAATTTTCATAATTTTTCTAAATAATTCTTGGATATTATATTTTCTAATAATCATATGTATTGGGAAAGAGCCTATGAAGTAGTTTAATCATTTCTAGTTTGGAACAGGAGATTTTCCGAAGGAGAGTGGTTAGCGCAAGCCCGCATTCAACCAACATTTCAGTTCTGGTTGAACAGTTGATATTTGCAATGAGCAAAGTATATGTTTCATATAACACGGAGAGGCATGAAACGGGAAGCAAATGATATTTGTATCAAATAGGATATTTTTGTATTTATATAAAATCATGACGTAAATACACTCGAAAGTGAAATGAATATTTTCATAAGTATGGTAAATTCACGGGTTGAACTGAATGGTAAAATAAAATAAACTTGTAAGTTTATTAATCTTCCAGTGTTGATAACAAGCAGAGGCTTGATTTATTGTATAAATTTTGGGAAGATAATTTATGTGTGGAGTAGTTGAAATGCCATTCCCAGGTGCGCATGTTAAGTCGCAGGAATGAAGGTTTTTTCGAGCATCAATCAAATAGCAGGTTCGATGGCTCAGGTTTATAGTAGGAGTATTGGAGCCACACATTTCGTCATATGAATAACCCGAAGGTTATTTCTTTAAAACCATCAGTTCTTATTTCAACCTTGTTTACGAATTCCATTTAGACTTAGATTTTGCTAGAACCCGGATTTGTCATGATAGTAGTTTATTCTTCTTCAGAGGAAGACCTTTGCCGTTGTTGTTGTTGTTATAATATTGTGTTCTTACACAGATAATAGAATGGGCCACTGCCAATTAAAAAAAATAATTCTTTAACCACGAATAATTTGAAGGATATTTTCAATCCTAGTGCCATGAACTAAATGAATTCATTATAAAACTACAATTCTAATTTCCGCATTCTGTCAAAGAATTGCAAGTTGTGAAAGTTGCTAAAAATGGCCATGAATATAAATATTTTTATAATATTGTTCCCAAGTGGAAAATCTAATAGTTGAATGGTTCAACCATTTATTGATCAAGTTGATGATTCAGAAATCATATATTTTGTTTGGAACTTGAAGTTCATAATCGAGTCACTTCTCGAATGTTTAATGTCAGAAGAACAATTAATTGTTGTTGTGCTTCGCACAAGTTCTTCGATGCTATGCTCAATGGTCAAATACTTTTCAGATGTTATTAATATGTGTTAATAATTTGTGTTGCTACGATGATAATAATATTTTCGACGATATATTTTTGAAAACTGGAAACCAAGTGAAAGTTTAAGAAATTCTATAAACATTTATTCTACGAGTGTTAATATCATGTAAATAGTCAAACAGTGATCTACGTTATTTCCAGTATAGACAATTAATTTTGAACTGGAATTAAATATTAATAATTTTGGAACACAGTCCACAGGACTATTAATCGGACTTGTGTTTCCAAAAAGATTGTCAAATGTGTTTGGAAGATTTCTGTATATTGTGTGTAAATAAGAGTGTGGATCGCCACACGTGAGTGATGCTACTTTGAGCATCTTTGCAGTCAGATTTTAACTTTAAAATAAACTGAGATAATTTTACCAGATGTGTTTCTCCCAATTAAATCTCCTTCTATCCTTATTGTTGCATTGAGCCAAAAATCAGCAAAGCATTTTTTTTATAAATTTGATGTCGTTTTTGCGATTTGCTTTAACCCATCTGGCGCTCCGGGATATTTTGACTCTCGTGCTGACTGATTATTGGTAAAATGCATATGTGGTCGTGCGGACTCCGGTCTAAACGGGCACAATACTGCTTACTTCTTGCCTCTCTGCGGTTCCCAGGAGACACCATCCAAGCTTCGACTCAAATGCTAATAGCTTAGAGTCAATACATTTCACACCTGTAACAAGTTCGCCCATAACATCCGCTCCTAACAACACATCAACAGGTCGGTTAACTCCATCATCTGTCAATGTAATACCATGTGCAGCCACCTTCCGTAACAAATGCGGATCATTCACATAGTATCATACGCATCATAGAGCCCATTGTTATCTAAACGGTTTACTGTTGATTTCAGACTTTCAGCTATTTCTCGGTTAGTGGGAAGAGGGGGGTGTTCATCAATCCAGGGCAATGTTACTACATACCGACAGTTTTCAAACCACAAATCTTCTTCTCCCTAAATGCTTTAAGAACAAAACTGTTATCATCCTGTAAGCTAGTTAGTTCAATTTCATGAATTGGATGTGATATTTCAGATGACACACTCCCACCAAACAGCATATGACAAATATTTTCACGACCACATTCGATCAAACCCATTTTTTCACAGAGAGCTTCCGAAATATAACTGCGGTGTGAAGCAGTATCAAGTAATATTCGAACAGAGACGCCACGCAATTGTGCTACTAATGTTTTTAAAATGACAGTTCCACTAGGCCCTGCAAATAACGATGCTGTTCTGCTGAGTTCGCCAACACACATGATATCATAGTGCCTCCCTTTACATTTACCACAATCTATTTGTCAAATGTTCGGCCCTCCACCAATGGATAGATTTAATACACATAAAAATAACTGAACTTTATTTATCTTGCATTACATGCTGTCCGTTCCATTGGACGCCATTTTACTTAACTAACTTGAGTCAATGCCCTCTAGATCCTAGGGCTGCTTGATATATAAAATAAACAAAGACATCTCAATCAGTGTTCCCAACATTCTCCCACCAAGTTAACGGATGCGGAACATAGTCCTGGGAACATTATACATTCTGCTCACACCTGAAACAAATTGGCACAAAACAGACAAGTTAATCAAAATATCTTTTTGGCACTTTTACAATTCTTCCACTCCTTGTCCTGATTTCTTCCCCTACGTCACTCACACTACCACATGAAACACCACTATCTTCTTTAACAGTCAGTTCACTGTCTGAAGTAGAAGGTTCACTTCCTTGGGCTTCTAGGAGGAGGTAGAGTCTTTGAACTGGGCGCAGAAGCTCTCCAGAAGTAGTCTTCAGGCGAACAAGACGGGTGACTCCATCCTTTCCGGGCAAAAGTTCTAGGACCTTTCCTAAAGGCCAATCTAGTCTTTTTGAGTTGTCATTGCCAATGAGGACATCATCATCAACCTGAACAATTTTTTGCTGCTTGACATCCATCTGCTGTCGCAGCAGACCCAAGTACTCGCTACGGAACCTCTTTCTCAGATTCTCCTTAAGTCTTAATCTGTACTTCAACCTCTTGTTCAAACTGGAAGACTCGATGACATCAATCTCAGGCACAGCAGCTTCACGAATGTCCTGAAGAAACATGGCAGGCGTTATTGCTCCTAGTTCATTGGAATTATCAGCTGTATATGTCAGAGGTCTCGAGTTTACTACACTTTCACAGTCACATAGCACTGTTTCCATCTCCGAGTATGTAAGAGATGAACGTCCAAGTGTTCTCCGAAGTAATCTTTTCACTAGTCCCATCAACCTCTCCCACCAACCTCCCCACCAGGCAGCGGTGGGTGGGTTGAACTTCCACTTTATTCTCTCCACTGAACAGTACTCGTGTACCTTCGACCACTCGATTCGACTGAAGGCAGTTTCAGTACCAGAAAAGTTAGTCCCATTATCACTGAAAATTACAGCAGGTCGTCCTCTCCTAGCTACAAATCGACGAAATGCTTGCAAGAAAGCATCTGTTGACAATGACAGGAGTAGTTCCAAGTGAACAGCTCTGGTAACTCCACACGTGAACAAGCAAATCCACGCCTTTTCGTGGTTTTTCAGATGAAGAGGTCCAGCCAGGTCGACACCCGAGACTTCAAAAGCAGCAGCATCTCTTACACGTTCTGCTGGAAGTGGTGGAGTGGATACTACGAAGGGTTTAGCTTCCTGGCGCTTGCAGAGTGCACACTTAATTAACACTGACCGTAGTGTTCTTCTTCCTCCCATCACCCAGAATCTTTCCCTCATAATCGATAGAAGATCTTGAACGCCAACATGACACCTTCGAACATGAACATCTATAATCAGCCGTGACACAAAGGGATGATTTTTGGGCAAAAGTACAGGATACCGAAAGTCATGGTTGTCCGGTCTATTGGAGTCTTGGTTCGCAAGCGGAGGAGACCGTCATGATCTTCAAAGGGTTGTAGGCTGGAGATTCTGGGGTCCGTGGTACTGGGAAATGCATCTTTCTGAACTAGTTTCAAGACCCTTATCTCAGCAGAAGTGACTTCTTCAGTAGAAAGTGGTCCCGTCTTCTTCATAAAATGTTCAGAGCCAGCAGCTCTACAATTGTTTACAAAACGACCCATCCAAGCAACCATTCTAATAATTTTCTCACTCTTTGAAAAGTACCTGTAGTACCAGTCACTTGGAAGAGAATCAGCATTTGCACAAAGCATAGAGGAAACAACAGTACTCTTTCTTTCTTGAATAATAACATCCTCTTCAAACTTGACTTCGGCCGAAGGCCAACAGCTACGCTTTTGGTGCAACCATTTAGGGCCCTCCCACCATGATGAATGAAGCAACTTTTTACCTGAACAGCCTCTAGATGGCAGGTCAGCTGGATTACAAATCCCTGGAACATGATGCCACTGTTCTGGTTGAGTCAGCTTCCTTATCTCATTCACACGGTTCGCCACAAAGGTAGCCCACTGATCATCTCTTCTAATCCATGCTAAGACTGTGGATGAATCACTCCAGAAGTATGACTCACAGCTTTTGGGAAGATCTTCAATTATTGCTTCATGGAGCCTAGCACCTATCAATGCAGCGAGCAATTCTAGACGAGGTATCGTGACTGTATTTTTTGCGGGTGAAACTCTTGTTTTTGCCTGAACCAACTGTACATTTACTTGCCGAGTCGTCTCCACCCTCAGGAACACAGCTGCAGCGTAGGCATCCTTGCTGGCATCACAAAATGTATGCACACTCCATTCAGCAGGTCCACTGTTAGAAGGTAACCATCTTGGGATCTTCAAGTCTTTCAAGCATGCGACATCTTCTGCCAATTTCACAAATCTGTTGGCAATGCCTTGATCCACCTCTTCATCCCACCCAATGTTTACACTCCATAATTCTCTTAAGATAAGTTTTGGTTCTAGGGTCACAGGAGATGAAAAACCAATTGGATCGAACACCTTATGGGCAGTGGAAAGGATAATCCTTTTGGTAATTTTCTCTGGATAATTCTGGAAACAGTCTGGACTTATGGCCAGAGTGTCATGCTTTCTGTCCCAGATTAAACCAAGTACATTAGTGAGACAAGCCTCTGTAAGTATATCTGGATCTGAGAACTCCCATCCACGCAATTCGAACTTGCCATCAGCCATGATAGAGGTGGCTTCGTGAATGAATGTTTTAAGCTGATCATCATCAAGGCTAGTGACTACATTATCAACATAGAAACAATCCAAAAGACTTTTAATTGTGGTCTCAGAGTATGCAGAAATTCCCTCATGACATTCATCTAGAATCCTTGAGAGATGAAGTCTGATAACTGCATTTAACAGATAAGGACTACAAACAACACCAAACACAACTCTCCTGTGTCGATAAACAATTATATTCCCCAAATCATCCTTCCATAAAAAACGTAGGAAGTTCCTGTCATTTGCATGTATACTAATCTGCAAGAAAGCTCGCCTGATGTCAGCCACAACTCCCACTTGCTTCAGACGGAATCTTAAAAGAAGTGGAGGTATCTGTTCTACCAATGATCTCCCTTTCTCCAAGCACGAATTCAATGATGGACTATTCTTTTCACGAGCTGATGCATCGAACGCAGGTCTAATTTTGGTGGTGCTATTTTCTTTCACTACATGTCTGCGAGGAAGATAATGACAGCTATCACTAACAATCTCTGAGTCAGGAACCCGTTCAATGACACCTTCTTCAAGCCATTCCTCAAAAACATGTTCATAATCTGGGTACAGGTTATTAGCCTTCAACTTCTTTATAGTAGAATCCAGTCGTTTTTCTGCCAGGATGTAATTCGATGGAAGAGGGGGGTGCCTATCCTTCCAGGAAAGATGGACTTCATATCGACCTTCACCATTCACCCTTACAGTCTCTTGAAAATGCTTGTCAACTTCCAACTGCAATTCAAGCTTAGTTTTCCGATCAACAGGATCCGTAATGCCAATCAACTCCAATTTCCAAAGATCTGAGATGTTTAAATCATTAAACAACATGGAGGTGACAATCATAGCAGTTGTAACTCTGGGTTGTTCACTGGGATATTTACCAAAAATGGTCCAACCTAACCTGGTCTCCATAGCTATCAAACCACATGATACACTTCTAACATTGCCCGTGAAGAGTCCGGCAGCAATGTCAGCACCAATCAGAATTTCTACAGGACCTGCAGTACCTATGGCTTCCTGTATATTGTTGGTATTATCAAGTATTTCATTAACTAAGGCACTATTCTGAATATGAGGTACATTATCACAAATATTGTCTTGGTCCAAGACCTCAAAATTGCACAAATAATCATTATTGAGACTGGCAAGATGAATTCTATATTTATTGTGCTCACAAATACCGGTTTTCTGACCTCCGAACAGTGAATGGACAATAGTTTCTCTCCCAACAGGAGAATAATTCATTTCCCGTGCTGTTCCCTTCAACACATATGACCGTTGTGACCCTGTATCAAGAACTGCCTTCACAGTACGTTCACATCCATTCCCTCGAACCTTCACCAGAAGCGTAGGAAGCAGCACACTATTATCACACGTTAAGTTAGCAAGGGCTTCATCTTTCTGTACAGTCATGACGTCAGGCCTAGGGGAGTCAGTACTGTTAACTACATTCTTACTTCTCTTAAAATCTGGACACAACAACATTACATGGCGCTTATCACAAATCAAACACTTTTGCTTGAAGGTGCACTTTTTAGCTACATGATTTGGTTTAATGCAAATAAAACAATATTTCCTATCCTTAATAATTCCAAGTTTTTCCGAGAGAGGCATATCACGTGCTTTATAGCAGTCAGCGCTGCTATGGTGTTCATTACTGCAAAAGATACAAGCAGAACGATTATTTTCCTGTAACGAGAGTAAACCCATTGCTGTTGGTACATCTTGCCTAGAACATGATTTAGGACTGCTATCTTTCTGCACTTTCTTTGCCCTATCAGCTGACTGTTTAAACCCAGACATGGCCACATGGATCCTTTCCTCATTTTGCACTTCCGCCTTCATGAAGGACATGAACTTATTAAGTCGTTGTTCTGCATTAGATATATCACTATATAAAGAACTTCGCTGCCATACTCTTAAAAAGTCTTCAGTCATGCACGATTCTAACAAAGGACAAAGGATTGCTGCACATTTCCCAGTTGTGACACCAAGAGATTCAAGTGCCCTTAAATGACACTCCAGCTTATCATACATCTCCGTCAGTGAACGGCATGTTTTACTAGCAGGCAGGGTCAAACTGAGAAGATCCCTGATGTATACTTCAATTAGAATATCTTCCCTACCAAAACGTTCCTGAAGTGCTTCTATCACTAACACGTAATTGTCATCTGTGGCTGGAAAACTGTCTACAACAGACCTAGCTCTGGATTTGGGTAACGTAGCTTGTATAAGATAATAGAATTTATCAACTGGTGCAATCCCTACATTCTCATGAATACGCTGGAATTGGTTCCAAAACGGCAACCAATCTCTGAGTTCACCGCCGAACTTACAAAATTCTATGGTTGGAAGCTTTATTTTCCTATTAACTTGAGCATTACTTGTTGAATCTTCACTTGTGATAGATTGTCGGTCTAGGGAATCAATTTTTAAACGCCGCACTTTTAACAGTTCGTACTTACTGCGATACTCGTCAGCCGCCAGCGCTTCATGATCTAGTTCTTGTTCACTAGCACCGTTTTCTAACATCCATTCCATGACCTCTTCATTCTGGGCATTGATATTCTCGAAGTACTGTTCCAAAGAAGCAAATGATGCTCGAGCTTCTTCATACTTTCCTTCTTCAAGAAACTTATCAAGTGCAACGGAATGCCGCGCAAACAATGCTCTGTCGATTCGTCTTCTACTTTTAACCTTCTCCATTGCGGAAGTAATCACAAAACACTGACGAGAAAAACTATCGTGCCGTTACGCTGGGCGCCAAATGTCAAATGTTCGGCCCTCCACCAATGGATAGATTTAATACACATAAAAATAACTGAACTTTATTTATCTTGCATTACATGCTGTCCGTTCCATTGGACGCCATTTTACTTAACTAACTTGAGTCAATGCCCTCTAGATCCTAGGGCTGCTTGATATATAAAATAAACAAAGACATCTCAATCAGTGTTCCCAACACTATTCTTTTCCTACACTGCTGTCTCGAGTGACCTCCCTGCAAGCATGCAAAACAAGCTCGTTTTTCTTTTACAGTTTTACGACGGTCCTCAGCCGACATTTCTTTAGAACACTTGTAAGAGGGGTGGTTCTCATTACAAAACAAATATGTTAGGGTTACTTTGTGTGGTCGTCCTGCTTGCTGATAAATAACCCGATTTTGCCTGACAGTAGGAGTGAAAGAAACGACAGTTGCTGCTGTTGGCTCTGTTCTGGGCCCAGTGAATTTATCAACCTCATTCACCTTAGCATGATTACGCAGTCTTTGTTCACTCTCGGCTTCTTTACCCAGAAAACACAAAAGTTTATCAATTTTATTACCACCATCATCGTTGTTTTGTTAAGGGACTAATTCACCGAATTAGTGTTAACCATTACTTATTTAACTATTTATTTCACTACACAACTATACAACAGACATATTCAAACATAGAACAACGAACAACAACTACCACAGTCTTTGTCACAGAGTCCAAACACCACAAGATGGCCCTCCAGCCAGCGTCCGCCATTTAGGGTCCAAAAACGACGTAGTAGACTCTTTTAATCAGTTCCATAACATCCTCCCACCTTTTTATCATACTATGATTAAAACCACTGTACTTCAAATATTACAGAACAAGGAAAATTTACAAATTGAGGCGGGATGGAATTAGTATCTTCCTCCCACATCTTGTCGAACTCAAATGTGGAACACCAGGGGGGCGAGACAGGAACATCAGGGCTCGAAACAGGAACACCAGGGATCGAGACAGGAACACCAGAGCTCGAGACAGGAACACCAGAGCTCGAGACAGGAACTCCATGGTCTTTATCCAAGACCTCTTCTTCACACTGCCACTCAGTAAACGGAGTTGCTTCTAGAGGATAGATGTTCTGCACAGGCCGCTTCAGCTCTCCACTTGTAGTCTTCACCTTGACCACTCTGACGACATTGTCCTTTCCGGGATGTACTGAAACCACCCTTCCTAAAGGCCAGTCCATTCTACGTGCACTGTCACTTCCAAGGATCACTACTTCTCCCACCTTCAATTCTCGATGAGAGTTTGCTTTGCCTTTTCCCGGTTTAAGTTGCCCTAGGTACTCTAGTCTGAATCTTTTTCGCATTCTGCCCTCAAATGCTGCATGTGCCTGAACCTTTTTCCATGGTTTATCTGATCAATGTGATCAATATTGGGTACTCCCACCCTCGGAATGTCCTGAAGAAACATTGCGGGAGTCAACGCTACCAAATCATCACTATCTTCAGACAAATAAGTCAAGGGCCGAGAATTGATGACTGCCTCTGCGTCCAACAGAACCGTTAATAGTTCCTCATAGTCTAAGGAGGAACGACCTAGTACTCGTCGCAACAACTACTTCAGCATTTGAACAGTACGCTCCCGAAACCCACCCCACGATGCAGCAGTGGGAGGATTGAATTTCCAAACAATTCTCATGCACGTAGCCTCAACATTTATTTTGGTCCAGTCAACTTCACTGAAAGCATTTTCTGCTCCCACAAAATTTGTCCCATTATCACTGTAAATGATGTTTGGTCTCCCTCTTCGAGCGACGAATCTCCTCAATGCTTGCAGAAACCCTGGAGTAGATAGTGTCCTAACGAGTTCAAAATGCACAGCTCTGAAGACCGCACACGTGAATAGCACCACCCAGACCTTTTCACCTCCTCGGAGGTATAACGGGCCAGCCAGATCAATTCCTACAATTTCAAAGACAGAAGCGTCTCTAATCCGATCCTCTGGTAAAGGTGCAACTTCGATGGTAATTTCCTTTGCTTGGTGTCTTCTGCACCTGACACAGCTCGAAATCACCTTTCTTATTGTCCTTCTACCATTAACAATCCAAAACCGTTCTCGCAACGTGGAGAGAAGAACTTGTACTCCAGCATGAGACATTTCTAGATGTTTCTCCATGATCATCATGTGAACTAGCTGATGTTTAGCTGGTAGCAGAATTGGAGTGAGGAATAATTCATCGTCCGGTCTCCTTATTAACCTTGTTTTTACTCGAAGTAATCCTCTTTCATCGTCAAACACGTTCAGATTTTTGAAGGACTGCTCCTTTTCGGCGAGCATCTCTTGCGTAACGATCTTCAACAGTCTCCTTTCAGCTACTTGGAATTCTTCGACTTGGAGTTCCTTTGAAATACGTACTTCGCCCCCTTTTGCTGTGTTGTGGATGAATCGTAGAATCCAGGCTGTCATCCTGACAACTTTTGAGTACTTGGAAAAGTATTTCAGATACCACTTTTCTTCTGGTTCCACAGAAACTAGTACAGTTGAAAATCCTTTCCTTTTCTCTTCATTTACCCTTTCTTCATCAGGCAAGGCATTGTCGAGAGACCATCCCGAACTAGGAGATCTCAACCTATGAGGGCCCTCCCACCATTTCCACGTCAAGAGTTTGGAAGCAGAACAACCCCTAGAAGGTAGATCAGCCGGGTTATTCACTCCACGTACATGATTCCAGCTATCAGGGTTAGACAACTGTTTAATTTCCTCCACTCGATTTGCTACAAAAGTTCCCCAGACTTCCTTCCTCTTGATCCAGCAGAGAGCTGTTGTAGAGTCTGTCCAATAATATGTTGAAAGCTCTGCTATTCCTAAACTTGCCTTTATGGAAAATGCAAGGCGAGCTCCAATTGAACAAGCTAGGATTTCCAACCGCGAAATAGTCATTTTTCAGCGGAGCTACACGAGATTTTGCTTGAAGAAGCGTTATATTTGTGTCTTTCCATCTTCTGAACGAGGAAACACAACCGCAGCATATGCTACTCCACTTGCGTCGCAGAACATATGAAGGCTCCAAGATTACTGTGTCTTGCAGCGTGCCATTTGTCTGGGAATTTTAATATCAGGCAATACCACAAGTTATTGATGCCAAATTTCAAACTTCTTCCTCATGTCATCCTCCATTTATTCTTCCCAGCTCATTTTCTTCCGCCAACACTCTTGCAACAGCAACTTCGGTACTAGAGAAACAGGACATGTGAATCCTATAGGATCAAAGATTCTCTGAGCAGCCGCCAATACATTTCTTCTAGTGTTCTTGTCGCCAATCTTCGACATGTCAATTTTCTCACAAGAAAGAACATCTTCTGTCTTGTTCCATCGAAGTCCTAATACCGAGGTTACCTCAGGAACTGACGAGTCGCTCACGGGAGAATTTAGACTTGTGTACACCCAGTTACGAAGATCAAAACGTGCTCTGGCCAGCAATGCGCTAGATTCTTCTATAAACGTACTCAATTCTTGCTCATTATCCAAAGAGGTGATACAATTGTCTACATAGAAGGAATTTCTCAGTCTTTTTGCTGTCTCGTGGTAGTCGACGCTCTCTTTCAATTGAAGGTCTAGAACTGCTTCCAGCAGAAATGGGCTACAATTCAGACCAAATACGACTCGGTAATGTCGAAAAACCTTCAATTCACTATCCATTGAATCCTTCCACCACAAGAAGCGCAAGGAATCACGATCAGTTTCCTGAACAGATATTTGCAGGAAAGCCTTCTTAATATCGGAAATTACTCCTATCCTATTTTTTCGAAGCATCAATAGAAGCGTAGGGATTTGTTGTAGCAAATTAGGCCCCTTTTCGAGACATTCATTTAAAGAAGGAGTATCCTTCGATTTGCTGGATCCATCGAACACGGGTCTCACATTGGTGGTAGAGTTTTCTTTGAAGATTCCCCGGTGTGGTAAATAATAACACAGGTCTTCCTTTACTCCTTCTGGAACCTCCTCAATTATGCCCTCATGCATCCATTCCTGAAACACATTTCCATATTCGTCAAACTTTTCTTCTTTGGTCAGTCTATTCGAAACTGAGATCAATCTCTTCTGCGCTATCTCCTTGTTGTTCCGTAAGTACTGTCGGTACTGTACCAAGGTAACGCAACTTCATATCAGCTATCCGCATTAACCTTTACAGTCTCTTGGAAGTAATGACGTGCAGCTTCTTCCATCTCTTCTCTCGACTTGTTTTCCGTGGGGTCAGATATGCCTATAGTCCTCAAGTTCCAAAGGTCGGTTATAGAGGCAGATTGAATGAACAGGGTAGTTGAATACAAAGCCAGGGAACTACCCTCTTCGTCTTTCAATTTACCAGTCGCGGTCCAGCCAAGCGTTGTCTTCACAGCAACCAATCCTGATTCAAGCTTATGGGTTTCATTCAGCAAAAGACTCCTCGCAACATCAGCTCCTAGCAGAACTTCCACGTCGGATGGATTTGTTCCCACATCAGACAGCCATATCTTTTTTGCTTTCATTTCCTTCGTCCACGGTTCAAACTTCAACCTTGGAATCTTCCCACATATTACCTTCTGGTCAATCAATTGCAACGTGGTATTAAAGGAACCATCACAGCTTCTTACGTTCACATCATACAAGTGATGGTCTTCTTCACGGGTCTCAGCGCCCCCAAACAATTTGTGGATCATCATCTCGGTCTTCAAAGGTTTATATCCCATTTCCTCAGCAGTCTTCCGTAAAATGTAGGATCTTTGTGATCCACTGTCTATTAGTGCTCGGACCATCTTCTCCTTTCCTTTATGTGTCAGTTTGATGCACAGCTTCTGTAGAAACACCTCCTTTGTGGCACTCTGAATGTTCATGGAGATATTGCTCTGCCTTTCCCTATCATCCTGTATTTTAGATTCAGGTTTCTCCTCGACCTTCTTTGTATTCAGTTTGTGACACATGATCACAACGTGAGGACTAGTGCACAGTGGGCAACGAAGATGTGCCTTGTAATTTTTCATTCTGTGTCCTACCTTAAGACAAGCAAAACAACAGTTTTCTTTGACCAGCTTGTTGCGCCTTTCCTCCAAACTCATTTGTTGAGCAAGGTGGCATTCCTTGCTCTCGTGGAATTTGCTACAAAACACACACTTTCTTTTCTTGCCTTCAAACTTGGCCGAAAACAAAGAATTCGCCGTTGGTAAATGTGTGTCGACATTTTTTCCTCTCACTCTCTCTTGTCTTTTCGTATCGGACAGACCAAAACCTGCCTGAGCAAAGGTTATCCTCTCTTCTCCCTCCACTTCACGTTTGAGGAAATTTAGAAGAGCCTCTAGCCTATCTTTCTGTTCACCAATCAACTCATCATTCACTGATTGATTTCTGAGCCATGTCCTTAAAACATCTACAGGTAAGCATGATTCCACGAGAGGGAACAACATGGACCCATACTTATCCCTTGTCACACCTAAAGATTCTAGAGCTCTTAACTTGCTCTCTAATTTGTCATACGGTAGGCCTACAGCTATTCCTGATTTGTCGTTGTTGTGCGACACATTCTGAATGACTAACCCAATCAGCTCCCTAACGTAGTACTCCGTCAGGAGATCTTCACGACCGAACCGATTCTTCATGCACTCTATAACCTTTGGATAGTTTTCAGCGATGGCTGGGAAACTGTTCAGAAGTTCTGTGGCACGACTGTCAGGTTTGGTGCACTGAATCAGATATTGAAATTTATCTTCTGATTCTATGTCACTATCTTCATGGATTATCTTAAACATGCTCCAGAACCCTAACCAATCTTTAACGTCCCCTCCAAACTTAGCTAGTTCCAACCTAGGAAGATTCAAGTTTCTTTTAGCTGCAGATGAAGCTTCAGAAATGTGTTCTCTAACCACAACAACATTCTCATTAGAGAAAATATTCGTCATCTTTAACCTTACTTCATCTAAATTATCTCTATAAGTCTCAACTGCCCCGTACTCACGGCTGTAGACATCATCCTCTTCTTCTAATGCTAGTCCAGTATTTTTTCATCCAATGGAGCAAGTTCAGCACTTAACCTCTCCAATTTCATCAGCATCTTCTGTGCCGGTTCCAGGTCAACTATTTCGCTGGTTAAATGACGCATTACCTCATTATACGTCTTTGTGTAGGACGCTCGAATTGGCTTACGTTGTTTCACAAGCTTTTCCATTGTCGTGTAGGCAAGGCTATACCAAGATTTTCACACGCAAAGAAATCTTATGTATCTTGCCGTAACATCTCGTAATTGACGTATTAAATCACGTCGGGGGCACCATATGTTTTGTTAAGGGACTAATTCACCGAATTAGTGTTAACCATTACTTATTTAACTATTTATTTCACTACACAACTATACAACATACATATTCAAACATAGAACAACGAACAACAACTGCCACAGTCTTTTGTCACAGAGTCCAAACACCACAAGATGGCCCTCCAGCCAGCGGCCGCCATTTAGGGTCCAAAAACTACTTAGTAGACTCTTTTAATCAGTTCCATAACAATCGTTCTCATCTGCTGCTCTTCTTTCCCATATTTTCAAAACGTCAATGGGGAGACATTCATCAATGAGTGGAACTAAGATTGCGGCCCTATCAGAATTCATGCCTAATGTTTCTAGGGATCTCAACTTAGTACTTATATTATCATACAGGTCAGTCACAGATAAATCTGAGCGAACCAATCGCAACAAATCTTTATACATACAATTTATAACCAACTCATCTTTACCAAAAAGAATCTTTAAATGTTCCAAGACTTGAACATAATTCTCACTTGTGTGTGGATAACTGTCAACTAACTTCTTAGCCTGTCCCTTCACTGACATTTTCCAGTAACTAAACTTATCAACATTCGTAATGTTAGAATCCTCACGAATCCTTTGAAATTGTGTCAAAAAATGTATCCAGTTACCTGGACCCAAGTCGAATACCTCAAGCGTGATTTTCGGTAGCCTTAACCCCTCTGACGACATGGATGACAACGCCGAAGCCACGTAGCTCTGTACGCAGAAATTATCTCCTGCTTCAACACAACTGGCAACACTAGGTTTTAATCCTTCCACTTTATCCTCGGCTTCAAGACGTGCTTGCAGAAGGTCTTCTTGAACGGTAACACAATGGATTGTTTCTTCGATACAGTCATCCTCGTTTCCGTCAACGTTCAACAACTCGTTCAAGATGCTTTCGTCCAATTCTTTTAAGGTATCCGCAATTGTACGGAGTGTATTTATTTTCACACGTAATTTTTGGAAATCGGCTTCAACTCCGACCGCTCCAATAGCTTTCGTCGCACTTGCCCGATACGCACTTCTCTTCTTTTTCAATTTTTCAATCGTGGCCATGGCAAGGCAACACATTCAAAACAAAACAGGGAAAATGTTTACCAAACCAACTTTTTCAATATAATCCTGTCAATGGTCGCCAAAATGATATAAATCAATTCTTCAACTCATGTCTACAATTCAAGAACAATCACTTTATTTGTACCCAAAGAGCATCACTATCCAACCATTACATTCAGTTACTCAAGACCTGTTCCATCTTGCTCATCAATGCGCCAAGGGTGCCAAATTACAAAAATCAAATTTAATTACAGAAATACATTCACAAAATTACAGAAACACATTCACAACAAGAGCCATAAAAAATATTTATAACTACCATTTTTAACACCTTTATATTACGAGTAAAATTCAACCTGTAGCCCTAAATGCAGAAATCAAGTCTAATGTCCTGATGTGCTAAATCCTACACAAAAGTATCCACACAAATTTAAACTTCACTAAACAATCTGATTTACACGCTTACAAAACTAGACATGCAAATGACATATCACTTTTCCATATCAATTCCAAACAATATGGCAGTATTAGCATTAAGTATAGTGCCTTTGTAAACTTCAATAGACTACCAGAAAATATAACAAGAAGTTCCGTGAAGAACTATACAGCCTACTTTTCATGCCAATGATTATTCTACAGAATATGAACCTATCTAGAATAATGACGAAATTAAGTTGCTAATATGGAAATTTCCAATTAGTTCGAAATACTGTATCCTAATAATGTATCCTAATAGAGCACTACAGTTGGCAGCCCTGATGACTGAATATATTCTTAGTTCCGTCTCTTAAGGTACAAAATACAAAATTTGGTTGAAGTCCAATGGATAGCATGGACGTTACATGCAGTTAAACATTTGATCTAACAGCGCGCGTAAAATCATGTTGGCAACAATGTCATGCATGTATTGGTCAGAAATAATCTGAAATAATTTGATCTATTGTTGTGCCAATTTTGAATGAAATCCATTAGTTAGTATAGAAGTTACATGCATTTTAAAATTGGACCTATCAGCAGGCTTAGAATCATGTTGGCAGCACTGACGTATATTAGTTACTCCAAATTCGTCTAGAATGCCAGGTACTATACGTGTGCAAAGTTTAGAGCTATTGGCTTGCATACTTTCTGATATATTGATATTAGGGTAACAAAAATAGGGACAGCACATATTAACAGTTGGCAGCACTAGTTGCTCCTTAGAATACGCATAGTCATATCTGTTATGGTACACATAGCACATACGAAATTTGGTTGAAATCCAAATGATAGTATGGAAGTTACATGTATTTAAAGTTGGACCTGTCAGCAGGCTTAGAATCATGTTGGTAGCACTGACGTACATAAGTTACTCCAAATTAATATAGAATGTCAGGGAATATACGTGTGCATAGTTTAAAGCTGTCGGCTTGCATACTTTCTGATATATTGGTATTTGGATAAAATAAATTAGGAGCATTTATTAACAGTTGGCAGCCCTGGTAGGTCTGAAGAATACGCTCAGCCATATCTGGTTATGTACACATACAACATACGAAATTTGGTTGAATTCCAATTGATAGTATAGAAGTTATATGCATTTAAAAATTGGACCTATCAGGAGGCTTATAATCATTTTGGCAACACTGCCATGTTTAGCCTCCTGGAAATTAAACTGAAATATTATGATCTGTACGTGTGCCAATTTTGAAATAGCTCCCATTCATACTTTCCAAGATATCCAACATGGAGCTCAAATTTCAATTGCAATTTTTTAGCAGTTGGTAGCACTGACATCATTTTCAAATATGGCCGTGAGATATTCAGGTATAGATCTTTACTCCTACCAAATTTTGTTTCGATTGCTGCAGCCGTTTAGGAGTTGATAGGGGGGGACACACACACAGCCAGACAGACAGAAGGACAGACAGACAGACAGACAGACAGACAGACACACATTTGCCCGATCTCATAAGTCTACTTTTTCCTCATTTTTGCAAAATGTGAAAAGTAGGCTAAAAATTGCACCTAACCTACCAATCCTTAAAAGAGGCTAAAACAGTTTATGTGGAATGATTATAAAATGTCAGTTTGAAGAAATTCCAAGAACTGAGAAAACAAAAGAAGACCCGCATTGTGTACAAAAACGTATGAAAGCAACTATAATAATAATAATAATAATAATAATAATAATAATAATAATAATAATAATATCGTATGGCCTTGGGTGCCAGGTGCAGGCGTTGTTATTTGACACCCAGAGGGTAGCTTGCATGTCGAATTTCGTTGTTCCTTAACTATGAAAGTCAAGGAGGTTAGATGTTAGATATCTAAGCTCCTTGAACACTATAGCGCTTTCTAGTAGAGAAATGAGGAACTTTGTGTTGGCGGAAACTCCCGAGATTAATTTTGCCATTGTGAACTCGGCCTACTGAATTCAAATGGGTTCTTTAACATGCCAACAACGTATGACATACTTATCGTATTTTTGCCGCCTTTCAAAAATCACTTACCACGGCCAGGAGCGAACCTGCAATCTGGGGATTAGTAGACCGACATGTTGAAATTTAATTATGTTTACAACTGACTATAACCTCTACTGTAAATCTAAGTTGGCAACAATGTGATCAAACATGTATTTTACTTTTATAAGTTGGCAATTGTTTTAAACCAGAAGGAGATGTACAGCTAATGGCGGAATGTATGTGTAAGATATTGTTTGTGAAATCTGAAGCATCAGCCATCAAAATTGTATCTACATTGAATGTAGGGAAGTTTTTTATAACTCATAAACATGTGTTATACTCTAAAGTCAAAAGGCATGATATTGTCGACTTATCTAATATGTATTTTTCAACTTGTATTTGAATGAGGTTATATGTTGTATGGAAGCACACCTTAAGTTTACAAAATGTTCCTAATAATAGAAGAAGTTTGTAACTGAGAGTGTAAACCATTATTATATTATTTATTTGTTTGCCGGGCGCCTTTTGATGATACTTGCTGTTTAATTTGATAAATAAAAGGACGTCATACATATTGAAAACGACTTGGTCCTTCATCCCTGCTCGGAGCATAAGAATTACATCAGGGTATAGGCCCAGGTACCGCTCGTACGTCAGGCACGCCAAGCATTACGGGAAACAATTTGTACGTTGAGTAAAAGTCAGCCGAGTCAGTCGTCGTCGTCCAAGTCAGAAGTCGTCAGGTCAGTCCAGTCAGCCGAGAAAGTCCACGTCAGTCATCGCAGACAAAGTCAGCCGCGTCGAAGAGGACGTCTACCACACCGTAAAATGTCAGTCAAGTACCTATACATGAGTCAGAGTAAATTGATAAAACAATTTGAAAATAGATAGTAAGTTCTTGTGAGATCAAACTTTTGTAAATTTGTCATATTTTTGAAACTTAAGTTTGCTTTTTAAGTCAAGTCATGGATACAGTAAAGGTTTATTTAGAAACTTCGACAGAAGGTTTGCATGGAAATGTAAATTATGATTATTGGCGTTTCAAAATTAATTTAGCTATGACAACAAAAGAATGTTTTGATATAGCAACTGGTTTGACTGTCAAACCTCTATCTATCTATCTATTTCTTCGGCATTTCCCAATTAATTGGGGTCGCCGGAGCCAACCAGGCTCATTTTGGTTTTGGCCGGGGATTTAAGGCCGGATGCCCTTCCTGACGCCACGTGATTTGTCAGGTGAAAATTCCACCCCGCTGTCATCGGGATTCGAACCCCGGCCGTCCGGGTGAAAGACGAGCAGCTAAGCCACTGCGCCATCACGCTCCCCGTTTGACTGTCAAACCATCAGGTACAAATTCCGATCCTGTACGTAATTGGATAAAGAAAGATGTAGAAGCTCAAGCGCTTATAGGTTTAAATGTCAGTAGTAATTTAGCGAAAAAGCTTGTCAAATGCGAAACTGCAAAACAAATGTTAGATAAGCTAGAAAATGTTTATGGTGAAAAGTCTGATATTACTGTTTAGGGTTTGCAAAGGAAATTTTTTGGTTATGTTTCTGACAGCCAAAAATCAGCTGTTGAGAATTGCTTGGAGATTCAACAGATAGCCGAAGACCTGTCATCAGATGACGACAGGGTAAAATACAGTTGGATCATGACACGAATGATGAGTATGCTACCACCTAAGCTGCACCATTTCAGAACAGCCTGGGATAATGTCACAGAAGCCGACAAAACTATTGAAACACTCATCGAAAGATTGAGGCTAGAAGAGGATCGACTCAATGAAGGTAAAAAGGAAAGTGAAGCAACTGCAGTCAACGCACTCATCGCAAAGGAGAAGAAAACTGAATATCAATCTGCTCACAACAATAGCAACAGACAAGTTGGAAGCGCGCTAGTCAGCTGCTTTAAGTGTGGACAGAACGGACATGTGAAGAAACACTGCCGAAACAAACCCTGCGCCAAATATCTTGCCTATTGTAAAGAAAACTAGCCTTGCCATGTGTGTGGACAGAAAGGTCACTTCGCAAGAGACTGTACAAAGAAGGATAACAACAAAAATGGAAATGAAAGGTCAGAACGGAGTGAACAGAAGAGCACGAATCGCCCATACCGCGCACTAGCGTCAGTGAGACTGTCAACTGCAGAGCTGAACAGTCTCAATTCGAAATGTAACACACGAAATCACTGGTACCAGGACTGTGGAGCTACACAACATATGACATCACACAGGAACTGGTTCGTCAAATTGATTGAGTTGGAAACTCCATCTCCTTTTGTCATCGGAGATGCGACTCTACTAGAGGGTGTTGGTATCGGCAACGTTCAACTTGAGGCGTTCAACGGAACAGAATGGTAGAAGGTCATCCTGGAGGATGTGCTTTATGTGCCTAAGCTCAACTACAATTTGATATCTGTCAGTCAGATACTCGACAGATGTTATGTCCAAACTGCAAACAAAGATAAGTCAATATTTGAAACGTCTGATCATCGTGAAATTGTGGCCTTGGCAGTCAGAGAAGGTAGATAGATAGATAGATTTTATTAATTCCATTTGATCAAATACATGTATACAATACATTTTTGATATAGGACACGTCAGAATTTACATCTATAAAATAAAAGTAGTAATAGGTATTGTGCCCGTTCGGACCGAAGTCCGGACGACCACATATGCATTTCACCAAAAATCAGCCAGCACTAGAATCAAAATATCCCGGAGCGCCAGATGGGTTAAAGTCGAATGCAAAGACCCAACAAAAAATGCTTAACTGATTTTCGGCTCGACGCAACAATAAGGATAGAAGGAGATTCATGAAAACGGTGATTGTATACCATAAAATTATCTCATTGTATTAAAACTTTAAAATGACATGGAGAAAATATGCCCAAAATGGCATAAAAGATGACCGCAAAAGAATAAATTATTTACACAATATACAATATCGCCAACACATGAACACTAAAAAAATTGAAACGAGAGGTCATAATATCAGTCCTGTTGACTTCGTTCAACATAATTATGTACAGGGGTAGGGTTTTATCAGCGCAAAGTCAATCGTCCATACTGATCCCTAAATTATTTTGCATTCACACGTTGAAGATCAATAAGAAAATATATCACTGGTTGGAAAATCACTTTCACTGTTCATTTCTCAAAACTATTATCGTAGCATTTCGACTAACACTTCTTAGGCAGTAGTAATATTATGATTTGTCAAATACAAAGTTGTTCATAATAAGTGAAATACACTATGATTTACATGGACCTTGAGCATTTTTGTGGATTAAAAAAAACAGAAAATATCTATTGAAACATAGCTCAATCCAAAGTCTGTCAAAAATAATTTTGACTTAATCAAAATATAATTATCCCAAATATAACTTCCATTCCACATGGATTCAGTCAACAAATTAATTAATTATTCCTTGAAAACATTAATTAGGAAATTTGAAATATCATTTAACATGTTTTATAATGAAACAAATTATTATTATTATTATTATTATTATTATTATTATTATTATTATCAAAGTGATTTTGACAAAATGTCAAATATGTTCAGCATCAACTTATTAAAGAAAATGTGTATTTATTTTTATAGGATCTGAAAATCCTTTCAGCTTATAGTGGTTGTTAATAAGTAACAATTTCAAACAACAGCATTGGCCCATATGATTGACACGTGATAAAAATCACAGAATTATAAATCAGCATTTAGACAACGGTAAAGCTTTCCTGAATGAAAGGAACTAGTAGAATAATAATTTTGCTGGTAAGCAATTACTAGAAATATTTTCAAACACGTGGATCAACAGTAATTTAATAATGATGGTTCACAAAATAACCTGTGGTTATATTACGACGAAAGTGTGGCGAAAAACGACTCTCCTACTACATCAAACACATCCAACCTACAATTTGATTGGTGCTCCATTTTACACAACCTCATTCCTGCGACTTAAATTGCGCACTCAGAATGGCATATACTTATCTGCACACACACAATGACATCTTCCCAAATTATACAAAATAATCAAGCCTTTGCTTGTTATGACAAATGGAAGATTCAAAAATCAGTAAACCTCACCAATGAGTTTACGACAATATCCAATATAATTTCACCATCAGAAATTCCACACAGTGTTAATATTAGCAAACGTTGTGAAAGACGCTGCGTCATAATGATTTTATTTTATATAAACTCTAGCAAAAATCCTGCTTTATACATGCTTAGCTTCCCATTTCACTTCTTTCCGTGTCTTTATCAAAGCTTTAAATATGAAATGCAAACGTGAAACAATTTCACTGAATTTAACTGTTCATTATAACCTTCGGAATTAACAAATATCCGATTTAGAGTATGACTTCAAATGTCAACTGTATTAATCATACAACCAGAAAATGATTATTATAAACCACAAATGTTTATTATTATTATTCCAGAAAAAATAAAAAATAATAATAATTATTAAATCCCATTATTACTATTATCATGTTCAAAACTAGGTTTAAAGTTATCAAACTGTTCGGGGAATATCACCCTCGACTTCATAATGATGGATAACTATTCATCCCTTAACTTAGATTAATTCTTAAATCTCAAATTATGACGGCTAATGACAGCAATAAGAAAAAAAGGTTTCATGTTTCCATCTCAACGGGAAATATTTAGTGACATATAGCCTCGACTATGACGCTCTCCTCCTACGTCACTTGCCCACTTCTTGGCTGTAAATTCCTTCGAAAAGCTTCTGAGAAGGGTTGGAGCGCGCTATTCAAACATCCATATCCGAACTTAGAATCGTGGCCTGTTCCCTCAAATCTAGGCTCACGGCTAGTACCCTTCAATCTAGGCAACTGGATTTGGGCACAGTATATAATACTAATACTATAACTATTTATAACTTATTATAATAAGAGATCTTAAGAGATACAATCTTATTGGACAACTATTTACACCTAACTATATTATCATAATATGAAAATTTATTCTATAAATACAACAACTTACTGCTAGGTATTACAATTAAAATAGAAAAATAAAATATAATTATAGATTTCATCACTCCTATATACTAAGATATTCAACTACAGAATAAAAACAATGGCACTGCAGATAAGCTTTCAACTTTCTATCAAAGGTTTTTATTTTTGGGGCAAGTTTTATATACTGGGGTAGTTTATTGTATAATTTAACTCCTGTGTGAAAAGTTCCTTTTTGATATATGCTTGTGTGTGTGTGTGAAATATGAATGTTTTGATTTTGTCTTGTGTTATGCCTATGAACATCATTGTTTGTTTTAAGAAACACATCCTTATTCATTAAATTCTTTTTAAAATACATAATACTGTGCCCAATTAGTCACGGCAGTCTGGCATCGAACTCAGGTCTCATCAGAGAAGACCAGGCACATGGTTATGCCTAGGGTCGAACCATTGGTCTCTAAGGGGGAGCAATTATAGGGAACCCACAGAGCAATGAGAGGTATACTGACATATAATAGTCTAGCGTGATTTCACGATTTATATGTGAAAATCATAGCAATTAAAAGGAGGAATTGTAGCCAAATGCATAGGAAATATACGTTTTCAGAGCATACGAAAACGAGAGAGGGCGAGTTTGGCAGTTTACAAATGACCCTTAGCGAGTGGGCGGAGTAGCCTAGGCGCCAACCGCACTACTTACGTCTGGGGCGGAGAGACAGCTCAAAATTAATGACCCGGGAATCCACCACTCGACAAGGGGGCAAGCGATGGCGGGACCGCATGCACAAGGAAATTAATTAATTCCAGCTAAATGGAACATTGTAATGCATTGAAATATACACACAGATGAATATATTCACGGAGAAGTAATTTAGGAGTGGTTTTTCACCTAAATTAATGCCGATATCTCAAAATGACCGCATTACAACCTAACTCACGCTCAAGAGCAGGGATATTGTAACCAGCCAGCGGGGAACCCCCACCGTGGCGTCATAACGCGCTGAACTAAGGCAATTAATTGTAATTAATTGGCCGAAGCGATCGCCGGCACGCGAATGTTTTTGAAACCTCCACACCTAAATAAACAAGATGCAGATGTCATTTCGACTGAAGAGGGATTATTTCAAGAAGGGAGTCGCTCTCACATGTCCCGTGAACTATTTTGTGCAAGAAACCTTTATAAGGGGGAGCAGCCCACGCCAAGTCAGTTGATCTACAGTCGCTCGAGTTGAAAGTTGTTAGTTGACCTACAGCAGTTGGAAGTTAGTCTTTTGTCTACATTCGCTCTGCAGTAAGCACGCCAAGTATTAAAATATCAACGCGCCGCCGTTGAAGACAATGGAAGCAAGTTATAAGCTTCATAAATAATCATGAAGGGCGTCGAAAGTAAAGTAATACAGATATTTATCTATTATCTGACGTAGATATAAATTCGCTACAGCGAAAAGGAACTTATAATGTTTTCGAACAGTTCTTATACCGGGAGGTATTGTCAGAATTGTATGACATTATCATCAGGATCACTACAGTGATGGGAGCGTGGAAGTCATTGCCACCTAACCAGGATAGTGAGCTGAACGTGATTGCAGGGAACGAGGATCGAACATCCGTAAAACGCTACTAGATTTCACGTAGACCAGCGGTTGTCATAATTGCATCGCATCTCTGAGATCAAGCGTAGGAGAAGTCCGGATTAAGGATCAACATGTGAAGTCATGGATGAAGTGTACATAAATTGTGAAATAATGATTTAAAGTGTTCATGTGTCTAATGGTTAATATTCAGTGTATAGCAGTGGTAAAGGCCACTTATAAAAATATGTGTATCATGTGGCAAGTGTGTGAATCTCAGTGTTGTGTTAAGGATATCATGATGGCTTAAACCAAACATCATGGTAGCGCTTAAGCTGAGGAGCTGGCATTTTCCAGCAAGAAGGAAAAAGTGAGTACACATGCAATTATATCCTTATAACTGAATAGTTCACCATGTAACGATTTATCACTTTGAGATTAAAAGATGTAATAGTCACTTACTGAACGAGTTTTCACCACTCGTCTTGAATAAAGTATGGCTTGGAAGGTGATTTGTTTAGGACCCTTTAGGTCAAAAATAGTGATGAATCTAACGGTAACGGTAAATGAATAATAATAATAATCTGGGGTCGGCAACAGTAGAGTAATGGGCAAAGTTGGCCTAAGTAATGTTCAAATAGTGTCATGTCTAATTTAAAGATACTGTAATTTGGTAAACAGTAAAAAATGTAACGTGGAATATAGCGAAATACGAGAGCTTTTT
Organism: Meconema thalassinum; assembly: GCA_946902985.2. NCBI lineage: Eukaryota > Metazoa > Arthropoda > Insecta > Orthoptera > Tettigoniidae > Meconema > Meconema thalassinum. The sequence goes on from OX336392.1 coordinate 346,856,809, forward strand.
CAGTGTCAATGAAAATTTGAATGAATATTTGATATGGTCAATCCTTAGGATTATGTTTGAGGACCATTACATTAAAGTAAGCCAGTAAATTTATACATTTGTGTTAGGAGCTATGTAAAGCTTTGGCTTAAGTAGTATAACAGAGAGAACGCAGGTGCCTTAATAATGGAGTCATCTAGGTGAAATATTGTTTGAGCCGCATGTATAGCGTGCAGATTAACGTAGAATCCAGTGATTTACGTAAGATAATCGCGGGGATTGACTAGAATAGCTTGCGCGTTAGGTGAAGAGTTGGCTGAATCTTCGAGGAGTATCGCCTTTGAGCATACTACAGTATATTATACGCAGCGATTTGGATAGATCTTGTCTATTTCCAACGCTTGCATGAATTATGGCCACTATTGACGTCCGTCGAGACGCAGTGAGCATTTGTACCAATGGTCTACCCTGATAGGTAGGATCATATTCGTCGTCTAGGAACGCAGATTTCCTGATTTATTACTGACAGCTGCTGGTGAAAACCGTGGGGTTTCACTATGATGTGCGTCTTAAAGCCACATAATCACCATAGAACGACAAGGCTATCACTAGAATTCCACCCCAGCCATGAATGTTTATTAAGGAGCCAGTTTGAGCCCAAATACACTATAAAGATAGGTGTTAATTAATTAAATGACTCAATTACTTAGGAATCACGCCTAGCGTATCTGTACTGTTATATAATTGTAAACAAGTTTGACCTTGACGATAGAGAGAGAAAGGTAGTGTGGACCATTTCCGTGGCGGCCATCTTGGTTAGCCAGCTGGAACGAATTTTATGACCTGCTGAGGGGGAGAAAGGTCCGTCGACCGATCCCTTGTCATTTACAGTCACAGTAGGACACTGAGGAATCTCGGTATTTAAATATGCAATCAAGATATGAGTATTATAATGATGCCAATTGAATTGAATGGTGTGTGGCATGTCACATACGTTGTTGGATCTTAGAAATCAGATAATATTTGGCGAAGTTATCCTCTGAGGAGGAAAGCTGAACCAAAATAATGTAGGCATCTTCTTTAAAGTGCATTTTGCCAGTTCATGCTAATTTATGCATACGGGTATGTGTTTTCCCCAGAACATGACACAGTTGTAACTATGGTAAGCCCGACAAGACCCAGAAAAATCGTTATATGGTGAAACTATAAAATATTCTATCCATGTTTATTTTTTTAAGGAGCATGTACCACTGTCCTAGATCGTTCATAGGGATGGAAAGAAGGAAGATGATTCGCACGACACAACAAATATTTGTTAGTGAATTCAGAATATAATGAATTTTTGCTAGTTAAAGTAAATGCCGTAAGAGGCGGAATAATGTCTTAGTAATATCATTTTTATGTGACATGTGATTTTTTGTGTTAAGATACTCCCATTAACTAAAATTGTGTCACATGATGAACACTATGGAAACCTTGTAATCTGAACTATTAATGACAGGATGTTCGAATTAGGTTTGAGTGCAGTGTAGCACTATTTTTAAGAAGAAAGCTCACAGTATAACCCTATTTTATTTGTGGGAATTAAATGTAAATTGTCCTTTGATTTGTATTTGTTATATATAGCCATGATTTTAGACCAGTAAATGTTTTATTTGTAGGAATGTTGTGTATTTCCTGTAGAAGTAGTTACCTGGTAGACTCAAATCCTGAGCATGTGGTCGTATTGTGGGCAGGAACGTCCCATACCTCGAAAGACCGTGAGCTAGTTGGGATACGAACACATGGTCCACATGGTGACAATCGGGTACATGGGGGAGTTGTCTCTGTACTTGGATTGAGTCACAGGTATTGCTTAAAGTCGGCCGAGATATCAATGGTAGAAGCAAGTACAGCATAGATATTAGGACAAAATAGGAAAGGCCGCGTCCCATTTGTTAATAAGCCATCACGTTTAAAAATAATTGTTGATAATCCTCCATAAGACATGCTTATATATATGTAACTTTCACCATACCCCTTTAATTATCAGGTCACTATAAATTATTAACATGACGCTGATACATGGGGCCAGTTTAAAATACAGGTAACCTCCACTTAAGCATGTAACCCCAACATACATTGTTAACATGTCGCCCACCTGTGGAGCATGAGCAATGTGCAGCACAAGATTAATTAACATGGCGCCCGTACGTGGATGGCTTATGGGATTCAGAAAAAACCCATAATAATAGCATGGTTTTCATGGGAAAACCCATAGAAATAATATTTTTCCTCAAACTTTGTTTGAGCGATTGTGAGTCTTTCTAGATGATGTTCAGATATCAGACATTGTTGTCAGACGGGTACGAGGGTCAATACCCATTCCATAGTTAGTTTTGACATTTTATAATATGTTGTTGTTGTTGTCGCGGGATCGGAATCTTTTCTTTCCAATAGAACGTGCCAGCATATTCAGCTGCGGCCTACCTGAATCTCAAATGAAATAGTACAGGATGGCCGGAACGGAAGAAGTACTCAGGTGTATTGCTGAGTTAAGGGAACATTTCGATGTTATTAATGCTAAGAGTAAGGAAGAATCCAAGGCATTTAAGGATGAAATAGCGGGTAGATTGGATGCCAATCAAACCGAAATAAACAATAGACTAGAGGCTAGTCAAACTGAGGTAAGCCAGATGTTGGCTACAGTCAATACTAGATTAGAGGCTAATCAGGCCAGTGTGAACACGCAGTTAGAATTAAACCTAATAGAGGTTAATAAGAAAATGGACGACGTTAAAGAGTCTGTCCAGCGTGAGGTAACTAAGAATATTGTTAGCGTGATCTCAGAAATGCAAGATGATAATGATAAACGCTTTGAGTCTATTGAATTAAAATTAGAGAGCAATCTGCAAATGTGCAGAGAGTCACAGCGTGAAATTAACGATAATTTAAACAGTATGTCCAGGGAGCTTAAAGACATTCAAAGTCAGAATGAAGCTAATACTAAACGTCAGTTAGAGCAATTTAACACGTTCACTCAGACCGTGGATCATAGGTTCGAGGATAATGACGTAAAATGGAATACGCGAATGGCAGGTTACACCAAGGCAGTAGACGAAGCCTTTAGAAAACAGGATCAGAATATCCTTGACCAATGTAAGGAAATTCAGGAAATAAAGACTTCTGATCAAGAGAATAAGGAGATAATGTCTAATATGAAGAGACAAGTCGGAAAAGTGCAGAAAGAGTTGGAACAAACTCAGAGTGACTTAGCAGTTATCCATAAACGACAGGACGAAGACCAAGGGGAAATCACGAAAATAAGGACTGAAATCTCTCATATACAAGGTCACATTCAAAGGGAAGTTACAGGCTTACGCGAAGAATTAGAACTTCGAGAAGGCTTAAAGACTGAAGCCAGCGATAAGACTCTTGCCGAAGTAAGAGAAAGTCTAGCAGGGGAAATTATCCACCTGAAGGAAAACCTTAAGGATGATAAGGAAAGGGTATTTTCTATGGCAGAAAGAAACCGAGATCGCCTAGAGAAAATAGAACGAGAGGTATTAGCTCGGTTGGAAAGGGCGGAAAACAGGCACAGCCAAATTGAGACTAGAATGATAGCGCAGGAGGAATCCATGTTGCGGAATCCTAGGTCTAGCGAAGGAAGTATAGACGAGAATAGGAGAAATAAATGGGCGGAGATAGAAATACAGCCCACTCCAAAGAATGCAGCCATGCCAAGTGACAGCCCGTATGCCACACCTGGTATGCCGATGGCCATGTCAACACCGCATGAAAATGCTGTACAAAACCAAATAGTCACAGTTATAAGGGCTAGTGATGAGAAACCAAAGAAAAACTCTGGGGGTAATTCTAATATGACACCCAAGTACTGGCTTAAAGAAGTTTCCGAGTACTTGAATGATGCGAAAGTACCGCCAGAGCGCAGGTTGAGAGCGATTGAAAAACTAACCGAAGGGGAGTGCGCCCTATGGTTTAGGAGTTTTCGGTACACGTTCGACACTGTTGATGAATTTCGCCAAGCATTTTTAAGCAGATATTGGAACGCGAGCGTACAACAAAACCTCAGACTGGACTTGTATTCCAGGCGTTACAGTACTAGTAATCCGACTAAGTACGGGGAGCTCTTTGTGAATCAATTATGCCGTTTTCGCGAGCTTGATGAAGGGCTTAAAGAGTCAGATTTATGCATAGCAATAGCCAAGCAGCTGCCGTATGAAGTGCAGCGTCTGCTAATCTCAGCAAACGCCAAAACTGCAATCGATATGGAGGAAGTGCTGAGACAACTCGATCTAACCACAGTGCAGCACGCAAGGCAGAGTCGACAGGTGGATCAAGTTAATATGACGAATACGCCGATTGAGCCAACGAAGGTGCAGACAAAGAGCAAATCCACAAGCACCGAAACAGAAAAATCCGACTGGCAGCGCGAATGACGCGAAAACCAAAATTGGAGGCCAGCGTATCGAGGAGGTTCGAACCGTGGTAATCGAGGAAGGAAAAACTGGAATCAGCGTGGTACCAGAGATCAGCAGCTGGATAACAGAAGAAATTACGGCCGAAATGGGAACAACCAAGGATTGAGATCCCAAGAGCAGAGTCGCGGGTTCGATGAAGAGGCGGAAGAACGTTATCACGCATCTTTAAGATACATGGAAGAGCGCGGAGATGATCCGAGACAATCGCGAGTTCATTGGGATGAAGCGATTCGGAATAGAAGGTCACCCGACATATATCAAAATGATGACGGTGGGTAGTATATTAGCTGAGGAATAACCCACCCACCAAGGGAAGATGATTAAGAGAAGGAAGTAGATTTTGGATTGGAGAAAAAGGATAGAAAGATAGGAGGAGAGTCCCACAAAAGTTATGAATTTGACTTTCAATACATTTAGAAGCGGTTGCCACCGCAAATCCTTGCTCGGATACCTAAAGTGGGTACGAGCTTGGTCGAAGCTGACGGGAACCGCAGCTAAGACTTGGGCAGTTTGCCAGAGAAAGGCTTTAGTGTATTTCCTTCCAAGCACGAATAAAAGTACTATAGGGAAGGGTGATGGTCTGGTCAGACAGATAGTAAAAGCTTTATTGAGTATGAACGAGGGCATAAACCTAGGAAGAGCTAGGAAAGCCAGGATCTTGCCTAACTGTAGTATCAGAGAAATGATGAATCCAAAAACAAATATTAAATTTATTTAACAATTCAAAGAAGTTTGAGGAAATTAACAAGCATGTAATATAATTTTGACAAACATAGTTCATTTGAACTTTTTAACAAATGGGGTCGCAGACCTCTCAACATTAAACGTTGCTCCAGGCAATTGACAATTTACAAGGTTTAAAACCTTACATGTTTCTAAAATCTTTGTAAGATTTAAACAAATAAACAATGAAGTAATTAAAGTTTGAACGTGAATTGGTGTACAAAGAGTGTACCTTAAGAAATTCTTGAGAGAATGTTCTAGAGAAAGTGACAACTTCGAAAATAACAATAATAAAAACATGAAAGATAAGATAGAAGTTCCTACAACTTCTTATATTTAAACAGAATTACTATATGAGAATTATACAAAAGAGGGCAGGTCACTTACTGTGAAACCTGAAGAAAGTGAAAAGGAAAGTTCTAGACTTCCCAAGTTTGAGCAGGAGTCACTAGCCAAATGGGACAGTTTCCATTTCGTGAAACCTGAACATGACTCGCTCAAGAGTTTAAAGAATTGTTTTCCCTGATTATAGGAAAGGAACAATGTGAATTTGAAACTTGTATCACACAAGCAATTATGCAGAATTTAATTAATGTTAAACTAGCAAAGTTGGAAGGGCACCTTGTGAGTGACACCTTATAGAAAGTTACAATTTTATTAATAATGGTTGTTAGTAGAAGGTTGAGGAAAGATCATTGGGATATAGGATCAATGTTCATGGCCGTATTTAATATAACCGGACGATCGCGACGCGGTAGAAACGTGGAGCAAGCACTGTTTATCACTGTAGTCCATGAAGATGGATGCAAAGTTCACTATAGAAACACTAAAGTTCATGAAAAAGAAAGTTATTGCAATTATGGAAATAACTGATTGCACTATATAGGTGAGAGTCTATTTCTTGAAAAAGTTGTGATTTACAATTAAATGCGCCATAGAAAGTTCCAACGGGGGAAGCAAGTTCGCTATTGCAGTAATTTAAGGAAGATTCCTCATTTTAACTAGCATTTTCACAAGTGCGTGAACATTACTTGACGGCAAGACTCGCAGATCGAGTACAAGATCTCGAAGGTTCCAGAACGACCTTAGCAGAAAAATGGGGTTAAGAAAATCCAACGGAGGAACTAGCTTTATAATTATAGACAGCGGGTATTAAATAATATCCCACGTAGCGAGAGGATTTCTCGTTTGAATAGCTTAAGAAAAGCTCTTTTTTAGTAAGGTTGGCTTATACAAGCAGAAGCTCAACATGGCAAATCCCGCGAAGAATGATTACCGCACCACAAGTAATCTCACGCTGTCTATAAAATAATCTATAAAAGCATGTAGATAAAATGATGAAGATGAGGTTAAAACCTTTAAAATTGTACTTATCTTGATTTCATGTTGAAGGCGAAGTTCCGTACTACTTTGCCAACATGGCGTAGAAGAGAGTATGCCTCTTGGATGAGGAGGCTAGCTCGAGTGGAGCTTTGACTGATCGAGTCAACTGCAGACTGAGAAGTGAGAGCTGCTCAACGGAGCACGGAGGGACCAAGAAAGGGGGAAAGAGTGGGGGGTAGGAGACAAAAGGAGAACATATAAACATTGCCAACTTTGATACAAAAAATTAATCTCTTGCTGAGCTGATCTTCTAAGAGTTGATAACAGATGATACTAGCGCAGCATGGTGAGTAAAGAAGTAGACGTAGTCCTCTTGCTCAAGGAGAAAATAGCTGGCGATGGTGACAGGATCTGGTGGCCAAATGGATAAGTAAGTCCTCTAGCACCAGGAAGAGTTGAGGAGCTTCAGAGATTCGCTGCGAGGTGACGCTAGGTGGGTCACAGAAGTTATATATCTAGAACAGACTTATGAAGACATAAGAGATTTGCCTATCAAGGAAAAAACAAAGGATCACTGTTGGTGTTTGACAAAGAGAAGGGAAGAAATGAACATGCAAAGAGCAATAAAAATTATATCTCAGGTACCGTGTATTCAAAGAATACACCATACTGGGGAGAAACACCAACAGAGAGCAAATAAGCAGTTACACATTTAATGGAAGAGGAGCGATCAAAGACAGGGGTCTTGTAATCGAACCGTTAATGGTCAAGACTCTGACCACCCTGACTCTCCCATCTCTTCCAGGATAACACTTGGTTACTCTACCGGAAGTCCAAACTAGAGGGGGAGAAACATCTCTAACCAAGACCAAGTCCCCCACTTTAATGTCGGGACTGGAAAGAAACCACTTCTGCCTCCGTTGCAAGGAAGTTAAATATTCCAGGTTCCACCTCTTCCAAAAAGAATTACGGAGGGCTTCAAGTTTACGCCAAACAATAGGTAGATTAAAATCCCTGTAAGAATTGGGAAGAGGAGGAGGGACAGAGAGAGAAGTGCGTGTAAGACAGTGACCAGGTGTGAGTGGAAGGAGGTCATCAGGGTCATTAGAAAGCGGAGTTAAGAGGCGAGAATTATCAACACTTTCAATCACGAAATAGCTGGAAGCTGAGGGAAATAAAGCACTAGTAAAGATTACGATACGATGCGAAAGGAGAATTGACAAGTTTAAACAAAGCGTATAGAAACAAGTACATCTATTCAGGATAAGAATATACCAAGTAAACAAAGAAACTACGCGAGTAGAAAGCAAGAACGCCATAGGTAACAACCTAGTAGCCATAAACAATGACCTTAAGTCATAATGAGTATCAAAGGGGTTACTCAGAAAAATACTTAAGTCAGCGAGAAACGTGACATAACAAGTATGAATGCAAAAACACATCGAATGTGACGACGAGAAAAAGTAAGTTTGTTCATCAATGAACATTAAGATCGCAAAATATGTAAGCAAAGTGAAATACATGAGCGCGTGAGAAATACGCAACGAAGTTTTGAAACAAGGATCGAAGCAGTTATAGAATACGAGCATGAGTAAGTGGAAGACACAGGCAAGCGCGGCCTTGACACACATAGTACAACGAGAGAAGGCATATAAATAGCTGAAAGAGTCCTTAACCGGAACAAGTTTATTTTGGGAAGTAGGTGAACGACTTCTGTACTTGCAGTAGCGACTCACTAGACGATGCTTGGCAATCAGCCAAAGTTGAGATAAGAGAAACTTGTTTTGACCTTTGTCAAGCGTACAGGAAATAAACAACAACTTGGCGTTATCCAGGCTTGTATACAAACAAGTTTGAAAAACAAGCAGTTCAAAGTACACAAACACTAGTTGAATCAGCTGTAACTTAAAGCAGATATTCAGTTTGGACGGCATGCAGTCAATCGTAACTTGGACGTGAACAAACAATTTAAAGCTATATGAAATAGAGTAGGAAATCAATTTCGCATGATTGAGAGGATCACGGAATCCGACTATTTTCGACAGGAAAAAGCTTGATTCTTCCGAAATAGGAAGTGAAGCCGGGACATTGAGAAGGAAGTTATGCATAAGAATAGTTATTCTTGATGTTAGAGAATTCAGATTTTCAAGCGGTTTCAAAAGCGACTTCCAATTGTGAGGAAGGAGGGAGGAGCCGACCGTGGCCATCCTTTTAAATACCGAAAGAAGTGAGACATGGCTTACAGCGAAGTGATGGTGACTGATAGCCATGGTTTTACACAAGGGGAAGATAGTTTTCGAGAAAGAGTTTAAGCAATTACCTGCTATAAAAAATGACATGAGAAGGTAAACGAAATAACACACAGCAAGGCGAACTTGAATTGCCATTTTGTGCGGGAAGAAGGAAAAACCATTTAAACAACTTACAGAGGTAGCGTAGTTGTTCACGATAAGACATCGTTTCGGCAAGTGTTTTTCAAAAATATTGAGATCTGAAACATGAGCGTTCTCTTTTTCAGAAATAGGATTTATGTCAGCCGTGACGAAATGACATTGCGCTTTGGTTTGAACACTGGGATGCTGAATTTCACCAGTAATAACCCAACCAAAATCGGTGTCTCTGGCGACCACGGTTGAAGATAACTTACGTGTTTGTTTGCGAAGGCACTTCCAAAAAACATTGGCACTGAAAAGTACATCAATGGGACCTTGAGCATTAAACTGAGGATCAGCTAACCTTAAGTGCGAGGGAATGTTTAAACCGGAAGTATTAATACAGCTGCTAGGAGTGTCTTTACCAATACTGGTAAGAATGAGACAGTTTAAATTAAGATTGGTGTTTCTTTGGCAAACGTCTCTGATTTTCAATTTTGAAGACTGCAAGACTTGAGTTTTCAAATTGTCAATGCCTGTCACATTGATAGAAGTAGGCGATGACGAAAGACCTAGTTTTTTAATCAACGATTGCGAAACAAAATTATGAGTTGAAGCGGAATCGAGAAGACCACGGGTTCTAAACCAATTTCCAAATTTATCTTGGATTTCGAATTGTACAGTGGTCAAAAGGGTTTGCGCACTGTAAGAAGTTTCGGCATTAGAAATGCAGGAAGAAGCATTAGTTTGTTCGGAGCTGCTCTGCATGGAGCTTGAAGAGGCAGGTACTGATGACCTCGATTTATCGTGAACGTGCAATAAAGAATGATGCGGTTTTTTGCAATGAAAACAGAGATTGGATGACGTACATTTTGAAGAAGAATGCTTAGGTGACAAGCAGTTGAAACAATGTTTGCTATTGAAGACAAACTTCCTTCGATCTTCGACAGACAATTCTTTAAAAGATTTGCACGAATACAATGTGTGAAGCTTTTTACAGAGCGTGCATTTTAACGATTTGTTAAGCGGCCTGATATGTTCTCTTGAATGATTGAAAGAAGAACGGGGTTGCTTGTTCTCGACAGATGGGGGCTGATGACCCTTTGAAAAAGCAAGGTTTTTCTCAAAAATGTGAGACTGATGATTCGTTTCGACCTTTTCGCACTGAAATGCGAGTGCTGTAAGGACTTGGCATCGGCTGTTAAGAAACGAGATTAAGTGTTCGAAGGAAAATTCTTCCTTGCGAGCGAGTTCAATTTCCCAAGCCTTTAAAGTTGAAAAATCGAATCTTGATGTAGCCAGATGAATGAGTATGGTGTCCCATGTTTGGACAGGCTGCTTAAGTTGGTATAATGCTCTGACATTCAACTGTATAGAGTCTAAGAGGTTTCTTAAAGAGGTAACGTCATTAGGTTTGACGGCTGGTAGGTTGAAGAGACAACGTATGTGGCGAGCTACACTCAAACGTAAATTGCCATATCTCTCTTTAAGGAGATTAAAGGCGATGTGGTAGTTGTCTGCGCTTAAAGGCAGTGACTCCACCAAGGCTAAGGCCTCAGATTCCAAAGACGTACGGAGGAAGTAAAATTTATGTATGTCGGGGATCTCAGCATTTTCATGAATTAGGGAGCAGTAAAGTTCATAAAAAGAATACCATTCACCTTCCTTGCCTGAGAAGTGCGGTAGGCTTATCTTAGGAAGTAACGGTTTCGGTTTGTTCTCGTGAACTGAAGCGGGTGCGAACTGGGCCGGATTGATGACCCTAGTGTCCGGTTCTGAGATATTGCGGATTAGTTGGTGGGCCTTTGCAATCCCTTCAAAGTACAAGGGTTCGACCTCGTCCCGATCCGATTGAAGTTCTGGGCAAGCGGATTCAATCTCGGTTTGAATTTGATCATAATAATCATAAGACCGTTCGTACAACTTAAGGCGATGTGTCAAGATGTCTAAATCACACTCGGCGGGATTTAATTTGCTGATAAAATTTCTGAATCTAGTGAGTTGCCCTTTATAGGAAGAACGTCTAGCAATGAGAGTTTCATCTTTCTCAGTAGGAGCCATGATAAAGAGAATAAATTGAAATACAACTCACGAAACTGTAGAACCTTGGAGATGCTGTCAAGTTTGCAGCAGCGAATGGGTAGAAAGAACAGGACACACCAAAGGAGACAGGAGCGGCCTCTTTCCCGTTCACAGGCTTTGCATGATGTAATTATAGCTGAAAAATCCAAAGCAGATATTAATAATTTGCCAAGTATTGTCAAATGACACTTGATAAACAATAGAAATAAAAAATGAACTCTCCCGGGTTTCGGCACCAATTTTTTGGGTAATTTATTAGCTGAGGAATAACCCACCCACCAAGGGAAGATGATTAAGAGAAGGAAGTAGATTTTGGATTGGAGAAAAAGGATAGAAAGATAGGAGGAGAGTCCCACAAAAGTTATGAATTTGACTTTCAATACATTTAGAAGCGGTTGCCACCGCAAATCCTTGCTCGGATACCTAAAGTGGGTACGAGCTTGGTCGAAGCTGACGGGAACCGCAGCTAAGACTTGGGCAGTTTGCCAGAGAAAGGCTTTAGTGTATTTCCTTCCAAGCACGAATAAAAGTACTATAGGGAAGGGTGATGGTCTGGCCAGACAGATAGTAAAAGCTTTATTGAGTATGAACGAGGGCATAAACCTAGGAAGAGCTAGGAAAGCCAGGATCTTGCCTAACTGTAGTATCAGAGAAATGATGAATCCAAAAACAAATATTTAATTTATTTAACAATTCAAAGAAGTTTGAGGAAATTAACAAGCATGTAATATAATTTTGACAAACATAGTTCATTTGAACTTTTTTAACAAATGGGGTCGCAGACCTCTCAACATTAAACGTTGCTCCAGGCAATTGACAATTTACAAGGTTTAAAACCTTACATGTTTCTAAAATCTTTGTAAGATTTAAACAAATAAACAATGAAGTAATTAAAGTTTGAACGTGAATTGGTGTACAAAGAGTGTACCTTAAGAAATTCTTGAGAGAATGTTCTAGAGAAAGTGACAACTTCGAAAATAACAATAATAAAAACATGAAAGATAAGATAGAAGTTCCTACAACTTCTTATATTTAAACAGAATTACTATATGAGAATTATACAAAAGAGGGCAGGTCACTTACTGTGAAACCTGAAGAAAGTGAAAAGGAAAGTTCTAGACTTCCCAAGTTTGAGCAGGAGTCACTAGCCAAATGGGACAGTTTCCATTTCGTGAAACCTGAACATGACTCGCTCAAGAGTTTAAAGAATTGTTTTCCCTGATTATAGGAAAGGAACAATGTGAATTTGAAACTTGTATCACACAAGCAATTGTGCAGAATTTAATTAATGTTAAACTAGCAAAGTTGGAAGGGCACCTTGTGAGTGACACCTTATAGAAAGTTACAATTTTATTAATAATGGTTGTTAGTAGAAGGTTGAGGAAAGATCATTGGGATATAGGATCAATGTTCATGGCCGTATTTAATATAACCGGACGATCGCGACGCGGTAGAAACGTGGAGCAAGCACTGTTTATCACTGTAGTCCATGAAGATGGATGCAAAGTTCACTATAGAAACACTAAAGTTCATGAAAAAGAAAGTTATTGCAATTATGGAAATAACTGATTGCACTATATAGGTGAGAGTCTATTTCTTGAAAAAGTTGTGATTTACAATTAAATGCGCCATAGAAAGTTCCAACGGGGGAAGAAAGTTCGCTATTGCAGTAATTTAAGGAAGATTCCTCATTTTAACTAGCATTTTCACAAGTGCGTGAACATTACTTGACGGCAAGACTCGCAGATCGAGTACAAGATCTCGAAGGTTCCAGAACGACCTTAGCAGAAAAATGGGGTTGAGAAAATCCAACGGAGGAACTAGCTTTATAATTATAGACAGCGGGTATTAAATAATATCCCACGTAGCGAGAGGATTTCTCGTTTGAATAGCTTAAGAAAAGCTCTTTTTTAGTAAGGTTGGCTTATACAAGCAGAAGCTCAACATGGCAAATCCCGCGAAGAATGATTACCGCACCACAAGTAATCTCACGCTGTCTATAAAATAATCTATAAAAGCATGTAGATAAAATGATGAAGATGAGGTTAAAACCTTTAAAATTGTACTTATCTTGATTTCATGTTGAAGGCGAAGTTCCGTACTACTTTGCCAACATGGCGTAGAAGAGAGTATGCCTCTTGGATGAGGAGGCTAGCTCGAGTGGAGCTTTGACTGATCGAGTCAACTGCAGACTGAGAAGTGAGAGCTGCTCAACGGAGCACGGAGGGACCAAGAAAGGGGGAAAGAGTGGGGGGTAGGAGACAAAAGGAGAACATATAAACATTGCCAACTTTGATACAAAAAATTAATCTCTTGCTGAGCTGATCTTCTAAGAGTTGATAACAGATGATACTAGCGCAGCATGGTGAGTAAAGAAGTAGACGTAGTCCTCTTGCTCAAGGAGAAAATAGCTGGCGATGGTGACAGGATCTGGTGGCCAAATGGATAAGTAAGTCCTCTAGCACCAGGAAGAGTTGAGGAGCTTCAGAGATTCGCTGCGAGGTGACGCTAGGAGGGTCACAGAAGTTATATATCTAGAACAGACTTATGAAGACATAAGAGATTTGCCTATCAAGGAGAAAACAAAGGATCACTGTTGGTGTTTGACAAAGAGAAAGGAAGAAATGAACATGCAAAGAGCAATAAAAATTATATCTCAGGTACCGTGTATTCAAAGAATACACCAGACGGTGCCAAAAGTCTGGAACTTCAACAGCATGAAGACAGGCAGAAGAACTCCACAAAGAATGGAGCAATTGAAAACAAAAAACACCAATTTTAAATGACCAAAGAGAGATAGGTTCAGGATGGAATACAGTGAATGTTGTTAACTGGATTGCCAAACCTGAGGAGCTTATAGAAGACCTCGATGAAAGAACGGTCAATGTAAGAAGGGAACTACCTATTATTATTGTGAACATTGCGGGAATGAAAGTAAGAAGTCTCATTGATACAGGGTCTACAGTGTGTTTGATAACCCAGGCATTATACAGTGAAATCCAGAGTAAAATCCACGTATTGAAAATACCTATTTCAAGCGTGAAAATAAAAGGTGTCATACCAGATAAGGTTATGATATGCAAATACCAAGTATTTTTAGATTTGCAGATAGGGAACTCTACATTCTCACAGAGCTTCCTACATGTGAATAAGCTGCCGTATAACCTCATTGTTGGGATGGATTTCATAAGAGAGTATAAAGTTATTATAGATATCTCGCAAGACATTGTGATGTTTCGCGCAAGTGAGGGAAAGGAAGAGTTAGAACTCTCATTAAGGCATAATGAAACGAGACAAGAAGAATACGTATGGCATACATACGGAGATATGACTGGGGATGCAGTGTCGACAATAGAAGACATTGAGGAAGAGTTGGCAACACTGGCCGCAGACATTGAAAAGGATCTCGAACCAAAATTTGAAGAATGCCTGGAAGAGAAGATTGAAGAAGCTAAATTTGGTCCAGAATATAAACAAATGCTAAGGGAACTGCTATTCGAGTATAAAGGAGTCTTCGATTCGAGACCTGGCCGGATCAAGAATTTCCAGTATGCGTTCCAAGTCAGCGATTGGACGCCATTCAAACAGAAGCCGTATCCTGTAGCTGAGAAACATTATTTAAAGGTCAAAGAAGCGATACAGGAAATGCTAGAAGCAGGCGTCATTGTAAAGACAGCCACACCTTATGTCAGCCCACTGGTAGTTGTACCGAAACAGGATGGAAGTGTGAGGATATGCCTGGACCTACGAAATTTGAATTCCAAGGTCATACCGGAATTTGATAAAGTGCCGCCCATTAAGGAGGTACTCAGGAGGTTCAATGGAAAGACTGTGTTCTCAAATCTTGACCTGACTGCAAGTTTTCACCATCTTGCTCTGGAAGAGAAAACAAGTCTATTAACCGGATTTTTATTTGACCAGCACACGTATTATTATGTACGTCTTCCATTTGGATTAAAAACAGCAGGTTCAGCGTTGATACGAGCGCTAGATAGGAACCTATCCGAAGAAGTAAAAGCTACAACCATATGCTACGTAGATGATATACTACTGACCTCTGAAACAGTTGAAGAACATGTCAGAGATCTACGCAAGTTGTTATATGACCTAAGTCAGGCTAACTTTAAGGTCAATATAAAGAAGTCTAACTTTGCTCAGAGAGAAGTTAAATTTCTAGGTCACGTAATAGATGCACGAGGAGTCAGACCTAATCCGGGAAAATTGGAAGTCATTAAACGTTTCCCGAGACCAACGAAGGTAAAGAACGTCAGGCAATATCTAGGCGTTATTGGATTCTTTTCAAACCATTGTCCGAAGTATACCGAGACTGTAGCACCACTCCAAGACTTACTTAAGAAGGGAGGAAGATGGCGATGGACGGAGCAATGCGAGGAAGCCTTCGTGAAATCTAAACAGATGCTGTTAGATTATGTAAAATTGGGATATCCTGACTACACTCAGAAATTTATTATCCAGACTGACGCATCCTTCATAGGCATTGGAGCTATGTTATATCAGGAAAATATGGACAGGCCAGAGGAGAAAACTTATATTGCATTTATCAGTAGAAGGCTGAAGCCTAATGAAAAGAATTATACGGTCACGGAGATCGAACAACTTGCGATACTGTATGCCTTACAGTATTGGCACAAGCTGATTTATGGTTTTAGAATTATATTGAGAACAGACCATAAAGCCCTAACGTTCCTGCTGAAAACTGACCTGTCGAGTCAAAGACTGACAAGATGGTCCCTGTACATACAACAATTTCAAGTGGAAATAGAATATTGCCCGGGGAAAGACAATATCATACCTGATTTGTTAAGCAGATACCCTACAGCAGAGGAAGAAGAAGCTCTAGCTATCGAGATAGAAGATAGAGATCAGAAGACCTTAGATGATCTGAGGAACATCACCGTTTTTCAACGTGAAGATCCCTGGATACGGTTGATGATTAATTACTTCGAGGGAAAACTGGATAGAGGAACCCCGATGTATGTGGAAGCTGAAGCACTGTCAACGGAATATCTATGGTTTAACCAGATGCTACATAAATGGAGCGACTCTGACCACACCAAACCCAGGATTGTTGTACCACCAGCATTGCAGAGAAGGCTAGTATGGCTAGCACACCGAGCTTTTGGACACTCCGGTGTAGATAAGACTGTTGCCCTGCTTAAGGAGGCATTTATTTGGCCAAAACTTAGAGAAACAGTCAGAAATACTATCAGGACATGTGATATGTGCCAACGAGTAAAGCCTAACTCGTACTTAATGAGGCAGAAACCTATACCACTCTTACCAGAGAAGCCATGTCAGCTCCTGGCGCTGGACAACTTTGGGCCCCTTCCTAGAGCTAGAAGAGGAAATAAACACATCCTAGTTGCATTAGACGTGTTTTCCAAAATGGTAGTCCTGTGTCCAATTCAGAAAACCAGTACAAAACAGGTACTTAAGAGGCTGAAGGAAAGAATCATTCCTATATTAGGACAGCCAGAAAACATCTTATCTGATCATGGAAGTTGTTTTACCAGCATAGAATTTCGCAGGGAGTTGGAGAATCTGGGCATAAGACAGATTTTGTCCACGGTTCGACACCCGGAGTCGAATTCCGCTGAGAGAGTTATGAGGGAACTGCAAAAATACATGAAGATATATTGCTCTACTGAGAATTGGAGATGGATTGACGTACTTGAGATTATTGAATATTGTATCAACAATACTGTGCACGAAGCGACAGGAGAGGTGCCAGTGAGCCTACATCTCGATAGAAGACCAGAGAGGCCGTGGAATAATGTCATCCAGACACCCATCGATGCACAACTTGGACGTGAGTTGAGGATCCAGAGAACGTTCGAGTATCTCAAGAAACAAGCTGATAAACGGCAGCGAAGAAACAGGAGGAAACGCTATCACAGACCGTTACTCGTGGGAGAGTACGTCTTACTGAAGAAACCCGCCAGTTCAGATCCAGAGAGCAGGAAATATAAGAAATTTCAGCATGCTTACCACGGACCCTACCTGATTATAAGGGATCTGCAAAATAATGCATATCGGATCAAAGATGAAGCAACGGGTAGAGAAGTTGTGGTAAACGCAGCTAACTTGAAATTATATAGTCCACCAGAAGACTATGATGCGAGAGAGGAGCAAGCTACGCACATCCAAGTTAACGGGGAATCATTACGTATGCACGGAAAGATTCTTGAGAAAAGCTTGCAGGCTCAAGAAGGGTCGCAGCGAAACAACCAGCTCGCCAACCCAGCGGACACGAAGGAAGAATGCAGCTGTCTACTGCAGGAACTTTATGACCAGTTGAGGGAAGCCGCTGTGAAGCTGAGGGGGATGAATGAACAATTGAGAAGGGAGAACGAGAGTCTACGAGACACCAGACAGAGTGGAGTGGGGAACGAGAAAGCCCATTGCCGAGAGCAATGACCGCTTAAAGTAAATACTGCATGGAGTTGATGCCAGCTGATAGGCCCGAAAAATTCACTTATGAAATGAATTTTTCGAACTTAGCAGGAGAAAGATGTGCCCAATTAGTCACGGCAGTCTGGCATCGAACTCAGGTCTCATCAGAGAAGACCAGGCACATGGTTATGCCTAGGGTCGAACCATTGGTCTCTAAGGGGGAGCAATTATAGGGAACCCACAGAGCAATGAGAGGTATACTGACATATAATAGTCTAGCGTGATTTCACGATTTATATGTGAAAATCATAGCAATTAAAAGGAGGAATTGTAGCCAAATGCATAGGAAATATACGTTTTCAGAGCATACGAAAACGAGAGAGGGCGAGTTTGGCAGTTTACAAATGACCCTTAGCGAGTGGGCGGAGTAGCCTAGGCGCCAACCGCACTACTTACGTCTGGGGCGGAGAGACAGCTCAAAATTAATGACCCGGGAATCCACCACTCGACAAGGGGGCAAGCGATGGCGGGACCGCATGCACAAGGAAATTAATTAATTCCAGCTAAATGGAACATTGTAATGCATTGAAATATACACACAGATGAATATATTCACGGAGAAGTAATTTAGGAGTGGTTTTTCACCTAAATTAATGCCGATATCTCAAAATGACCGCATTACAACCTAACTCACGCTCAAGAGCAGGGATATTGTAACCAGCCAGCGGGGAACCCCCACCGTGGCGTCATAACGCGCTGAACTAAGGCAATTAATTGTAATTAATTTGCCGAAGCGATCGCCGGCACGCGAATGTTTTTGAAACCTCCACACCTAAATAAACAAGATGCAGATGTCATTTCGATTGAAGAGGGATTATTTCAAGAAGGGAGTCGCTCTCACATGTCCCGTGAACTATTTTGTGCAAGAAACCTTTATAAGGGGGAGCAGCCCACGCCAAGTCAGTTGATCTACAGTCGCTCGAGTTGAAAGTTGTTAGTTGACCTACAGCAGTTGGAAGTTAGTCATTTGTCTACATTCGCTCTGCAGTAAGCACGCCAAGTATTAAAATATCAACGCGCCGCCGTTGAAGACAATGGAAGCAAGTTATAAGCTTCATAAATAATCATGAAGGGCGTCGAAAGTAAAGTAATACAGATATTTATCTATTATCTGACGCAGATATAAATTCGCTACAGCGAAAAGGAACTTATAATGTTTTCGAACAGTTCTTATACCGGGAGGTATTGTCAGAATTGTATGACATTATCATCAGGATCACTACAGTGATGGGAGCGTGGAAGTCATTGCCACCTAACCAGGATAGTGAGCTGAACGTGATTGCAGGGAACGAGGATCGAACATCCGTAAAACGCTACTAGATTTCACGTAGACCAGCGGTTGTCATAATTGCATCGCATCTCTGAGATCAAGCGTAGGAGAAGTCCGGATTAAGGATCAACATGTGAAGTCATTGATGAAGTGTACATAAATTGTGAAATAATGATTTAAAGTGTTCATGTGTCTAATGGTTAATATTCAGTGTATAGCAGTGGTAAAGGCCACTTATAAAAATATGTGTATCATGTGGCAAGTGTGTGAATCTCAGTGTTGTGTTAAGGATATCATGATGGCTTAAACCAAACATCATGGTAGCGCTTAAGCTGAGGAGCTGGCATTTTCCAGCAAGAAGGAAAAAGTGAGTACACATGCAATTATATCCTTATAACTGAATAGTTCACCATGTAACGATTTATCACTTTGAGATTAAAAGATGTAATAGTCACTTACTGAACGAGTTTTCACCACTCGTCTTGAATAAAGTATGGCTTGGAAGGTGATTTGTTTAGGACCCTTTAGGTCAAAAATAGTGATGAATCTAACGGTAACGGTAAATGAATAATAATAATAATCTGGGGTCGGCAACAGTAGAGTAATGGGCAAAGTTGGCCTAAGTAATGTTCAAATAGTGTCATGTCTAATTTAAAGATACTGTAATTTGGTAAACAGTAAAAAATGTAACGTGGAATATAGCGAAATACGAGAGCTTTTTCAGTGTCAATGAAAATTTGAATGAATATTTGATATGGTCAATCCTTAGGATTATGTTTGAGGACCATTAAATTAAAGTAAGCCAGTAAATTTATACATTTGTGTTAGGAGCTATGTAAAGCTTTGGCTTAAGTAGTATAACAGAGAGAACGCAGGTGCCTTAATAATGGAGTCATCTAGGTGAAATATTGTTTGAGCCGCCTGTATAGCGTGCAGATTAACGTAGAATCCAGTGATTTACGTAAGATAATCGCGGGGATTGACTAGAATAGCTTGCGCGTTAGGTGAAGAGTTGGCTGAATCTTCGAGGAGTATCGCCTTTGAGCATACTACAGTATATTATACGCAGCGATTTGGATAGATCTTGTCTATTTCCAACGCTTGCATGAATTATGGCCACTATTGACGTCCGTCGAGACGCAGTGAGCATTTGTACCAATGGTCTACCCTGATAGGTAGGATCATATTCGTCGTCTAGGAACGCAGATTTCCTGATTTATTACTGACAGCTGCTGGTGAAAACCGTGGGGTTTCACTATGATGCGCGTCTTAAAGCCACATAATCACCATAGAACGACAAGGCTATCACTAGAATTCCACCCCAGCCATGAATGTTTATTAAGGAGCCAGTTTGAGCCCAAATACACTATAAAGATAGGTGTTAATTAATTAAATGACTCAATTACTTAGGAATCACGCCTAGCGTATCTGTACTGTTATATAATTGTAAACAAGTTTGACCTTGACGATAGAGAGAGAAAGGTAGTGTGGACCATTTCCGTGGCGGCCATCTTGGTTAGCCAGCTGGAACGAATTTTATGACCTGCTGAGGGGGAGAAAGGTCCGTCGACCGATCCCTTGTCATTTACAGTCACAGTAGGACACTGAGGAATCTCGGTATTTAAATATGCAATCAAGATATGAGTATTATAATGATGCCAATTGAATTGAATGGTGTGTGGCATGTCACATACGTTGTTGGATCTTAGAAATCAGATAATATTTGGCGAAGTTATCCTCTGAGGAGGAAAGCTGAACCAAAATAATGTAGGCATCTTCTTTAGAGTGCATTTTTCCAGTTCATGCTAATTTATGCATACGGGTATGTGTTTTTCCCAGAACATGACACAGTTGTAACTATGGTAAGCCCGACAAGACCCAGAAAAATCGTTATATGGTGAAACTATAAAATATTCTATCCATGTTTATTTTTTTTAAGGAGCATGTACCACTGTCCTAGATCGTTCATAGGGATGGAAAGAAGGAAGATGATTCGCACGACACAACAAATATTTGTTAGTGAATTCAGAATATAATGAATTTTTGCTAGTTAAAGTAAATGCCGTAAGAGGCGGAATAATGTCTTAGTAATATCATTTTTATGTGACATGTGATTTTTTTGTGTTAAGATACTCCCATTAACTAAAATTGTGTCACATGATGAACACTATGGAAACCTTGTAATCTGAACTATTATTGACAGGATGTTAGAATTTGGTTTGAGTGCAGTGTAGCACTATTTTTAAGAAGAAAGCTCACAGAATAACCCTATTTTATTTGTGGGAATTAAATGTAAATTGTCCTTTGATTTGTATTTGTTATATATAGCCATGATTTTAGACCAGTAAATGTTTTATTTGTAGGAATGTTGTGTATTTCCTGTAGAAGTAGTTACCTGGTAGACTCAAATCCTGAGCATGTGGTCGTATTGTGGGCAGGAACGTCCCATACCTCGAAAGACCGTGAGCTAGTTGGGATACGAACACATGGTCCACATGGTGACAATCGGGTACAATACTTTCAAAGATATATATGCAGGGCAGTGGGAGAATGTTTAAATTTTTTAACAGAGGTCTACATGATTCTCTAGTGTTTACATTTGCCATAATTCTAATCGCCCTCTTTTGTATCCTTAACGTGCTTAGTACATCTGGCGACATACCCCAAAATATGACCCCATATCTTAAGTATGAATGGAAATAAGCAAAATAAGTATTTCTTAATGTGTACATGCTAGTGCAGGTTTTCAAAATACGTAACGCAAAGCACATCGAGTTCAGTTTAGTATTCAGATATTGTATATGTTTATTTCATTTCAAGTCATGTTGTATCCATAGTCTTAAAAACGTTGTTTCTGATTTATTTTCTATTTGATGACCATTTAATGTTATATTGGGCTTCGCAGGATTCCTATTCTGTATAGTGTGGAAATTTAGACATACTGTTTTTTATAGTTTATTATGAGGCGATTATCTTGCGACCATTTGGTTAACTCTCCAGTAACGGAGTCAGCAGACAGCTGTATGACCTGCATAGTTTCACCTTTTATTACGAGTGTTGTATCGTCCGCAAACAAAATTTCCTTAGTTGAATGAACGTTCTGTGTTATATCATTGATATATAGAAGAAAAAGTTGTGGGCCCAAAACTGATCCCTGGGGTACTCCAAATTTAATAATTCCCTCATTGGGCAATGTTTCATTAAGTAATTTGGTTCCATCATCCGTCTCAAGCTTACTATTTGTTAAGTAAGACTCTATCCATTTATTAGCTAGACCTCTAATACCATATTGATTTAGTTTTGTGAGGAGGATTTTATGGTCAACAACATCAAATGCTTTCGATAAATATAGGCCAGTTATATGTTCCTTATTGTCAATTAATTTCAGTATACTATTAATACATTCATAAGTTGCGGTCTGTGTAGATTTTTCCGTTCTGAATCCATGTTGTGAGTTTGATAATATTTTTTTTCTTCTATAAAACTTATCAGTCTCTTATACATGATTTTTCCACAAGTTTTTGCAATACCAATTGGTAAAGTAATAGGACGATAGTTATCTAATTCATGCTTTGAACCGTTTTTGTGCACTGGAATTACTTTTGATAACTTCAAAATATCCGGGTAAGTTCCTGAGAGAATTGAACTGTTTATTAAGTGTGTAAGTGGATTTATTATATTTTCTGCACATTTCTTTAAAATTGCATCAGGGATGCCATCAATGCCAGCACAGAATTTATTTTTAGCTCTTTTATAACTATTCTTACCTCTTCATTTGTAACATGATTTATAAATAAAGAATCACTACATATATTTATTTTATTATTAGAATTTAGTGTATTTACCTATGATTTATTTCATAATTTTTGTGGAATTTCCAGAAAATAGTCATTAAAAGTGTTTGCTATTTCCTCTGGACTATTAATCACTTTATTATTTCTAGTCAGTGTAATGTTCCTTTGTATTTTAGCAGATTTTCCAGTTTCTTTCTTTATCACGGTCCACATAGCCCTGTTTTTATTAGATGATTTGGAAATAAAATTATCATTATGCATTTTCTTTGCTAGTCTTATTACCTTATTTAATATGCAAGTGTATTTTTGTTGTATAAATTGAATTCAGGTGTTGTGTGGTATTGTTTATATAATTTGTGTAGAAATTTCTTTCTTTGACATGAATTTCTACTCCCTGTTGTTATCCAATTGCTAGTTTTGTTATTTTGAACAGTTCTTTGTCTGAAGGGGAATGCTGTTTCAAAATAGTGTTTTAGGGTACTGTTAAATGCATTAAATTTATCATTTACATTTTCTAGTTTATACATTTCTGACCATGTTTCCTTATTTAATAAGTCATTGAAATATGTAACATTTGTTTCAGTGAATGACCTGTACTTTTTTATTTTATTCCATTATCATTATTATTGATTGTTTCGGGTGCTTCAAAACTCAATATTTGTCCATGGTGGTCACTAAAACCCGGACAATAGACTTCTATTGAATGGTGACCTGTACAGAATGATGCTAGGCCAGGAGAAGTCTGAAGCCTGTATGGTAGCCACCTCGATCGTAACCTGCCACGAGAGGCTCGCACACCAAAACCTGAAGTATGTGAAGGATGCTTTGGACAGGAATAGCATTCCATACGTTGATGATTGGAACGAGAGAGTCTGCGAAGTATGCACCTACGGTAAACAACATCGGGTATCTCACCCACTGAACGAGAAGTTTGCTACCCAATCATTGGATCTGGGTATGTAGATATGGGAGAGATGGCGACACCATCACTAGGAGGAGCAAAATACTTCTAGCTTTTCAAGGATGATTTTTCACATTTCCGAACAGTATACTTCTTGAAGATGAAGGACGAAGCCGCAGCCAAACTGGATGTTTTCATGAAGCTGGTGGAAAACCAATTTGGAAGAAAGGTGAAAATTCTAAGATCAGATAATGGAACCGAGATCAAGAATGTCAACGCACGTAAGCTGCTGGAGGAGCTAGGTGTCTTTCACACTTTTTCAACAGCTTACACCCCAGAACATAACGGAAGAGTGGAACGTGAAATGAGAACAATTGTGGAGTCAGCAAGGACAGCAATTCATGCACGAACCCTGAAGGACAATTTGTGGGCAGATGCAGTGAACTATTCTGTGTTCACGATCAACCAGACTGGCACAAGTACAGTGAAAAGAAAGATTCCAGCCAACCTATGGTTTGGACGGCAGGTAAACATGAACAAACTGAAAACATCCGGATGCGACTGCTACGTTTTGACTCCCAACCACAAGAGAAGCAAGCTTGACAAGAAGTCTAGGAAAGGTATATTTGTTGGATACGACATAGACTCTCCATCCTACAGAGTCTATCTGCCTGAAGAAAGTGATGTTGTAAGTTCAGACAACGTCGTGTTTAATGAAGGAGAAAAAGATGAGCGAAACCTGACAGATGTTGAAATGGCCGTGAACGAGAACGAGTTGATTGAAGAAGATGAGTATGAAGACAGCATAGACCTGAGACAAGACAGAAACGAAGAAAGAGATGAAGCCAGAGAAGAAGATGAACAACCAAGAAGACCAGGACTACGCAATCGTCAAAATATTCAGCTACCTGCCAAACTATCAGACTACGTCATGTGCTACCTCCGGGGAGGAAAGAGTGCCAACTTAGCAATGATAGGAGAAATCCAGGATATCTCTATTTCCAAAGCGTTGAAAGATGCCAAGTGGCTGATAGCCACGACAGAAGAATTTGAATCGTTACAGAAGATGGAAACTTGGAAATTAGTGAAATGTCAAGATGAAGTTCGACCCCTGACCTGCCGCTGGGTGTTACGAGAAAAGCCTGATAAGAGAATGAGAGCACGACTGGTAGCACGTGGCTTCGAGCAGGAAGAAGGAGTTGACTATTCAGAAACCTTTAGTCCATTAGCAAACCATGCTTCAATTAGACTGAGTCTCAGTCATGCCGCTACTGAGAAGATGAAACTGGTTCCCTTTGATGTGAAGACAGCCTTCTTGCACGGAGACTTGGAGGAGAACTTGTACTGCGCCCGAATCTCACATTAGCCATCACCCATATCCGCTGAGATGGTAAGGATTGTAGGGACGTTGACACCCAGCTAGATACGTCAACGCATCCCTACTGGATAAATGACTAGGAAACCCTTGACGCATACGGACGTACAATAACACTACAATTAGTTACACATTTACTAGCAAATCTAATTCCAAAATAACTTGGTAGTACGAGAATCTCGGATCTCGGAGGTGAACGGCGAAGTTGAGACTAACTGAGTTCTAGTAACTAACTGCTAGTATTATCACACGGCGATTGCGAAATGAAAAGATGATCAGTTTCTATAAAACAAAACAGGCAAACGACATGTGCCTGGGATTTATTCCCAAAATAAATATATACAAGAAATATCCCTGTCATCCAGAATAAAACATGAAACTTGCAAAACAAATAATTGCACTTGTAGATGAAATATCTACCTCCTAAATCTTCGAATAAGATCGAATAGTAAAACTTGTTAGTCATCCTGCGACTGGATGCTCGTGAGCTTGATCTACGATCAGCTGTTCGACTCATAATAATAACAATCTTGAAATACCCTACGATATACAGCTATTTACAAACGTGAGCAAATCTAAGATAACAATGGAATATATAACTAACAATTATATACAATGTTGAATCACACGCGTCCAACGCGGTATTCCAATCTGGACTAGAATTGACGTGATATGTCAATTTAATGAGCTCTTCTGTTACAAACTTCACTTTTAGACAAACACTTGTTCACAAAACGACAGATTCTGTAAGCTTCTGGTTATAAGTCAAAAATAAATGAACTATATTAACGAACAATGAAGTTAGTTAAAGTTCTATATAGACAAATCCATTACATAAGAATAATAATGACATTAAAGATCGATACGGAACTGCACCAACTTAATACGACGATGACGTGGCTATAGCATTGGCGATGACAAAACAATACAAACAAACACTCTTAAACGTCAGTGACTTTCTTAACACCCTGTAGTAGTAAATTGCTCTCATGGCAATACTCAAATTCATTACATATCGTGGATTTCACATACCGGTACTCATAGCGTCTCCTGCGCTTCCAAATACAACATAAATTCCCCTTACTCTTGTCACAATAACTCTCGTAGAATACTGCACGGAATACTTCAAAACAACCCCATCTGTCTACAAACCTGTAGCAGAATTAGTGATCCTACTATGCAACACTACTGTGTATACAGTTCATGAAAGACTGCTAACCTCCTCCTTCTCTAATTTTAAATTCATCGTGCTCATTACCTTCGACATACATTTGTCTACAACAATATCTCTCGTTTGACATTCCACGTAACTGATCATAATGCAATCTATTGATAAACCATTGCATTGTACAACAATACCACGTTTACTTAAGTGTAAACTTTAAAATGGTTGTAGTCCGCTCGTCTGAAAGGTTAATAACAATAATAATACTTTCGTTTCTCTGTTACAAAACCAGAATGAGCAAAGTCTTCATTTACCAACATGCTTAAACATGTTACTGACTTTCCATAGACATACAAGTCTTCTTATCTTCATTTCGCATTGGCAATGTTATAACAAATAATTGTTGCCATTAATAGGACTCACCTGACTTCAATTGTCACTGTAGTGATCCTTTGTAGACATAATAGTGGTTACATAAATTATCCACGACTTACTTATCGTCACATAATAATGTATTCTTCAATTAGAATAATATTCGGTTAATGTTATTGTTTATAACATTTGAAATTTGTTATTAAGTGTTTATACATGTCAAACTTGTTATTTACAGAATCATAGTGCCTCATCATAAATCTTATCGTGAGTAGTAATGTACTATGGCAATCTAACGCACAACATGGTTTGAAAACGTATGTGTTACAATCGAAGCATTCTCCTTACATAGAACAGTTTTCGTTAAAATTAGAAGGTTAAAACGACGCTGGATAAAACCTGACCAAAACGGTAATCTAAATTCCAAATGCTAATAACATCACGTCTGAACGACACACGGTGACGTGCAAAAAGTTAACTAACAATTTCTAAATAGACATACAATAACATGAGTTATAAGAAAGAATTTCTACATAATGAATAGGTCATCCTGCGACATCCTCAAGAAACTACAACAAGATACTGAGATCATAGAGCTGTCAATTCTGTACCTTTCTGACGGTCCGTGATGAAAATACCTCGAACGATGGCCTTGATATTCCGCTCCGAAGTTGGCGCGTGTCGGTCGCATTCCACGCGTGCTCTGGGCCGGCCGCTCGCTTCGCAACTGATCTCCCCGAGCCTGCTTGACGGGTGCCCACCTGGCCTCAGTGAACTCGTGCTCTGCCGACAGCAATCTTCTGGCTTCGCGACACTTGCAAGTTTAGATGCTCGTACCAGGAACAATGAACACTGTTTACCATCTTCTTCTCTCTTCTCCTCCGCGTCAGAATAGTAGCTTTGCGAGTCCGTAGTTAACATCTCTCCAAGTTCTTTATGGACATTTGAACGTAGCTTTTGAAGTTCGGCAAACTGCATGGTGGAATCGCAGTGGTGATGACGTCGACCTCAGGACTTCGGAAGCCACTCTAAATCTTCCCGTGTCATAGTGTAGATTATCCTTCTACCATTGTTTAGTGAATTATTCCAAACATATTAGAGGGCGCAGAATAAGAATATCCCTCTCAACTCGTAGATTTTAGCATGTTGAAAATGTCAGGTAATATGCTTCTCAAATACTGCAGTTATAATGCTGCGATGTGTAGATTCGTTTTAAAAACGAAATTACTTGCTTCTGTTGAATGTTGTAGATTATATAGCATTCTTCTTCTCTATTCGCTATTTCATTAGCTTGCTTCTTGATATATTATGCTGCTTGTCGATACTCAATGTTAAATTTGCGGAGCGCTGCACGACAGGTCCGCTCTCCTCGACGGTATCAGAAAGAGTCTCTGCTGTGTGACCGTGGATCGCGCGGGCGGACAAACTAGCCTCGCAATCGGTCTACTTATAATAGAATTGTGTTAATTACTCTTCTCTGGGCCAAAATTATATAATTCTCTTCTTCATAATCAATGTAATATATTCTTCTTGACGTCTGGGAATGCTAATCTCTCTTAATAAAGCAAATATGATTATACAGCGTTTCCCACACAAATTATGTGCTGAATCCTCATTGGCTGCAGGTTTATTATCAAAACTCTACCTGTCCTAGCCTCTTATCACTAAGTCGAGTGCAAAATTTGTTTGTGTCAATCTGGCTGACAAAAACCGGTCTTGAGAGTGATAACTTGAAGCTTATGACAATTTCCAGCTTCCTTTGCTCAGACACTTCCTTGGTTAAATTTACATTCACCTCAAAACTTATAAATCCAAATAATCCAAAATCTTCCAAAATTCTCAAAAAATGTTTATAAATAGTTTCAAACTCTTCCTAAAATATTTATTTCAATGAAATAAATTTTCATTTCCAAATTCCACTTAATACTCGGTTCGATCCTCGACTCTGTCCATAACTTGAGCTGGGGTGAATTAGGGCTCAGTACATGTATCAACCTGTAGGATTTGAAGATGGTACTGGCAGAGTCTGCAAACTAATGAAAAGCATTTATGGGCTAAAGCAAGCACCAAGAAAGTGGAATGAGAAAATGTCAGATTTCCTTGAGAATAAACTTGGACTAGTGAACACCGCCGATGACCCCTGCATTTACAATAACGAGAAGAGAACTTTGATGATGGCTCTTTTCGTCGATGGCGGGCTCATCGCTGGATATAATGAAGAAGAAATCTTTGAAGTCTTGGATGTCATAAATCGATAATTTTTAATCACTTACTAACGATCAGTTCAGAAGCAATTCAAGTGCCTAGGCATGGAAGTCAGAATAGAGAATGAAGGAATTTTGTGAACCAGCCTGGATACACCAGAGAGATCATCAATCGTTTTCGGTTCGACGCTTGCAGCCCAAGTTCAACACCCATGGAGAAAGGAATGGTGGCAAACGAAGAAGATCGAATCAACGACAGACCAGCGCCACCTACAACTCCATATCGAGAAGCAGTGGGAAGTCTACTCTACCTGGCTACAATATCCCGACCGGATATCTGCTACGCAGTGAACTACTTGAGCCGCTTCAACGGCAAAGCCATGCATAGCCACTGGAAAATGGTGAAGAAAGTATTTCAGTATTTGAAGGGAACTTCAGACTATGGAATTTTCTTCAATGGAGACGACAAACTTGTGGCATATACAGATTCAGACTACGGTGGGGACACCGTAACAGGGCGCTCAACAAGTGGTGTTCTACTGTTGAGAGGAGGACCAATCATTTGGTACACACAGAAGCAGCGACTCGTTGCTACGTCAACAGCAGAAGCAGAATACCGAGCAGCTGTCTCATCGATAGATGACATCAGCTCGATCAAGAGAATTGGACTGGAACTCGAAATTTTGAAGTCAGACAAACCAGTCTCGCTGTTTGTTGACAATCAGTCAGCAATCCACATGCTGCACAATGCACACGAGGGGAAGACTACAGAAGGAAAGAAACATGTAGAGATTCCACGCAAATTCATCCAGGAACACGTGGGCAAAACTGTTGCTCTCAAACATGTCGAGAGCTCCAAGCAACTTGCTGATATCCTGACCAAACCCCTCAATAGAAAAGTGCTTGAATCGCTTCGTTGTAAAATAATTAAGGAGGAGTGTTGAAATGTAATTATGTTTACAACTGACTATACTGTATACCTTTACTGTAAATCTAAGTTGGCAACAATGTGATCAAAAATGTATTATACTTTTATAAGTTGGCAATTGTTTTAAACCAGAAGGAGATGTACAGCTAATGGCGGAATGTATGTGTAAGATATTGTTTGTGAAATCTGAAGCCATCAAAATTGTATCTATATTGAATGTAGGGAAGTTTTTGATAACTCATAAACAAGTTTTATGCTGTAAAGTCAAAAGGTATGATATTGTCGACTTATCTAATATGTATTTTTCAACTTGTATTTGAATGAGGTTATATGTTGTATGGATGCATACCTTAAGTTTACAAAATGTTCCTAATAATAGAAGAAGTTTGTAACTGAGAGTGTAAACCATTATTGTATTATTTCTTTGTTTGCCAGGCGCCTTTTGATGATACTTGCTGTTTAATTTGATAAATAAAAGAACGTCATACATATTGAAAACGACTTGGTCATTTATCCCTGCTAGGAGCATAAGAATAACAACACGACACGATATCCACTCATCCACCGTGGCAAGCTACTAAATGTTGTATATATTTACATACTGAAAACTTTGTAAACTAAACATTGAATTGTAATTTGTTGCCAACAAGATAAAACTGTACGATTCCTTTCTATATGAGTCCTTGGCCTGTTAAGGGATTAATAAAATGCATTATTATATTATTTATTGCAGACAATGGCCATTCATGATACGCTAAATTAGAATTCTGCACAGAACTTCGTAAAAGAATTTTTCCTTTGCTTGCAGCACATGATATGGTACCTATCACATTTATCACTACATATCACTCGCACTGGTGGTCTGGCTGATGTTATTTCTTACAGTGAATATACACAGCTCTCTACGTGACTAATTGTATCCTCTTGATAGGTGGAGCGACACTGGTGCTCGCGACGGCTAGAAAGCTGGCAACTGCTTCGCACAAGTGGAACAACCGATCCTGTTAGAAATACGTAACCCAACAACTGATTTTTGGTTTGAATTAAGCGCCAAGAAGCGTGACGTCCTTCGTGGTGATTTTAGTTACTATAATGTTCTTGTTGATTCTTTTGTCTTCCTTTTTTATATTACGTTAGAAACGGAATGCCTGGCTCAATGCAGAGCCAGTAGAATGTTAAGATTACTTTATAATTTTGTAGAAGGCAGAATCTTTTTAATTTTTAGCCAGTTATGTTAGCGTGAGTGTAAGGAGTTTTGCCAGCAGCAGTGGCGTGAATGAATGATTATACTAGGGAGTTATTTTGTTAGTAAGTGTTATTTAGTATTTATTAATAAATTTTTATTTTTATACGCATTGTTATACGTGTTATGGAACAGCCTAAAATAGGTAGGATGTCTATTTCATTCCAACAAAGCCCTGAGATATTAAGGTAAGTTTACACTCTACCATATAAAGCTAGTTCGTTTTATATCCATAATATGTTCCAAGCCTACTGTGTATAATCCTGAAGTACTCGTTGGCGTGATTGCGATAGTTCATTAGACGGGACATTCACCTTTTATAATCCAGCCTTGCTTTGGATTGACCAACGAGTACCTTCTCGATTTTTACGGGTACAGTACGGACCTTACTTTATTCTGCGCCGAACTGCAGCAAACATTATTCGAAAGTTTGACATTTTTATTTATTCATTTTCTTAACTTGTTGTGGCTTCAGGGTGGGCGAAAGGAGCCGCGTCCATTGACTTTAATATTACACAACGTGGGTGTCTGCATGGTTTGGGGAACTTATTCCTGTTTCAATTCTGCTTCTTAATTTCGGAGGGTTCCTTCCTTCCTGTTTGTTATTCTGTTCAGGTTTGGGGCAATATCGCCCGCTTGGTGTTTGTAATTCGTGTTCATGGACATGCCGTCAACCCACGCCACTATTCTACACTTAGGAGGGACGCCATCGTAACTGTTTCGTATATTTAATTTAAAATATGCTTTTCTAAGGACATTCAATAAACCACCCTTTCATTACAGTGTATTTTGGAATGGGCAAACATATTTATAACGGGCGACATTCCTTTGCTTATTGTCGTCATTCTCGCGTAATTGTTGTGTGTAAGCACGTTTGAGTGCAAGTCAGATTGCCTTGACTTTGAGTGTAATATTTTGCTGGCGAGCTTGTCTGTGTTGTTCCGAGCCTTTTGGTACTCGGAGTTAAATGGTTAATTGTGGCAATTCTTACTAGACGTTGCCCCTTGTGTTCGGCCACGTGCGCATGGTGTAAATGTAAATTCTGTTGCGTCACGTGCAACCTCGCCTCCCGTAAATGGCCTGGAACTCCGTTCATGCCTTTTCATGTTTTGAATATTTGAACATCCACCACGGGGTTTGTTAGGATGGTGTTTGTGTGCCCCTTTGCCTTATGTATCCCTTTTGATAGAAGAATATATTTTGATTTGTTTTAAGTGGTTACATGATTTCCCTTGATCACATTCCCCTAAACCACCCCTCTGGGGAACAATCCAGCCCTCCACTCCAAGAACATTCTGTTCTAAGTACCTTCTCTCCCGTCTTAACGGTAGCATAAACAAATCTAGGCGGCAGATAATTCAAGGGGGGGCTATACTCGTCCTTCCTTCGGTTTCGTCCGGGGTGGGCGGTATAGTAAGTGGTAGCAGAGCGTAGTTTTCGATTCTTAGTTATCGAAGTGCTGACGTGCTGTAGTCTACCCGTGTTCTCTTGGCTGGTTTTTAGCCTATTTTCATTTATGAAAAGATAGGCTTATGAGATCACCTTTTGTCCGTGTGTCTGTCTGTGTGTGTGTGTGTGTGTGTGCGAATGTGTGTGATTCGTGTGTCCCCCCTAATTAAATCTAAACGGCTGGAGTGATTTCAATGAAACTCGGTAATTTCATAGCACTATTCCGGATGACCCAGAATGTGCCCTTAAAATTTTAATACGTCATACCAATCCAACATGGCGGCTGTGCGAAATATTTCACCAGCATTCAATATCTCCGAAACTATTACTGATATCACCCTGGGACTTTGTACGGTGATAAAGGGAACTACTAGAATTTCACCTATGTGATTTTTGAAAATCTGGTAACTACAAAACCTACATGGCGGCCAAGCGAAGTTGCGACTTTCAAAAGACGTTTCTCGAGATTTAACCAACCATACTCAAGGAAACTTGGTACAGTATATGTTCATACACATTGCAATGCAGCGACATCTAACTTCGTTGAATTGTTTTCATAACCTTAAGATGGCGGCTGTGCGAATTATTTCACCGGCATTCTATATCTCTGAAACTGTTACCGGTATCACCCTAAAATTTTGAACGGAGATAAAGAGCACAACGGGAAGTTCATCTATGATAATTTCAGAAACCGATTAACTACAAAACGGTCATGGTGGCCAAGCGAAGTTGAAAGTTTTAAATAGACTTTTCTCGCGATTTAATGATCCAAACGCAATGAAACTGGATACAGCAAATGCCTATACACATTGCAATGCACTGGTATCTAATGTTGTTCAATAATTAACATAACATCAAGATGGCGGCTGTGCGAATTTTAAAATTAAGTTTTTATTTCTTGTGTCGTAATCATGCGATTTAAGAGAAAGTGTGAATAATGAACCTACGCAAAAAAATCCTTTAATGATACATGACTCTATGGCCTATACATATAACAATCCAACATGGCGACCATCTGAAATATTTAGACGTTTCTCAATATCTACGAATCTATTGCAGCAATCAAATTGATTTTTTATGTTCATTGCGGCTTCGAACATATGTTCACCTATAGGACTTTCAATAACCTGGTGAGCAGAAATCCAACATGCCGGCGGCGGGAATTATAAATATTCACAAGGAGGTTTCTCGCAATTTAACCATCCGAGTGTAGTGAGACTTGGTACAGTAAATCCTTATACAAATATTAATCCACTGGCATCTAATTTATTTCAATTGTTTCCATAACCACAAGATGGCAGCTTTGTGAAATTTTCAAATCTCGTTTTAAATTCTTGTGTCCTAATCATGCGATTGAAGTTTGAATGCTACACGTACACAATAATCTTCATGTAACAGTACATAACTCTAAGACCTACATATATAAAATCCAGCATGGTGACCATCCGCAATATTTAGTCGATTGTCAGTACCTACAAATCTATTACAGCAATCAAACTGAAATTTTGTATGTTGATAGGGGCAATTAACATAAGTAGGATATATGAAAATAGGCTTTAGTTCTTCACGGAACTACTTGCTTTTTGTGTTACCAAGAACCACCCCTTACCTAGTCATGTCCAAGTTCAGTAAGTCAGGTTAGGATTTTGTTTTGATGTGTGCTTTGTACATTTTCTAATGTTTTCTTGGAAATGTTCTTGTCATCGCTTCATCGGGGCGCCACAATTATGAGTGAGCAAAATTCGGTATGCTGTTTTCATCAACTATGGTGATACGAGAAATATGGAAAGCTCCGCAGGGCTCGTTGTGAGCTTGGCTATTGGTGCTCTCCCCTTTCATGTCTCTGCTGTTTTGCTGTGCTGCTGCAGAAGACCTCCAGCGCGGTAAGTCCCTGTATAGTGCAGTAGTGATTGCTCTAACCTGTAATTTTGTTGTGCCTTAAGTTTTTTCTCTACACGGTATGACAAGTCTCACGCTCAATTTTCTCTGTTTTCGGCTGGTAAGTGTTTTCTGGTTCTTCTCAACGTAAGAAGTTGTGCTGTTTGATGCATTCATTGTGACGTGTAAAGCCTTTCTTCTGGTGAAAATTTAAAGTTAATTATTCTGGCAGTGTTGCCAAGTTACTGTCATAGTTAAATTTCTGGCAGAGATGCCAATTTGAAATTTTTATCGTTTATGGTTCAGGTTGTTTTGCCCAATTGCTGAAATTGAAATTCACCTTAACGTACTTAATGGAAATTTAATTTTAATCGGTGTCAATTTGTATTTTCAAGGCCTCTGTTGATTTTATGGTACTCCTTTTTTCTACTAACGTAGCTGTAGATGGTTGTTATGTATTTGTTGCTGTAGAGCCTTCTTTAAGTAGAGCTGTCTTCTAATGTATTGCTGTGTTAGATCATGAAAGTGTCAATTTGCAGTGAACGTGATGGTGAAATTTTGGGTGTACATGTGGTACACATGCCAGTATTGTCAATACTGTTTATCATTCCGTGGAGTGTTAACCCGCTGTTTCGAAATTTATATCGACTATTCTGATTACATCTGCAAGTGTCAGTGAGGTTATCTTTCTGCGTCAGCCTTGGAGTGCCATGTGCGTTAGCTGCTAAGTTCTTGTGATGTTTGAGGCCCAGGTGTGCCAACTGTTGGTGCTGTTTTGATGTCAGTTCCTGCGTGTGATTTGCCAAATTTTATTGATTTCAGCTGTATTCGAGTAGTGTCAGAGTGAGTTATGATTGTGGGTGTGATTTGTGGTGAGCAATCAGCTGGCATATTCTATCGATAGTTAAATTATTTTCTGTTATTATGACTAGAGCCTGTGTTATAGCTTCAGTGTTGTTAAGTTGTTTTCTTGGCCAGCTGTTCTGTGTCATAGTGTGTTTCTGCTGAGTGTACGGAAGATGAGTCAGTTAGTGGTTGTCAGTTGACCATTTCTTTCAATAGTTAAATTATTCCTTGTTATCATAGCTGGTGACGGTGTTTTATCTCCAGCATGTTTATGTTGTTATGTTGGTCAACTGTCTGATTAACCATGGAGGAAAGAACGGAAGGAGATGCCTTCGCTGCGCTGCCTAGTGCAAGCTGCTGAAGCCAAACGGCACGCCCACCTTGGGGAGAAAGAAAATGGCTGTTCCTATGCTTAAAGCCGTAAACCACTCCAACATGTAAAAGATGGCGACAAGTGACAAATCAACCAAGTGTGGTCAGTGTGAAAAATGTGTAACTGATAACGAAGACTACATAATTTGTGATGAGGAATGTGGTAAATCATACCACAGAACCTGTGTAAACATAAAGAAGAAAGTTTTTAACCGGCTTTTGTCCGACAAAGCCAAGCAATGGTATTGTGTCGAGTGCAGTGCAATAAGTAGGCCTAGGTCAACTACGGAAAAGGTTTCTAAAATCGCCTCGCCAGACGAGAATGTAAGTAAACCAGATTTAGAAGATCTGGTGTGTGAAATCAACCTCCGACTGATAAAACTGGAAAACATTGAAAAGACTCAGAATGATATTCTTAAGTCAGTGACATACTTTTCTGATTGTTTCGATAGTATGAAAAGTGACATTTCAACTGCCGCACAAACTCTGAAGCAAGCCTTGCCAGAAATAACAAAGCTCAGCCAAAGAGTTTGTGAGTTAGAGAAGGATAAGGATATCGCTTGCAGTGAGGTTAAAATGTTAAAGCAATAGAATCTCGAGCTTCAACAGTACATTCGGCGAATCAATCTAGAGCTTCATGGCGTGCCGCACACTTCAAACGAAAACACCGTTCAGAATGTCAAAACTATCGCTGGCCAATTGGGTGTCACAGTTGTTGAGTCCGATATTGACGCCTGACATCGGCTACCACAAAGCAGAGAAGGTCTTCCACCTCCTTTACTAGTCATTTTCTGCAGCCGGCTAAAAAAAAAGGCAATTTTAATAGGCAAAAGGTCCAAACCCAACCTGAGCTCAAGTGATGCTGGAATCAATGCATAAACGAGCATTTGACGCCAGCTAATAAAGTACTCCACAAACAGGCAAGATTCCTCCGTAAATTAGGTTTTAAATACGTCTGGACCCGGGACTGCAAAATATTCGTCCGTAAATCAGATAGTGACAAGGCTGTCAGGATCAGCTCACCAGAAGACATTGAAAGGCTAGTTAGAGACTCTTCCATCAACAAGGCTCAGCCATCCCATTCACAGAAATAATAATGAATCAAGACATGGGCCTACTAGTTGATGTTGACTTACACACATCAATTGATGAGCGTAAATATGACTGTATCCACGACTTCGTAGCAGACACTAAAAATGAGGTTAGCCAAAATCAAGTGTATTTATCTAATTAGCAGAAGCATAAAATTGACCAACTAGAAGATATCGAGATACTAATACATATTGTTGAAAATCTAGATGTCATAGCGGTAACCAAGATTTGGGTAAAAAGTAATGAAGCTAAATACTTCAACCTAAACAACTATTCTGTTGCTTTTATACACAGAGACAATCAGGATGATGGAGGCGTGGGAGTTTATGTCCACAAAAATGGAATATAAAATTTCTTAACCTAGTTGAGAGTAACCATAGCTTGATCCAGTTAGAGTTTATAAGAAGTGATGATGTTCGTTTAAATAACCTAAATACTATTAATATAATTGCAGTATATAATCCTAACATAAATAACGCAAGAAATTCCATGCAATCTCTAGAGCACATTCTCTTGAAAAACAATGCCAATCTTTGCTTATGCATTGGTTATACAAATATTAACTTACTAAATAAAAATAATGTAACCAAATCATACCTCAATCTACTATCAAGCTATGGTTTCACGCAAGGCACTACTCGGTATCCAACAAGAATATGAGAATCAACAAGTACACTCCTTGATCAGGTAGCCACTAATAACTGTAAATATACCTATAGGATAAGCAATATAAATAGTGATAATAGTGATCATAATATTCTTGTAACTGAGATTTTCTGGTCAAATTACTATCCAGGCAAAATCCCCATCTCGAACATGACATTTAAATACACCCACAACAAGCATAGGTTTAGTTCAAAAAACGTAAATAAAAATTACCAGTACGTGAACAAAAAGATATTCTCTAATGATCTCAATCAAATAGAGTGTTTAGATGATGTAAACGAAACTTACATCGCCATGAAACACAAAATCTTGACACAGACACCCAACAAAGAAAACACTGACACACCTTTGAAGGAAATACACCAGAACCACAATAAACCATGGATAACAACAGAATGAATTCAGCTAATAAAACAAAGGGACCTACTACATGCTAAACTTAAAACTAACATTCACAGAAACAACAACCTCTTAAAGGAAGAGCACATAATATGTAGGAACAAAGTGACAGTTTTAAAACGGAAACTGAAATCCTCATACTATGAACCGAAATTAACATTGTACGCCAACAGTATAAAAGATACTTGGAAAGTAATCAAAGAAATGATCTACAACTGTACAACTGAAAACAAAGATGGTCCCAGTGAGATAATAATTGACGGTAAATCTTTCACAGGAAAAGAAAATATTTGCAATGCTCTAAACACTCACTTTATAAACATAGCACACAAGTAAGCCAAAAACATCCTCTCAGGGAAGAAAGTTAATGCAATTAATGTCAATACAGATTCCATATTTATGACCCCGACTAATGAGATGGAAATTCGCAATATTATATTAAGCCTTAAAATGAAAAGTAGCCAAGACAAAGATGGTATGTCAGTAAAATTGTTAAAAAACTCCATTGACATGCTAAGTAGCCCACTAACTACTTTAATACATTTATCGTTAGAGACTGGTCTGGTGCCTGATGATCTAAAAACAGCACGAGTCATACCAGTCTATAAAGGAGGTGACAAAAGCAATCCAGACAATTACAGACCCATTTCCATCCTCCCACCCATATCCAAGGTACTCGAAACAGTAGTAAAAAATAGAATTGTTAATTTTTTAAATAAAAATGATTACTTCTACAAAGGGCAGTATGGATTCCGAGAAAACTCAAGCACGGAAATAGCCACTATTGATATAATCTCTAACTTGCAGGAAGTCATAGACAATAAGATGACAGCGAGTGGCCTTTTCATAGACCTGAGAAAGGCGTTTGATACTGTTGACCATGAAATTCTTTTAGGGAAACTTCATAAAGCAGGTATCCGAGGAGTAGCTTGGACATGGTTTAAAATTACCTATCTAATCGTAAGCAGTATGTTGAAATAAATGGCTACATAAGTGAGGAAGTAAATATTACACACGGTGTGCCCCAAGGATCAATACTGGGTCCTTCCCTCTTCTTAGTATATATTAATGACATAGCAACACTCAGTTTTCATGGTAATATAACGTTATTTTCAGATGACTTAAGCATCTTTTACAATGCGTACACCACCAACACGCTGATTACACACACGCAAGAGGACATGAATACAATACTTAGCTGGACCCAGTCAAATAAATTAACAATAAATGAAGATAAAACAAATTATTTAATAATATCTAAGCGTAGAACAAAGTTAGACATCACTAAGCATGTAATGCTGAATGGAAAGGCAGTTAAAAGGGTCTCATCTGTTAAATACCTAGGCCTAATAATATATGAAAATCTCTCCTGGCAAAAGCACATTGATGCATTAGTTAAAAAAATATCACCTGCCACTGGGATGATTAAAAAATTGAGCTACTATATCTCAAAATATCTACTCAGGAAAGTGTATTTTTTCTTAATTCATAGCCACTTACAATATTTGAATACAATTTGGATAAAATGCTCAAATTACCTAAAAAAAAGGAAATTGAGGTAATTCAGAATAGAGCCATAAGAAATATTTATAACTACCCTTTTATAACACCAACCAAACACCTTTATATTACGAGTAAAATTCAACCAGTTGCCCTAAATGCAGAAACCAAATCAAATGTCCTGATTTACCAAATCCTACACAAAGGTATCCACACAAATTTAAACTTCACTAAACAATCTGATTTACACGCTTACAAAACTAGACATGCAGATGACATATCACTTTTCCATATCAATTCCAAACAATATGGCAGTAATAGCATTAAGTATAGTGCCTTTGTAAAGTTCAATAGACTACCAGAAAATATAAAAATTGCACCTAGCCTACCAATCTTGAAAAGGAGGCTAAAACAGTTTATGTGGAATGATTAGAAAATGTCAGTTTGACGAAATTCCAAAATCTGAGAAGACAAAAGAAGACTACATTGTGTACAAAAACTTATATGAAAGCTACAAAATGTTGTACATATTTTCATACTGAAAAACTTTGTAAACTAACCATTGAATTGTAATTTGTCGCCAACAAGATAAAACTGTACGATTCCTTTGTATATGATTCCTTGACTCGTTAAGTGATTAATAAAAAATAAAAAAACTAGTCTTGGATTTTAGTGACATAAAAGTGCAATGACAAGTCAAGATTTTTTTCTTGGATAGGCAGAATACACTCTGCACATCAAGGTACTTGGCACAAATAAGCTGCGTTATCGTTTTAAAAGCCAATTTAAATAGAAATATGAGTGCACCTTTGCAAGGCTAGTTTTGTAAGAAAGACGCGGCAAAACGTAATAATACGCTGAAACACTGATTAAATTGAATACAGGTGTCTGAAGGTGCGAGTTATATCAAAGAAGGAACATCTTGGGCACTAATGATGCCGAACTAATTACGGTATTTACACCAAATTGATTTTTACGTTCTTATTGGTGTTGAGGCATTCATCAGTTTTTAGGCCTAATTTCGAGCACAGCCACTTTCACTCATTGTTTGTACACATTTTGATATTGAAGAATACGAACCTTAAAATTAATAAACAGAACACTTAAAAATGACTCATATTTGCACAAAAATACGGTATAGCCTATACTTTTTTGGTACCGTACGGTATTTTGTTTGAGGGGGTAGAAACTTGGCGATTAGCCTCGAATTGATTCATTACGTAGGCCTACCGTAATTATTGACCGACAGCTGTTTGATAATTTGGAATTTGCAGAGAAATGGCTTTTTTGGTATATATGGTAAACATGCTGAGATTAGAATTGAAGAGTTTTATATATATATATATATAACTTTACACTACTGCTCCAGAATGAGTTAAGGCGAGAAAAGGCTGGAAAGATATCCTGCAAGGATAACTCAGAAAACATCATGCACAATGCCTCATGCAAGTTATGGAACACCAAATACAGGTTACGCCCACTTTGGGTGCAGCGCTTGGCTTCACTCAAACGAGCTCAGGGCATCTCCTCTTATTCTTTCCTCCATGGTTCTAGTGCTATGATACCAACTTCAAAGGAATAAAAACTCACAACGGCTTATGGCCGTCCTTTATCTCTGTGCAAATTTGTGGTGGCAGACCTGGCTGGTCTGAAATGGAGAATGCTGGCTCAATGAGGTGAACGTTAAGGACAGTGTCTTTTAAATCGAGCAACGATGGAAGGTGGACATTGATTAAGGTAGCGGGAGACGCCATCACGGCGGGGCTTGGAATCTCCCGGTTTCCCAGCGTTTCGAACGATCAATTTTAAGTGGATCGACCACAATCCTGAAAGTTATTTGGGGGAGGGGTGGGGGGGTTGTGGCGTACACCAGCCACACTATTCTGTAATTCAAAAGCCCTCTTTCAGTTAGCAGGACATGCTACTTACTCATGGTGGGAAGCGTGTGGCACGTGGTAAAATTGGAAACACTTCCATTACCGGTATTGTTCCCCGCTACAAGTTCACACAAGAAGGGCAGGTTTAGTCCACAATTGACAACCCGCCATTTTCGTCCCTTGGTCAGTACAGTGCAGTCATTATCTTCATCGAGGCTGCGAGGATCCTTAGGTGCCCAGGCACGATACTCTTTGCAGTTCAGTGGTGCTCCTGAAAATAGATCAGTTTAAGGTTTAGCACATAGAATTACGGTACTCATACCTGCCTTGATCATCAACCCGAAGGTTGTTGAATCCTCCTGAGAAGGTGCTTCTTAAGCATCTGATATCTTGGTCAGGGGCTGACCCGTGGATGTATAGGACATGGGGTGAAAATAAATCACGGGGCTCGTGAGGTCTACGAGCATTTATTGTACAACATAAATAAATTATTGATGGAACGATGTTCACAGGTAGTTACGAGTTCGAAGGCTGTTTCTTGGTGAAGTATTCAGATGGTGTTTCTGGAGCGAACTATTACCAAACATATCTAGGAGCTGTTTGTACAGGGACTTGGTTTTTTATGCGACGGGGACCCTCGCTCATCTGCCCGCCCGCCCGCGCCGCGAGCCGGTCTCCCGCTAAGCTATTTGCCGTAACGCGCTTCTTGGTGCCACAAGTTTCCCTCCTTTGAAGTTTGCTGAGAGCTTTAACAGTGTGAGGTTCAGTTTAGACAAATGTTCACGTGTTTAGTGCTCAGTGTGCTGTTCAATGCGATTTTCATTACGTGAACGTGTGTATATATATATAATACCTTCATAAAGTACAGGAAATCTTTTGCGAAAACACGACGGAAATTCCGTCAGAGATTTCCAAACAGACCCGTGCCTAGCGTCAATACAATAAAAGATCTAGCAAAAAAGTCAAACAGACAGGTTCAATAAATGATCGTAAAAGACGTAGTAGGAGACATGTTCTTACAGAAGAGAAATTAGATGAGATTGGAGAGAGACTAGAGCACACCCCGCAAAAACGTTTCGCGTTTGGCGCAGGGAACTGGAGTGAGTAGGAGTACTGCTAATAAAGCAGTAAAATTACTTAAATTAAAACCGTAAGTAGTGTGTTTTGGACAGTTCTCTGACCACCTACGGCTTTCCACCTACAAGATGGCGGCTGCGCGATATCTCGCGAACCCATGGTCGGATTTTAACAAATGAGGTGTCGTAGGACTCGAGTTGACGTCCTCTTTCCTATGGACAACTTATTCCCACCCCAAAATAAAACCTACCCCTACTAGGGGGTGAAAGAGTATTTTTTTAGTAAACGTGGCTTTGCACATGCAACATGCATGCAGTTTAATGCTATGATGAAATTAAACGTTGCTCCGCATAAAACACATGCATACAACTGGATGCCGCTATGATTTAACAGTTTTGTTTTTGTTTTTACGCATGCGCACTTGAGGTTTTTGTAAGAGGGCGGGCTTTTTAAAATAATGATTTATAGATGAGTTATTTCTATAAAAAATTAACCAAAAGATCCAAAACTAATAGGTCATGCGCTTTTTAATATCTTATGAACCAATAAGGCCAGGGACTTGTATGAGGGGTCGTAGGACTTGGAGTGACGCCCCGTTTTTTAACGGGCCTAACTGCACTTTTGTTCATATCTCGCGAACCAATAAGGCTAGGGACTTGTATGAGGTATTGCAGGACTTGGGCTAATGCCCCCTTTCGAATCTATTACTGAAATTTTGACAAAGGGCCTAACTACATTTTTGTTAATATCTCACGGACCAATAAGGCTAGAGACTTTATGAGGTATTATAGGACTTGGAATGACAATCTCTTTTTGAATGTATTTTTGAAAATTTTGACAAAGGGCCTACCTGCACTTTTATTGATATATTTTTGAATTCATGATGGGGTAACTATTTTAGCGAGTAGCCGATAGCCAGTGGCAGACCTAGTCCATGTGTAAAGCAGTGTGTTGAACTGACGTTGTTCGCCAGTCCTCACTACTGCAATCTGATAACGATATGAAAGGAGAGTGACAAAATACATGTGAACACGTGTGAGATGACATTATTGCCGACCCCCTTGTGAAAACCACATGTAAGCTAACAAGTCACAACCTGTTTTGGTTCGTACGTGAAAATACGCAAGTTCATGTGTAATATGACGGTGACACACAGGTGTTCACCTTGAACATTAGCTGTACACGCGCACGATAAGAGCTAACAAGTCACATCCTGTTTGGTTCGTACGTAGCGCTAGGGATAATGCACACACCCTAATACACGGGGCACATTCAATTTAAGGACAGGCCAAAGGACCTAACTTGGCGGATGGATATGTTCTAACGTCTCATTTGTAGTTGAAAGAGAATAATGCATGATCTTAACATATTAAAACTCAGGAGATGGTACGTGCAGTAAGCAGACTTTTTATTTCCGGTGTCATATTGCTGACATGGCAGAGAGTGCACAGTTCTGTTCCTATGACTGACGCTGCAGTAATTTAAAACCGCAGGTGTTCATCTTGACAATGGATGATGCAATGCCAGCAGTCATCGGATATTATACAGGTGTTCCTATTGCACTTTGGACTCACAGGTGTACGGGGAAGGAATTGCAATGATCTGCAAAAAACTGCTGAC
Organism: Meconema thalassinum; assembly: GCA_946902985.2. Lineage (NCBI taxonomy): Eukaryota > Metazoa > Arthropoda > Insecta > Orthoptera > Tettigoniidae > Meconema > Meconema thalassinum. Next base: position 346,900,271 of record OX336392.1, read on the forward strand.
ACAAGCAATGTAAGCCTATATATAAGAGAGGTGTCATATATGCCCCTACTGTCTGTGTTTATTACTCGCTACAAGTGAACAGTACTCTATAACTGCTCAACATTTGCAAAAGCCTTTCGGTGGAAAATCATTAAATTATTTTGCAAGGCAAGTACTTATTATTAATGGATTGTAGTCTTTTATCACTAATTGATACCGACAGTAGTGGCTACGCAGGCTAAAGCGCTGCGTTAGGTCATGGGGCCAAGCTCTCTGCTGACTCGGTAGACGCGTGGGTTCGAGGCCCACCGTCGGCTGTCCTTGAAATGGTTTCCCATTTTCAACACCAGGCAAATGCTGGGGCAGTACCTTCTGACAGGCCACGGCCGCTTCCTTCCACATCCTTGCCCAATTTTATTCATCTTCATCCATTCCATCTCTCATCCCGACGCGCAAGTATCCCACGGGCGTCGACTAGAAAGACCTGCAATCGGCCTCTCAGGAGGCTACACGAAAAAATCACTAATTGGTGTTGAAGTTATTGATTGGAATGTATTTATTGATTGATTTATTTGTTTGCAGATAATTGGCGCACCAGTAGGTTAACAGATTCCTGTACCTAGTTCAGTCAGTGGCAGCAATTGATAAATTATTAAAGGTGAGTACCCCTCTAATAACTTTTAAACAGCTAGAGCAATATTTTCCAATGTTCACCGCTAGATGTCAGTGACAATGGTATATTTGATAGTCAAGGCAACGGTGTCTAAAGTTAAATTTGTAGGTTAGATTTGATTAACGCTCTATTAAGTCCGAACGTTCGCTGCCAGGTGTCAGTGACAATGGTATCTGGTAACTAAAGTTGGAACTATTCAACAATGGCGTCTAAAGGTAATTTTGTAGGTTAGATTTAATTACCGCTCTATTAAGTCCGAACGTTCGTTGCTAGGTGTCAGTGACAGAGGGAATATTTAAAGACTTAACCTCAGCTCACCTAACATAACCTAACTTTATCTAACTTAACCTTGCCACGTGACATGTTCTACAAGTTTAGACTTGCTTTAAGACTGCCTATGACATCACACTTAACTCACTTAACTGGTGGCCGCTGGTTTCTATCACGTGACATGTTCTACAGGTTTAGACGTGCTTTAAGACTGGCTATGATGTCACACTTAGCTCACCTAACAGGCGGCCGCTGGTTTCTATTATTTAAAACAAGAGAGCAAGTGAAATGTGTGTTTAACGCTCTATTAAGTCTGAACGTTCACTGCTAGGTGTCAGTGGCAATGGTATATTTGATATCCAAAGTTCGAACTACTTGGCAATTGTTAGTAAAGCTAAATTTGTAGGTTAGATTTGATTAACGCTCAATTGAGTTCAAATGTTTACTGCTAGGTTTTAGTATTTGAATGGTTCATTATGGTTCCGTATTGATGCAACAATTAGTATTAATATTTTGCAAAAGTTCCGCCTAATCAATACCTTTATTGTACTAAATATAAATGATCACTTAGTGGTCATTGGTACATGTTTCGGGGCCTAATTGTTTTGGCCCCTTCATCAGCCTGTGTAGATAAAAAGTCAAGGCAAACAGGTGGTCGGATAGCTTAACACTCATAAAATATTCCCTTCAAAAAACCCTATTATGGTGCACCATAATGAAAGGGGAAAGATGTTTATCCAAAGAAACATAAGGAAATAAAATACATAAATAAAATTTAAATAAAAGAATGAAAGAAGGAAAGAAAGGAAGAAAGAAATACAGTAGTTGAAATTTGGAGAGAAAAAAATAATATATATATATATATATATATATATATATATAAATATATAGTGTGAACACACTCTAAAATTTGACCCTTTCTTGTTGATCACAGAAATTGTGCATTCTTAAAGTGGTCCCAAATCTTCTGAAGTAGAGTATGTGGACGACAATAGCACATTTGAAATAAACCATAAGCTATACCGTGGCTTGCAGATGTCAATGAAAATACAATAGCTCAGCTTTGTGGTAGTTCAACTTACTGCGGTCTGTAGATGCTAAATGAGACATAATCTGCTCCGTGGCAGCATTCCAGATTATATTAATATTCCAATTACAATTCACCAGTGATAATTGTCATGGATCACATTACTTCACCATAGATGAGCCCCAAAAAAACCATGAAGCTGCAATTTTGTGCCGAAAAATCATCTTGCCAGAAAGCTTTTGAAAGATTAATGAAGGAACAGGTCTCCAGTTTGAGATTAAACCATTAAGAATGGAATATGTCACATATAAGTCTATATCTGTGATGATATTTAGCAATATGTCAACTTACTTTAGGTTAAACGATAAGTTTATGTCGGCTAAGGCTTGTCTTTTGTTACACGTTATTGTCAATTTTATGGGTACAGTATAAACTCATTACTCAGATATATAGATTATTAAATCATTGGAAAACCAATTATGGTATTAAACTGGGTGTAGTGTTATGTTATTAATAAGAAATTTCTCTAATAGTAAAATATTGGCAAAAATTTGAAATAATGTAGGAATAAGATTGAAAATTAGGTGGCTCTTATGAAATTAGAATTTGTTGCTGCAATATGTGCATGATTTAGAGAAAAAGAATTTAAAATACTTATGGCTTCATGCTTAAAATAGCTAAAATGCTTAAGGGGGTTTATTTTTGTTGTTGATTTTTAAGATTATGTTGTCTGTGAGGGTATCAAACAAAACGTTTGAGTCAAAAATTATCTCATTGAGATTTTTAGGGTCTGAAATTTTATGCGCTGTGTTGATTTCTATGGATTCTAGTACATTCATCAGGGTTCCCTTGTTTGTATAATGTAAGATTTTCAAATCTTTTTCTATATTTGTAAATTTATGACCTGACTCTTCCATATGGGTAGCCATAGCTGAATATTTTCTGTATTTTATGGCGTTTATATGTTCATTATATCTTATAGCAAAATGTCTTCCGGTTTGGCCTATGTAGTGAACCCATGTGGCACTGGTTCAAGAGGTTGAATCCATGTATTATGGTAAAAAGAAAGAAGGAAATATACAGTCTTCAGTGGAATATAGAAAGATTTTATACAGGAGGGCGAGCATAATGTTGTGCAAGAAATGAGGGTCCAGGTGGCCAGGAAATGATATCACGCATGACGCACCGATAGGAGCCGATCATGGCTATAATTAGAACGAGTGGAACTTTCCGTCGGAGTGACTGCGAGCATGTTTCGGAAATTGATCTTACGTTGCAGTAAATTGGCATCGTCGCAGTTGTGCAAGAAGAAGAATAATTAGATTTCAAGCACTTGCGAGCATATAATTAACTAAAGAAATACATCATTGTGAATCATTTCGGAATAGAGATTTTTGTGTGGAGAAAAAGGTTTTAAATATTGCCTAAAAAGAAGTGCAAACGTGGCCATACGTCATAAAAAGTTCCCCGAGACCCGAGATGGAGGGGATTAAAAATCAACCTCAACACCCACGTACCTCAAGAGTAAATTTCATTTAATATCTCGGAATTGTACGATCGATTTTCACGTACAATGAAATCAGTTTACGTTTAGAAAACAAGCTTTCCAGAGATATAATTTCCAAATGTGTGCGACCATTACTTCAAAAGTTGGTTATGAAAAAGACGAGGATTTTATCTTATTTTTAGCCAAAGAGTATAAAAGTCCTGGCAGAGCCAGACCAATCATTCAGTTTACCAAAGACGCCGAAGAGCGTGGTACTGTTTCAAAGTACATGCAGTTACTAGTCAGCCCGGGGGGCGTGACGTTGGAGCATCACCACCGCAAAGTATTATTCCGTCCAGGGGACGTGAAGCTATATCACCGTACATGCAGTTGCAAACAGCCCGAGGGCGTCGCTGTATCGACATCACATCCAGTTCCGTGAGCGCCGAGGCGCTGCACGATGAAGCATCAGAGTACGAGAAGTATCATCATAGTATCGCCGTGTGAAGACTTAGGAAAATCCTAGTACAGGATTTAGTTCCGCCAGTATCAGTCTTATAGTGAAAGTTCCGTATTACAGTCAAAATAGGCTGCGAACTTATAAGAACAGGCGATAGGTCTTCAAATAACAATTTAGTAACACGATAGAAAGTATCGTAACGTTTGAAGTACCAACGATAGAGAAACGAACATTTCTAGCAAAGTTAAAGAACCCAATCAGGGTCAGACGAAATAAGTGCCGCCTAGTATTCTGAATAAGATAGGGTCTAGAGCGAGGAAAATAATAAGGGAAAATTTAATCCAAGACATTGTCTCACTGGAGACAAACGAACAGTGATTAAAAGCAGTAAGGAAGAGCAGTAAATGCTAGTGAATCATAGGTCACCGATACATATTCGAGAGGCCGTAAATAGGACAGACTATATCTAGACCAACTAAAATAGTGTATAGAGAGCAACGACTTCGAGCTAGTTAAAAATAAAGCCGAATAGTCAGGAAAACCGGATCTGAAGAATTACCGTTCCAGGGAGGGGTAGATTGATCGAGACTTTCAACTTCTTACCAGATAGGGAGCCGACATCTAAGAGTTTCACCCTTGGAAACGGGAAGCAAGAAATCACGTGTGCAAGGCCTAATCAAAGCCTCAGTGATTAGAAGCAGTGTAATGTAAAGATATAAAATTTGTGTTAGTATAGTAATTTTTAGTGACTTTATTTGTGTATAATAGAAGAATACAGAATTGTATTCAAAAATGTTACCAGTGTTTAAGATATATAAGTTATATGTGTGTCAAGAAATGTCAGTGTGTGACATGGAAATAATCAAGATGGCTTAAAACACATTAAGTGGGCGAGATGAAACATCGTTGGAAAATACGGTCGAGGACCGTTCTATCATGTGAGTAACCATTTCATTATGTTATGTGTTGTGGAATATTTGTGTACAATCCACCTGAGAATGAGAAATAGGGATGTTTTTGAATAACAAACAACAGTATAATAGCGCGATCTGAAAGATAAAAATTGAGAAAGTATAAAATGATTATGTGAAATGAATAAATCCCTTAGAGGAAATGTATGAAATAAAATATCAGTGTATTTGATAAATGATTTAATGTTATGAAAGCAAGCGTGATAATAATAATAATAACAATTATATAAATGAAGATTAAGTTGAATATTATGAAAGTAGTAGCTTTTGAGCTCCTGTAAAAGAATAAATACATGTTGTGAATACATGGTCTTAAAGTATAGCGATTATTGCCACGGGAGAGGATTAATAATAAAAATTGAGATGTAGATCAAATGTTGATTTTGAATTTATCAGTTCTTTGAAAAAAAAACTTGGCCGTAAAGTAATGTATAGCGCATGTCGCGCATTGAAGTAATTTGTCACGCTAGGAAGGCGTTGAACCTAAATATACTTGGTAAATTAATTATGAGGGGCAGTTGATTGCGGTAATTGAGCTATGATAAGTCCTCCATATAGTGATTTGATCACGAGGCCGTTGTGTGTATTTTATAAAAGGTTGCTATTTATTGTATTATGAGCGCAGGTTAGACAAAGGTCGCCCTAAGTCGTGAATGTTGTAAAGTCCTCCAGTATGGGATGTGGTTCCCGAGGCAGTGAAAGAATCGAACCCAGGTTCGTCTGTGTGAAGCCCCTAAATATTGTTGTTGTATTGAATTATTCTTACCCATCAATGAGGACACTTCATAATTAATAAATGCCAAGGCTACGAGAGTGGTCTATGAACCTAAACAATGTTGTTAAAAATAAATGAATGAAAAGCCAGGTCTGTTCAAAGAACTGCGTATAAGAAATAGCTGTTTAAAGCAGAGTGTAGCCCTTCTCTGTGGGTGAGACTTGGGGTTCCTGCTCCCGGACAATAAATCACGCTGAGTGGTGCGGTCCGACCCTTACTATTAACGGATGTGCGGTAGGTCGGGTGACCGTCTGTTTGATGTAATAATACACCATGAGTGTTTAGAGTTTGTTAATGACCCGGGATTCGAACCGAGGTTCTTGTAGATGAAATGTACCGCTTGCAAGTTCAGATCGTTGCTTTCTTATGAGATAATGGTCTTTTAAGACAAAAAATAATAAATCCCTAATGTAATGTTATATGTTGTAGGAATTCACGAGTTCAGTGAAGACAGTTAGATTTCGGGAGTGATCTTAATTTTTGACATGTTCAAGTAGTCTTCTATAACTCGGGAGTACACAAGTGTTTTCCCAATCACTGTAGTGAATTTGTTAACTTGAGAGAGGTGGTAACATGAGAACATTGTGAAAAGCCCAAAAATTTAAGCAAAGGAGTAACAGTACTTTAATAAGAATTACATATTGTTTGATTATAAGATACTCATATAATATGAAGTAAGGTGTTGTATAAGAATAACACAGAGTATGTAAAAGTATCGATCCGTTGGGAGCTCGTGATTATATGGAATTTTAAAGGGATACTTTATGGAAGTGAAAAGAATTATAAGTTTGTTGGTTTGCAGGAAACCATTTATTTTGATTTAACATTTGTTTTATTTTATGTATTCCTTGTTCACTCTGAACAAGTTAGAAGTTTAGGTCAGTATTTTATTTGTTTATTTTGTTGTAGTGCCATATATTTTGGTCAATTAAATGTTTTATATTAGGAGTTGATGTTGTTTATTATTTAGGAAGTGTATCCTCTATTTAATCCAAAATGTGTAAGTCACAGAGTGGGAGAACATACCATAACCCCGAAAATCCCGATTTGAGCATTGCTGGCATACTGTGATTTGCATATTTCTTGCTGAAAGGGCACAGTAGTTATTATTGCATTCATTGCAAATCAATTTATATATACCAAATTTGCTGAATTTATCTTTCCTATTGATTGTATTAGAGTTAAAAAAACAGGTCATGATTTGTATTATTGGTTTTGTACGCAACTTCATATTCTGCTTTTTAAATTTGTTGGTGAAACCATATGTAAATTTATTGAAATATGTGAAAACTGCGTATGTTGACTTTTTCTTTTGCTCCGGTTGGAGGTGCGTTGCGGGTTTATTTTTTAATTTATTAATTATATTTTCAATGTATGGAAGTTTGTAGCCATTAATTCTGGCGATCTGATGAATTACTTTATTCTCATTATTAAAATCTTGTTTGGATAAGGGTAATTTCATAGCTCTGTTTAAAGGCTGATGAAAGTGGCTCTTTTATGACAGCCAGGATGGTTTGAATCGTGTCTTATTGCAGTGTGGGTTTGTGTTGGTTTTCTGAAAACTTGATAGTGTAATCTGTTGTCTTTTTTAATGATGGTTGTATCCAGAAAGGTAATCTTATTATTTATGGCTGATTCGATAGTAAATTTTATGTTATTATCAATGTTATTAAGTTGGTCTAATATTTGTTCTATTGTTTGAATATTGTCATCAACTATGATGAAAACATCATCTACATATCTTCCCCAAAACATAATGCCTTTTATTTTCCCTTCTATTTTTGTTTCTTCTAAATAATCGAGGTAAATGTTGGCGATGATACCTGATAGTGGTGAGTCCATGGCTAAACCATCTTTTTGTCTGTAAAATTTGTTGTTAAATGTGAAATGACTATTGTTTAGAATGAAACTTAAAATGCAAATGAATTCATCTATTTCTACTTTCGATAATTTGCTATTATTTGCTAGATTTTGCTTAATAATATCTATTGTTGGTAGAATGGGGATATTAGTGTACATATCTTTGATATCAGCGCTATGAAGTGAATGTTCTTGTTTTATTCTCAGTTCTATTGTTTTTTCGCAAAAATGTAATGTGTTTCTGAAAGATTTATTAGCTTTGAAGCAATAATGCTGTTTTAAAAATCGTTGAGCAAATTGGGCTATTCTGTATATTGGGCTGTTTCTGAAATTGACAATTGGTCTAATAGGAATGTCCCCTTTGTGTATTTTGGGTAGGGCACGTAAGATTGGAAGACCGGGATTCATGTGTGTTAAATTATGAATTTGGTTTTCATCTAAAATGAAAACTGTATTCTTAAGGATGTTTTTTAATTTCCTTTGTGTGATTGCTGTGGGTTCTTTTTTTATTTCTTCAAAATTGGTATTATTAAAGAAATTGTAAGTTTTGTTGATGTACTCATTTTTGTCAATGAGTACAATTGTGTTCCCTTTATCTGCTTGAGTTATTATTACATTATTACTCTCTATTTTCTTTTTAAAATTATTGATGTTCTGGTTGTTAACTTTATTAATTGATGTATTTTTACTAATAATTTTGCGAATTTCTTTGTTAGTTTCATGCCTTACTCCATTTTGTTTATCGATGGGTAGTTTCCTAACAGCGGTTTCAGTTTCAGCTATTATAGTGGTTAGGACTTTCTTATCTAATTTTATTTCCCAATTGTGTTTGGGGCCTTTATTCAAGATGTCTAGTTCATAATCATTGAAACTAACCTTTGTAAGATTTTTTAAAGGTGCCTGAAATTCATGAATATCTTCATCTGAAGGAGGGTTATGTTTGATATTACCTCTATTATGTAAATTATTTAATTTATTTTGTAAAGTGGCTATTTTCTGTGATATTTTTGTGCTAACAATTTGATTAACGACAGGAAAATATTTATCCCAATCTTTTTTGCTAGGTAAGTGAGCTGCTTCTAGATGTGTTCGGTATAACATGTTGTTAATATTGTTCTTTTTAATGAAAAGGAATTTTATCTCTCTTTGTAATATCTTTTTGTTTAGTATTCTTTGTGTTCTAATTTCATAATGGTTTAAAGGTCCTTCCTTTTTATATGTTTTCAAATGTTGGGGTATTAAATTTGGGTTCTTTCATTTCTTTAGGAAATCTATATCTTTTATTGTGTTAGCTAGTTTAATCCTTAGATCTTTGAACTTGTATCTTGCTTTTTTAGCTATTATAGCCTGGCTAGCTTCATTGATTTTAGTATTTGATTGGTTCATTATGGTTCCGTATTGATGCAACAATTAGTATTAATATTTTGTAAAAGTTCCGCCTAATCAATACCTTCGGCACAAAATTGCAGCTTCATGGTTTTTTTGGGGCTCATCTATGGTGAGTTATTGTGATCCACGACAATTATCACTGGTGAATTGTAATTGGAATATTAATATAATCTGGAATGCTGCCACGGAGCAGATTATGTCTCATTTAGCATCTACAGACCGCAGTAAGTTGAACTACCACAAAGCTGAGCCATTGTATTTTCATTGACATCTGCAAGCCACGGTATAGCTTATGGTTTATTTCAAATGTGCTATTGTCGTCCACATACTCTACTTCAGAAGATTTGGGACCACTTTAAGAATGCACAATTTCTGTGATCAACAAGAAAGGGTCAAATTTTAGAGAGTGTTCACACTATATATTTGCTTGCCACGGTGGGTGAGTGGTTATAGTGTCGGACTACCAACCCCAAGATTGCAGGTTCGCCCCTGGCCATGGTAAGTGATTTTTGAAGGCGACAAAAATCACGATACTCATGTCATACGTTGTTGGCATGTTAAAGAACCCATTTGAATTCAGTAGGCCGTGTTCAATGGCAAAATTAATCTCGGGATTTTCCGCCAACACAAAGTTCCTCCATTCTCTACTTGAAAGCGCTGTAGTGTCAAGGAGTTTAGATATCTAACATCCTTGACTTTCATAGCGTTCAAATGAACGACGAAATTCGACATGCAAGCTACCCTCTGGGTGTCAATTAACAAAGCTTGCACCAGGCACCCGTGGCCATACGATATTAATATTAATACTATATATTTATATATATATATATATTATTTTTTTCTCACCAAATTTCAACTACTGTATTTCTTTCTTCCTTTCTTTCCTTCTTTCATTCTTTTATTTTTATTTTATTTATGTATTTTATTTCTTCATGTTTCTTTGGATAAACATCTTTCCCCTTTCATTATGGTGCACCATAATAGGTTTTTTTGAAGGGAATATTTTATGAGTGTTAAGCTATCCGACCACCTGTTTGCCTTGACTTTTTATCTACACAGGCTGATGAAGGGGCCAAAACGATTAGGCCCCGAAACATGTACCAATGACCACTAAGTGATCATTTATATTTAGTACAATAAAGGTATTGATTAGGCGGAACTTTTGCAAAATATTAATACTAATTGTTGCATCAATACGGAACCATAATGAACCATTCAAATACTAAAATCAATGAAGCGAGCCAGGCTATAATAGCTAAAAAAAATTCCTCTCGGCACGCCGGAAGGCGGAGGTAGATTTCACCGGGCAAACTAGGGGATGGGCCAAAATAGGCAAAATATGCAGGTTTTCGTAGAAGGATCAGACCTCATTTACTGCGAGAAAGTATTTTACAATGTAATTGGAGTTTAATTAACTTTTCTTTCGTCTTACTATGCATATTTTTAACATTTTATTGTCTTAGGGGTACGGTAACCTTCTTGTCATTTGGGGTCCATTTTTATACTTGTGGTCACACCGTCCTTATGCAAGGTTTGGAACTTATGTGTAACTATCTAACAGTCTGTTACTTCTTCACTTCAAATTTTATCTCCCGCAGAGATGTTGGTTGATTCCTCAGTTTAGGGCTGCGACAACGCGGTCATGTAACCCCGTGTACTTTGGGTGTGTGTAAAATCTGTCTGATAAACGGTGTTAATTGTGATGGCTGTATTAGTCTGTAATTCATTTTTTATCAGTTAAGGACTGCAGACGGTCAATTTCAAGTAGTAGTTCCTAATGTTGGTACCAAATATACCGTCAACGACACCTAGCTGTAAACTTGGCTACTAGATGCCACCGCAACCAGTAACTTGCAACGAACGTTGGACTTCCCCTCTGAAGGAAAGCATACCGAGGGATTTTCAGTTCTCTTTGAAAATCCGACGACTTCGGCCGGCTTTGAACCCGCGACCTTGGGCATAGAAATTCAGCAGGCTACCAGCGAGGCTACGTCATCGAAGCCGCTTCCCACATAGTCAGATGGAAAACTGAAAGTGATCTCGTTGTCATGGCAACCTCTGATAGCTCATCCCTCATCAATTTAGAAGCGTTGTCATGGTAACCTCTGATGGCTCTTGGCATTTTCTTCTAATTCCGAAATCATTTTTCTCATCCCTTGGCGTAATGGTGGGTTGTATCAAAAATTCTTTCAGACAAAAGTTTTAGGTAATTATCAGGGGAATATCATCCATTTTTTACGGTTTTGATATTGTGCCTATTAAGAGAGATATGATTAATGTTTCCCGAAAAACCCACTTTTTTCCACCCCATTGGTCAATGGTTGGTGCTATCAAAAACGTTTTAAATATAAATTTTTGGCACTTATCCGGCACATAATATAAACTTTGAACGGATTCGATATTTCATATATTAAGAGAGTTATAGTGATATTTCACTTTTTCGTAAAAAGCCCCCCATTTTTACCCCCTTCGACCGATTTTTCCCATTAACGAACTCGAATGAGATTTTATAGGGATACATATTATGTAAAAGATTCAAAGTGATTGGTGCAAAATTACGGCAGTTATCGTGTCCACAAGAAACTGATATATATATATATATATATATATATATATATAGATACATATATACATAAATTATATATAAACTCTTGAACTGATGGTGGTTTTGGGGTCTGGGAGATGTGAAACGCGAAGATATGTCGAAATTTTCTGGAAGTCGAAACATGGTACCCATTGCAATAGTTAGCTTTCTAATGAAATCTACCTAAAAGCAAGATACAAGTTCAAAGATCTAAGGATTAAACTAGCTATAAAAGATATAGATTTCCTAAAGAAATGTAAGAACCTAAATTTAATACCCCAACATTTGAAAACATATCAAAAGAAAGGACCTTTAAACCATTATGAAATTAGAACACAAAGAATACTAAACAAAAAGATATTACAAAGAGAGATAAAATTCCTTTTCATTAAAAAGAACAATACAGTGAAACCCCTCATATCCGAACCCCGGAAATCTGAAATCCCGGGTAATCCGAATGAGGATCTTTCGACAATTTGAAGTTTGAAAAAATTCACGCAAAAAAAAGAAACTTATTTATTTAGTCTTAAAACAATCATATACTCTGCATTATGACGCCGTTTTACATAATTAGTTGAAAAATTGACAAGAAGTACAGTTAGCATTAAGTGCCTACATAGACTACTTACCCCATCCAGGATTGAGAAACGGAAAAGTTGGTTATTATAATTCCGCAGGTAATCAGATTGCTAAAACAATGAAATAGCAATAGAAACACTTGAAATCAGTTATCTTCAATATTGTAGAAGTGAGGAAAACCTTCCCGCGGAGGCAATTGCGCGCCAGCGTCGCACTAAGATGACATGGTTTGGAGTGGCTGCTGCGTGTTGTTCTACGAAGCGCAATGTGATGTCAACAGCAGATGCAGTTTCAGTATAAGCCACATTGTTTGCCGAAGTTTCTTCTTCCTCACTGGCATTAGCTACATTGCCGTCCAGTTGACTTTGGGCCAGGTTGGCTGTTTGCGCCAAACCAGCCTGCCTCGCTCAATGTAGGCTACAATCCTATACCGTAACGAGGGCTGGTCATTATGTTATGGATATCTTTCGGCTAATCCGAGCAAATTGAAATCCGTACAGGCTACAGCCCCAATTAGTTCGGATTTGAGGGGTTATACTGTATTAACAACATGTTATACCGAACACATCTAGAAGCAGCTCACTTATCTAGCAAAAAAGATTGGGATAAATATTTTCTTGTCGTTAATCAAATTGTTAGCACAAAAATATCACAGAAAATAGCCACTTTACAAAATAAATTAAATAATTTGCATAATAGAGGTAATATCAAACATAACCCCCCTTCATATGAAGATATTCATGAATTTCAGGCACCTTTAAAAAATCTTACAAAGGTTAGTTTCAATGATTATGAACTAGACATCTTGAATAAAGGCCCCAAATACAATTGGGAAATAAAATTAGATAAAAAAAGTCCTAACCGCTATAATAGCTGAAACTGAAACCGCTATTAGGAAACTACCCATCGATAAACAAAATGGAGTAAGGCATGAAACTAACAAAGAAATTCGCAAAATTATCAGTAAAAATACATCAATTAATAAAGTTAACAACCAGAACATCAATAATTTTAAAAAGAAAATAGAGAGTAATAATGTAATAATAACTCAAGCAGATAAAGGGAACACAATTGTACTCATTGACAAAAATGAGTACATCAACAAAACTTACAATTTCTTTAATAATACCAATTTTGAAGAAATAAAAAAAGACCCCACAGCAATCACACAAAGGAAATTAAAAAACATCCTTAAGAATACAGTTTTCATTTTAGATGAAAACCAAATTAATAATTTAACATACATGAATCCCGGTCTTCCAATCTTACGTGCCCTATCCAAAATACACAAAGAGGACATTCCTATTAGACCAATTATCAATTTCAGAAACAGCCCAATATACAGAATAGCCCAATTTGCTCAACGATTTTTAAACCAGCATTATTGCTTCAAAGCTAATAAATCTTTCAGAAACACATTACATTTTTGCGAAAAAACAATAGAACTGAGGTTAAAACAAGAACATTCACTTCATAGCGCTGATATCAAAGATATGTACACTAATATCCCCATTCTACCAACAATAGATATTATTAAGCAAAATCTAGCAAATAATAGCAAATTATCGAAAGTAGAAATAGATGAATTCATTTGCATTTTAAGTTTCATTCTAAACAATAGTCATTTCACGTTTAACAACAAATTTTACAGACAAAAAGATGGTTTAGCCATGGGCTCAGCACTATCAGGTATCATCGCCAACATTTACCTCGACTATTTAGAAGAAACAAAAATAGAGGGGAAAATAAAAGGCATTATGTTTTGGGGAAGATATGTAGATGATGTTTTCATCATAGTTGATGACAATATTCAAACAATAGGACAAATATTAGACCAACTTAATAACATTGATAATAACATAAAATTTACTATCGAATCAGCCATAAATAATAAGATTACTTTTCTGGATACAACCATCATTAAAAAAGACAACAGATTACAGTATCAAGTTATCAGAAAACCAACACAAACCCACACTGCAATAAGACACGATTCAAACCGTCCTGGCTGTCATAAAAGAGCCACTTTCATCAGCCTTATAAACAGAGCTATGAAATTACCCTTATCCAAACAAGATTTTAATAATGAGATTAAAGTAATTCATCAGATCGCCAGAATTAATGGCTAGAAACGTCCATACATTGAAAATATAATTAATAAATTAAAAAATAAACCCACAACGCACTTCCAACCGTAGCAAAAGGAAAAGTCAACATACGCAGTATTCACATATTTCAATAAATTTACACATGGTTTCACCAACAAATTTAAAAAGCAGAATGTGAAGTTAGCGAACAAATCCAATAATACTAATCATGACCTGTTTTTTTTAAACTCTAATACAATCAATAGGAAAGATAAATTTAGCAAATCTGGTATATATAAATTGATTTGCGATGAATGCAATACTAACTACATAGGCCAAACCTGAAGAAATTTTGCTATAAGATATAATGAACATATATACGCCACAAAATACAGAAAATATTCAGCTATGGCTACCCATATGGAAGAGTCAGGTCATAAATTTACAAATATAGAAAAAGATTTGAAAATCTTACATTATACAAACAAGGGAACCCTGATGAATGTACTAGAATCCATAGAAATCAACACAGCGCATAAAATTTCAGACCCTAAAAATCTCAATGAGATAATTTTTGACTCAAACGTTTTGTTTGATACCCTCACAGACAACATAATCTTAAAAATCAACAACAAAAATAAACCCCCTTAAGCATTTTAGCTATTTTAAGCATGAAGCCATAAGTATTTTAAATTCTTTTTCTCTAAATCATGCACATATTGCAGCAACAAATTCTAATTTCATAAGAGCCACCTAATTTTCAATCGTATTCCTACATTATTTCAAATTTTTGCCAATATTTTACTATTAGAGAAATTTCTTATTAATAACATAACACTACACCCAGTTTAATACCATAATTGGTTTTCCAATGATTTAATAATCTATATATCTGAGTAATGAGTTTATGCTGTACCCATAAAATTGACAATAACGTGTAACAAAAGACAAGCCTTAGCCGACATAAACTTATCGTTTAACCTAGAGTAAGTTGACATATTGCTAAATATCATCACAGATATAGACTTATATGTGACATATTCCATTCTTAATGGTTTAATCTCAAACTGGAGACCTGTTCCTTCATTAATCTTTCAAAAGCTTTCTGGCAAGATGATTTTTCGGCACAAAATTGCAGCTTCATGTTTTTTTTGGGGCTCATCTATGGTGAAGTAATGTGATCCATGACAATTATCACTGGTGAATTGTAATTGGAATATTAATATAATCTGGAATGCTGCCACGGAGCAGATTATGTCTCATTTAGCATCTACAGACCGCAGTAAGTTGAACTACCACAAAGCTGAGCCATTGTATTTTCATTGACATCTGCAAGCCACGGTATAGCTTATGGTTTATTTCAAATGTGCTATTGTCGTCCACATACTCTACTTCAGAAGATTTGGGACCACTTTAAGAATGCACAATTTCTGTGATCAACAAGAAAGGGTCAAATTTTAGAGTGTGTTCACACTATATATTTATATATATATATTATTTTTTTCTCTCCAAATTTCAACTACTGTATTTCTTTCTTCCTTTCTTTCCTTCTTTCATTCTTTTATTTTTATTTTATTTATGTATTTTATTTCCTTATGTTTCTTTGGATAAACATCTTTCCCCTTTCATTATGGTGCACCACAATAGGGTTTTTTGAAGGGAATATTTTATGAGTGTTAAGCTATCCGACCACCTGTTTGCCTTGACTTTTTATCTGCACAGGCTGATGAAGGGGACAAAACAATTAGGCCCCGAAACATGTACCAATGACCACTAAGTTATCATTTATATTTAGTACAATAAAGGTATTGATTAGGCGGAACTTTTGCAAAATATTAATACTAATTACTGCTAGGTGTCAGTGACAATGGCATTTGGTAGCCAAAGTTGGAACTACTTGACCATGGTCTGAAGCTAAATTTGTAGGTTAGATTTGATTAACGCTAAATTAAGTTCCTTTGTTCACTGCTAGGTGTCATGACAGTGATATATTTTGGTAGTCAAAACGCACTAAACATAATCTTAAAATGTTTGCGTGCATTCATTGAACTACGACATTTAACAGACAGGATTATCTTACACAACATGTACGTTTAAAACATGTCAGTTCTGCCTATTTCTCATGTTTAGTTTGTGAACCTGGTTTTTCTACTGTAAAGCGATATCAATCCCACATGGTGGAAGTGCATGGTGAACAACAGGAATTAAAAACTGTAAAACCATCAACTAGCACAGAACCATTAAATGAATGTAGTGAAGTAGGAGGTGACTGTTCAGAAATAAATGTTGAAAAGGGCAAACGTTCTAAAGATTGTAAAAATAGTTATTCAGCAAAATGAATGAAGAATGGTGAACCTTTAATAACACATTGTGATGTATTGTACCCAATTGTCATCATGTGGAACATGTGTTCGTATCCCAGCTAACTCACGGTCTTTCGAGGTATGGGACGTTCCTGCCCACCATACGACCTCATGCTCAGGATTTGAGTCTACCAGGTAACTACTCTACATGAAAGAAACAACATATTCCTAAAATAAAACATTTACTGATATAAAATCATGGCTATACAACAAATACAAACAAAAGGATAATTTACATTTAATTCCCACAATTAAAATCAGGGTTATTTTGTGAGTCTCTTCTTAATTAGTGCTACACTGCACTCAAATATATTTCTAGCATCCTATCATTGATACTTTCAGATCTCTGCGAGTCTCCATAGTGTTCTTTATGTGACACAATTTTACATAACTGGAGTATCACAACACAAAAGTCACATATCACATCTAAATGACATTAATACTGTAATAATAAAACATTACTCCGTTTCTTACGGCATTTACTTTCATTAGCATAAATTCATTATTTTATGCCTTAATTAACAAATATTTTTGTTGTGTCGTGTGAATCATCTTACTTCCTTTCCATCAATATGAAACGCTTAAAAAGTGGTACGTTACCCTTCCAAAATACACATGGATAGAAATGTTTATAGTTTCACCATACAACGATTTTTCTGGGTCTTGTCGAGATTATTATCGTTACAAACGTGTCATGTTCTTAGAAATCACATACCCGTCTGCATAAATTAGCGTGAACTGGCAAAAATGCACTCTAAAAGATGCCTAACAATTTATTTGGTTCAGTGTTCCTCCTCAGAGAATAACTGGGCCAAATATTATCCGATTTCATTGATCCGACAATGTATGTGTGTTGAAACACATTATTTAATTCAATTGGCATCATCATAACAATCATATCTTAATGACATATCGAAATATCGAGATTCTTCAGTGTCCCACTCTGCTTTAATTTAAAAGGACTGGCCGACCGACCTTCCCTTCCCCTAGCAGGCAATAAAATTAGTTCCAGCTGGCGCGCAAGATGGCCGCTCGTCTCAGTGGGCTACTCCCACCCCTCTCTTCTGCTGGCAAGGTCAACTTTGTTTACAATTGCAGTACAATAGAGTTACGCTAAGTGTTGTCCTCAAGTAATTGAGTCATTCTAATTATTTAACACCTATATTTATAGTGTATTGGGCTCAACTCGGCTCCTTAACATTCATGGCTGGGGATGGATTCTGTAATAGCCTTGCCGTTCTATGGTGAATACTAGTGGCTTTGGACGCGCATCATAATGAGAATACAACATTCTCACCAGCAGCTGTCTCAATAATAACATAATAAGGAAATCTGAGTTTCCTAAACGACGAACTTGATTCTTACCTCTCAGGGCAGATCATTTTACACATGTGCTCACGGAGTCTCGAGGGACATCCCTCGTGGCAATTATTCATGCGAGCGATGGATACAGACAGGCTCTGTCCAATTCGCTGCGAATAATAAAAGTATGCACAACGGCGATACTAACTCGTAGATTAGCCAACTTTTCACCTAACGCGCAAGCTATGCTAGTTTGGTCCCCGCGACTTTAATTACGTAAATCACTGGATTCTACGTTACTTCTGCACGCTATATGCGGCTCAAACAATACTTCTCATAGATGACTCAATTATTAAGGCACCCGCGTTCTCTCTGCAATTACATTTAAGCCAAAGCTTTAAATAGCTCCTAAAAACAAGGTATACATTTACTGGCTTACATTACTTTAATGGTTCTCAAATACAATCCTAAGAATTGACCATGTCAAATATTCATTCAACACTTCAATGACACTGAAAAACTCTCGTATCTCGCTATATTCCACGTAACTTTCTTACTGTTTACCAAAATACAGTCTCTTTATATTAGACTTAACACACTTTGAACGTTATTTAGGCCAAAATGCCTATTACTTTACTTTATTGTTACCGACCCCAGATTATTATTATTATTATTTATCATTTAACGTTACCGTTACATTCATCACTATTTTAGGCCTGAATGGCCCTAAACAAATCACCTTCCAAGCCATATTCTACCAAATACGAGTGGTGAAAACTCGTACAATAAGTGACTGTTACATCTTAGTCTCAAAGTGATGCATCGTTGTATGGTGAACTATTTAGTTAGAATAACATTGTAAATTGGTACTCACTTTTCCTTTTCGCTGGCTGATACCAGCATCCCAGCTCCGGGCCTACCATGACGCTTGACTTAAGCCATCATGCTATATCTCACACGACACTTAATTTCACATATTTCCCACATGATAATCATACTTTTATCAGTGGCTTCTCTCACTTTTACACAATATATATTAATCACAATACACATAAACACTTTTTAAATCGCTATAACACAATGTATGTACACATTTTCACTATTTCATAGGTTGATCCTTAATCGGACTCCTCCTAACGCCTGACCTCAGAGATGCGATGCAATTCCGCCAACCGCTGGTCTCCGTGAAAGTCTAACTGCGTTTACGTGCGCTCGATCCTCGTCACCTTCAATACCGTTCAGTTCACTTGTCAAGATTAATTGGCGATGCCTCCCAGGCCCCCATAATTGTAGTGATCCTGATGATAATGTCATATACAACTCTGACAATACCTCCTGGTATATGTAATGTCCAAAAACATTATAAATTACTCTTTCGCTGTAGCGAATTTATATTTGCGTCAGATAATGGATAAATATCTGTATTAGATTAACTCTGACGCACTTCATGATTATACTTATGAAGCTGTATGATGTGCTTCCATTGTTCTTTAACTGCTGAGCGTCGATACTGTAACATTTCGCGCGCTTACTGGCAGCGTATTAGTTACGTGTAGACTGGAGAAAAATTGGAGAAACGACTGAAGACAACTGGCTTGGTCTGCACTGCTCCCCCTTATAAAGGTTTCTCGTAAAAAGTAGTCCACAGGACATACGGGTGCGACTCTTTTCTTGAAATAATACATTTTCAGCCGAAATGACATATACACCTTGTTTATTTAGGCGTGGAGGTTTCATAAACGTTCGCGTGCACGCGATCGCTTCGGCCAATTAATTACAATTAATTGCCTTATTCCATAGCGTTAGGACGCCACCATGGTGATTCCCCTCTGGCTGGTCACCAAATCACTCCTCTCGAGCGTAGGCTCGGTGTTAACACGCTCATATAGAGATATAGGCTTTAATTTAGGCGTAGGACCCCTCCTAAATTATCTCTCCCTGAATATATTCACCTGGGTGTACATTTCACTCCATTTCAATGCTCCACTTGGCTGTAATTAATTAATTTCCGTGGGCAATCATCCCCACTACAGCCTCCATCGTTGTCAAGCGGTGAATACCCGAGTCATTAATTTTGAGCTGTCTCCTCGGTCCAGACGAAAGTAGTTCCCTCGGCGCCTACAATCTCCACCCACTTGCCAACTCCAATTAGTAAAACGTCAAACTGGCCTGCTCTCGTTCTTGTATGCTTCGAAAACGTATATTTGCTTGCATTTGCTTACAATTCTTTACCTTAAACTGCTATGATATTCACATATTGGCCGTGAAATCATACTACCTTATTATATGTCATTATTTAACGCATTGCTCTTCGGGTTCCCTGTCACTGTTCCCCCTCAGAGATCAATGGTTCGACTCTAGGCAGAATCATGTGCCTGGTCTTCTCAGATAAGACCCGAGTTCGATGCCAGTCTGCCGTGACCGATTGGGCACAGTATGCAATATTGATATACCTTTTCCAATGATGCAGGGGCATTTTCGCAGTATTAATCATAAAAATAAAGCTTGTCATGAAAAAAATCTGCAAACATTCAGCAAATTGGTAGTGCGATTAAAAGTCAAATTGCTAGTTGCAGTCTTCACAGTGAAGAAAAACCCAAAGTATTGAATCAAATTTAATAAATGTTCAACCTAGTGTGTTTGGCTTGGTAGATAATGTTTTAGTAGAGCATTAAACAAATCAAATGAATTTTGAACTTTTTAGGCTCTATGTAAAACTGGGAGTGTAGGTGAAATTACTGATATCAAATCCTGTAATACAAAAAAACATAATTGTTAGTGAATCAACTAATATCAGTGATATGTACAAGATATTTCAAGTGCTATCATTGTGAAGAGTGAGGAGTTCCAGGAAAGGGAGTCAGGCTGGGCTTTGGTTGAAGTATTTTATCTAGAAACTAACATGAATAAATATAATCCCCTTCGATCATCATCATACATTGATTTACCAGTATGGATTAAACGAAAGAAAGCTGTTGTGAACATTTGGAATAGTGACCATGCATGTTTTGCGTGGGCTGTAACTTCAGCTCTCCATCCAGCAGTGGGGCATATGGATAGAACATCATATTATCCTCACTATTCTTCAGTGTTAGATTTAGAAGAAATGGAATATCCTATGGAATTAAAATACATGAAGTGTTTTGAAAAGCTGAACAATGTAAGAATTAACGTGTGTGGAATTGAAACAGGAGTATAGTAGGTCCTCTATATTCTACTCAGGAAAAAAAGAATGCTCATGTTAATTTACTATACATAACCGAAGGTAAAAATGCCCACTATTGTTGGATAAAACATTCAAGTTGACTTGTTAGTAGTCAGATATCAAAACGTGATGGTAAAAAGTGATTGTGTGATAGTTGTTTACTATATTTTAGAAAATAGGATGAACTAACTCATCATAAAAATGGAGGTGTATTCACGTTTGTACAGTATTACCTACTCCTGGAAATAACATTCTAAAATTTAAGGACTTTGAGAAGCAGCTTCGAGTACCATTTGTTATATATGCTGACTTTGAAGCTTTGTTAAAACCTTTTAATACATGTCCATCGAATCCAACCAAACATTTTACCAACACCACTCACATTCATGAACCTTTTAGCTTTGCTTATTATATTAAATGTACCTATGATGATACATTAAATAATTTTGAGCTCTATAGAGGACCTGATGCACCTTAAGTTTTTATGGAGAGACTTGAAAAATATGCAATCCGAATATCCTCTATTTTAGATACTATCATTCCAATGGAGCCATTAACATCATCACAGCAAATGCGTTTTGAAACTGAAACTAGTTGTTTTATTTGTGGTGAATGTTTATATACAGATAAGGTTCGCGATCATGACCATTTAACAGGAAAATATCGTGGTGCTGCTCACCAAGAATGCAATTTAAAGTATAGAGTAAGTAAATTAATTCCAGTCATTCTACATAACGGTAGCAAATACTATCACCACTTTATTGTTAAAGAATTTGGAGCTTTAGATGAGAAAATTGATGTGATTGGAAATAATAAGGAACAATACATATCATTTACAAAATATATCAAAACTGACAATGAAAAATCTATCAAACTGCGATTTTTAGATTCATTCCGCTTTATGCCGAGTAGTCTTGATAAACTTGCTGGTAATTTAAAATCAGATCAGTTTTGTGATATTCAACGTGTCTTTCCAAAAGATGATGATTTTAATTTGATTCGTCAAAAGGGTATATTCCCTTATGAATATATTAACTGTCTAGATAGTCTTGAGGAGTGTTTTTTACCACCAAAAGATGTATTTTACAGTTCTTTAAACACAAGTCATATTAGTGATCAGGAATATTTACAAGCACAACGTGTATAGACACAGTTTGACATTCAAACGTTAGGTGAATTTTCAGACATATATTTGAAGACAGATGTGTTATTATTAGCAGATGTTTTTGAAAATTTTAGGTATCTTTGTATGAAAACTTATGACCTTGATCCTTGTCTGTATTTCACTGCTCCTGGGTTAAGTTTTAGATCAATGTTGAAAAAGACAAAAGAAAATTTAGAATTGATGACGGATATATACATGATTAATTATAAAATCATCATTTCGCGGTGGATTAATCCAATGTAGTGGGCGATATTCTAAAGCAAATAATAAATACATCCGTAGCTACAACCCTTGTGAAGAGTCAAAGTATATTGTCTACCTCGATGCAAATAACCAATAAGGTTGGGCTGTGAGTCAATATCTACCACTGAAAGATTTTAGCTGGCTGACACAACCTGAAATTGATGTTTTCCATGTTAACACCTTAAATGATAACGATGAAAAAGGATATATTTTACAGGTAAATCTTGAGTACCCTAAAGTGATGCATGATGAACATAATGATTTACCATTTTGTCCTGAGAATATGAAATCTCCATACATATCATCACGAACAAAATGTTAATTGCTAATGTAAATGATAAATGTAAATATGTAATACATTATCAAAACTTAAAACAGTGTCTACAGCATGGATTAAAACTGACTAAAATTCATCGTGTATTACAATTTCATCAGTCAGCATGGCTCAAACCATTTATTGATCTGAACAATAATTTAAGAACACTATCAACAAATGCTTTTGAAAAAGATATTTATAAACTTATGAATAATAGTGTTTTTGGAAAGAAGATGGAGAATGTTGATAAGCTGATAACAAAGTGGGAGAATGATGATAAGAGGTATGGTGCGAAGAACTTAATAAGCAAGCCTAACTTCCATAGCTGTTCAATTATTCATGAGGATTTGGTTGTACCGGTAACACAAATGAATCGTCTTAAAGTAAACTACAACAAACCCATATATGTGGGTTAGTCCATTCTGGAATTGTCAAAAACACGTTTGTATGAATTTCACTATGATTATGTTAAGAAAAACTTTCATGATAATGCAAAATTACTCTATACAGATACAAATTCTTTTATTTATGAGTTCAAAACTGATGATTTTTATGAGGATATCAAAACTGAGCTAAATAGGTTTGATACAAGTGACTATCCCAACGATAATATGTACTGCACCCGAATCCCGCATAGTCATAGCCTATATCCGCAAAGATAGAAGAGGATTGTAGGGAGGTCGATACCCAGCCAGATTGACCAACACTACCCTACTAGGATAATGACTAGGGAACCCTCAATGCATACCGGCCATGCAACAACACTACCGATTAGTTACACATTTACATAGAAAATAAACTATCCTAAACACAAAATGGTAGGACGAGAATCTCGGCTCTCGGGTGTGAACGGTGAACGTTGAGACTAACTTGAACTCTAGTAACCAATTCGCAGTATTATCTCATGTCGATTGCCAGAATGAAATGATGATCAGATTTATAAAAACGAACAGGCAAACATAAACTAGTGCCTGGGATTTATTTCCAAACAAATACAAATAATAAAAAATAATAATCTCTATCACCATTAATAGATAAACATATTAAAATTAACTGTTACACACATCAAATAGTTCTACTATTTGTAGAATAAGTGTTTCTGAATATTCTGTTACAGCAATGTAACGATATTAAGTTTCACAAAATGTTTTCGTAAATTTACAGTCACTCTGTGGCTGTGTCATTGAAATGGTCTGATTAAAATCAGCTGTTCACTCATGAAAATGAAGTTAACATTCCAAAACCCTACATTATACACGGGCGTGCGTAGAATGTAACTTATACTCTAATAAAATTGTTACTAATAATATGTGGTTTAAATATTTACATTATCTCCAGTTCTCGTGCTTCACACGATTTAAAAATTACCATTAGCACCGTCAGTCGCGGTCTGACAGCTTCATAGTGTCTCTGTTACGAAAACAGTTCTTTAACAATGTTTCTACCAACGATCAAATTCTCAGGTACTTCTAGTGGTAAGTCATAATAAATAAGCCTGAGTATCAAACAATTAAGTTAAATACAGCTTGGAATGTCGTGTCAATAAATAAAACAATAGGATAAAAGATCGATGCGAAACTACTTAAAGACTCTATGCATCACGTGGATCATTTACAAATACTCTCACACAAAAAAATTCAAACATTAACCTCTGTGTTAGCGCTTTTACTCATCCTGTAACAATTCGTTGCTTCACATAGCAATATATTACTTCCTTCCGCAATACAGTGAACAATATTTATCAAAGGCGTCTTACTACGCTCCAAACATATCATACTTCCTTCCTTTCCTCTCTATAAACAATCTTCACAACTCCGCACGGCATTACTTCCATAAATAAAACATCTTGCAACACACTTGTAGAAGAATTAGTGATTCTACTAGATAACTACGCTAGAGTATGTTATCGTTCAGAATGCACTCCTAACTCTCAACTCCTGTCTAAATTATTAAACCTCGTGCATCAAATTACAACAACTACATCATCATCATCATCATCTTGAGCAGTTTCCAACCGCTGGTCGGGTCTGCTTGGAACATAAGCCTCTCCATCGTTTCCTGTCCATCCACCATCTCTCGTCATTTACTGTGTCCCAGCACACTCCTCTTTCCTCCACACTCTTCTTAACTCCTTTTGCCCATCTGTCCCTTGGTCTTCCCCTTGGCCTCCTTCCCGTCATTTCCATTCCAAACATCTTCTTCGGTATCCTCTCCTCTTGCATCCTCCTCACATGTCCATACCATTGTAGCCTAGATCGCTCTATTCCATTTTGCAATGGTTCCTCTCTTACCATCTCCCTGACTCTCTCATTCCTTACTCTGTCCATTCTTGTCACTCCTACCCTACTCCTCTGGAACTTCATCTCCACTGCTCGTATTTTATTCTTGTCCCTTTCCTTCATCACCCATGTTTCTGAACCATATGTCAAAATTGGCACAAAGTAGGTCTTGTAGATGATTCCTTTACATTTTTGTGGTACATCTTTATTCCATATCATCCCCCTAACACTCTTGAAAAATCCATCTGCGCACCTTCCCCTCTCATTTATTTCCATCCTATTGCCTCCCTTTTCTTCAATTATGCTTCCCAAGTACTTGAAGCATTCTACTTTCTGCAACTGCTGTCCTCCAAGTGTTATGCCCATATCCAGTCTGTTCTTCTTCCTCGTTGTGATGACCACTTCACTCTTTTGTGCTGAGAACTTCATCCCATATGATAACACTACCTTCTCCCACTCATCTAATTGCTCTTGTACTTCTTGCTCATCCTCTCCCCATACCAGAAGGTCATCAGCAAACAACATTGCCTTCATTTTCCTTTCCCCAATGCTATTTACCACTTTTCGTATGATTTCATCCATCACCACTATAAATAACAGGGGTGAGAGGGCACTTCCCTGTTTCAGACCACTCTCCAGTTGAAACCATTCCGTTCTCTCTCTTCCCACCTTTACACAGCTTTTGCTTCCCTCGTACATTGCTTTCACTCTTGCCACTGTCTCCTTGTTCACTGCTTTTGCTCTCATTGCTTCCCATACCTTGTTTCTATTAATACTATCATATGCTTTCTCAATATCCAAGAAGGTCATCACCAGATCTTTCCCATATTCATAATGGTGTTCTTGTAGCTGTCTTACTGCAAAGATGAGGTCAACTGTTGATCTTCCTGGCCTGAATCCATACTGTTCTTCCCTCAGCCCATCTTCAATTTCTGTCCGAATTCTTCTCTCCACTACCTTCTCAAATATTTTGGCGCAGTGGCACATGAGTGTAATTCCCCTGTAGTTCTTGCATTCCTTCCTACTTCCCTTTTTAAATATGGGTATTATTATCCCTCTTTTCCAGTCCTCTGGTATTTTCTTCTCCCTCCATATCACTTTCATTACTCGAAAGAGCCACTACATGTTCTTTCACATTAATACAATTCACAAAGTACTTCTTATTCCTTTCATTAGCGCTATTCGTTCTCTTTGATCCATAACAAACTTGTTCATTCACGTTACCAAACGTTAACAATGTTAATTTGTAGTTCGCTCGTCTTTTAGTTTTTAATAAAAATAAATACACATCCTCGCGCTTCTGGTGTAAATTTAAATACATAAACAATTCATATTTAAGTTATTCATAATGTTGAATTTTGGGCTTATGCCGTGTTTTATTATATTGCAATTCGACGCGTTTCGAAAGAAACCATGTCTTTCATCGTCAGGAATAATCTGGAATACGACAATGTTGCTAAGAGAAAGCAACGAAGAACATATAGAAGGTGCCCAAAGATGGACGCCATTATAGCCCCATGTTAGGGACAACGGAAAGCAGCAGTGAATTACTTTCTCAGGGTTCTGATAATAGGTAGCCAGGATTCACTGAGATTGTAGCCGGTGTCGCGGTTGAAATTATCTGGGTGTTTACGTATTTCAACCGCCTCCCTGATGATTCTGGGACGATATTGCTTTATACGGGCAAGAACATCCACCCCTTGGAACATGACATCATGGCCAGGTGTTAAAGCATGATCGGCAACAGCTGATTTATCAGGTTGAATGAGCCTGATACATCTATTATGTTCCTTAATGCGAGTGCATATTGTTCTCGAAGTCTGCCCGATGTAAACCTTGCCACAAGTACAGGGAACTCTGTAGATACCCGGTTGTTGCAATTTAGGCAAACTGTCCTTAGTTGGTCGCAGGAGTTGCCTAATCTTAACAGAAGTTCCAAATACAGTCCGTATGTTGTATCGACGTAGGATTTTAGCAATACGATCCGTTGTGTTATGTATGTACGGAAGGTAAGCAGTTCCTCTTACATCTCTTTTCTCAACTGACGTCCTATTATTATTTGTTGGTTTCAGAACCGTAGAAATCAAAGCCTTGCTATAACCGTTGCTCTCAAAGGTGGTTCGCAGGGTGTTAATTTCTTCTTGTAAAGAAGACACTTCACAAATCCTCCTAGCCCTGGTAGTTAGAGTTGTAAGGATACCATGTTTCTGGGCAGGGTGATGGTGAGAACTTGCGTGGAGATATCTATTGGTGTGTGTTGGCTTACGAAAAACGCTGTGTCCTAAAGATCCATCCTCTTTCTTGGTGACGAGAACATCTAAAAAAGGTATTTTGCCGTCAGATTCCTTTTCCATGGTGAAACAAATAGAAGGGTGCTGGAGATTAAGGTGATCCAGGAAATGGCTAAGATTTTCCTCACCTTCCGTCCAAACAACGAACGTGTCATCCACATAACGCCACCAGATCTTCGGTTTGAAAGGAGCCGACGACAAAGCATTCTCTTCAAAGTTCTCCATGAAGAAATTAGCCACAACAGGAGAGAGAGGACTACCCATGGCCACACCATCAGTCTGCTCATAAAAATTCCCATTCCATAGAAAGTAGGAGGAGGTCATGCAGTGATAAAAAAGTCTTGTGATGTCTTCAGGAAAAAGGCCATTAATGAGAGACATAACACCATCAATAGGTACTCTCGTAAACAGAGACACCACGTCGAGACTCACTAGAATATCACCCGGCTGAAGTGTTATAGCTTTTAACTTTTCCACGAAGTGTGTGGAATCCTTAATGTACGAAGGCGTGTTACCCAGAAGCGGCTGAAGTAGTCTACCTAAGTATTTGGAAAGGGCATATGTAGGAGAACCAATCGTACTAACAATGGGTCTAGGAGGAACATCGTCCTTATGTATTTTAGGAAGACCATAGAGTCTCGGAGGAATAGCATCCCCTGGAAGGAGAGTCTTCGCTGCATCCGCTGGAATAGATGATTGCTTGATCAATTTGACGGTGACATTTGAGTAGCGAGTAGTAGGATCACGACTATTAATCCTATATACAGGATCTGATAACAAAGACGAGATCTTGGAATCATAATCAACCTTATCCAATACCACTGTCGCATTACCCTTGTCAGCGGGGAGAACGATAATATCAGAATTGTCCCTTAGATCTTTAAGTGCCCGGCTTTCGCCTTGTTTTAAGTTGGTGTTAGGTGGCTTAGCTGTCTTGAGAACTCGGGAACATTCTTGCCTGGCTTCCTCGGCCTCTTCAGGTGTGAGGTGATGTACTGAGGATTCTACGGATGTAATAAGTTCTTCAATAGGAATTCTTCTAGGCGCTACAGCAAAATTGAGACCGGCTACAATCTCAGTGAATCCTGGCTACCTATTATCAGAACCCTGAGAAAGTAATTCACTGCTGCTTTCCGTTGTCCCTAACATGGGGCTATAATGGCGTCCATCTTTGGGCACCTTCTATATGTTCTTCGTTGCTTTCTCTTAGCAACATTGTCGTATTCCAGATTATTCCTGACGATGAAAGACATGGTTTCTTTCGAAACGCGTCGAATTGCAATATAATAAAACACGGCATAAGCCCAAAATTCAACATTATGAATAATAACACGGGCCGTGAAAGTCTAAATGACAACATATTTAAGTTGTTTTTAACATACAAGACCGCAGGTAGACTAACATATCTCCTGGTCTTTTCATCTCAGTTAAACAATGTTTATACTATAATTGTTGATAAATATAGGCATCATTTGACCACAATTGTCAATACCATGATCCTAATTTATAGTGTATATTCGTAATATAATAGTCCAAGACTATTTAGTTGTCTAATAAGTTGTATTCCGCTATAGGAATTTTATAACATTCAAATTGTTATAAATAAATATTTCAGATGTATATAAACATCGTAATGTTTGTTACATAGAATTATAGCACCTCAAAATAATGCTTTACTTGATAACAATGCGTTATAGACATATTAATGTATACTTTCGCTGTTACGCATAGAAATTGCTAATAACAATTATAATGCTTAATTATTCTTACAATTTGTCAATATTTACGCTTTCCTCTCCATAATACAATGTAATCGAATAATCGACTAATCTCTTTGGGATACCAAATAAACAAATAGTCGATTAATCAAATAATCGAGTTATCTAAGCATTATCGAAGCATTCCTTTTATAAAACGAGTATCGTTCAAAAGTGAGGGTCATAAAACGTTTCCTTCAGAATAAAAATGCGTGAAACGCAAATCTACGTTAAATATGCATGAAATAACGTCTTAAACGACACACGAAGACGTATCAAAAATTACAATGAAACTCTAAAATTTAAGCTCTTAAAGGACAAAGAATAAAGATAAGAATTACTACAAATGAAGTTGATCACTCCAAAAATGGATTTCTACTACTACAACAAAACTACAGACATTTGATCAAACGGTTGTTCTACCTTGAGACGTCTTCTACAGCCAGGGAATACCTCTATCAGCTGTCCTTGATGTTGCGTCGAAGCTGTCATCGCTCGCCTCCTAGCGAAACCAGTTACTGCCAAGCTCGTGCAAATCAGCTGTGGGCGACCCCAACTCACTCGGCCTGCCATCACCTGTTCTGCGTGTCGGCTTGAGCTGCTAACGGTAGATGTGTCATCTTCGCGGCCAGCGGCCTGGTAACTGTGATTCCTAGATCGATTGGCTGCAAACGGTCTTTTGCTTCTTATCTCTGTCCTGCAGAGTGGTCTCGACAATGTAGATCCGCAAGTCCTGAGTTGACATCTCGTCCTGGTGTTGTGGGAAATCTTGCTTGTGGTGTAGAAACTCATATTGGAATACTGCAAGTTGTTGCGCAGTTGTAGCTGTGTCGATCCTTGAATTTCCAAGTCACTCTGACCTCCCAATCCATGGTATAGATTAACCTCCTTTCATTTTATTTAGTTCTCCATAATCTTTTCTTCAGTAGACGTAGAATAGGCTTTTCCTTCCCGACTTTAAATTGCTGCCATCATGTAGACAGTAATGTAGAATGTGATGAAATACTGTTAAATTGTATAGTTGAAATCGTTGTAGCAATATCGTTGCTTGCAAGAGATAATGCTATATGTTATTGCTTCTCTGTGAAGTGTTGTTCTATAATCGAAGTCTCGTTCTTAAGCTGTAATACTTTTATTCACGCTGGTCTCTCCAATAGTAATGTAAATGCGTTTCGCCGGCTCCTCTTCCCAACTTCCTTGGCGATGCCTAGGTTGTCCGATGGTACAATGGTGCCTATCGGCCGGGCTTATGTCGCGTGCAATAACTGCTTCTTTGCTGTGCTCGTGCGTCAAACGCGTCCGCTCGTGTCCAGTCGCTGTGAGAGAATGCCCGCCACGCTTCTTCTCCCCACGGCGCTTGTCACTGCTGGCCTAGCTCCGCTAGCCTCACACACACATGTATATTAATAGAAATATACTCATATTCGCTCTATTATTCAATAATTTATATTTCTTTTCAACCAAATAAATTTCATATTGCATTCTACACTTGTAGATGTGCTTATTTCTCTTTATATCTGCCAAATTTATATAAAAGCGATTCCCATAAAAATATGTGCTTTTAATTGATTGTCTGTTGAAATATTCTGAAAAAGGCTCCTGGGTCTAGCCTCTTCTCAACGGGTCGTGTGCATTGCTTTGTTATGATCGCCTTGCTAACCAAAACCGGTTTTCTAGTGCCAAACATGAAGCTTTGTACAATTTCCAGCTCCGAATGATCGAGCTCTTCCTTAGTTAAAATCTCATTCACCAGAATATTTCCAAATTCCTCAAAATGATTCAAAATTATCCAAAATACTTTCATTATGATTCATTTGCATCCCATAATACGTGTATATTTATTAAATTATTTTAATTCCAAATTTCCAATTTTTCCTTCCAATGGTGCACAAGTCGTTCGATCCTCGGCTTGGTCAAAGATCCTAAGCTGGGCTGAATTCGAGTTCAGTACCATTTACCTCTTGTAAACAAAACGATTCTTGGAAAGTTTAGGGCTGAATGTGCAGGTGTTGTTATAGACACATTTGTAGGCACAAAATCTAAATCATACAGCTATATGACAATTGATGATGTAGTAATAAAAACATTAAAAGGAGTAAAGAAGAATGTTGTTAGTAAAGAGTTAGATATAAATGATTATAAGAACTGTATAGTCAGTAACCCACCTATGTTATATAAGAAAATGTGTGTATTTAGAAGTAAAAATCATCAGCTAAATACCAATTTGCTGTACAAAGTTGCTTTAAGTAATGAAGACAAGAAACGATTCATTATACCCAACACATTTGATACTCTTGCTTGGGGAAACAGTCGCATTGACGACTATTACTTTACTTAAGTCTAATGTTCACCATATTATATTATTTGTAGAGTGTTTATATTGTCATATTTTTGTAAAAACTGTATGTGGAATGTATAATGTTAGGCTACTGTAGTTTAGTAAAAATATGATAAGTAATACATTTTACTGTAAATTTTGCTTTTTTATATTATGGATAACAAATAACTTAAAATGTACAGAATGTGTGAACTGAACAAGGGAGGTGTAAATAAAATGTGCTATTATAAAAATGTAAAGAGGAAATTGTAAATATTCATGTGTAAGA
Source organism: Meconema thalassinum (assembly GCA_946902985.2). Classification (NCBI taxonomy): domain Eukaryota; kingdom Metazoa; phylum Arthropoda; class Insecta; order Orthoptera; family Tettigoniidae; genus Meconema; species Meconema thalassinum. The sequence goes on from OX336392.1 coordinate 346,931,938, forward strand.
AATGAAAAAATGAAGAAATGGCTATCACCTTTTTTAAAATTAAAATACATTGTGATCTGGTAAACCTTGTTTTTATTTCACAACAAATAGAGCTTTTCAAAATAGAATTAAAAGAAAATACCAATTTCCACAATTCTTTTCATTGTTCATGTCCACTCATCAGTAACTTTAATTTCATAGCACTAATCACAATGAGGGCTGCCAACCTTTCCCCCACTGAGGATTCACAGGGTGTTAAACGTTGTTTAGATTTTTTCAACAATATTTTATCCGCCACAAGTCTTAAATCAGGATGACTATGGCGATAAGAAAGGTCATGTTCTTTGCACGCTTGATCCAAAGGATTAATAGGTACATCACCACGTTGCAAACGTTGATTCAGCTTTGTTCCAGGACCACAATAGCGATACCCAGGTAAGTGGATTTCAAAAGGTATGTATTGAATGACTTTGTCAATGACGCAATGACCAGTACAAGATTGACATATCCTTTTCTATTGGTGGGGAAAAGGTTTGATTTTCCTCTTCCTCCCCTGTGGACGATGTTGTTGTTGTTGGTGTTTTCTCGCCATCACTCCCGTGGAATGAGGAAACAAAGTGTTTACACTGACTTTTATGACCGTGATAGAGTTTGACCAGCTGACAAGTGGCGCACTGTCGCATAGAGGGTATTATTGCCATGGACACTTGCTTATGGTGATCATAATCCGTACATGGTTGCAATTCACTTAACACAGGGTCTTGAGTCCATGATTTTGGTACATGTTGCCAGATTTCTTTCACTGCATTTGCTGCCACATAATAAATGAACGATTTTGGAAGAGCCAATAATACTCCTTTGGTAAAACTGTCTAGTTTCTTTTTGCACACAAAGAATTTGCCAATGGCATTATCGGTAGCATCCCCTTTCTCCATGGTATCACGTTGATGTTAACACGACGCAGGCATCGGTGGTTAGCCAATGAAAGAGATACCACACCTGTGCCAGGGTTTTATGGGTAATGTTGCCACAGGGGCAGCGGTCCATGAGTGTTTGCAGCAAGGGGGCACCCCAAGACCATTAAATCGATACACTGTCAGTAAGGAGCCAAAAATTGTTGTAGCCAATTAGGTTTTAGGTAGATTTCATTAGAAAGCTAACTATTGCAATGGGTCCCATGTTTCGACTTCCGGAAAATTTCGACATATCTTCGCGTTTCACATCCCCCAGACCCCAAAACCACCGTCAGTTCAAAAGTTTATATATAATTTATGTATATATGTATCTATATATATATATATATATATATATATATATATATATATATCAGTTTCTTGTGGACACGATAACTGCCGTAATTTTGCACCAATCACTTTGAATTTTTTACATAACATGTATCCCTATAAAATCTCGGTCGAGTTCGTTAATGGGCAAAATCGGTCGAAGGGGGTGAAAATGGGGGGCTTTTTTCTAAAAAGTGAAATTTCGCTATAACTCTCTTAATACGTGAAACATCGAATCCATTCAAAGTTCATAATATGTGTCGGATAAGTGCCAAAAATTTATGTCAAATAAGTTTTTTGATAGCACCAACCATTGACCAAAGGGGTGGAAAAAAGTGGGTTTTTTCGGGAAACATTAATCATATCTCTCTTAATAGGCACAATATCAAAACCGTACAAAATGGACAATATTCCTCCAATAATTACCTAAAACTTTTGTCTGAAAGAATTTTCGATATGACCCACCATTACGCCACGGTGTGAGCAAAATGATTTAAATTATAAGAAAATTCCAAGTGCCAAGAGTGGTTGCCATGACAACTTTACTTTTAATTGATACGGGTTGAGCCATCAGCAGTTGCTATGACAACGCCACTGCACGAGATCACATTCTGTTTTCATATGTCTGTGGGAAGCGACTTCGGTATCGGAACTGGTGGCATGCTGAACTTCTATGCCCAAGGTCGCGGGTTCAAACCCGGCTGAAGTCGTCGGATTTACTAAGAGCGCCAAAAAACCCTGAGTATGCTTTCCTTCGGAGGGGAAGTTCCAACGTTCGTTGCGAGTTGATGGTTCCGGTGGCATCTAGTAGCCAAGTTCACAGCTAGGTGTCGTTGATGGTAGTATTTTAAATTATGTAGCCTATTTTAGGTAGATTTCATCAGAAAGCTAACTATTGCAATGGGTGCCATGTTTCGACTTCCGGAAAATTTCGACATATCTTCGCGTTTCACATCCCCCAGACCCCAAACCACCGTCAGTTCAAAAGTTTATATATATGTGTGTGTATATATATGCATATACAGTATATCAGTTTCTTGTGGACACGATAACTGCCGTAATTTTCCACCAATCACTTTAATGTTTTACATAATATGTAACCCCTTCAAAAATCGGTCGATTTCGTTAATGGGCAAAATCGGTTAAAGGGGGTGAAAATGGGGGGGTTTCGAAAAAGTGAAATGTCGCTATAACTCTCTTAATACGTGAAATATCGAATCAATTCAAAGTTCATAATATTTGTCGGATAAGTGCCAAAAATTTATGTCAAATAGGTTTTTTGATAGCACCAACCATTGACCAAAGGGGTGGAAAAAAAGTGTTTCTTTCGGGAAACATTAATCATATCTCTCTTAATAGGCACAATATCAAACCCGTACATAATGGAAAATATTCCCCTAATAATTACCTAAACCTTTGTCTGAAAGAATTTTTGATCTGACCTACCATTACGCCAAGGGATGAGAAAAATGATTTCGGAATTAAAGAACATGCCAAGTGCCATCAGAGGTTACCGTGACAACGCTTCTAAATTGATGAGGGATGAGCTATCAGAGGTTGCCATGACAACGCCATTGCACGAGATCACATTCATTTTTCCATCTGACTGTGGGAAACGGCTAACTGGTAGCTTGCTGAACTTATATGCCCAAGGTCGCTGGTTCAAAGCCGGTCAAAGTCGTCGGATTTTCTAAGAGCGCTAAAAAAACCCTCAGCATGCTTTCCTTTGGAGGAGAAGTTCCAACGTTCGTTGCAAGTTGCTGGTTGCGGTGGCATCTAGTAGCCAAGTTCACAGCTAGGTGTCGTTCACTTTAGGATATGGTACAAAATTAGGAACTACTACTTAAAATTGACCGTCTGCAGACCTTACCTGAATTACAGACCAAAACAGTCATCACAATTAACACCGTTTATCAGATTCTACACACCCGGGGTTACATGACCACGTTGTCGCAGTCCCTAAACTGAGGAACCAACAAAAATCTCTGCGGGAGATAAAATTTTGCGAGAAGAAGTAACAGACTGTCAGATAGTTACACATCAGTTCCAAACCTTGCATAAGGACAGTGTGATCACAAGTATAAAAATGAACCCCGAATGACAAGAAGGTTACCATCCCCATAAGACAATAACATGATAAAAATATGCATACAAAAACGAAAAAAAGTTGATTTTTACCTCCAAATGTAAAATACTTTCTTGCAATCAATGAGGTCTGATCCTCCTACGAAAACCTGCATATTTTGCCTATTATAGCCAATCCCCTAGTTTGCCCGGTGAAATCTACCTCCGCCTTCCGGCGTGCCGAGAGGATTTTTTTCATTACCTTTCACAAATACCAAATTGGCAGAGGACAAATGAGTTTCCATGACCATGTCCAGATACTTATATGAAATGGTTCCTTGATTCCAGTCTAGTTGCAAATGATTTTCAATCCATTGTGTTTGTTTACGATCTTTTTCACACAACAAATCAAACGCACAGGGTGGTTTAAACATCAAATGGATAGCTTGCGATATCCAAATTGTGGAGCAATCAATAATGGCCACTTCTTTAAATATAAATTTGTTATCTCCAAATTTAAACCCTTGACAGTCGACAATCAGTGTGCGCAACATGTTGACGCTTGTCTGGACGAAGTCCCACTGACCATAGACTGACTATCGTCCACTAAGGTGTACCCATCACATTTACTTACATTCCATTCTAGTAAAAAACACTGACAACTGCCTGCCAAAATATTATGTGCACTCGATTTTGAAGGTAGTTTGTGAAGTAACCAATAGACCTACATAAAATCCAATAACATCATCATTTTCGTCGTTCTATTTTACGTTAGTTCATGTAGGTTTGGAATCTATAATTTGAAAAATGAAAATCCACAGCCTGCTTCCAGTCTCCGACCGGGTCAGGAATGGAATGAATGAAGCCCCCCATCTAGCGGCGAGGATATGAAATGTGCCGGCTGCCGAGGCCTGACGCACTCCTCTGGGGCAATGATTAAATGAATGACAGATGAAATGAAATGATAGTGGAGAGTGTTGCTGGAATGAAATTTTGACAGGGAAAACCGGAGTACCCGGAGAAAAACCTGTCTATAATCTATAATTTATATTTTAATATTTTTTTATCGCAGTTGAAACACAAAAAGTGCCCGTTTTTAAGCGAGTTTCAACCATGCGTAACATTTAAGAATTATTATCTCACAAACCCGTCATCAGGTCGAATCCAAATTTTAACACAATATACATTGAAATGTTGTATGGCTGGTTTATTAATTTCTAAATTTTGTGTGTTCAAGAACGAAAGTTGTTATCATTTTTGTAAGGTAACTTTTTTCGGGTCGGGGTCGTTGGAAAATGTAGTTCTTGGTTGCGTTGTAATCCTTATACATCAAAAAGTTATGCTGTATGATTGTGGAATACGTACAATAATTCACTTATTTTATATCGGTTTGTATTTGCACAGGGAATTAAGACATGGTTCACCAGCTAGCCACTCCGGGAAATGCAGTACAGCGTTGCTGATATGGAGCCCATCACTTCCGAGCGAGGCGCGCCATGACGCGTGATGGAGCCCATCTTGGGAGCGACACCTTTTGCGGCTTTAAAGCAATTCATGACTGAGCTGCTTGACATTGGTTTGCCTGTTATTTATTCACTAGTCACCTGGTTGGACAGTGGATAATAGTTGACTTGTTTGTGATGAATGATCAAACAGTAGGCAGTGGTATTGGCTGGACCATTGTCATGCGTTTCAAAATCTAGTCGAATGACAATATTGGATTGCTTGACAGACTCTTCCAAGTAGGAACAGTCAAAGACAATCAGTGGCACCCTTGTCTTAAACGCATAGGGTGACAACATGGGGCAGTTCTCTTTTTAATAATAGACCATCTAAATTTAGAAAACAAATCGTACAGGGGGCCAAACTTATTTGTTGAAAAATCCAAATGCTGTCATTCATAGGGGAAAACAGCTCCGTTGAGGAAAATAGGTGCATTTTTCAATTGCAGGTGATCAAATTGCGTAGCATCCTTGGTTTGTTGATACTTGCGATTTGTTTGAAAACCCACGATAATGTAGAGAGGTCTCTCTGTATAACGTGCTGTTTTTACAGACCAACTGTGTGTGTTGGTGGTGGGCAATAGAGGATACTCATGGAGCGCCCAGCTTCTAAATTCCATGGGTAAAGGCATATCTTTCCCCACAATCTTGAGCATTTCCAGTTTTTTGCTATCGGCAAGGGTTACATGGGGTACTTTCCATAGCATTGGTTGTAGTTGAATTTTTGAATCTATGGGTCCATCTTCAGCTCCCTTGAGTTCATTATTATTACTCCTGTCTCTAACCAGATAAAGCACTTGCCTTGTGTTGACCACAATACGCTGGTGATCTTCAGCAAAGCCTAAAATGAGGTTAAGAGGTAAAAATCCAGTAAAGGTTCCATTCGTGTGTACCATCCAGTCATTGGTTGAGTCAGGGGACCAACCTGCCATGCAAGTTGTTATCACTATAAGAGGGGTATAGTTTCATGAAACTTGAAATACCCACATTTCTAGTGCTATGCACCACAATATCGTTAATCACTTAGCGCTAATCAGAAAACAAAAAGGTAAAAGCATGGTTGGCTAACTTGGATGTTGTAGGTGTAGAACCATCAGCTTTGGTGAGCCGACCTTCAATTTGAATGACACTTTCATGCGGTAGGGTGTAAATATCTTGGTTGTTGATAACAAATTGAATTTCATCATTGTTTTTGAGTCCTGGTGTTTGAGCTTGATAGGAATGGGGATCAATTCTTACTACCCCTTCTTGCTCCTCAACGCGGTTCACCACCTCTAGGATAGAATTCATCATTTAGGTTGACGTGGTAACCCAGATGTTGTAAAATCTGCTTGTCCTTAGGTGTTAACGTGTATTCACGTGGCAAACAACTAACACCATTCCTAGACGGTGTTGTTGCTTTATAAACCAAATTCATAGTGGCTTTAGAACCAACTTATAAGTCACTGGTGTGGTATAATCTAGTTGAATGAGTTTTTGGTCTCTACTAATGAGTCTTAAAGCTATATTACTAATAGGATCAACAGCCACAGAATGAAAGAGCACTACTGGATGGTTTTCACGAATAATATAGTCATTGGGGTATGTCACAATAAAATCATAAAGCGAATTCGATGGCTCTTGATTGGTGTACTGTACACTTGGCTAATAATATTACACGTCACCGACACGTGATGGTCCTCAATCAATTTCACTTCATAGTCTGAATTATGTTTTTTTTTTGTTAGGCCCCAACCCTCGTGGTTAAATCCTTGTAATGGACCAATGAAATCGGGCTATGTTTCAAAGTCAATTTTAAAAGTAGAGAAAATACTGCAGCGATGAGTGTTGGTATTTCCTGTAAGTTCAAACCTGTGTGTTCCATCAAGAAATGACTTTAAACCACATTCGTTGATCAGCACCACATAAATGTGTTCATAAATTTCGTCTATCGTATAACCACCAGGGTTCAGGGTTAGCACAGATTCATCATAGTAAAACTTGTTGTTCATATTTTCACGTATGTTGTTTATTCTATTGTACGTTTCAAGAGAAACAAGTCCCAAACCATACGGTCTTTCACTCAATTCGATAGACGGGTAAAAGTCTAGGCTGACTTCAGGTCCACGTCCATGCAGTGTAAACGTCTTACTTTCTGCCGACATACTGTTGACGGTTTTGTGTATGCTGTGTCTTATATAAAAAGATTAAACACAAACGCCGGCACTCTTGGCTGTTAAACGTTTGCTCACGTTTCACATTATAATATATCTTGGTCCTGTTTCGAAAATAGGACACTAGTTCCATGGGCGGGGGCAAATTCCCAAAACTGTCAAAGTACCATACTGCGGATCCCTCTTTCACATAGGCTACATAATGGGTTCCTGGCCCTCGGTAATCATCTAGATTTAGAATTGCACATTCCTGTTTCCATGGTTGTGGGGGTAATTGGTTCCGCATAAACACACCTCGAAAATGAGAAAGCTTTAGTTGTCTGGCATAGCTTTTCACTTCTTCAAGGGTCAGTGCATGTCTTGCTATCGCTGAGGTTAAAAATATTTTTTAAAATTATTTGGAGATGGGAAAATTCCAAATCCTTGTTGATAAAAGGCTGGCTTTAAATTGGCGTTTCTAGCCCCCATAGCAATGGCTTCCATCGTTTCTTTTAGTTGCTGCTTGCCCTGCTGTGCAGCTTTAATGGTTTTTGCCACCGCACTAGCACCACCCAAAAGTGAACCCAGAGCAGCCAGACCGGCGAATAATTCAGGTAAAAATCCCACTCGTTTGGAAACGGGAATTACTCGACCTTGTTTCGAAACCTGTCGTTGACGTATGGGAATAACACGTCTCTGTGCTGCTCGAAGGGCTTTCTTTATCGTTAACACATTATTTTTTATTCGCAAAGGCTTGTCAATCAATGCCTTAACCCCATGCTTTGACAATGACAGGGTCTTCTGTTTAGTCCTTTTCACAACATATCTTTGTTTCACCATGATGATGACCAACGACCTTTCACAAGAAAGTTTAAGTGACAACTAACGTGTCATCCTTATTTCATGGCTGTATATTCAAATTCCACATAAAGTGGCAAATCGTTTATGGTTTTTCCTGCATGGTTTTTCATCCCATGTAAGCATGAGATGAAATGATAATTCATCACCTACATTAATCGTTTGATGGTTATGGACCAACATCCTATGACAGTTTATCTCTATATGCAAATGGTTCTCATCAGGCATGGATTGTTTAATGTGAATAGTTCCATCATAGTGTAATCGATAATGTCTTAAACCTGAAGAAAGCACATACGTGAGGTTGTCATTGACTAGTGGTAAATGGTTCCTGTCATTCACGGGTTTTTCATTCGTCAGGTACACAAAAATACGGATGGGGCAAATTTATAAAGTCTTTTCATTTGGTAGGTGAGGTAGCGTTTGGTGCAGATATCATCATCTTCTTGTGGGTCTTCCACGTGATTAATGCGGTTATGATTAGCCGTATAACCATCCACAGTAAGCTGAGGCACTTTGTCATATAACTCATGCACCTTGTTATACACATACTTTTTTGTAGTGACATCCGTAGATACTTGAGGACGTTTCACATGGGTTAATCGCTTTCCCTTAAAGCCATAATCTCCCTGTTTAGTATGTGGCACTACAGATCTATCCACATAGTGTTTATTAGCAGGGTCTGTTTCGTGTTTAGGATCATGTATGGGGGCAAACTTAGCTTTAGCCGTGAACGCACGTCCAAACACATCCATCGTCAACCTGTAGTAGGGGTCTACTATTTCTATTGCAAGGCATGGTTCCATGTATATAGACAGCCTGCTAACCTCTCTAACCCTTAGTTGATATGAAGATTATTAAGCAGCAAGAGTCATTCCCTGTGGGGGATATGGTTTCCCATCTCTATCCCACATCTCATTAACAAAGCCACGATTCACTGTTTCCATCTTCCATTCGCTGCATCATAGTGGGTCCTTCGGGATGTGGAAAAAACAATCTTTTGCTTACGCTCATCACAGCACCCAATGGTCTGCGTTTTCAAAATATTTATATTTTTGCAAAATATCTCTACCAATCCCTCTACATGTTCCTAGATCAAGTCATGTCTCAATTACAAAAAGAGAATATGAGTTATTGCATATTTTCCATGCAAGAAAATGTTATTGTCCCGTATGAGGTGAAGCCTGAGACACTCATGATTTTCGATGATGTATCCACTGAACGACAGGCCATCATTCAAAGCTATTTCAGCTTGGGTCGTCTCAAACATATTGATTGTTTCTATCTTGGACAAACGTATTCTAAAATGAGCAAACAACTTATTCGTGCCAATGCCAATGTCATTGTTTTATTTCCCCGGGATGAGCGGAATAGTCGTAACATTTATAATGAACATGTCAATCCTGATATGACATTCCAGACATTTACTGAATTGTGTGCCCGGTGCTGGAACACCCATCGCCATGCCTGTGTAGTGATTGATAAACAAAGTGAACTCAACCAAGGACGTTATCGCTTAGGGTTTGATCATTTTATTACTATTTAAGGCACTGTCTCATTCCCTCTCAAGTCATTTGTCAAGACATCATGGCGTTAGAAGAGAGTCAATTGAAAAAGCATATTATTAAAGCAGAAAATACTATTCACCAAAAGTTTCGTCAATTGAAACGATCACGTGCGGATCATGCTTTGTTTATTCAACAATATTTAGCACCTCCGCTAAAATCCATGTTTAAACTCTCTTTCAAGCCATCTGAAACGCTACCCACTGTTTCACAAGCCACGCAGACGCTACACGAGGACCCTGTGGAAGAGGAAGAGGAACAGGAAGATTTGACTAGTGTTAGCGATGTTGAGGATGAGTATGATCAAGTGTTTACGCCTCAAAAAAAATCCTCACCCCTTGCAGAGTTTTTAAAAAAGAAATCATTGTCCATAGCCGAAACACCTTCCACTTCCAGATCGTCCCCGTTTTCACAGCTGTTGGCCACGCCTCAACATAAAGATCAATTAAAAAACCTTTTAATCAAATATTATGGATCAACACTGGAACCCTATCTCACCAATCTATTTACTGGAAAGACAGATACCACGTATGGTGTTCGCTATGAGGATCATGGTTTTAAAATTAAATCCATTCAATTTGCTCATACTAGTGCTGTCATAAAAAAACAAATATCAATTAACACCAGTTCTGTTAAAGCTGCTATTCTCTCGCACCCCCTCTTCCCATAATTATACGCAACAGTATTGATGTCTTTAGTTAAACCAGATAACACTTGGAATACTCTGAATAATAAGTTGTTTATGAACAAACTGCAATATAGCCTACATTAGGTAGCCATTACTAACGGACACTATTTTGAACACCAAAGGCACACGAGTAAACACAGAACACCAACATTGTAACATGAAATGTTACAGAAAGAAGAAAGTTATTGGATAACATCAACACTCTCCCTTATTGAATAACTTGCAGACCCCCATGCTGTCACACAATTGTTGGAGTCGAGTTGCAAACAATGGTTTTGAAGTCATTTTGAATTCCTTCTTGAGATCGTTGATAAACTGCTGAAGTTCATGCTCATTGTCAGCTGCTATCAAGCCATCATCAACATAGAGGACGAAGAAAATTTTGCTGCAACCTCTCTGCCTAACGAAGAGACAAGGATCAGCTTCACTCCTTCGAAATCCTAATTTGATTATGTAGTCACTGAACTTTTTGTTCCAACAGCGAGGGGATTGTTTCAGCCCATACAAGCTCTTCTTCAGACGACATACTCTACTGGAACCATCATTGTACCCTTCAGGCTGCTTCATGAAAATGGTCTCCTCCAAATTACCATAGAGAAATGCTGTTGACACATCTACTTGAGCTAGCATCATGTTTTCATTGGCAGCAACAGCAAGTAGTGTTCGAATAGTAGATGTTCTTGCCACAGGACTGAACGTCTGGTCATAATCGACACCTTTCTGTTGTGAAAAACCCTTTATCACCAACCTGGCTTTCAATTTATCCACCGAGCCATCTGCATTTGTTTTTACTTTATAAACCCATTTGCAGGGAATGGATCTTTTTCCAGGCGGTAAATCCTCCATGACCCAAGTCGCATTTTCTTGATGTGCTCTCATTTCTCGATCAATGGCTTCTTTCCAGTCATCCCGTTCATCCGATTTCAAAGCTTCAGCATAGCCATCTGGTTCTTTAAAAGTTGTTAAAACAGATGCTACATAGTCTTGAAGAATTTTCGGACGTTTAAGTGTAGACCGATCTCGTAGCTGTCGTCCAGTCATCTCATTGTTTTTGTGGTCCTCTTCATCTGGGAAAAGGTCGTCGAAACCCAAGAAATCCTCTTCTTCATCCCTCTGAGGTTTAACATCAGGCTGGTCCTCTGTCTGAGTACCTGATTCTAGAAATACTTGGTTAGGTTGCTCGACATTCATTGAGATATCCATTCTTTTCCTCTCGATTAAAGTCTTCTCCTCAAAAATTACATCTCGTGATCTGATTAGCCTGTTTTCTTCTTTGCACCAAATTCGATACCCTTCATCGTGATCATAGCCAATCAAAATCCCTTTCACAGCTTTACGATCCATTTTCTTTCGTCGTTGTTTTGGAACATGAACATAGCAAGTGGATCCTATTATTCGCAAAGGCTTCGTTCCAGATTTCTTGCCATACCACATCTCATAAGGAGATACCCCAGAAACATTGGAAGGTCCTATCCGATTCAGGATGTACGAAGCTGAATTTATCATTTCAGCCCAAAGTCTTTGTGGAATATTTCCATGAGCATTAATAATGGCTCTTGCTGTTTCCACGACTGTTCGATTTTCTCTCTCACTACATCCATTCTGCTCAGAAGTGTACGGCATTGTGAAACGCTGTGTGATTCCTTCCTTTTGAAGAATTTTCTTGACTTCTTCATTGTCAAACTCTCTTCCATTGTCACTCAGAAGTTCTTTAATTGGCAACTCCAGCTATCTGATATGACATCTAGCGGTAAAAATGAGAAACTTACCAAGTAGGGTACATTTGTCACGTGGTGACTGTTTGTATATGGTTTCTTGTATTGGTAAACAGATCGTGGTAAATTGTTCGTGTCTTTATACATAAGTAATAAGTTTTACTCGTTGATAGAGTGAACAATTAGTAAAAGCAAAGTGTATTGCTCAGTTTACGGCTGTAAGTCGATGTATAAGAGGGCTGCGGATATACGTTTTCATCACTTTCCAAAAGATGCAAATAGCAGTAGCCGAAATGTGATGATACCTAATAATACCTAATAATAATACCTTTCCACCCCGGGAAGGATCTAACACTTGTCGAGCTAGACAGACAGAAGACCTGCGACGTAAAGCCAGCAAAGGTTATTCAGTTTAAAAACAGCTGTTACGATGGGCGCGCTGGTAAGATTGAAGTTACTTGAATAATTAATTAAATAATTAATTATTGGCTGCTTGGTAGGGAGAAGGGATGAGTTTAACTTGTATTAAAACTCGGGGGGGGGGGGGGGGCGACAGGAATTGCTTGATTTGGATAGTTAAAAGTGGGTTTGATGTTGAATATTTGAATGGTAGCGGAATCACTCATTCTACAGTGCCCACGGGGAGGCAAATTAGGCCTATATGACTCGTAGTGGAATAGCTCGAATATCGAAGAACTTAGCGATTACGAGGTGTAGGCTAGGCGGAAAGGCTGGCGGATCATCAGTTTGACATCAATTCACGATATAAGTCGGAGCTTGGAACAGTGGCGTCTGGTTTGCGTGGATGCTAGTCTCGGAATGATAAAAGTAGCACAGCTTCGGTGTGTTATTTATTTGTTTATGTACCGTATTTCTCTATTTGAATGTCCTCGGCGTTGACTCAGGATCGACATTTACATTATATTGCGCATAATAGTACCGAAATAATGTCCGAAATGTAGCCCTGTGTAAATTTGAATCAGCTGATCTACATCAACCATAAAAACTGATGCTTGATAATATGCAATGACACCAAAAAATCCAGTGGAACACACAAATTAGATCACGTGTATCGCACAGTTATACATACATACAATTAAAAATAACACTGTCATTACTTTAGAGACCACATTTACTGATTATAACCGAAAAATAAAAAGTGTTCCATATCAAACGCGTGTTATTGAGTAATTTTACCCTATGTTACAAATCAATTCTTCAACTCATGTCTACAATTCAAGAACAATCACTTTTATTGTACACAACAAGGAACATCACTATCCGGCCATTACATTCAGTTACTCAAAACCTGTTCCATCTTGCTCATCAACGCTCCAAGGGTGCCAACTTACAAAAAACAAATTTAATTACAGAAATACATTCACAAATTACAGAAACACATTCACAACATTCTCCCACCTTGAAACGGTAGGTTTCAACTAAAAGCACAAAGATAATACAAAACATAGGAATAAACAAATATTTACAAATTCAGTTTGGTTGGCCTTTTAACAACCCTGCCCCTTCTTGTCAGAGCAACAGCTTCACTCTCAACTACTTGAGGGGGGTTACTAGAGTCACAATCAGGCACCAAGTCAACAGCATTGGGACCACACAAAGAACCATCACTATTTTCATAAGGAGATCCAATCTCCATCAAGCACAAACGTTGGACTGGTCGCAACAACTCACTCTTAACTGTTTTTACCTTTGCCACTCTAGTTACTCCATCTTTACCAGGGAAGATCTCAAGCACTCGAGCCAATTCCCAATCAATTCTTTTCTTTTGGTCAGACACAACCCATACAACATCTCCCACCCTGACATTCTTAGAAGACTTAGCAGTGTTTAACATCAGAGACCCTAGGTATTCCTGACGAAAACGTTCTTTTAGGTTTATCCTAACCTCAGCTACATATTTCACCCTAGCAGAAAGACCCTTTTCATCCACTTCGTCAAGATCAGGCACCTTTGTCTCAAACTGCTCCTGCAAAAACATAGCAGGCGTTATTGGTCTCAACTCATTAACATCTTCAGACATGTAGGTAATGGGACGCGCATTCATAACAGCCTCAATCTCGGTAATCAAGGTCATTAGTTCACAAAGATTTAATAACGCACGACCAAGGGATATTTTCAACAGTCTTTTCATCACCCCAATAAGCCGCTCAAAAAATCCACCCCACCAAGCACCTGTGGGAACATTAAATAGCCACTGAATTTTCAATTCATGTTCAACTGTAGTCTGCTTAATGAGATTCCAAACTCCTACAAAGTTAGTACCATTATCACTATACATAGTTGTGATTCTGCCTCGTCTGGCAATCATTCTTCGAAGAGCATGTAAAAACGATTCTGTAGAGAGCGACTCTACCACTTCAAGATGGACTGCACGGTATACAGCACAGGTGAACAAGGCAATCCAAACCCTAGTACCATCTTTTATGAAAAGAGGTCCAGCCAAATCGACTCCGCATACTTGGAACACCTTTCCAAGATTTACACGGTTATTAGGTAACCCAACAGGTGGCGTTCTCACTGGTTGGGCTTTGTGCCTAAGACAACGAACACATTTACTAACAACACGTCGGGCTAATCGTCTACCTCTGACTATCCAGTATTCTTCTCTCAGGGCTCCTAACACAGTACTTGCTCCAGCATGGTGCATTTTCTCATGACATTCTACCACCATGGACTCCACTAGTTCACACTGAGGTAGTAAAATGGGTTCCTTGAACATGGGTGTGAACTCATCAGATAATATTTTAGTACGAACTCGAATCAAGCCATCATCATCAGTTTTAATGTTGAAATTATTTACATCTAGAGGGTGACTACTCTGAATCCACCGTACTAATTTTAATTCAGCATGTCGTACTTCTTTGCCAGTCAACTCCTCTCCGCAGTTTGAACTTTTCCCACTAGCTTTCTCAAGAAATCGGTAGATCCAACCAACAACACGCACATTTTTCGAGAAAGAAGCAAAGTGTGTGAACAAGTTTTCTCTTACATCGTTTGTGTTGTACAAACTAACAGCCGTTTTCTTCGATTCCTCTTCTGTAGGGGCTATTTTCACAGTTAACCACTTGTTCTCATTCTCTAGGAGCCACTGAGGACCCTCCCACCATTTTGATGCAACAAATTCGGACAACAAGCATCCTCGGCTGAGTATATCAGCAGGATTACAATCGCCAGGAACAAATCGCCACTGCTCGGGTGACGTCAACTGGTGGATTTCCTTTACCCGGTTTCCAACAAAGGTCTTCCATTCACCTTTCTTGATCCAGTAAAGAACAATCATAGAATCAGACCAGTACACAATGTTGGAAATATTAGTCGATTTACTAATAACAGAACCAAGCCTTGCTGCAAGTGTTGCCGCTACAAGCTCTTTACGAGGGATTGACATGTCTTCCATTGGTGCAACTCTGGACTTAGCTAAAACAAATCGAACATTAAAGCCATCTTTGTTTTCATACCTCATAAAGGCACAAGTGCCCAGTCCAAGGAGACTGGCATCACTGAATACATGTAAACAAGCTGTGTCAGAGACACCTCTTAAACATCTAGGCACCACAATGCTGTCAATCAAATCAACTTCAGTAAGCCACTGCGAGCACTTCATTTGAATTTCTTTTGGAAGGGGTGTGTCCCAGTGTAGTTTGAGCTTAAATGCCATTTGCAATGCAATTTTCAGATGGAGTAAAGGTGCCGATAACAAACCCAATGGATCAAACACCCTGCTTATAATCGACAGCAATTTCTTCTTAGTTAATTCATTGATTTTCTCTTTTGGATCGAAGCTAAAGTTGCATCCCAACAGATCATCTAAAGCATGCCATTTGACACCTAAGACATTTTGTGTCACATCATCTCCTGACAAAACCCACCCACGGAGTTGGAAACTGGCTTGAGACATGACATTTGTAACTTCGGACACAAATTCCTTGGCATCACTCAGGGACTGAAATGAACAAAGGCAATCATCCATGTAAAAGGAATTTTTCAGTCTTTCAACTAAGTCACCACTTAGAGTATTCAAATGATGAGTGATGGTGGCATTCAGCAAAAATGGGCTACACACAACTCCAAAAACTACACGACAGTGACGCAGCGTTATAATATGCCCATCACGCCACCACAAGAATTTTAACATTTCTCGATCCTCAGGGTTCAGTCCAATCATTAAGAAAGCCTGTTTTATGTCTCCCACAACACCGACCTCCTGTAACCTGAAACGTAATAGGATAGGTACGATACTAGCAATCAAGTTGGGTCCCGTTGCTAAACAATCATTTAGAGAGACGTTTCCAATACTTTTCGCCGATGCATCAAAGACTGGGCGGATTTTAGTTGTTTTCCCATTATTTATAACTGGTCTGTGAGGTAGAAAGTGCCCTATGTTTTCATCAGATGTTATTTCAATAATCCCATCTGTTTCCCATTGTTTAAAAACAGTATCATACGCATCATAGAGTCCATTGTTATCTAAACGGCTTACTGTTGATTTCAGACGACTTTCAGCTATTTCACGATTAGTGGGAAGAGGGGGGTGCTCATCAATCCAGGGCAATGTTACTACATACCGACAGTTTTCACCTTCGAAACGAATTGTGTCTTCAAAATTTCGCAAACATCTATCATCTATGTCCGACCTTTTTGTTTCTGTCTGTTTCTCAATTCCAATAACTTCTAAGTCCCATAAAGGATGGTGTAAATTGAGCAAAGAGGTTACAAAGTTTGTCATACTGCTTACCTTTTGCCTCTCTGCGGTACCCAGGAGACACCATCCAAGCTTCGTCTCAAATGCTAACAGCTTAGAATCAATACATTTCACACCTGTAACAAGTTCGCCCATAACATCAGCTCCTAACAACACATCAATAGGTCGGTTAACTCCATCATCTGTCAATGTAATACCATGTGCAGCCACCTTCCGTAACAAATGCGGATCATTCACAGGTGGTATCAAACCACAAATCTTCTTCTCCCTAAGTGCCTTAAGAACAAAACTGTTATCACCCTGTAAGCTAGTTAGTTCAATTTCATGAATTGGATGTGATATTTCAGATGACACACTCCCACCAAACAGCATATGACAAATATTTTCACGACCACATTCGATCAAACCCAATTTTTCACAGATAGCTTCCGAAATATAACTGCGGTGTGAAGCAGTATCAAGTAATATTCGAACAGTGACACCACGCAATTGTGCTACTAATGTTTTTAAAATGACAGTTCCACTAGGCCCTGCAAATAACGATGCTGTTCTGCTGGGTTCGCCAACACACATGATATCATAGTGCCTCCCTTTACATTTACCACAATCTATTCTTTTCCTACACTGCTGTCTCGAGTGACATCCCTGCAAGCATGCAAAACAAGCTAGTTTTTCTTTTACAGTTTTACGACGGTCCTCAACCGACATTTCTTTAGAACACTTGTAAGAGGGATGGTTCTCATTACAAAACAAACAGGTTAGGGTTACTTTGTGTGGCCGTCCTGTTTGCTGATAACTTACCCGATTCTGCCTGACAGTAGGAGTGAAAGAAACGAGAGCTGCAGCTGTTGGCTCTGTTCTGGGCGCAGTGAATTTATCAACCTCATTCACCTTAGCATGATTACGCAGTCTTTGTTCACTCTCGGCTTCTTTGCCCAGAAAACACAAAAGTTTATCAATTTTATTACCACCATCATCGTCCTCTTCTGCTGCTCTTCTTTCCCATATTTTCAAAACATCAATGGGGAGACATTCTTCAATGAGTGGAACTAAGATTGCTGCCCTATCAGAATTCATGCCTAATGTTTCTAGGGATCTCAACTTAGTACTTATATTATCATAGAGGTCAGTCACAGATAAATCCGAGCGAACCAATTGCAACAAATCTTTATACATACAATTTATAACCATCTCATCTTTACCAAAACGATTCTTTAAATGTTCCAAGACTTTAACATAATTCTCACTTGTGTGTGGATAACTGTCAACTAACTTCCTAGCCTGTCCCTTCAGTGACATTTTCAAGTAACTAAACTTATCAACATTCGTAATGTTAGAATCCTCATGAATCCTTTGAAATTGTGTCCAAAAATTTATCCAGTTACCTGGACCCAAGTCGAATACCTCAAGCGTGATTTTCGGTAGCCTTAACCTCTCTGACGACATGGTTGACGACGCCGAAGCCACGTTGCTCTGTACGCTGAAATTATCTCCTGCATCAACACAACTGGCAACACTAGGTTTTAATCCTTCCACTTTATCCTCGGCTTCAAGAAGTGCTTGCAGAAGATCTTCTTGAACGGTTACACAGTGCATTGTTTCTTCGATACAGGCATCCTCGTTTCCGTCAACATTCAACAACTCGTTCAAGATGCTTTCGTCCAATTCTTTTAAGGTATCCGCAATTGTTCGGAGAGTATTTATTTTCACACGTAATTTTTGGAAATCGGCTTCAACTCCGACCGCTCCAATAGCTTTCGTCGCACTTGCCCGATACGCACTTCTCTTCTTTTTCAACTTTTCAATCGTGGCCATTGCGAGGCAACAAATTCAAAACAAAACAAAACAGGGAAATTGTTTACCAAACCAACTTTTTCAATCCAGTCCTGTCAATGGTCGCCAAAATGTTACAAATCAATTCTTCAACTCATGTCTACAATTCAAGAACAATCACTTTTATTGTACACAACAAGGAACATCACTATCCGGCCATTACATTCAGTTACTCAAAACCTGTTCCATCTTGCTCATCAACGCTCCAAGGGTGCCAACTTACAAAAAACAAATTTAATTACAGAAATACATTCACAAATTACAGAAACACATTCACAACACCCTACTTATCCAGACGACCGCAGCGCCCCAAGTGTTAGTTTGAGTTGCCAATAACATGTCCAGCTGTCTTTGCTTCAGCTATAAACTGACTCAACTTTTTCACAACCTCACTTTTTTCTTTGATGAAGTAGATTGTCCTAATTTTGTGTAGTCATCTTTAAAAAGAACAAAATATCGATATCCCGACACTGATTTTTGGAATGGTCCGCACACATCTGTGTGGATAAGCTCTCCTGGTTCCGTAGTCTTCTTTCTGGTGCCAAACGGTAGACGATGAGCCTTGACATAAATACAGCCTTCACACAGTTCACTGTCCATTTCCACTTTGATGTTTAGGTCCTTGCTGAGAATCGACTTCACATGGCGCTTGTTTTGATGTCCATATCTTTCATGATATAGCTGTAGCAGGTTATCTTTGCCTGTGACGTCAACTTCATTGTGAGAAATGGGTATTATATTTCTCACTACCAATTTAAAAAGTCCTCCAAATCGATCACGTATGCCTACCAGTTTGACATCTTGGTTAACTTTGAAGTTAAAAATTTCTGCAGTTGATATGAATTCACTTTCTGGATGCTTATTTTGTGCTGCTAGAACAGAGAATAGATTCTTCTGAATCTTTGGTACATACCAAACATCTGCCAGAGTAATTGCATGCCACTTTCCTCCAACTGCTGCTTCAATGTCTACTGAACCTTTTCCGATCGCTTCGATCTTGTCACCACTAGCTGTAGTCACTGAATGTTTCGTTGAAAATGGCTGAAAATTCTTTAATGAAATTCTGTCGTTCGTAATGCGAATTGTCGCACCATTATCTACGTACCAGTCATTAGGCCTACATTCAGCATTCATTACTGCCGAGGTAACAGCAACAAGTGTCATGTTCGTATCCTTAGTATCTGCGCAACTTGGTTTCGGAGGATTTCCATCGGCTGCCCATTTTCTACACATTTTGACAGTATGATAGGGTTTCTTGCAGTAGTGGCATATTATCTTCTTTTTCATCTTCGGCTTGGTTGGACATACTGGCTGGGATAGCTGCTTTGATGAGTCCATGAATAGGGTTTCCTGTGCACTAAATTCATCCTCCTTGGTCCTCAAAGCCTTTTCATATGCACACAATTGATTGGTCAGATTATCAATTGTCCTGTCACTTTTAGACATTAGCATCCAGCTGGATTTAAACGAAAAATAATCTTCAGGCAATGTACCTAAGATTTTATATATCACAAATAAATCTGGCAATTCTGAATCACCTTTAACATCTTTAGCCATTTCCTGCTTTAATTCACTCCACAAATTTTTCAATTTCGAAATATGTGTCACGATATCATCTTCAGGATGCTTTTTAAAACTAAAGAACTGTAAGCAGAGGTTATAAACCTTGCCTTCAGAAACGCCGTCAAACAATTTGTGTAGTTCCGACCATACTTCCCGAGACGTATTAAGACGCATTATTTTCTGAAATGTTTCTTCAGTCATGTTTGTAGTTAAAATAATTAAAGCATTACTCTCCGCTTTATTAAATGCTTCTAATGCACTTTTATACGCCGCCCTTTCATCAGCCATCGCACTGGCGGGAAGTAACTTACATTTGGTTTGACTAACCTGCCTTCGATAGCATCAAGTGCTCCCGGAATTCCTCGCAAACAAATACTTATTTTGTATTTCCAAGTGCTCCAATTTGATTTCCCTTCCAGAAGTCCGATGTTGATAAACCTTGTTGAATCCATTTTGCACTGCAACGATATCAACACGTGCGTAACCTCAAAGTCAGCTTCGTCGAGATTTCGAACTGAAATATACAACGCCGACACGTTTTATCACACACTTAATTTCTCAACACGTATCTGGGCCCATAACCTATTGATGTCTTTAGTTAAATCACAAGATAACACTTGGAATACTCTGAATAATAAGTAGTTTATGAACAAACTGCAATGTAGCCTACATTAGGTAGCCATGACTAACGGACACTATTTTGAACACCAAAGGCACACGAGTAAACACAGAACACAAACATTGTAAAATGAAATGTTACAGAAAGAAGAAAATTATTGGATAACATAAAAAAATCAACTATCAATTAACACCAGTTCTGTTAAAGCTGCTATCCTCTCGCACCCCCTCTTCCCATAATTATACGCAACAGGACCTTGTGAAATATAAATCCATTTTATTAGACACCCATGCCCACAAACGACAGTATGATCCCTCGCAACAAGTTAATGCCAATATATCTAAAAATATACATCCATCATTGCAAGAATGTTTCCAACCAGCCAAAGTGGTCGTCGTCAAGTGTCCGCTTCGGGAGTGACATTTAAACCATTAAAACCCCTTGTATATGTTACCTACTGGCATAATCCCAGTAAGCTCGTCCAGCGTCTACAGCTGTTGCATGCTTCAAGTCAAGCCGGCCATACCTGTCACGATTGGGAAATTCAAGAAATTGAAGAACTTCGAAATGCCAAAATTATTGTTTAAGCCTTCACCCATTAAAGTGGGCATCGCTTATGAGTTGCATCGCCCAGCTAGACGTCACTATCAGCGACTCAAGGAGATTTCACGGGGTGTGGATGAACTTTGGCAAGCTGATTTGGTGGAAATGATTCCTTATGCTAGCGTTAACAATGGTGTACGCTATATGCTGACGGTCATTGATGTGTATTCCAACATGGCCTTTGTTCAACCCGTAAGTCGCAAGTCTGGTCCGATAGTCACCCAAGCTTTTAAACATATTATTCAACGATCCAAACGTCAACCCCAGTTGTTGCAAACCGACCAGGGAAAATAATTTTTCAAAAAGTATTTCTCTAGTTTTCTCAAATCTTCGGATATCACAATTACACCACGTACAGCAATCTCAAAGCCAGTGTGGTCGAGTGGTTTAACCGAACATTGAAAACTCATATTTGGAAAGCGTTTACCGCTCAAGGCTCATATCGTTGGTTGGACTTGCTACCTGAACTACTGTCGACCAAAATATTATGTGCACTCGAGTTTAAAGGTTGTTTGTGAAGTAACCAATAGACCTACATAAAATCCAATAACATCATCATTTTCGTCGTTCTATTTTACGTTAGGTCATGTAGGTTTGGAATTTTTAATTTATATTTTAATATTTTTTATCGCAGTTGGAACACAAAAAGTGCACGTTTTTAAGCATGTTAAAACCATGCGTCACATTTAAGAATTATTATCTCAAAAACCCGTCATCAGATCGTATCCACATTTTAACACAATATGCATTGGCATGTTGTATAACTGGTTTATTAATTTCAAAATTGTGTGTGTCCAAGAAACAAAGTTGTTATTATTTTTGTAAGGTAACTTTTTCTCGGCTCGGGGTGGTTGGAAAATGTAGTTCTTGGTTGCATTGTAATCCTCATACATCGAAAAGTTATGCTGTAAGACTGTGAAATTCGTAAATTAATTCACTTATTTTATATCTGTTTGTATTTCTACGGGGAAATAACACATGTTTCACTTGCTAGCCGCTCCGGCAAAAGCTGTACAGCGTTGCCGAAATGGTGCCCACATGCATTATGGCGCGTCACGCTCGGAAGTGATGGGCTCCATCTCAGCAACGCTGTACAGCTTTTGCCGAAGCGGCTAGATGGAGAACCATGTGTTATTTCCTCGTACAAATACAAACCGATATAAAATAAGTGAATTAATTTACGTATTTCACAGTCATACAGCATAACTTTTTGATGGATAAGGATTACAACGCAACCAAGAACTACATTTTCCAACCACCCCGAGCCGAGAAAAAGTTACCTTACAACAATGATAACAACTTTGTTTCTTGGACACACAAAATTGAGAAATTAATAAACCAGTTATACAGCATTCCAATGTATATTGTGTTAAAATTTGGATTCGATCTGAAGACGGGCTTTTGAGATAATAATTCTTAAATGTGACGCATGGTTGAAACACGCTTAAAAACGTGCACTTTTTGTGTTCCAACTGCGATAAAAAATATTAAAATATAAATTAAAAAATCCAAACCTACATAAAACTAACGTAGAATAGAACGAAGAAAATGTTGATGGTATTGGATTTTATGTAGGTCTATTTGTTACTTAACAAACTAACTTCAAACTCGAGTACACATAATACTTTGGTCGACAGTAGTATAACGTTACAATGACATCAAACACAGAACCATTGGGACCAAGCTACGACTTGTGACTAAAAATATTCCGCGACTGGATAAACTGTTTAACCCAAAAAAAAAAACAGCAGACCCTAAACATCATCGCCTTAAAATCGGGGACCATGTTCGTGTGAGCAAATTCAAGTCTGTCTTCAACAAAGGATACACACCTAATTGGGAGACTGAACTATTTCGAATTCGTCAAGTCAACCTCAACGGCCCAGTCACCTATTTACTCGAGGACCTCAGCCATCAACAGATAAAAAGTAGGTTTTATCTCCAAGAACTCCAAAAGACAGCGTTTCCAAAACATTACCGTGTGGAAGAAGTGTTGAAACAAAATGGAAATAAACTATATGTAAAATGGTTGGGATTTAGCTCAGCCTGTAATTCTTGGATTAATATTTTTATTTTATTAATGCAGCCAATGGCCATGTATTTTTCTTTTCAGGACGGGTCAGGGAAGGGATTATGAAAGAAGATCGGCCGTGGACCTATTGAAGGAAACGTCCCAGCATTTGCCTGGTAGTGAAAATGGGAAACCACGAAATCCATTTTCAGGACGGCCGAGGTGGGATTCGAACCCACGCTCTCCCGATGCCAGCGACACACGAGGTAGCGCGCTAGCGCTCTCGGCTATCGCGGCTGGTATTCTTGGATTAATAAATTACATGTTGTATGAAACTGTGTGCCTTTTTATATTTATTCACTCATGATGTACTTAACCTATAGGCCTGTGTGTACAGCCCTCAGCTCTACATGAATTATGAGCAACACATATTACTTTCTCTCTTGCACCGCCCCTCCCTCTCCCCTCTCCTCTGCTTCATCTCCCAGCACTGCCAAACAGGATGTGACTTGTTAGCTGTTATCGTGCACGTGCACAGCTAACGTCCAAGGTGAACACCTGTGCCAGGTCAAATTACACATGAACTTGCATTTTCTCACGTACGAACCAAAACAGGATGTGGCTTGTTAGCTTACATGTGGTTTTCACAAGAGGGTTGGCAATAATGTCATCTCACACGTGTTCACATGCATTTCGTCACTTTCCTTTCATATCGTTATCAGATTGTCGTAGTGAGGACTGGCAAACAACGTCAGTTCAACACACTGCTTTACACATGGACTAGATCTGCCGCTGGCTACCGGCTACTGGCTAAAATAGTTACCCCATCATGAATTCAAAAAAATATCAATAAATGTGCAGTTAGGCCCTTTGTCAAAATTTCAAAAATACATTCAAAAAGAGATTGTCATCCCTAGTCCTATAATACCTCATAAAAGTCTCTAGCCTTATTGGTCCGTGAGATATTAACAAAAATGTAGTTAGGCCCTTTGTCAAAATATCAATAATAGATTCAAAAGGGGGCATTAGCCCAAGTCCTACAATACCTCATACAAGTCCCTAGCCTTATTGGTTCGCGAGATATGAACAAAAGTGCAGTTAGGCCCTTTTTCAAAAATGTATAATACATTAAAAACGGGGCGTCACTCCAAGTCCTACGACCCCTCATACAAGTCCCTGGCCTTATTGGTTCACAAGATATTAAAAAGCGCATGAAAAATTAGTTTTGGATCTTTTGGATAATTTTCCAAAAATAACTCATCTATAAATCATTATTTTAAAAAGCCCGCCCTCTTACATAAACCTCAAGTGCGCATGCGTAAAAACAAAAAACAAAACTGTTAAATCATACCGGCATCCAGTTGTATGCTTGTGTTTTATATGGAACAACGTTTAATTTCATCATAGCATTAAACTGCATGCATGTTGCATGAGCAAAGCCACGTTTACTAAAAAGTACTCTTTCACCCCCTAGTAGGGGTAGGTTTTATTTTTTGGTGGGAATAAGTTGTCCATAGGTAAGGGGACGTCAACCCGAGTCCTAAGACACCTCATTTGTTCAAATCTGTCCATGGGTTCGCGAGATATCGCGCAGCCGCCATCTTGTAGGTGGAATGCCGTAAGTAGTATGTGCTTAAACTGGTTGGATATTGCATCATCACGAGGGGATATTGCGTAATCGCGTGCTTGATGACGTCATGGTGTGCTTGATGACGTCATAGTTGCTTAGAGCGAGCACGTGCACTGCACATGCTAGCGAGGGAAGAGGTTGACCTTTAACCGCTTGAAGCTGATAACCTTTGGTTTATTTATGCTTTCTGGCGAACATTGGCGATGGTTCGCGAACGCATGGTCGGATTTGAGCATATAGGTTGTCGTAGGACTCGTGGTGAATCCCCCTTTGCTATGGACGACATATTTCCATCCCAAAATAAAAACTACCCTTACCCGGGGGTGAAGTAGTGATTTTTTGTATGCATGCGCACTTGGAGGGGGGGGGGGTCTTTTGTAAGAGAGCGGGCTTTTAAAATGATTTATAGATGAGGTTTTTTAAATATTTATTAAAAAACAAAAAACTAATAGGTCATTCGATTTTTAGTACCTCGCTAACCAATAATGCGATTTAAATATATGGGGTGTCGTAGGACTCGTAGTGAGTTCTCCTTTTGTATGAACGAGGTATGTCCACCCCCAAAATAAAAACTACCCTTACCAGGGGGTGAAATAGTAATTCTTTTGTATGTTTGCACACCGGTGGCTTTTGTCAAAAGGGCCTAACTACACTTTTGTTTATATTTTCTGAACCCCTGATGGGATTTTGCCATAGGCAGTATCCTAGCACTTGGGGTGACGCCTCGTTTTTGAATATTAGATTCATTTTTTGTCAAAAGGACCTAACTACACTTTTGTTAATATCTCGCGAACCTATCATGCTAGGGACTTGTATGATGGGTCCTAGCACTTTGGGTGACGTCCCCCTTTGAGGGGTGAAACAACCCCCCAAAATTGAAAACTCAATATCTTGGAAACTAAGAACCCCAAAATTAGGCGTGATAGCTTTAAAAATAGATGATGATACAGGCTTTTACCTCGATCGATCATTTTACCCCTAAAATGAGTAAATAGTCATGTTATGGGAAAAACGTGTTAAACACCTAAAAATGATAAATGAACCTAAGATCTTTTGTTTTTGATGAAAAATAGCAGGAGGGTGAAAACAACCCCCAAATTGAAAAATCGATACCTTGGAAACTAAGAACCGTAAAATTAGGTGTAATAGTTTAAAAAATTGGTTGTGACATAGGCTTTTACCTGGATAGATGATTTCACCCCTAAAACAGTAAATAATGATTTTTCAGTGGGGGAAAAGGTGTTAAACGGGTTAAAATGATAATTGAACCTAAGATCTTTTGTTTTTCGTGAAAAATAGTAGGGGGTTGAAAACTACCCCGAAATTGAAAAAAATCGATATCTTGCAAACTAAGAACCCTAAATTTAGGTGTGATAGTTGAAAAATAGGTGATGACATACGCTTTTACCTCGATAGATTATTTCACTCTTAAAACAGGGAATAGTAATGTTACAGGGGAAAAAGATATTAAACACTTAAATGCATAAGAGTTTTGTGAAACCATGCTCTAATGAATGTGTGTGTGGAGGATGACAGCTTTCTAATTATTATTATTATTATTATTATTATTATTATTATTATTATTATTACTAGGTAATTATGGATTAATGAGTTTATAGCTAATGAATAAGGCTACTGAGTTGTATCAGGTGTTGTACAAATCAGGATGGCCAACCCGTTGCCATGCCCCATGAATTTACCCAAAAGAGCCAAAACGTTAAGGTTATCGACCTGAGATTTTATAAAACTAATTATCGGAGAGGGTGAAAAGTAAGGTCTTATTTTGGACTGACAATGGCTAACCCTTTCCCATGATGTATGAATTGACCCAAAACGTTTTACCTGACAAGACTGAGTGTATCCTGTTGCAGCCTTTAGAAAATCGAACCCGGACCTCTGTGGTGACAGTTGAGTTATATTAATGATGCTTTTTGAACAAACACACACTTGCATATTATCGCTGGGTTGAATCTGCACAGAGCAACTGGCTTTGTTTGTGTAATGAGTCTTGGTGATAAGAACACGGCGCTCTTGCCAGCAAGTTTCATATTACTCGTCTGCTTGATAGTGGACGTGCTTCGCACCGTGTTAACGTACATGACTATAGTGCGTCTCTACCTTAAAAGACAGTACGCATTAAATGGGGCGTGCTGATGCCAGATCTACTGCATATACAAAGTTCTGGAAGGGCGGGCACATGATGTAATATAATTCGTATACAGGCGTGTTTTACGCATAACTCAGGAAATTTCCAAAATATTTGTTTGTTGTATATAACTGTAGCTCATGCCTTGAAGCGAACGACGGTACAATATTTAGATATGATACGCCGAACCTCAGAGCGCGAGTTTAATGCACACATTATAACAATTTATATTTTTCAATTATTCATGAATATGATAATATTATAATATGTTATAATTTATAATACTCCATTTTCTCGAATATCATAGGTTAAAGTAAATTATAATATGACATTTTTCATGAATATTACATATTTATTTATTTATTTATTTTATTAATAGGTACTGTTACACTTAGGCAAAACCTGGTGGTAACAAGATATTTACATGCTGCTTTTAACTCAATTTCTCTCCATAATGTCTCTGGGTTCCCTGAATGCATCATTTAATTTCTTCTTGAAAGCTTTTAAACTGTTAGGAAAAGGTTCTAAGACTTCTTCAGGTAACTCATTCCATATTTGAATACCCCTGTTTATAAAAGAATACTTAGCTAAGTTTGTTTTTTGAATGATGGGCCTAATTTTGTATTCGTGATCTCTCCTACCCATATAATCTGGATGATGCATTCTGTTTCGCAACTCATTCCAGGCCGGCTCCCCTGTGTATGCTTTGCACATCTCCTGGAGTCTTCTTTTATGTCTTCTGCTGTGTAGGGATTCCCAACCCAATGACTTTAACATGTCAGAGACACTATCAGATTGGGAGAATTTGCCAAATACGAATCTTGCAGCTTTCCTTTGCCCCATCTCCAATTTGTTCGTTAGAGTTGATTGGTAGGGCTCCCACACACTCGTGGCGTTTTCCAAAATTGGTCTCACTAGACATTCGTAAGCAATTCTTTGGTCTGAATACTGCTACCCTTCATGTTTCTCATAACAAAGTATAATGACTTTTGTGCCTTATTAGCAACGCTCTCAACGTGCTCACCCCAGTGTAACCTTTTATTTATGGCAATCCCGAGATAGCTGCATGACTCCACTCGAGGAATAATTTTGTTTCCTAATTTATAATCAGCTATTGTCCCTTTTCTGCTGTTAGTAAAAGACAGGCAATTACTTTTTTTTGGCACCTATCCTCATGTTATTTCGGATAACCCAGCATTCTATACGTTCCAAGTCTTGTTGGAGGAGCGCAGTGTCAACTTGATTTTTGACTTTTCTATATATTACACAGTCGTCAGCGAATAGTCTGACGTCCGATTTAACATATTCTGCCAGGTCGTTTAAATATAGAAGAAACAACAATGGCCCAACTACACTTCCTTGTGGAATTCCAGAGGTGACTTTTGTCTCTTTCGAAAATACTCCTCCAACTTTGACTGTTTGGGTTCTGTTATGGAGAAAGTCCCGGATCCAAAATACCACTCTTTCATCAAGACCCAAATTTGCAAGCTTATGTAACAGAAGGTCATGTGGAACCATGTCAAAAGCCTTGGCTAAGTCAATGATTACACTGTCCACCTGGCCTTCTGTGTCCATGACTTCTGCTGTATCTTGACAAAAACCCACCACCTGGGATTTACATGAATATCCTTTCCTGAATCCGTGTTGTCTATCATACAACCAGTTATTTTTCTCCCAAAATTCCCTTATATAATCTGCAATTATTTGTTCCATTTGTTTCCAAACTACTGTTGTCAGACTCACTGGTCTATAGTTACCCGGCATGGTTCTGTCCCCTCCTTTATAAATTGGAACTACAATAGCTTTCTTCCAGTCGGACGGGACAGACCTATTGTTCAGAGAGACTGTGAACAATACCCTAAGGAAGGGAATTATTTGTTCTCCGCCTATCTTGAGAATGTCGCCAGACACCTCATCGAGTCCTACTGACTTGATTTTTTTGATTTTCTTCAGGTTTTTTCTAACCTCCCTGTTATGAATAGTGAATGGTTTAAATGTATTTTCCTTTAATTTTGAAGAAACGGGCATGCTAGCTTTCGCAGTAAAAACGCTACAATACCGCTCATTAAGCACTTCAGCTTTTTGTGGGTTTCCTGTGACAAGATTTCCATCTGAGTCCCTCAGAGACTTAATGTCATCTCTGTTCTTTTTCCGTCTCCTAAGATAAATATAACAATTATTTGTATTATCCGGGTTTAGTATTATCTTCATATAAGAATCGTGTGCTTTACGTTTTTCTGTGTTCAATTCCTTGATAATTAGTTGGTATTGTCTGTAATGGTTCCTATTTGATTTTAGTCAGTTGTGCATTTTTCTAGCTTTTCTCTTAAGAATTCTAACACGTGAATTGTAGTATTCTGGATCCTGGTTTCCCTTTACTCTATATTTTGGAACGTATAGCGATTGGCCCGTATGACTAATATTTTTGAAATTTAACCACACATACCTGTGGTATATATATATATATATATTGTGGTCCACGTAATTTACCCAATGTTGTGTGGTCACGTGGTGGTATGCAGCCGAAATTAAATTCTTCATTTCTGGTTTCTTGAATTAGACGTTGTTCAATTTTATATAGTTTTTCACTTGCGCCCATACCATTTCGATGGGATTAAGTTCACTGTGGTATGGTGGCAAGCGAAGAACATATTTTTAGCCTACTTTCGATTTTTGCAAAAAATGAAAGTAGACTTATGAGATCGCTACAGGGCGAAAAAATGTGTGTCTGTCTGTGTGTATGTATGTGTGTGTGTGAGTCTGTGTGTGTGTGTGTGTGTGTGTGTGTGAGAGAGAGTCTGTGTACTCTGAATGTCTGTCCCCCCTATCAATTCGAACACGGTGAGCGCAAATTGAACGAAATTTGGTACAAAGGTAGCACTAGCAAAGGACACCTCAGTGTCATGTTTTATATCGCCGCCATCTTGACGGAAACGTAATGGCGGCCACACAAATGTTCAAAGCTTAAATCAAATTACGATTAACCTAATCATCCGATCTTTACCAAATGTTGCAACAACATACCTTTATGGAGGGAGCATACTTTGACAAATCTAATAGGTCATTAGCCTAATAGTTTGCGGATGGCGGCCATCTTTGTGTGAAAATCGATTGCCCCTATTAATTCGAACACGGTGAAACCGAATGGAACGAAATTTAGTACAGAGGTAGTACCAGCAAAGGGCACCCCAGTGTCATGTTTTATATCGCCGCCATCTTGACGGAAACGTAATGGCGGCCACACAAATGTTCAAAGCTTAAATCAAATTACGACTAACCTAATCATCCGATCTCTACCAAATGTTGCAACAACATACCTTTATGGAGGGAGCATACTTTGACAAATCTAATAGGTCAATAGCCTAATAGTTTGCGGATGGCGGCCATCTTTGTGTGAAAATCGATTGCCCCTATTAATTCGAACACGGTGAAACCGAATGGAACGAAATTTAGTACAGAGGTAGTACTAGCAAAGGGCACCCCAGTGTCATGTTTTATATCGCCGCCATCTTGACGGAAACGTAATGGCGGCCACACAAATGTTCAAAGCCTAAATCAAATTACGATTAACCTAATCATCCGATCTCTACCAAATGTTGCAACAACATACCTTTATGGAGGGAGCATACTTTGACAAATCTAATAGGTCAATAGCCTAATAGTTTGCGGATGGCGGCCATCTTTGTGTCAAAATCGATTACCCCTATTAATTCGAACACGGTGAAACCGAATGGAATGAAATTTGGTACAGAGGTAGCACTAGCAAAGGGCACCCCAGTGTCATGTTTAATATCGCCGCCATCTTGACGGAAACGTAATGGCGGCCACCCAAATGTTCAAAGCTTAAATCAAATTACGACTAACCTAATCATCCGATCTCTACCAAATTTTGCAACAACATACCTTTATGAAGGGAGCATCCTTTGACAAATCTAATAGGTCATTAGCCTAATAGTTTGCGGATGGAGGCCATCTTTGTGTCAAAATCGATTACCCCTATAAATTCGAACACGGTGAAACCGAATGGAATGAAATTTGGTACAGAGGTAGCACTAGCAAAGGGCACCTCAGTGTCATGTTTTATATTACCGCCATCTTGACGGAAACGTAATGGCGGCCACACAAATGTTCAAAGCTTAAATCAAATTACGACTAACCTAATCATCCGATCTCGACCAAATTTTGCAACACCATACCTTTATGGAGGAAGCATCCTTTGACAAATCTAATAGGTCATTAGCCTAATAGTTTGCGGATGGCGGCCATCTTTGTGTCAAAATCGATTACCCCTATTAATTCGAACACGGTGAAACCGAAAGGAATGAAATTTGGTACAGAGGTAGAACTAGCAAAGGGCACCTCAGTGTCATGTTTTATATCGCCGCCATCTTGACGGAAACGTAATGGCGGCCACACAAATATTCAAAGCTTAAATCAAATTACGATTAACCTAATCATCCGATCTCCACCAAATTTTGCATCAACATACCATTATGGAGGGAGCATCCTTTGACCAAACTAATAGGTCATTAGCGTAATATTTTGCGGATGGCGGCCATCTTTGTGTGAAAATCGATTCCCCCTATTAATTCGAACACGGAGAAATCGAATGGAACGAAATTTGGTACAGAGGTAGCACTATCAAAGGGCACCTCAGTGTCATGTTTTATATCACCGCCATCTTGACGGAAACGTAATCGCGGCCACCCAAATGTTAAAGGCTAAAATGTAATTATGACCAACCTAATAATCTAGTCTCTACCAAATTTTGCAACAACAAATCTTTATGTGGGAAGCATATTCTGACCAAACTGCTAGATCATCAGCCCAATAGTTTGCAGATGGTGGCCAAGTATGTGTGCAAATCGATTCCCCCTATCAATTCAAACACGGTGAAACCGAATTGAACGAAATTTGGTACAGAGGTAGCACTAGCAAAAGGCACCTCAGTGTCATGTTTTATATCGCCGCCATCTTGACGGAAACGGAATGACGGTCACCCAAATGTTAAAAGCTTAAATCAAATTTCGACCATCCTAATAATTTGATCTCTACGGGATTTTGCAACAACATGCCTTTTTGTGGAAAGCATCTTATGACTGACTACAAGGTCATCAGCAGAATAGTTTGCAAATAGCGGCCATGTATGTGTGCAAATCCATTCCCCAGATCAATTCAAACACGGTGAAACCGAATTGAATGTTTTTTTTTACAGAGGTAGCACTAGCAATGGGCACCTCATATTCATGTTTAATATCCCTATAGCACGTTGTATTTCAACAAGCTACTACAACCAACATTCAATTATACTCCTTGAAAAGGACAAAGAGTTATAACAATACCCATGCATTTAGGAGAAAGTAGGCTATATGTTCTTTACTGAACATCTTGTTTCTAATGATTTAGCCATCTCGTCAATGATGTACTTATCATATCTGACTCTGTTTTGAGTCACAATAAAACGAAGCTTCCGTTTTAACATATCATTTCAAAAGGGACCCCTTTTGAGTGAGCTAATCTATAATCAGGTGTTTTCTCCGTTATAGGTAAAAGTTCGATTTTACGACTGTGGTAGCCTACGTTTTCTATTACTGGGATAGATCCTTCGGGAAAATTGGGCAACAATTGCTCGGCGAACCACTTTTCTTACACTTCACCTGTCATTTCGTCGTGGGTGTCTGCCGTGTTCATTTGGCGCAGAAACGTTAACTCTGCACCACTAACGAACCCTGGTTCATTCCCGGGATGAACAAAGGCAAACCACGGAAACAACTTAGAGGATGTCTGAGGTAGGAATTGGACCCACCTCTTCTCATTTTTTTCTCATGAAGTTGAGTACACCCCGTTCCAGCCCTCAGACCAGAATTAAATTTCTTGGCGGAGCCGGGATTCAAACCTGGGCCTCCACGGTGACAGCACGGTGACAGCCAGGAATGCTAGCCACTACGGTACACAACGAGGTGGACAATTTATAAAGAACACAAGGACCACCTCATTTCACACCATCACACCATCAGTCGGGGAGATACTGGCGCCTGAATAAACAAATTTACGCAGCTTCAGCGCTGAGCGGGAGGAATATGTGCGATAACTTATGAATGCTATCTGATATCGAGCTCTGGTTTGTTTTAAAAACATTTTCACATATTAATGAACATTTCTTCTCGCTTAGTCACCAACGTTAAATCAATAGCAAAAAAGGTTGTCGCTACGTAACTTTCCTGTGAGACGATCTTAGATTTTTCAAGTATCATTCAAGAAAAAAAATCATAAATTTCTTACTATGACAATAATTACTGCCCTGAGAAATAGAGTATCTTCTACCAACATCAGGCAATCTAAAAATAAATTCTTGATCTGTTGCGATCATTAGTTCATTATCTATGGCGTGATAAGTTTTATATCTGCAGAAAATATAGATTCGTGCTAAAATATCGTAATTGTGAAAATTGGGCCATGTGTTAATTATTTTTGGCTTTTATTCTTACATCATCATAAAGAGCAGATAATTCTCTATAAGACCACGCAAACAGTTTCTTAGGTTTGTCACTTTCAATTATTGGGAAATTGCAACATCGCCGGGGAGGAAGAGGACGAAGCTAACTGCAGGACATAGGAGTGCGAGTGAGAGGCAAATACTACATTTAATTCCATACTGTCTTTTAAGGTTGAGACGCTCTATAGATAGTTGTTAGGTAAGGGTTGACAAGGCTCAGTGAACCTTATTGCAACCTTAAAACGAAAATGAATTTCTTGGTATAGTCGGGGTTGGAAGCCAAGGCCTTAGGGTAGACAACCAAGTTTGTTAAACACTACACTGTGAGATGGTCAAATGATAATGTAACAGAACATATAGAAAAGTTTTCTGTAGTTTAACGAATTGACTAAGAGCCATACCCTGAGAGGTATAGGCAATTGAAATTGAATTCTTAGCTGTTGAACCTACTACATGTAAGCTATAGCAATGCCCGCCTATAAGCTATCATGTTAGAGAAAGAAATTTATAAAGTTGTTTTAAACGGAGTATGTTTGTGTTTACTGTGAAACACAAATCTGAATTTAAAAATAGTTTATGTCCTACATGATGTTTGAACTCTTGTTTATTTATACTTTAGACAAACGCTAACATAGTTGTAATTCAGATGCCATGGCCACCTCCTTTCCAATCCTACACCGTACACTGAAGTTAAAATTAATAATGATCACGTTACAGACAGCCAGTTTCAAAGTCATGAGAAATAAGTGAACAAAGTATAATGTTCATGAGACAGTCGGGAATTCAACACGGTGTTGTTTCAAACAAAAAACAAGCGTTCTATAAACTTAACCACCAAGCTGTCCTATCGACCCCTAATTGCTTGGCTGATGGTGAAAATAAAATTAAATGTAAACTATAACTAGAACTAACTACACACTTATAACTAGAAAAAAGGAATGTAAGACAAAAGATAACATGACAAATAAAGGACAGAAGGAATTAAAAAAATGCCCCTCAACTCTCAAGAATGTGGATTGATGGACTTGAAAGGAAGGAGAGCCATAAAAGGTAGATATGAAAGTAAAAGAGGAGAGGGTGCCGCTCCAGAGGTAATCGATAAAAAGGAGGAAACTGGACCCAGCTCAGGAATCCATTGGTGTCGCCAATTTCCAAACTGATCAGCTATAAGCCCCTGAGGGAGTAGCCATATCCAGGGGGCACCACAAGTGCCTACCTTTAGTGTGGCTTGAGCAAAAGGCAGGAAATAACATAAAAATAAAAAGAAGGCTGCCTCCTCACATAAGGAGGGTATCAGAAAAAAAAAACAAGGGTCAATTAAGTCGGAAAATAAAGAGAATCCCTAAGCCTTGGATACCCTAATAATGTCGGAGTCGGTAGAGAACAAGAGTTGACTAAGTGTGGTCGACAGGAAAGAAGACAGACAGGAACCTAGCACAAGTCAGTGGAAGCAATGACGGACTCAGCTGGGGCTCCATGGTCGTCAACCTACATTCCACTAGATGTAAGCCCATGTTTGGGGGTGGTGGAAAATAAAGACCTCTTTTCTTTTAAATCTCTGGCTTTAAGGACGGTAACACATGGCATGCCTTTATAATGCGATACTGGTCCTAGGGGTATGAAAAATTGTATTAGATACTCAGCTAATAATAGTGTACATGTCCCCTTATTATTTTCCCTAAGAACAGTACATGGGAATGATGACCACGATTCCAAACCCTTACGTAACACAAAAACAAATTATTTCCGTTTCCAAACAGTTGGGGTGAGGTGAGGTGAGTTTTCTAAACGTCAAACTCATGAGGTTTTTCACTTGTACTCCAGGTAAATGCCATGGTTGCCCACAACCAAGTGCAAAGAAAATCAAAACATGTTATGTTTGGATCAATTCCTTACCTACATGACAACATGTACTTGAAATAACAAGTAATGAGCATTCTACGTTAACAATAGTGAGATGGTTGCAAACTGCCAATGCTTAGAGCTAATTAGCGGCTTCTAAGGGAGGCATGGAGTACACTTACTTGAAAAACTAACAAGAGGAGTGTTCGATTTTCCCACAACACCCATCCTGAAAGTAAATATAAATGACTATGCACTTAAGTCCATAACCACCTCCTTACCATTCCTACCCTTTATAGTCAAAGGCACACATTAATACAGTCATCACAATGACAGAGGTTATTTGTAAAATATCTAAATATCTGAGATTTATCTTGAAATTGACCAGAATTTTGTAAAATCCACTAAATTTACCGCAAATTTAGCAAATTCCACCAAATTGCAGAAAAATCCAACAAATGACTACAAGATTTATTGAAATGCCATTGAATTATTAAAGAATGGTTTAAACTACCGCAAATTTATATAAAATTACCCGAATATAGATGAAAATTCAAAAAAATCTACCAAATTTAGCCAAGAGGTCTACAAACCATGAAATTTTACCAATTTTTTTAAAATTCACAACATGTACTCGAAAATTCCATAATATTCCCTTTACTTGTATGCTTTTTTTGTTGTTGTTTCGTTTACCACACTCACTGCAGACAAATACGTGAACATGACTTTATCCTATACTAGGAGCTCCACATTCGACATGATAGCTGAGGTTCATCTCCCATAAACTCGTCTCGGAGGTGGGTATCAGAAAAGGCATCCAGCTGTAAAAACCACACCCTCACATATACTTTCATAACTTTTTATGTTGAGGTTCATAACACTAACTACATTGAATGATTTAGCGGTTTCCTTTTCACAATTCCTGTCTATACTTTCCTCTTGAAGGTTGCAAGATGCTTGCAAGGTTCCTAAAATGCAATTAAATCAATTAAATTTAATAAGTACCTTAAGATGGTTTGATTTGTTTAATGATATGGTGTTAAGACTATTTTTTAGGTCTTGACTGGCCTTGCAATAAGAATTGACTAACCAAACATGAGTTACCTATCAGGAAAACATTTTGGCCACTATGTTGGTTATTGACCAGTGAGTTTAGGTGTTTATCATTTTTTTAAAAATCATATACAGCAGAGGCTTAAACCTATAGACAAACTGTGTGACCATGTTTGTTAAACAAGACATAATACCAGAGACAATTAGGATACTTATGTAGAGCTTACCAAAAATAATGTTGTGTAACAGTAAATGCTAGTCATCAAACAGTTATACAGTACTAAAAGAAATCATCATTCAATACCTGAGAGTTCTTCTAAAATTATTGATGTGTAACATGTTTTCACTAGCTTGCTATGTATTTTTTTGGCTTGGGGGTGATTTTCAAGAAATAAAATGCAAATGGAACTGAAATGCAACACAAACCATGAGAGCGCGCGGTGGCTGAGATTAATACCACGACGTACTGTCGGTTATTCAGCTATGTGGAATGTATATCAAATATGGTTTACTTCAAGGTTTGGAGATCCCATTAAAGATATTCCTACAATAAATGATCTTGAAATGGTCATTCTATGGTGTGAACATATTTATTATATGATATTTAATGAAAACAATTATGATATATTAAATGTTTATATGTTTACTGTATTGTTACTTAATGTAAGCACTTGAGGCACTACCGACCATTATACAGCACTATCTGCAATGTATATTGCATACTTGAAGGTTTGGTGGTCCCATTTTTCTCTCCTATTTGCTTCCATATTTTCTTTGCACTTTAAACTATCTTGACTTGTGTATTTACTTTTGCTGGCATATTTGTTGACATATTTGTTAGCATATTTGCTCCCACTTTTTATATTTGCTTTGCTCCCACATTTCATCCCATATATGCTCCCACTTTTTGCTCACAGTTTTTGCTCCCACATTTGCTCCCAATTTTGTTCTCACTTTTTACCCCCCACATTTC
Source organism: Meconema thalassinum (assembly GCA_946902985.2). Lineage (NCBI taxonomy): Eukaryota > Metazoa > Arthropoda > Insecta > Orthoptera > Tettigoniidae > Meconema > Meconema thalassinum. Next base: position 346,969,216 of record OX336392.1, read on the forward strand.
CTCCCACTTTTTGCATCTATATATGCTCCCACATTAATTTATTGTTGTTATTACCAAGTTGTCTTTACTAGAAATTAGTTTATGCTTGATAGTTGATATGGAAGTATCAGTGACTAGGTATGGTAAGCCTTATGCATACTATAAAGGATATTCATATATTGTGAAACGAAGCAATAAAACTGGAACTGTTATTTGGCGCTGTTCAAAGCAACGATCCAAACAGTGTCGAGGAATGCTTAAGACAAAAGAATTGAACATACTTTCTTCAAACAATCATGATTGTAAACTTAATAATCATGCTAGTGTAAATGAAAAGAAAACTCAAACCAAAGCAAAAAACCAAGTCCAAGAAAAAAATTGTGCTGCTCAAGATAATATTAACCTCTGGTTTAATACACTACAACGCACTCATGCTGTTAGCGAGTTGTTTAATGAGAAACCTTTAACACCTCCTGTAAAACCCATGTTCAGACAATCACCCACATCTCAAAAGCCGTCAACTCTATTAGAGACAACATACCCCATCGAGAAGTTGGTTGGAGAAGGTGAAAAGGATGGTGACGGTGATAATAATAACATAACAATGTTAAAGCACTCTAGCATATCTAGAAAGAAGCTTTCAACACTATCAAAAGCAACTCAAACCATTGAACAGACTGTGGACACAGGTGGAATTTATGATGGTAAAGATGACGACGATGATGATGATCATTATGAAGATGATTATAATGATGAGGATGATAATGATGATGGTGATAATGATGAACTGCTTCCCGAGTATTTGAAACCATTCATAAAATATAGCAAATGGAACGATCCTACCATATTAGTCGAACGTCTACAGCTCTTGCATGCCTGTAAACAGGCTGGTCATATTGGTTATGAGGAAGAGCTGTTAAAAATAGAAGATGAACTTCGTAAAGCTGGTATTATTGTGTAATTGGTCAACGTAGCAACACTCCATCCCCTAAAATAATTTTCAGCAAGTTTTATATTTAAAAACTAGAACAAGCAAACATGAACAAAAAGAGCTGTATTCTGTGTGTGTATACCTATTGTAACAAAATATATATTTGAATTAAATTAATTAACATAGTTTGTATATATTTCTTGTTTTTTTGCATGTTGACTGTATATTTGCTCAACCACTTTTTGGTTTTTCAATGCACATTTTTGATTTGTTTTCATTTTCCGTAGCATTACAGTTATCAGTCTTGTAAACTGGGTGATTAATATAGGTATAAAGGCATCTTAAAAAATCACAAGCCTTACAGTTGTGTCATATCACGTATAATATGTTACATGTTGTCCTACATTCCACATAGGGCTCTCCCTTCTTAACAGTGAACTCTGTTGTTCATTAAAATAACTACTTGTAAAATAATTCCAGTGGCATATCCTGTTAGCAAATATCATATATTAAATATTTTCACGTCATAGAACGACAACTTGAAAATCATTTATTGTAGGAATACCTTTAATGGGACCACCAAACCTTCAAGTATGCAATATACATTGCAGATAGTGCTGTATTTTGGTCGGTAGTGCCTCAAGAGCTTACATTAAATAACAATACAGTAAACATATAAACATTTAATAAATCATAATTGCTTTCATTAAATATCATATAATAAATATTTTCAGACCATAGAATGACCATTTCAAGATCATTTATTGTAGGAATATCTTTAATGGGATCTCCAAATCATGAAGTAAACCATATTTGATATACATTCCACATAGCTACATAACCGACAGTACGTCGTGGTACAATCTCAGCCACCGCGCGCGCTCATTTTTTGTGTTGCATTTCAGTTCCATTTGCATTTTATTTCTTGAAAATCACCCCCAAGCCAAAAAATACATAGCAAGCTAGTGAAAACATGTTACACATCAATAATTTTTGAAGAGCTCTCAGGTATTGAATGATGATTTTTTTTAGTACTGTATAACAGTTTGATGACTAGCATTTACTGTTACACAACATTATTTTTGGTAAGCTCTACATAAGTATCCTAATTGTCTCTGGTATAATGTCTTGTTTAACAAACGTGGTCACACGGTTTGTCTATAGGTTTAAGCCTCTGTTGTATTTGATTTCAAAAAAAAATGATAAACACCTAAACTCACTGGTCAATAACCAACATAGTGGCCAAGATATTTCCCTGATAGGTAACTCATGTTTGGTTAGTCAATTCTTATTGCAAGGCCAGTCAAGACCTAAAAAATAGTCTTAACACCATATCATTAAACAAATCAAACCATCTTAAGGTATTTATTACATTTAATTGATTTAATTGCATTTTAGGAACCTTGCAAGCATCTTGCAACCTTCAAGAGGAAAGTATAGACAGGAATTGTGAAAAGGAAAAAGCTAAATCATTCAATGTAGTTAGTGTTATGAACCTCAACGTAAGAAGTTATGAAAGTCTATGTGAGGGTGTGGGTTTTACAGCTGGATGCCTTTTCTGATACCCACCTCCGAGACGAGTTTATGGGAGATGAAACTCAGCTATCATGTCGAATGTGGAGCTCCTAGTCTAGGAGAAAGTCATGTTCAGGTATTTGTCTGCAGAGAGTATGGTAAACGAAACAACAACTAAAAAAGCATACAAGTAAAGGGAATATTATGAAATCTTAGAGTTTTTGTGAATTTTCATCTATATTCGGGTAATTTTATATAAATTTGAGGTAGTTTAAACCATTCATTAATAATTCAATGGCATTTCAATAAATCTGGAAGTCATTTGTTGGATTTTGCTGCAATTTGGTGGAATTTGCTAAATTTGCGGTAAATTTAGTGGATTTTACAAAATTCTGGTCAATTTCAAGATAAATCTCAGATATTTAGATATTTTACAAATAACCTCTGTCACTGTGATGGCTGTATTAATGTGCGCCTATGACTATAAAGGGTAGGAATGGTAAGGAGGTGGTTATGGACTTAAGTGCATAGTCATTTATATTTACTTTCAGGATGGGTGTTGTGGGAAAATCGAACACTCCTCTTGTTAGTTTTTCAAGTAAGTGTACTCCATGCCTCCCTTAGAAGCCGCTAATGAGCTCTGAGCATTGGCAGTTTGCGACCATCACACAATTGTTATCATAGAATGCTCATTACTTGTTATTTCAAGTACATGTTGTCATGTAAGTAAGGAATTGATCCAAACATAACATGTTTTGATTTTCTTTGCACTTGTCTGTGGGCAACCATGGCATTTTCCTGGAGTACAAGTGGACAACCTCATGAGTTTGACGTTTAGAAAACTCACCTCACCTCATCCCAGCTGTCTGGAAATGGAAATAATTTGTTTTTGTGTTACGTAGGGGTTTGGAATCGTGGTCATCATTCCCATGTACTGTTCTTAGGGAAAATAATAAGGGGTCATGTACACTATTATTAGCTGAGTATCTAATACAATTTTGCATACCCCTAGGACCAGTATCGCATTATAAAGGCATGCCATGTGTTACCGTCCTAAAAGCCAGTGATTTAAAAGAAAAGAGGTCTTTATTTTGCACCACCCCCAAACATGGGCTTACATCTAGTGGAATGTAGGTTGACGACCATGAAGCCCCAGCTGAGTCCATCATTGCTTCCACTGACTTGTGCTAGGTTCATGTCTATCTTCTTTCCTGTCGACCACACTTGGTCAACTCTTGTTCTCTACCGACTCCGACATTATTAGGGTATCCAAGGCTTAGGGAGTCTCTTTATTTTCCGACTTAATTGACCCTTGTTTATTTTGTTCTGATACCCTCCTTATGTGAGGAGGCAGCCTTCTTTTTATTTTTATGTTATTTCCTGCCTTTTGCTGAAGCCACACTAAAGGTAGGGTGTATGTAGCCGCACCACCTGCGGTGCACCCTGGATATGGCTACACCCTCAGGGGCTTACGGCTGATCATTTTGGAAATTGGCGACACCAAGGGATTCCTGAGCTGGGTCCAGTTTTCCTCCTTTTTTATCGATTACCTCTGGAGCGGGACCCTCTCCTCTTTTACTTTCATATCTACCTTTTATGGCTCTCCTTCCTTTCAAGTCCATCAATCCACATTCTTGAGGGTTGAGGGGCATTCTTTTTATTCCATCTGTCCTTTATTTGTCCTGTTATCCTTTTGTCTTACATTTCTTTTTTCTAGTTATAAGTGTGTAGTTAGTTCTAGTTATAGTTTACATTTAATTTTATTTTCACCATCAGCCAAACAATTAGGGCTCGATAGGACAGCTTAGTGGTTAAGTTTATAGAATGCTTGTCTTTTGTTTGAAACAACACCATATTGAATTCCTGACTGGCTCATGAATTTTATACTTTGTTCACCTATTTCTCATGACTTTGAAACTGCCTGTCTGTAACGTGATCATTATTATTTTAACTTCAGTGTACGGTGTAGGATTGGAAAGGAGGCGGCATGGTTTCTGAATTACAACTATGTTAGCGTTTGTCTAAAGTATAAATAAAGAAAGAGTTCAAACATCATGTAGGACATAAACTATTTTTAAATTCAGATTTGTGTTTCACAGTAAACACAATTATTCTCCGTTTAAAACAACTTTATAAATTTCTTTTTCTAACACGATAGCTTATAGGCGGGCATTGCTATAGCTTATGTGTGGTAGGGTCAACAGCTAAGGATTCAATTTCAATTACCTATACCTCACATGGTATGGCACTTAGTCAATTCGTTAAACTACAGAAAACATTTCTATATGTTCTGTTACATTATCATTTGACCATCTCACAGTGTAGTGTTTAACATACTTGGTTGTTTACCCTTGGCTTCCAACCCCGACTTTACCAAGAAATTCATTTTCATTTTAAGGTTGCAATATGGTTCACTGAGCCTTGTCAACCATCACCTAATAACTATCTAGTCATGTACGTTAACACGGTGCGAAGCACGTCCACTATCAAGGCGACGAGTAATATGAAACTTGCTGGCAAGAGCGCCGTGTTCATATCACCAAGACTCATTACACAAACAAAGCCAGTGGCTCTGTGCAGTTTCAACCCAGCGATAGTATGCAAGTGTGTGTTTGTTCCAAAAGCATAAATAATATAACTCAACTGTCACCACAGAGGTCCGGGTTCGATTTTCAAAAGGCTGCAACAGGGTACACTCAGTCTTGTCAGGTAAAACGTTTTGGGTCAATTCATACATCATGGGAAAGGGTTAGCCATTGTCAGTCCAAAATAACACCTTACTTCACCCTCTCCGATAATTAATTCTATAAAATCTCAGGTCGATAACCTTAACGTTTTGGCTCTTTTGCGTAAAATCATGGGGCATGGCAACGAGTTGGCCATCCTGATTTGTACAACACCTGATACAACTTAGTAGCCTTATTCATTAGCTATAAACACTTTAATCCATAATTACCTAGTAATAATAATAGTAATAATACAAATAAAAAAAATAATTAGCAAGCTGTCATCCTCCATACACACATTCATTACAGCATGGTTTCACAAAACTCTCTGCTTTTAAGTGTTTATTACCTTTTTCCCCTGTAACATTGCTATTCCCTGTTTTAAGAGTGAAATAATCTATCGAGGTTAAAGCGTATGTCATCACCTATTTTTCAACTATCACACCTAATTATAGGTTTCTTAGTATTCAAGATATCGATTTTTTCAATTTGGGGGTAGTTTTCACTCTCTACTATTTATCATGAAAAACAAGAGATCTTAGGTTCAATTATCATTTTTACCCGTTTAACTCATTTTCCCCACTGTAAAATCACTATTTACTGTTTTAGGGGTGAAATCATCTATCCAGGTAAAAGCCTATTTCACAACCAATTTTTAAAGCTATTACACCTAATTTTACGGTTCTTAGTTTCCAAGGTATCGATTTTTCAATTTGGGGGTTGTTGTCACCCTCCTGCTATTTTTCATCAAAAACAAACGATCTTTGGTTCATTTATCATTTTTAGGTGTTTAACACGTTTTCCCCCATAACATGACTATTTACTCGTTTTAGGGGTGAAATGACCAATCGAGGTAAAAGCCTGTGTCATCACCTATTTTTAAAGCTATTACGCCTAATTTTAGGGTGCTTAGTTTCCAAAATATTGAGTTTTCAATTTTTTTTTTTTGGGGGGGGGGGGGTAGTTTCACCACCCAAAGGGGGACGTCGCCCATCATACAAGAACCTAGTATGATAGGTTCGCGAGATATTAACAAAAGTGTAGTTAGGTCCTTTTGACAAAAAATGAAACATACATTCAAAAACGAGGCGTCATCCCAAGTGTTAGGATACTGCCTATGGCAAAATCCAGAAAATATTAACAAAAGGGTAGTTAGGCCCTTTTGACAAAAGCCACCGGTGTGCATACATACAAAAAATACTATTTCACCCCCTGGTAAGGTTAGTTTTTATTTTGGGGGTGGACATACCTCGTTCATACAAAAGGAGAATTCACAATGAGTCCTACGACACCCCATATGCTTAAATCGCATTATTGGTTAGCGAGATACTAAAAAGCGAATGACCTATTAGTTTTTGTTTTTAATAAATATTTAAAAAACCTCATCTGTATAAATCATTTAAAAAGCCTGCTCTCTTACAAAAGACCCCCTCCAAGTGCGCATGCACATAAAAATATCATTACTTCACCCCCGGGTAAGGGTAGTTTTTATTTTGGGATGGAAATATGTCGTCCATAGCAAAGGGGGATACACCACGAGTCCTACGACACCCAATATGTTTAAATCACATTATTGGTTAGCGAGATACTAAAAAGCGGATGACCTATTAGTTTTTTTGGTTCTTAATAGATATTCAAAAAATGCTTGTGTATAAATAATCATTTATAAAGCCTGCTCTCTTACAAAAGCCCTCAAGTGTGCATGCATACAAAAAAACACTACTTCACCCCCAGGTAAGGGTAGTTTTTATTTTGGGGTGGATATATCCCGTCCATAGGAAAGGGGGGTTCACCAAGAGTCCTACGACACCCTATATGCTCGAATCCGACCATGCGTCCGCGAACCATCGCCAATGTTCGCCAGAAAGCATAAATAAGCCAAAGGTTATCTGCTTCAAGCGGTTAAAGGTCAACCTCTTCACACGCTAACATGTGCACGTGCACATGCTCGCTGTAGTGTCGGATGACGGTTAGCATCCTAATAAACAACCCCCCATGACGTCAACACCCATTAATTTTTTATCACCACCGCATTAACAAGCCAAAGGTTATCTGCTTCAAGCAGTTAAAGGTCAACCTCTTCCCCCGCTAACACGTGCAGTGTACGTGCTCGCTCTAAGCAACCATGACGTCATCAAGCACACCATGACGTCATAAAGCAAGCGATTACGCAATATCCCCTCGTGATGATGCAATATCCAAACTGTTTAAGCACATACTACTGCCGTAGGTGGTCAGAGAACTGTCCAAAACACGCTACTGCCGTACAGAATTCCGACAGTACAAGAGTTAAGGGAATATGACCCCAATAAGAGGTTAGATTTTTGTAATTGGTTTTTGGAGAAATTTAATTCTGGATATTTTTTTTTTTTACCGATGAAGCGTGGTTTCATGTGCACGGGCACGTATGTTCTCAGAATAATAGGTATTACAGTCAGGAGAAACCAGATTTTGTACTCGAAACACCATTGCATAGTAAAAAAATTGGGGTCTGGTGTGCACTTAATGGACACAGAATTATCGGGCCTATTTTTATGAAGGCACAATTAACAGTGAGCATTACGTGAAAGTGATTCTTGACCAATTTTATGACGAACTGACTTACGGAAAGCGATTGTCAACTTATTTTCAACAAGATTCTGCCACTGCTCACACTGCCGAAGCATCCATGACAGAATTGCGTCGCATTTTCGGTACGAGGATTATAAGTCGGAACGTGTGGCCCCCGCGAAGCCCAGACTTATCACTATGAGACTTTTATCTGTGGGGGACGCTTAAAAAAAGAGTGTATGCGAGAAACCCTCACACTGTTAATGAGCTTAAAGACTATATTACAGCTGAAATACAGTACACGGGGCTACATGACCGCGTTGTCGCAGCCCCTAAACTTAAGAACCAACCAACCTCCGAACTTCAGAAAGTAAATGACAACTTCATAAAGAGGTGGCAGCGAAGTGTAGCAGTGAATGGCGAACATTTTCAGCACCAGCTGTGAACTAGGTAAGTACACATTCCTATACTCAATGACTCAGTGCCGTGCCAGCGTCGCATTACGGCAAAGGGCCTGGTGGGAGACAGGCTCGCAACGTGGGCGAGCGGGCGAGCGAAAACCCCCGTCTCATATAAAACAACGTCCATGTAGATGGTGTACTGTAGGAATACATACAAACATTTCGTCGGGCGTGTGTGACCGATCTACGGACCGATGATGAATCTCCACGGTCGTTGGTTCACCGTAGGGTAACAGACAAAGATTTCGTCGGGCGTGTGTGACCGATCTACGGACCTATGATGAATCTCCACGGTTGACATACGAGCGAACCTTCGGCACTCTCGTGGAACAAGAACGAGATGAAGAGGTACAGCATGAGCACGCTGATGGCGACTATGATGATTACGAAAGAGAGCCCGAATATTCAAGGGCTCCACTTCACACCAGTCTTGTGTACGACATTGAATCTGACACCGGTGTCCAAAACTGCAGAGCTCTTCCACTCAAAGAAACCTAGTCTACATCGTACTTCTCGACAGCCGTACCCGCAGCACATCCTGAACTCTACTTCAGCATGCCTGTGGATATGTACAATACATACATCATGACCAGTTAAGTTAGTTATGATAATATTAGTTATTGAGGTTTTAAGGGGCGGAACTAAGAGGTCATCTGCCCCTATGACCAGTTAATATTGTAGCTTTCAGTCGGTCAAAACAAAATAATTCCAATTACTGGAATATGTGAAAAATAACGTGAAATAAATTACATGTGATTAAGATTTATATACCTAGGTATATTGTTACGGACTATAGGAGAAGAAGAAAACTAAGGGATGATATGTTTCGCTCGTCAAACGAGCATCATCAGATCCTAATATTATTAGTCTATTATTATTATTATTATTATTATTATTAAAATATTGTGACAAATAGCTCTACAAAACACTCCCAAAACTACAGTGACACCCACAGACAATCACAGCCATCCAAAAACAAAATACAAGAAAGCCCGTCAGAAAACTTAGTGACTGTGGTAAATATTAAAGCATTACGCACCCCAGAAAATAACTACTTATTTTAATGTTACAAAACTTAGAAATGACTATCCCATCTACAAATACAGACTTCCTCCCCTAAACTAATCTATGAAGGTGAAGCTATCTTTGCTGTGATACACTTAAGCAGTACTCCCTAAAACTATTGTAGAATTAACTACAAGTAGGCATACTCTGTTGTGATGATTAAAAGCTATAACTACAACATAAAATTGTTTGTCTACTACTATTGTGTTGAAAGAAGTAATGTTTATACTTATCTGAAGTTGTGGAATGTCTTCAGGCTGCTCAGACTGGTGTAGGCTTTAGTAAAATGGTTAAATAATAATCTGATTTCTTTGAATTTGAGTAGCTTTCATAAAAGTATGTGCAGTATCTCTAGAAATGATTTCGGATTATTTAAACATTAATGTTAATTGATCAACAAAGGGACTAGTTCGAGAAAATATTCATAAAAAAGTCGCATCTCAGAGATTGGCCCTTCCGGAGAGAAACGATGTATTTTGTGAAGCCGGATTTAGGTGGATTTGAGGATTGACAACGGTTAAAACTCGCCATTCAATGCGTGCATAGTGTGATGTGCAGTAGATAGTTGTTATTTTGTGTTGTACGTTTTGGTTATTACATATTTTAGGCCTTTGCACTGTTATGAAGGCATTTCGTAGAAACAAGGATGATTGGGGCAACAAACCAAATAAATCATAATCACATTATTACTCTATAACGAGAGACAGATGACCTCGTAGCTCCACCCCTTGAAACCTCAATAACTAACTTACTCTGTAACGAGCCACCGGAGACGACAGGTTCGCCACACCAAAACACTCGGAGGGTGTCCCATAAACAGCCTACGGGGATTTGTTCACCCTGTATATGACGGGGTACGGGAGCTTCTCAGCAACCCTATTTAATAGGCTAATATTAAATCATAAACTTACCGTCCGAAGTAACAAAGCGACCTTCATCCGCCAAGTCGTCTAGGCCGATATAAATTTCTTCTACCCCTTCCTTCTCAATCAGTCTGGATAATCCGTTGGTTCGGGCTTCACTAGTAACATCGGCTAACATAGCACCTTCTCCCAGACAAATGTCGGCAGCTACAGAGTAGTTGAGTCGTTCTTTGTGCAAATGGAACATTCCAACATTTGGAACGCATGTGTAGTTTGCCAGCTCTAGAAGAGAAGATAGAGCAAAACTTGGAATTACATTTTATGTATTATATTTTAGCAATCAGATGTAACATTTGCCGTTCCTCCAGAGCCGTTACCAGCGACTTTGAAACAACTCTTTTGGATAACATCACAACTGGTATAATTCTCATACTCTTTAGTCCCCACAGTATCTTATTTCCTCAGCTAACGGTGCGTACTTGCTTTTGTTTTAGTCTCGGTATTATTCAGATTTTACCTAACAAGAAACACTTACCATTTCGTTTAAATGTTGGCGCGCAACATCCTTGACTGTACATTTTCGCCTGCTGCCTTTGCTGATACGCGGTATAACGCGTCGGGAAAGCTAGCATTGACTGTCAGGCTGAGCAGAGGAATCCTCTCGCCACGTGGTGACGAATGAAAATAGGCTATTTACAATCTCAATGGCACGACTTCAAACCCAAAGATTTCAGCAAAACGAAACGAAATAAAACATCAAAATAAACGCGCATTCCAATTTTATTCCTACAACATTCGGAAAGCAAATATTAGTTTACAACTTACACTGGTGTGAAAATCTGTCGTGTGTCTGTGCATGCATGAAATTTGTGTGATAACATGTATTATTTGTTCTAGTGAATGCACGTAGGCTTAACTGTAATTTTCAGACACTAGAATTGAGGTAAGATTGTCCGGAACATGAAATAAGATGCAAAATTGACATTTTCCGAATGTGAATGTGGAAGAACTCAGCAGAAACTCTCACTCGGGATGGCCACTGTTAGCGCCAGGGATCAAACCTGGGTTTTATGAATATGATGAACCCGTATTTTGCTGTCTGTATTTAAAGTTTTCAAGATTTTATACTGTATGTAAATTTAACATGTATATAAATCGATGGCTGGAAGTTGACCAAGAACCTGTTTTGACACAAGTTAGCGAGGAGAGGGCCACAGAGAGGCAGGCGAATTACTTGATTGGATCAAAGAACTTCCCGATAGAAAAAAAAGGGGGGGGGGGGGATGTTTGTTATAGCTAAACCACGTGCCGTGCTAACTCACGCTTCGCAACACGCGCCGAGCTAGAAGTAAAGTGGGAGAGATTAACTACGTGATCTACTGTAGCCAATCAGTAAAGGACATCTCATGGTGTAATTGTTATCATTACATTCAGAGTAATGTGTAGATACTGTTGTACAACAGAAATCGCAGTTCTTAAGAAGGAATATTATCATATTTGGAACTTCGTAATTGGCTGTGCAATACAACTGGCGTAATTGATTTGTAATCATCCGCCAAGAACTTCCCGCGGAACGTAAACCGACGCTAAGTTGGTGCTTAGGACGGAGAAATACGAGAAGAGAAGTGGCTTCTTTTATTGTTGAACGTTGGACGTGAAAGACGTGTTTGTTCGAGACCAGAATGGGGTCTTCGGAACATAGAATTTAAGTGGACGCGACTGTAGTGTCAGTCATATATTTCCACAGAACGGACTCGTATTCTGTTAACATAGTGCGGAGTTATGCTATAAACATTATACGTGCACATGGACGATAATTTATTTTCTCAAGAAAATCTACTACATTACGTGGTGAAATTAAGACTTTGAAAGTTAAATGGTTACAAAATGAATCAAGGCATTGATACAAACATTATTCTACTTAGATATTTCTACGCAGAAGAGATAACGAAGGTTTCTCAAAAACAAAGTCGTTATTTGAAATTTGTTATAACTACATAATTTGAGGACTTATAAACATTTCAACGATATCACGCAGCATATTTGAGCTACGTGATACATCTACAAACATTATATCGTCTACTAAGAAGTTATTAGATTTGAAATTCTATATTAAATGTATGTTAACCACGTCAAACTATTCGAAGTTGAGAGGAAAGTTTAACAATTCCATCAACGCTGTTATGATGCAGGAGTAAATATGCAGAAGGAACACGACATATAAAGTGAAGAGAATGCTAAGAGTAACCTACAACATTATTCAAAATTGTCGAGAGACTGAAATGAGACCACACATACATAAAGGTGAAATTTAAGAAGAAAGAAGAGAACGTCTAGATCTACACTAAGAAGATGATGCAGGAAAGTAGAATTCCAGTGCGAGGACAGATCCAATCCGTGACCAGAGCCAGAATGCAGTTCAATTCCCTAGGTGGCAGTTCGAACGGCAGAACGAGAATCGAAGGAGGAGATTCATCTAGGAGGAGAACACTGTATATCCTGGTATATGTAATATCATCATCTAGATTCGGCAAAGGTAGAGGAAACTTTAATTATAAGTAGTTTTGGTAGTTGGAAACTATTTTGGAGTATACCATTTCACCATTTTTATTAACTTAATTCATTATTAGGACTTTAATTAGCAATTTGGATATTAGTAAACCGTCAGTTTATACCGTAATATCAGTGATTTTCGATTTCGAGTTAGGAATTCGTGTGTTTTTAACGAGAGCTTTCTTAATTAGAATTTATTGCAGCCATACGTCCATAAAGGTACAGTATGAGAACATGTTCCAAGCAACCCAATGTTGTGGATCTTATGTTCCACTTTAATAATCAATTACAATAACAACCTGATGTAATCGCTCAGTTATACCGTACGTTTCATACGCCTTGTACCCCGCATTTGTATATATTGTGTATTGTGCACAAAAGTCTACCAGGGATTTCACTCGCTTTTTACAGGTGGTCACGTGGTAACGGTCACAGGGCTGATCGCACAATTCACTAACACACTTATTCCCGAGATCGTGAAAACACTTCGTCTTGAATACCTTGTGGTGGTACCCAAGCACAGTCATTGAGGTCACCAGGTGTCGGAGCTCCTGATTCGTGTCGGCCCAGGATCTATTTATCATGGCTTCTGTTGTATATAAGTCCAGCCAAATCTCCCTTCTTTTTTTCTCTTTCAATGAGCAGTTTATTCGAGCTGACAGTGAATGGGAGCCTCATACGTAGGTCCTCTATAAAGAAGGGTTCTTTGTCGAGCTTGTATACTAGCCTCGACTTTGTGTATTTCGAAACACCTAGGGTGGCTTTCAAGAATCGTGATTGGCTGCTTCCAAAGTCATTAGATCTTTTAGACTCACAATTTCCCATATGATATCTATTCCGTAGATTGCGATTGGAACTATTTTTGCGTTGAACAAGGCCATAGCAGTTTGCAATGGTAATCTGGAGATTTCTTTGATGTCGAAAATTGCTTTCTCGATGTTTGGATTTTCGAATTTTAGAATTATTTCTTGGATATTCTTAGATAATTTTCGATTTGCGATAATTGCGATGGAGATTTTTGTTAAGAAGATATTTAGTAACAAGACTTTTAAAGCGAAGATTTTGAGTAGGATTCTTATTGATATCAATATCATGATCTTACTTACGTGATATGTTCGACGATCTTGGAAGAATGTCTACGATATTAGAATATTTTGAACTGTTGTTAAGACAAGAGTAGACAGGAAAGGAGGAGTTCCCATGATTATTCAGTTTGAAGTTATTTTGAAACTTAAACGTATTTTTTAATACAAATCAAGTCTTGGCTTAGACACTCATGTAGAGAAACAGACAATATAGTTCTATCAAATTAGAAGAATTTCTAAAATTCTAACTATATCTTGATATTTTGAACACCGAGATTATTATTTGAACATTATTGCAACAGATGCGAATGTTGTTGACACTTAAAAATTGTTCTATAACAATAAGAAACAATCAGTTATAGATATTAGTTAGTTATTGTTGTTTTAAGGGGCAGAACTACGACGCCATTTGCCCCTAAGAAACGATCAGGAAGATGTGAAAATATTATTATTACATATTGATAAATAGTATTATAGACATAGTATTTACAAAGTAAACCAAAAGGGAAAGCAATGCTTTAATGGTAAAGAGTATAGTCAATGTTTTAAGGGTATTATGAAGCACTAGGGAACTGTAGTTAATGTATTATGAATTCTTATGCAGTTTTATGAAATGGAGAAGTAAGGAGAAGTTTTTGAAACGTATTTAAGCATGATCTAAAATATGTTTATATAAAAATTGAGGTATTACCGTGCAGGTAGGCTATATTTAAGAATGAGTCAGCAGCGATATTCAGACTCGGAAATGTAAAGAAAAAGTATTATTGAAAAGGATTATACTATATGGAGCAGTCTATTGTACAGCCCGGAGGCAGTACCCCCTGAGACCCACCCCGCCATCTTTCATCAAAACCACCCCAACTGGAAAAACTATAATTCCAGAACATATATCTACACAGCAAGCGGCGACCACCTAAGCCTAGGAGGTTAGCCAACGGCTTGCAAAACTCACATAAACATTTACACTAAGAACTATCTGGGGCAGCTACACTGATGCAATGCTGACTAAGCTGCGCCGAAACATATAAGAATGGAACCCGGAGTGGAGGAATTATCTGTTGTTCTGTTCTGTTCTGTTCTTCGCCAGCGGCCCTGCCCGACGACATCCGTTCCAGCTCTTCACCAGGTGAGATCTAGCGGTGCTCAGAGTCCTTTATCTTTGTAAAACACCTACCCTGAACTACTGTACACCTTACAAATTATATCACATTTTATATTTGCTTAAACTCCCCAAGAGGGACATGACATCACATTTACTGGCCAATAAATACATGGTCAGTAAGCATACACGTTTATCACTAATTACACTCCATCTTTACATCCTTATACCCCACCTGACCTTAGTCATAATTGCCCCTGACCGTAGAGGCCAGTAATCGTATTGTCAGGTTCCATTGTGCTCGAGCACGCGACTCGACTGCAGAGCGCCGAGTCGCTGACTCTGCGCATTCGCTGAATTGCTCATTCTACTTAATTGGCAGGCTAGATTGGCAGCCTGCACTTAAACATTCATCCCCAGGCAGGTAATTGCATCTTTCAGGGACGCCCCCAATAGCTTAAGCACCCACACCAACACACTACACTGGTAGTCTCTCCTAACCACGGGAAACTACCCTCATTTCGGAAGCAATCCTCAAAATTAGCACAGTTACACTACCGTGTTTTTCCCATCCCCAACCAAGGGATAAAACATATTTGGTGGAGGCGCCTCTACCACGCAAAATAAGGGTAAGGGACTCAAACAACGAGCCCCCGTGGTAGAGCGATCCGTACCGCAAGCAGCCAAGCAAAAGTTGATTTTTTTTGGGTGACAGCATTACATTTTTCCCTTCACTCTAGCAACACAAGGGAAATTTTTGTCAACCCACCCACCCCCTGGAAAGAATCAGAAATCTAATACATTAAAAGCCGCACACATTTCTTTATATACATACACTTGGTTCAGGATGGCCCCTTTATACCGTCTAGCTGTGCTGAGGAGCATTGGGGAATACCAGGAATTAATTGCCTGGCACAAGGTCTTTGAGACAAGGCAGGACTACCTCAGAAGGTATCAGCAGCTCCTGCACGCCCAGTATATAAGAATTATAAGGGCACTTGTCCGGCCACTCCGCAGCGCGAAGAATCGAAAGATTCGAGCGAAAATCCCCACCCTCCGTACACAGATCACTAAAGCCCACTGGAAACTACACTACAGACACGAAATCATGTTCCAGCAATGGGAGACACTCATAAAAGAACACAAACGGATAGAAACTAACGGTACCAGAGTTGCCGAACAGACCAAATGCCTCAATAGGCAGTACGCCCAAATTTGGGGAGAATACCGGGAACTCCAAGCCAACAAGGCCATTTTTGAGTTCGCGGCAGGGCCACCAGCCCAGCTAGGAGAGGACATAGGCGTAGATACGCTAACTCAGCAATTCGCGAGGATGTCCCTCTCGACACGTACCGCCACACAAGGGAAGGAGTCTACCGTGGCCATAAGCCAGAAATCGGTCAGACTACCCTCCAATACATTGCAAAAGCGCTCACAGACAATTACACGACCCCTACCGCCAGTTCAGAGGGCGATTTCGCCAGAATGGAAGCGGACACCAACATCTGCACCCTCAGTGCAAAGACATACAGGGGGATTACCTCCAGTTCATCAGCATGTAACACACACGCCTGCACGCATTATCATGCCTCCACAACAAAATACACGGGGTCTAAGGGAAATTTTACCGCCCACCCCACGCGGCCAGGCAGACAGGAGGGCATACACACATACAGACATTAATAGGGTAGCGCGAAGCCAACACAGCCCTTCAGACACCAGCATACCTACGCCTATTAACAGGCAGTACGGGGAACGTAGGCTTAGGCCTGCTTTACTTAAAACACCCTTGAAAAATAGTAAAGAAACACCTCAATGGCAACCTGAGGCCTATGCCCTCATAACAGGGCGCAGTAATTCACCCCGACGGGCGAGGAAGCGCGCACTATAGTGAAATTTACTGACCGCGCAAGCCCATGGATAAATATTCCCAGAACAAAACACACAGAATTTTCCACATAAAATGCTGAAACGTTCCCAAGACCTTCACGGGGGCGCGTACACACAATTAACACAAAAGACAGGTTCTACCCCTGTAGAGGGTAAACACACAAAAACTCATGCACAAAACTGTACAATTTACATGCATATACATATATTTGGTCCATAAGTGTACGTTATTTCTTACACTGCCCATAGCAGGAATTTTTCTTGTCCCCCATAACAGCGCTCAAACTAAGCATAAATACCATGGGATAACACCCACGGTTCAGGGGAAAATACTATAATTTATTTTTGAGGTCACACACTAAACGTAAATACCATACAAACAGTCAATAACACTGAAAAAACTGTCCCAGAGACATAGGCCCAAAAGGCAACAGGAATGAGTACCCTGAACAAAGACGGTCTTGAACCCGCGACCTTCTGAATACCAGGAATGCAAGGTCGGGTAGCTATCCAATTGGAGGATACAGCAATAAGGGACAGTCACGCAAACAGGGATTAATAAGCATAAAATAATAAAACTGCCTCCGACACCTAGTCACCAAACACGCGACTAGAAGCCCGGAGACACACGTGCATAAATACATCACCTACTCTCACAGACATCTAACTACCACCGACGAAAATATTCACCCCAGGCCTACAATAACACAAAATTTGGGGACACAATATATATGAACAGAGGTAGGGTTTTTTACATGACGAGGAACCAAAGGCACACTGTATATGCAGACAATAGAACAGCGTGTCAGCAAACCCACGCACATTGTCTCAACACATGTGGTAAGGAGACCGCTAGACTAAGCAGCAAGTACTTCCTACACAATTGAAACTTGACACTATCGCCAGTCAACGATAAGACATAAATAAACATGCGACTTTCGCAAGTACCACACAGGCTAGGAGCGCTCTCGCTCTGGCAGTAATACACACAATCATTCACTAGAGAAGTCAAAGCCATATTACGCCCACAAATTAAATCCAGGGTCGACCAAAATTTATACAGTCAATAAACATGGGACATAGATACAGGGGCGTAGGTTCGTTCTAAGGTACTCGCTATAACAGTCTACTTAGGGCATTAGCGACCCCGGGACTGCCAATAGGTGATGTACTGGTGGGTAGATTATTGGATAAGGAATAACCCACCCACCAAGGGAAGATGATTAGAAAAAGGGAAGTAGGTTTTGGATTGGAGAAAAAGGATAGAAAAATAGGAGGAGAGTTCCACAAAAGTAGTAAATTTAACTTTAAATACCTTTAGAGGCAGTTGCCACTGAAAATTAACTCTCTGATACCTAAAGTAGGTACGAGCTTGCTCGAAGCTAACGGGAACCGCAGCTGGGACTTGGGCGATTTGCAAGAGAGAGGCTTTAGTGTATTTCCTCCCAAGCATGTATAAGACTACTATGGGGAAAGGTGATGGTCTGGCAAAACTAAGAGTAACAAATTTATTGCAAGGTTTTTCAAAGAAATTCTTTTGCGAAATAATTCGAAGAATGCCAATAATTTAAATCAAGTTTGGTATTTCCAATTTTCGAAATTATAGAGTTCCTGAGAAAAGCGACCCAGTGCTTCCAGGAAGGATAGTGATGAAAAATTAACCTGGGAAAGTAATTTTGGTAAGTGAACCAATGGTAGCATTTGGAAATGGCTAAGCCTTTACTCAGCGAGAGGCCGGCTAAAAGCTTAGACAAAGAAGAAACACTTATCTTTTGGAAAATTAACCATAAGTTTTCGGAGAGGATCTCCACAAGCAGGTAGCTGGCGTAGCGAGCTTTACTTGCCTTACTGGCCAATTAGAATTAGCTATTAAAGCTAAGAGAAACTTTAACAAGGTTGCCACTGAGAGTTCTTGCTCAAATGCAACAAGTGGTGAAATCCCTATCAATAGATTTAATGGCATCGAGTAGGGAGAGCCAAGGAGGACAGGATCTTGCTTATCCGTTGTATTAGAAAAATGAACAAACGAAAAGAAACTCTTAATTTATTTAACAAATTAGAGGAAGTTGATATCTTTAACAATTAAATATGTTTCAATCTTATTAACAATTCGGGGTCTCAGACCTCCAACAACATTTAGAAATTGCTCCAGGCAAATAACAATTCTTAAGGTTTTAAACCTGGTACTAAAATCTTTGTAAGATTTTAAAAAGGCAAATGAAATGATTAAAGTTTAGACATTTACAAGAGTACAAGGAGTGTACTATAAGAAATTTCTGAGAGAATATTCTAGAGAGAGTAACAACTTCGAAAATAACAATAAGAAAAACATGAAGAATAAGATAGAAGTTCCTACAACTTCTTATATTTATACAGAATTAATTTTGGTTATTATGCAAATAAGGGCAGGTCACTGACTGTGAAACCTGAAGAGATAATCAAAAGGAAGGTTCTCGACCTCCTATGTTTTAATTGGGAATCACGAACCAAATGGGGCAGTTTCCATTTCGTGAGACCTAGAAATAACTCACTCAAGAGATGAAAGAATTGTTTTCCCTGATCAAAAGGGAGAAACAATGTAAGTTTGAAACGTGCGCTGGACCCGTAATTATACAGAAATTAGTTAATTACACATGAGAAAAATGGGAGGGCACATCTATGGATTGACACCTCGTTGAAACAGACCTAAATTTAAAAGTTTATTACAGATTGTTAGTAAGAGGTTTAGGAAAGAGAAATAGGGATTGAGGAAAAATGTTCATGGCCTTATTTATATGTAAACGGACGATCGCGACGCGGTAGAAAGTTGAACAAGCACTGGTTTTCACTATAGTTCGTTGAAATATATGAAAAGTTCACTATAGAAACACGAAAGTTTTTGGCAAAGAAAGTTATTTAATTTAAAAAAAACTGACTGGTTGCACTAGATGAACGAAAGTCTATTGCTGGAGAAAATGGTGGATTACAGTTAAATGCGCCAAGAACATCCAACGGTGGAAGAACATTCGCTATTGAGCTTTAATTCAGAAGTGAGATTCTTCAATTTTAAATAGCATTCTCACAAGTAAGTGAAAATTTCATAACGGCAGGACTTGTAGATGAAATACAGAATCTGGAAGGTTCCAGAACGACCTTAGTAGAAAACTGGGGTTAGGAAAATCCAACGGAGGAACTAGCTTGGTGAATTATAGACAGCGGGTATTAGATAATATCCCACGTAGTGAGAGGATTTCTCATTTGAATAGCTTAAGAAAAGCTCTTCTCTAGTAAGGTTGGCTTGTACGAACAAGAGCTCAACATGGCAAATTCCACGAAGAATGATTTTTGCCCCAAAATAAATAATCTCACACTGTCTATAAAAGTATCGTTAAAAGCACGTGAAAGTTAAAACCATGAAGATGAGGTTAAAACTTTAAGATGGTACTTATCTTGATTTCATATTGAAAGTGAAGTTCCTTTTGACGATAACTACTTTGTCAACATGGCGTAGAAGAGAGTATGCCTCTTGGTTAGAGAAGACTGGCTCGAGAGGAGCCTTAACTGATCGAGTCAACTGCCGACTGAGAAGTGAGACTTGCTCAATGGAGCACGGAGGGTCCAAGGAAGGGGAAAAGAGTGGGGGATAGGAGACAAAAGGAGAACATATAAACATTGCCAACTTTATAACAAAAAATTATTTTCTCTTGATGAGCTGGTCTTCAAAGAGTTGATAACAGGCGATACTAGCGCAGCATGGTGAGTAAAAAAGTAGACAGAGTCCTCTTGCTCAAGGAGAAAATAGCTGGCGATGGTAACAGGATCTGGTGGCCAAATGGATAAGTAAGTCCTCTTGCACCAGGAAAAGTTGAAGAGCTTCAGAGATTCGCTGCTAGATGACGCTAGGTGAGTCACAGAGGATATATATCTAGAGCAGACTCATAAATGATATAAGCGACCTGAACACCTAAGAGAAAACAGAAGATCACTGTTGGTGTTTGACAAAGAGGAAGGAAAGAACATGCAAAAGCATTGAAAATTATAATCCCTCGTACCGTGTATTCAAATAATACACCATACTGGGAGGCGAAACACCAACAGAGAACAAATAAGCAGTTAGACATTTAAAGGAAGAGGAGCGATCAAAGACAGGGGTCTTGTAATCGGACCGTTAGTGGTCAAGACTCTGACCACCCTGACTCTCCCATCTCTTCCAGGATAACACTCGGTCACTCAACCAGAGATCCAGACTAGAGGGGGAGAAACATCCCTAACCAAGACCAAGTCTCCCACTTTAATGTCGGGACTGGAAAGAAACCACTTCTGTCTCCGTTGCAAGGAAGTTAAATATTCCAAGTTCCACCTCTTCCAAAAAGAATTACGGAGGGCTTCAAGTTTACGCCAAGTGATAGGTAGATTGGAATCCCTGTAAGAATTGGGAAGAGGAGGAGGGGCAGAAAGAGAAGTGCCGATAAGGAAGTGACCAGGGGTGAGTGGAAGTAGGTCATCAGGGTCATTGGAAAGCGGAGTTAAAGGGCGAGAATTAACAACACCTTCAATCAGAACAGACAGTGAATTGAATTCTTCATAAGTCAGAATTCGATTACCTAAGACTTTTCTTAAATGACGTTTAGTGAGCTTTACGCAAGATTCCCACCTACCACCGTGATGAGGAGCGTAGGGAGGTATAAAGCGCCATTTGAAACCTTTTGAATAAGAAAAATTAGAAATTTGTTCCATGGCAGGAGAGGAAGTGAGTGCTTTCTTCCAAAGGGAAGCTGCGCCCTGAAATGTGGAAGCGTTATCAGAGAACATCTCTGAAGGAACACCACGCCTAGCGGTGAAGCGAGAGACAGCTGATAAAAATAAGAAGTAGAAGCATTCGTTACTAGTTCCAAGTGGATTGCGCCAGTAACCATGCAAACAAAGAGAGAAACATAAAGCTTACCAAACAATTTGCGTTTAGCTTCAGGAGAATTTCGTTGATATTGGAACGGACCCATATAGTCCACACCAGTTAAAGCAAATGGGCGTATAGGAGAAGAGCGAAAAGAGGGCAGATCGCTCATTAATTGAGTTTTGATTTTAGGTTTCGCTTTGAAACAAGGAATGCACTTGTGAATTACAGAAGAAACTTCATGAATTCCATTTATAATCCAGTACTTTTCCCTTAAGAGGCAAAGCAGAGTGCGTGTACCAACATGAAGATTACGATAATGAAAGTCACGTATAATTAAGGAAGTTACGTGATGTTTGGAAGGCAAAATAACGGGATGCTTTTTGTCCTCAGAGAGTAAAGATTGCGAGAGCCTTCCACCTACCCTGAGTAACCCATGGTCATCAAGGAACGGGGCTAAAGCACGAAGACGGCTGGATTTGGGAAGATCCCTTTTAGAAGAAAGCAAAGACAATTCAGAAGAAAAGGCTTCTTGCTGTGTTAGTTGTAAAACCTTAATGGTAGCGAGATTCAATTCATGATTGGTAAGGTGTGGTTTGGGGAGGGGAGGTTGGTCAACCACTAAATATTTCCATCTAAGGAGATAGGCGATAATTCGTATTAATTTATGAAAAGAAGAATAGCGGGACAACAAGGGATGAGAAGCGTTGGAAACAAGACACGAAGCAATAGATAGAGGTACTTTAGCGTCGGGCAAGTTGGAGTTTGTAACTGGAGGTTTAGAAGGCCATGAAGAAGAGTCTTCGATTAGCCACGAGGGCCCATGCCAGTACAATTGGGAAGCTGCCAATTGAGAGGGTAAACAACCACGAGAGATAATATCGGCTGGATTATCCACACTGGGCACATGCCTCCATTGACATCCAGAAGAGAGAGTTTGAATTTTGGAAACCCTGTTTGCAACAAAAGTTTGCCAGTGAGAGGGGTTCTTGGCGATCCAAGAAAGGGTGATCATGGAATCGCTCCAGAGATAGATTTGCAAGAATTCGACATTTAATACTTCCAGTAGTTTTTTAACAAGTTCTGCAGCCAAGAGTGCAGCGCACAGTTCGAGCCTAGGCAAAGTGATAGTTTTAAGAGGAGCGACCTTCGATTTGGCACAAACAAGGTTGGAAACTGGAGATCCATAGAGTGAATCGTGATGAACTAAATATGCACAGCAACCATAAGCTTTTTCGGAACTGTCCGCGAACACATGAAAGAAAAAGGATGCATTAGAATGAGAGCTGATTAAATTCCTAGGAATTTCAATAAGGGAAAGATCCAGCAAATTGCTGCGAAACGAGAGCCAACGATTAAGAAAAGAAAGAGGGACAGTATCATCCCATTCACATTTAAGCGACCACAGCTCTTGCATGAAGAGTTTGGCTATAACGATAACTGGGGCAAGGAATTGAAGCGGATCAAAAATTTTTGCAATTTCAGATAGGATTTGTCTTTTTGTATTAGGAAGCTCTTCTGCGAGCGAAACTTTATAGATAAGAGTGTCAGTGCTAGTGCACCAGTGAACTCCTAGAGTTTTTATAGATTCGGAGTTTCCACAGATTTCGACAGAAGAAGGATCTACGTCTTCGATGGGAAACTGAGCAAGAAACTCAGGGGAGTTGGAGTTCCACTTATGAAGTGGGAAACCTCCATTCCTTAACAATGCCTGAAGTTCTAAAGACACAAAAGAAGCTTACTCCAAAGAGGGGAAGGACTGCAAATAATCGTCAACATAGAATGACGTAGTTAGTGCTTCAGAGGCTTTGGAATTAAATAAATGACCATCTTGTGAGGCTAGCAAGTGTAGGGATCGGATAGCAAGGAAAGCAGAGGGTTTTAAGCCATAAGTAACCGTTTTCAAGCGAAATACCTTAATGGGCTTACTGATTTCATCACGCCACAAGATTCTTTGAAGATCTCGTTGTTCTGGTTGAATTAACACTTGACGGTACATCAGTTTTATGTCGGCTATAACAGCTATGGGAATAACCGAAAGTTTAAAAGTATAGCGGATAGATCTGACTGAATAGCAGGACCAGAATAAAGAGTGTCGTTAAGGCTGTTGCCATTAACGTCGGGCGATGAACCATTGAAAACAACTCGGATTTTATCTTTTACAAGAGGGTTCTTACACACGGGATGATGATTTAAATAAACCGTTTCAATTGGGGGGGGGGGGGTGCGATTCATCATCAGATTTGTTAACAACTTCCATATGATCCAAGCTTTCATACTCATCCATGAAATCAGTGTACTGCTGTTTGACAAGGGGTTCTTTTTTGAATTTGCTCTCGATAGCAAAGAGAGCTTTGCGAGCTTTAGGCTGAGAGTTGATAAGTTTGGGAGGATTGTGTAATCTTGCCATTTGAACAACGAACCGGCCATCAGAAGAACGAGTGGTGGTGTTCAAAAAAAGTTGCTCACATAATTCATTTTCTGAAGAGGTCACATTAGGAGAATCAACGCTTTCAAGCCTCCAAAACTGTTCCAGGTTAGTGTTGGAGAAATAACATTGCGATGCAGGTTGGAGAGAATAATGGGGAAGTTGCCCTGTGACGATCCATCCAAAATTAGTGTCTCTGGCGACCACGTTTGAGGATAACTTACGAACCTGTTTACGTAGGCAATTCCAAAAAACATTGGCACTAAAGAGTATGTCAATAGGGTTCTGCATATTGAACAAAGGATCGGCTAGCCTTAAATGCGAGGGAATGTTTAACCCTGAAATATCCATAGAGTGACTTGGAGTGTCTTCTCCAATGCTATTGAGAATTAGACAATTAAGTTTAAAGAAGTTGTTTCTATGACAAATATCTCTTATGGTTAGTTTTGAGAATTGTAAAGCTTGCGATTTTGAACTGTTGATGCCCGACACATTGATGGGTTTACGTGTAGGCCTAGTTTTCTAATCAAGGAATTAGACACAAAATCATGAGTTGCCGCTGAATCTAGAAGACCGCGTGCACGGACCCAGTTGCCAAAGTTATCCTGAACTTCAATTTGGACAGTAGACAACAATACTTGAGCACTGCGAATGGACTTGGCATTCTGGATATACGATGACGCATTAGAACTGTTAGCACTATCATTTTTCGGAGAAGTAGATGCCGTCGATGACCTTGCCTGGTCATGACGATGTAGCAAAGTATGGTGAGCCTTTTCACAATGGTAGCAAAGTCTTGTGGACTTGCAATTAGAAGCAGAATGCGTGGGCGCTAGGCAGTTGAAACAATGTTTGTTTTGAGCGACTAATTTTCGTCTGTCGTCGACTGACATTTCTTTAAAAGATTTGCAGAGGTATAGGGCATGGGGATCTTTACAAAGTATGCACTTTACAGGTTCGTTTAAACTTTTGCGAGGTTCGCTTTGCGTGTTTAAAACAATAGAGCTAGCAACACGACGTTCACTAGACCTAGTTGGGTAACCAGTAGTGTTTGATTTAAATTTGGATGAGCTGAACCCGGGTTTTTGGGTATTGGACGCTGAGCGTTCACTTTTGGGTTTGATGGACATTAATTCGAATTTGGAACTAGGAGATGAAGGTTCACTTTGATTAGCTAGAGCGGTTAAAAGTTGGCATCTAGCGTTTATGAAAGTAACTAAATGCTCGTAAGTGTAGTCGTCTTCTTTAGAAAGTTCAATTTCCCAAGCTTTGAGGGTAGCAGCATCAACTTTAGAAACCACTAAATGTATTAGGAAAGTATCCCAATAATTAGTAGGTTGATCTAATTGGGACAAAGCCTTAACGTGAAGTTGTGTAGTGTCAACTAAAGTACGTAAACTAGTGACGTCATTGTGCTGTGACGCAGGTAGATTGAATAGAGCCTTTATATGGCGCTGAATACGTAACCGTAAATTTCCATATCTTTCCTTTAATAAGTTAAAGGCAATGGGGTAATTTTCGGCACGCAGAGGAAGTGCTTCGACCAACTGCAAAGCTTGACCTCGGAGAATAGATCTCAAATAATGAAACTTGTAAATGACTTGAATGTCTTCATTGTCATGAACAAGGGAGCAAAATAATTCATAGAAAGAATCCCAAGCAGGTTCATCTCCAGAAAAATGGGGTAAATCAATTTTAGGTAAAGTTGGTTTGGGCTTGTGAGTACCCTCACGGAAAGAAGTTTGTGGTTCGTGAAGGGAACCAAGAACAGAAGCGTCCTTTTTCTGCTCCTCTTCGAGTTGGCGTATTATTTTGAAAGCAGAACCTATGCCTTCGTAATATTGGTTTTCTACTTCGACTCGATCTTCTGTTTGATTGAGCATGCAAGTTTCTATTTCAGTTTGAATGTTGCAGTAGTTTTCATAAGAACGTTCAAAATCCCTTACACGATGTTTCAACAAGTCTAATTGAGTTTCTGAGGGATCCAATTCTTTTATGTACTTTCTGAATCTGGTAATTTGCCCTTTATAGGATGCTCGTTTAGAAGTAAGTTTCTCATCTTTATCCTTATCAGTAGGAGCCATGTTAAAGAAGGTAGATTGAAATGTAACTCACGAAACTGTGGAACCTTGGAAATGCTGTCAAGCTAGCAGCAGCAAATAAGTAGATAGAACGGGACACACCAAAGGAGACAGGAGCAGCCTCTTTCCCCTTCACAGGATTTGCATGATGTAGTTATAGCTGAAAAATTCAAAGCAGATATTAGTAATTTGCAAAGTATTGTCAAATGACACTTTTTTTTCAGAAAAAATGGAAAATGGACTCTCCCGGGTTTCTGGCACCAATTTTTGGGTAGATTATTGGATAAGGAATAACCCACCCACCAAGGGAAGATGATTAGAAAAAGGGAAGTAGGTTTTGGATTGGAGAAAAAGGATAGAAAAATAGGAGGAGAGTTCCACAAAAGTAGTAAATTTAACTTTAAATACCTTTAGAGGCAGTTGCCACTGAAAATTAACTCTCTGATACCTAAAGTAGGTACGAGCTTGGTCGAAGCTAACAGGAACCGCAGCTGGGACTTGGGCGATTTGCAAGAGAGAGGCTTTAGTGTATTTCCTCCCAAGCATTAATAAGACTACTATGGGGAAAGGTGATGGTCTGGCAAAACTAAGAGTAACAAATTTATTGTAAGGTTTTTCAAAGAAATTCGTTTTGCGAAATAATTCGAAGAATGCCAATAATTTAAATCAAGTTTGGTATTTCCAATTTTCGAAATTATAGAGTTCCTGAGAAAAGCGACCCAGTGCTTCCAGGAAGGATAGTGATGAAAAATTATACCTGGGAAAGTAATTTTGGTAAGTGAACCAATGGTTGCATTTGGAAATGGCTAAGCCTTTACTCAGCGAGAGGCCGGCTAAAAGCTTAGACAAAGAAGAAACACTTATCTTTTGGAAAATTAACCATAAGTTTTCGGAGAGGATCTCCACAAGCAGGTAGCTGGCGTAGCGAGCTTTACTTGCCTTACTGGCCAATTAGAATTAGCTATTAAAGCTAAGAGAAACTTTAACAAGGTTGCCACTGAGAGTTCTTGCTCAAATGCAACAAGTGGTGAAATCCCTATCAATAGATTTAATGGCATCGAGTAGGGAGAGCCAAGGAGGACAGGATCTTGCTTATCCGTTGTATTAGAAAAATGAAAAAACGAAAAGAAACTCTTAATTTATTTAATAAATTAGAGGAAGTTGATATCTTTAACAATTAAATATGTTTCAATCTTATTAACAATTTGGGGTCTCAGACCTCCAACAACATTTAGAAATTGCTCCAGGCAAATAACAATTCTTAAGGTTTTAAACCTGGTACTAAAATCTTTGTAAGATTTTAAAAAGGCAAATGAAATGATTAAAGTTTAGACATTTACAAGAGTACAAGGAGTGTACTATAAGAAATTTCTGAGAGAATATTCTAGAGAGAGTAACAACTTCGAAAATAACAATAAGAAAAACATGAAGAATAAGATAGAAGTTCCTACAACTTCTTATATTTATACAGAATTAATTTTGGTTATTATGCAAATAAGGGCAGGTCACTGACTGTGAAACCTGAAGAGATAATCAAAAGGAAGTTTCTCGACTTCCTATGTTTTAAATGGTAATCACGAACCAAATGGGGCAGTTTCCATTTCGTGAGACCTAGAAATAACTCACTCAAGAGATGAAAGAATTGTTTTCCCTGATCAAAAGGGAGAAACAATGTAAGTTTGAAACGTGCGCTGGACACGTAATTATACAGAAATTAGTTAATTACACATGAGAAAAATGGGAGGGCACATCTATGGATTGACACCTCGTTGAAACAGACCTAAATTTAAAAGTTTATTACAGATTGTTAGTAAGAGGTTTAGGAAAGAGAAATAGGGATTGAGGAAAAATGTTCATGGCCTTATTTATATGTAAACGGACGATCGCGACGCGGTAGAAAGTTGAACAAGCACTGGTTTTCACTATAGTTCGATGAAATATATGAAAAGTTCACTATAGAAACACGAAAGTTTTTGGCAAAGAAAGTTATTTTGATTTGAAAAAAACTGACTGGTTGCACTAGATGAACGAAAGTCTATTGCTGGAGAAAATGGTGGATTACAGTTAAATGCGCCAAGAACATCCAACGGTGGAAGAAAATTCGCTATTGAGCTTTAATTCAGAAGTGAGATTCTTCAATTTTAAATAGCATTCTCACAAGTAAGTGAAAATTTCATAACGGCAGGACTTGTAGATGAAATACAGAATCTGGAAGGTTCCAGAACGACCTTAGTAGAAAAATGGGGTTAGGAAAATCCAACGGAGGAACTAGCTTGGTGAATTATAGACAGGGGGTATTAGATAATATCCCACGTAGTGAGAGGATTTCTCATTTGAATAGCTTAAGAAAAGCTCTTCTCTAGTAAGGTTGGCTTGTACGAACAAAAGCTCAACATGGCAAATCCCACGAAGAATGATTTTTGCCCCCAAATAAATAATCTCACACTGTCTATAAACGTATCGTTAAAAGCACGTGAAAGTTAAAACCATGAAGATGAGGTTAAAACTTTAAGATGGTACTTATCTTGATTTCATGTTGAAAGTGAAGTTCCTTTTGACGATAACTACTTTGTCAACATGGCGTAGAAGAGAGTATGCCTCTTGGTTAGAGAAGACTGGCTCGAGAGGAGCCTTAACTGATCGAGTCAACTGCCGACTGAGAAGTGAGACTTGCTCAATGGAGCACGGAGGGTCCAAGGAAGGGGAAAAGAGTGGGGGATAGGAGACAAAAGGAGAACATATAAACATTGCCAACTTTATAACAAAAAATTATTTTCTCTTGATGAGCTGGTCTTCAAAGAGTTGATAACAGGCGATACTAGCGCAGCATGGTGAGTAAAAAAGTAGACAGAGTCCTCTTGCTCAAGGAGAAAATAGCTGGCGATGGTAACAGGATCTGGTGGAAAAATGGATAAGTAAGTCCTCTTGCACCAGGAAAAGTTGAAGAGCTTCAGAGATTCGCTGCTAGATGACGCTAGGTGAGTCACGATATATATCTAGAACAGACTCATAAAAGATATAAGCGACCTGAACACCTAAGAGAAAACAGAAGATCACTGTTGGTGTTTGACAAAGAGGAAGGAAAGAACATGCAAAAGCATTGAAAATTATAATCTCTCGTACCGTGTATTCCAAGAATACACCAACTGGGACCGCCAGGCCTCCACGGAGACCACAAGCCTTCTCCGATAACATCCCACGCGCCAGAAGACATGAGCGACAGGCGACCTCACACATACAGCCGCGCTAATTACAGCCACGGCCACGTCCTTCCCACACGCGCCCAACAATCAGGGGCGGATACAGACAGATGCCATGAGGGAACAACCCCCCATAATAACTTCTTTTCTTAGTTTTTTTATCCCTAAAAGTCATTATAGGCGATCAGGACATGACAATTTACACCTACGATCGCATGCTACCCCTACGTTATGAACAGGAGACCAGGTTAGGCCGTGACGTCACAGCGTCACCGCACTTAAACAACCTAAGGGCAGCCTGAGGGCGGTGCCCACAGACACAAACATTCCCACACAACATAGGTCTCACAGATCCACAGGCACTCCATAGACTGGCATTTTAGGAGAGAGCAGATGCTTTATGGCATCTCAACTTAGCCAGCGTACATCGCCAGGAATGACGAAGCTTTGTGAACGTCAGTCCTAGCCATCAAGGTGAATTCTTCCACCCACGGAGGAAAATTCACGACACCGGTTGAGCGGTTTAACCACTAGACCACAGAGGCAGATCCCATGGAGCGGGTAGAGAACACATAGTGGCTAAGAGAGGATGACACACCACGACAGGAGTAGAGATGGATAGTGCCATCTGGATGGCCATGGTACCAACTACGGGCTACCATCCCAATACCCTTCCTCTTACATATCCTGTCACCTACAACACCATCCAACACAGACATACAGACACATAAAAACAGCTACACTACATTCCAAAATATACATCGGGGTTGATAGACTTCATGCTTCTAACAAATCAAGGTATGCTACACCTTGGTCCCAAACGCCTACAACTGAGTATTGGGGGTGAGTCGGATATTAATATCGAGCGGCAATGCGCATCTCCATGTAGAGAGATGAGGCCACATTTATACTAACAAGTATTTTATTAAATAATCCCGCATGCAAGGGACATAAACTTATTGTATCCCAGCACAGACCTTATCCTCAATTGAGAGCGGACACGCCTCACATCCATCCCAATGCATGAAATATCCTATCCACACACCAGGGATTGTATCATTATTACGCCAGCATGACATTTTTAAATTTTGCACACCTGGGAAAAACCCACCCCATCCACTCACAGTAAATACCTCCTAACAGCATCATCGGCTCCCGGCCACCATAAACATGGAGTCCAATGATGCACGACCCCTCCTACCACGCTTTAACCCCATTCAGCAAATAACACCCCCGGATCCTAATAACAAGGGACTCAACGCCCTACAAACCTACTAACACCTCTAGGAAAATACCAAGGCATCACCGCTGGAAAGCCGACACGGCAATGACAAGCCTAAAATAGCCAATGCATTTCGAAGATTCTACAACCCCAGAACACTATTTTTTTACATAATTACATGGTATATACAAACATAGTTGCAAAGCACATTTATTTTAAAAAGGAATCTGACACCACACTAGATGGTGATGACCAGGTAAACGGAGGGAGCAGAAGCTCCACGAAAGGGCAGGGACGGGGCCAGACGCCAACAGATCCTGACCCAGACTAAAGACGGAATAACGAAAGGTTGAAGTCCTGCAGGGGAGACTATTGACGGCTAGTAGGAGAATTAGCCAGCTCCACAATAGACTCAGGAGACGAACCTAGAGACGACCACATTAGGACTAGACTCTTAGCTAGTTGTAACCTAAGTAGAGCTCCTATGGCGGGGAGTTAGTCTTCCACCCGCGGAAGTGAAGAAGTGTCTCAGGATTCAGCGGGACCAATCCTAGGCACGCCAAGTCCTTTTCCCTGGAGAAAAGGTGAAGACGATTTAACAAATAAATGATAACAAATGAATAATAAATAATGAATATGGAATGAATGCGGTCATTCGGTTCCGTGCCCACATAAATGGATGACACCGAGTCTCCAGAGCTTAAATGGTAACACACCGGGCGGCCAGAGATATTAAATAGGTATGCAACGGGCTGCCAAAAGGGGTTTTGTGGGCAAACCCAATGATAAACATAAATGAATGATAAATGGCGAATAAAGCCAATATAAGCATACATAAGATCAACGGAAAGGATATCCGCGCGAGGCGTTTGCTCCTTAGCTACGCAGTCGCACAGGCCTATATTAGTTATTAAGAGGGGGAAGTCGACAAATTAGTATTAAGGGCGGGGAATGCAAAAGGGTATTTTACCTGGCAGTTATGGAGGCAACTGGTGCTTCCAAGATATGCACGTGTGGTGCCCTGAGGATGGCGACATACCTCAGGCGCCAGGCGATCGCGCCGATCAAAATTCTAGTATGTAAGGCAGTTGCATTTGGAACGCAACTTAGAATTAAGCAAATTTAATAAGCACTGTTGTAAAACAGCAGCTACAGCACATTTCGGCACTAGACTATGGACCATTTCGGCTTGTAAATACAAAATATTTTTTTTTCATTTAAGTATTAATTAATATAACTTAGATTAAACACTTTCTAATTAAGATAGAGCGTTCGGCACCTGGCGACTAGACGTTACCAGGGTAAGACCGATAACACATTAAGGTAAATAGGAATATGCGATGCGAACGCGACATATGGCGTTCGGCACCTGGCGACTAGACGTTACCCGGGTAAGACCGATAACACATTAAGGTAAATAGGAATATGCGATGCAAACGCGACATATGGCGTTCGGCACCTGGCAACTAAAACCGTTACCAGGGTAAGACCGACAACACATATCGAAACCACGCGTATGCGACGCGAATGCGACACAGAGCGTTCGGCACCTGGTGGCTAGACGTTGCCAGGATAATTCCGACAAAGCAATAAAGTAGAAATAAGTAAACATAACAGGGCGGAGGCACTGAAGCCATCCGACCCATCAGCGAGGTACACGGTACAGCCTCTGGAGCTGACCGACCCCGATAATACACGAGACGTCCGAAGAGGTCTCAAGGGCGGTGGCATCTTCCAAGCCGACCCTTAAAACAGCACTGCGCGATATGTGCACATAATGCATTGGCCACATGTGCTTAATTTATATGCCTTTCCTTCCAGCAAAGAGCTCCACCACTGCAGCGTCATGGGATCGCTGACAACATGATCATTATCAGGTAAAGGTGACGTCACGACACACAAATACACTCATACACTTGTATACACGGAGGAGACATAACAAATACACAGGAAGACAGGAGTACATTCATAAGTATAACAGTAAGGCTGTAGCCGGCTTAGGTTAAGCTAGAATTAAAAGGTGCACAGTAGACATAAGTATGTGCACGAGATGTAACCAAAATGTATGTGAATATTATATCACACTCTATTTCAGGTCCACCAGGAGGCGCCCTCTACGCACGTTCCACCGAAAAGGGGAACTAACTAATAAATTATTATTTTTCAGATCATCAGCACCATACACATGTCTTTTGTAAATATATTTCCAACACCAGCTTGTACACACTCTCTACCATGACACACACACAAAATATTCACCGATTTCCCGTCTCACTAATAAAGTGATAACAACAGGCGGCGGTTACGCGAGGTGACCGTGGGGCACCGAGCGGAGCTGACGCAAGACACTAGAATAAGGAGCAGATGCGATAGCCAGGAAAGACGTAGCTTTGTGAACGTCTGTCCTAGCCATCAAGGTGAATTCTTCCACCCACGGAGGAAAATTCACGACACCGTTTGAGCGGTTTAACCACTAGACCACAGAGGCAGATCAAAAGCCACATATGAATGGCACAAGGTAAAGGTGACCAAGAAAGAAAAGCGCTACGGCCACATGCATAGGAGAAAGGTACTCATGAGCATGAAAGGTTTAGTAGTAATAGTAATATAATTAAGTCTAGCATGTAAGTATTGTAATCGAAAATTGTAAGAAATTGTAAAACCGTCAAAGCACAAGAAATATGAAGAATACACATAAAGCACTGCAACATTCTAACACCCAACACGTTTCTACACACTTTTGTCTCTTTCCTTTCTATTCTACTAACGATAAAATTTGTGAAGGTGTCCCGTTTCATCCCAACAACAATAAATCATTCTGATATACCTTTAACTTATACCCTGGGGCACCTGTTTTTCTATTTTCTTCCATCTTTTATACAGAACCTTGCAGGGAGCAATTTTATTTCCCACACAGCGTCGGACGGCACAACCACCCGTCCAACCATGTTTTTTTTCCTTCCTGCATAATACCAACACGCATATAACTTCAAGAACATGCATTTTTCTGTATTTTTATTTTTTATTATTTCAAATGTCAAGTTTTATAGTGATTAATTTTAAATGAATAATGAACATGTCTATACCCAAAACCCACCCCCTCTGAGCAAACGCTAAACTCACATCACCACCAGGACAACACGACATCGATCCACCCACACGACACCGACACTGAAGACGAAGAAGATTTCAACGAGGAAAACCATTACAACGACACGCCCACTTTACTTCCCGTTCGCGAGGACGCGAACAAACGACGAAGGGGACTTGTACAGCCCGGGGGCAGTACCCACTGAGACCCACCCCGCCATCTTTCACCAAAGCCACGCCAACTGGAAACACTATAATTCCAGAACATATCTCTATACAGCAAGCGGCGACCACCTAAGCCTAGGAGGTTAGCCAACGGCTTGCGAAACTCACATAAACATTTACACTAAGAACTATCTGGGGCAGCTACACTGATGCAATGCTGACTAAGCAGCGCCAAAACATATAAGAATGGAACCCGGAGTGGAGGAATTATCTGTTGTTCTGTTCTGTTCTGTTCTTCGCCAGCGGCCCTGCCCGACGACATCCGTTCCAGCTCTTCACCAGGTGAGATCTAGTGGTGCTCAGAGTCCTTTATCTTTGTAAAACACCTACCCTGAACTACTGTACACCTTACAAATTATATCACATTTTATATTTGCTTAAACTCCCCAAGAGGGACATCACATCACATTTACTGGCCAATAAATACATGGTCAGTAAGCATACACGTTTATCACTAATTACACTCCATCTTTACATCCTTATACCCCACCTGACCTTAGTCATAATTGCCCCTGACCGTAGAGGCCAGTAATCGCATTGTCAGGTTCCATTGTGCTCGAGCACGCGACTCGACTGCAGAGCGCCGAGTCGCTGACTCCGCGCATTCGCTGAATTGCTTTCTACTTAATTGGCAGGCTAGATTTGCAGCCTGCACTTAGACATTCATCCCCAGGCAGGTAATTGCATCTTGCAGGGACGCCCCCAATAGCTTAAGCACGCACACCAACACACTACACTGGTTAGTCTCTCCTAACCACGGGAAACTACCCTCATTTCGGAAGCAATCCTCAAAATTAGCACAGTTACACAACCGTGTTTTTCCCACCCCCAACCAAGGGATAAAACACTATGTTGTATTTAAGTGAGAGTCATTGAAGTGGAACAGTTACGAATGACTATTTTAAGCATGTTAAATAGGAGTTGGCGGTAAAGTTAGTGAGGTGGATGTAATACTTTTATTATTATTATTTATTATCCTATTAAACATTTATCACGATTTACGACAATAAGAGACCACGCAGCCAAATAGAAGAGAGTTTCTCTTCCAAGTAGAGACAAACAGTATAATCAGCGCCAGTGCACACCAGTGCAGTTACTTCAAGCAGTTCAGGGTGCATATTTGTCAGCGAGCTGACCAGTGACAGTCAAGTGCTGTGATAGATTAGTACAGCAGTGTTCTGGGGCCTGGGTTCGACGCGATATGAACAGAAATGCACGGTAAGTTCCCTCAGCGGGAATCTGGTGGTAGAAATCTGAAGTACCAGTGTGAAAAGTGGTGAGCTGTTGAGATTGTATGGACTGCACAGAAAAGTGTTCAGTTGACGTACTGGGGTTATCTGCCTGTTATCTGTAGTGTAAAGTTGGTTGGTTCTTAAGTTTAAGGGCTGCGACAACCCGCTCATAGTGTAAAGTTGTATCCTGTGTACAAAGTTAGTGTGAGTCATACAAGCTACCAGTTGTTCACGAATGAACCTTTCAAACCGTCAAACAATATTTACGTTCTCCCCAGCATGTCAGTCGATACTAGGGTTGCTATCGCGTCACACGACATATCAGATACGGCTGTGGGTAAGAGGTTGCACACCATCATTCAAACGCCTCTTATCGGCGTTCAGTCTAAATGAGAGCCGCAAGTTTACGGTTCAGTCATTTCCTAAGTCTAAAATGATGCCACTCACCAAGTTTCGTCAAAATCAGACGGGTTGATTGGTTAGTGTTCCTTATAAGTGGGATAGAAACGTCTATCGAGTAAACCTTTTGGTTTCATTGATCGAGAGTGACAATTTTGGGTCGTTTGGTCAAGATTTTCGGGTCGTTTAAAACATGTCTATCTAAGTGCATTTTATAACATTGGATTTTCAATCACGCTCGTGTTTAGAAGTCCACATGTTACAGCAAGTCCTTAATGTAAAATATTCGGTGCATCGTTATGTCTCCATACCAGGCAGCGTATCCACAAAACCTTCTTCAACTGTTCCACAGACTATATAAATGACGGCGCAGTTTGCACCGCTCTAAACGATGTCTCAAATTTGTTCTTGTGATCAGTGGCTTATGGGCAGCAGCACCACCGTGAAAACCAATCCCTATCGCCTCTTGATGGATCGTTCTGTATCTGACCTACAACGGAAGTCATCTGCAGCAGTAGACAAGGCCGTTTGACAATAGTTCGAA
Source organism: Meconema thalassinum (assembly GCA_946902985.2). Taxonomy (NCBI): domain Eukaryota; kingdom Metazoa; phylum Arthropoda; class Insecta; order Orthoptera; family Tettigoniidae; genus Meconema; species Meconema thalassinum. Next base: position 347,005,227 of record OX336392.1, read on the forward strand.
CAGTACGCTTCAGAGTTCGGTCCCTATCAGTTAATGTATTAGACCTACCAGACCAATGATTGAGTTCAGTGCTCTCCTGACGTGTATACCAGTGTCTTTTTGTTTGTTGGTCTTTATTGTTTGCCTTCTCTAAAATATATTTATTTTCTTCCAACAGTGGATCCGGTGGGTTCATGCCCGAATTTGTAGATCCCTACGATCATGCCCCGTTGGAACTCGCTCAGTTGTCTCCGTTGACTCATTCTGTCATAAAAAAGAGTATTATTTTGACGTATTGCGCTTGAACGCATAATCCCTCAGTAGTGTATTTGTAACAGTTCAGATGCCACCGCCACCACACAAGATGGCGGCGACGCGATATCTCTCGAACGCATGGTCGGATTTTAACAAATGAGGTGTCATTGAACTCGGGCTGATATCCCCTTTCCAATGGACAACATATTTCCACTCTAAAATAAAACCTACCCCTACCAAGGGGTGACATTGTATTTTTTAGAAAATCTTGCTTTCCAAGTGCAACATGTGAGAGTTTGAATGCCAATATGGAATTAAACGTTGTTCTACACAAGAGGCATGTATACGGTAGATAGCCACTATGAATTAACATGCTTGTTTTTTGTTTTTATGCATGCCCACTCATGGCTTTTGAAAGAGGGCGGGCTTTTTAAAAGATGGCAGTTGTAGTGTAACCTAACCTAACCCCACCCACGAGGGATGATCAAAAAGTATTTAAAGTGGCGCTTGTCAATAGGCAAACTGATAAACAAAGAGGGTCTTGTCAGGCCTTGAGGCGAGAGCCCCTGTTATTGTTGACGAGCCCCTGTTGTCGGGTCCCTGTTGATGGGTTATAGTTGACGGGTCATTGTTGACGAGTCATTGCTGACGGGTCCTTGTTAACGAGTCCCTGTGGACGGGTCATTGTTGACGGGTCATTGTTGACGAGTCATTGCTGTCGGGTCCTTGTTGACGAGTCCCTGCGGATGGGTCATTATTGACAGGTCATTGTTGACGAGTCATTGTTGACAAGTCCCTGTGGACGGGTCATTGTTGACGAGTCCTTGTTGGCAGGTCCTTATGGACGAGTCCTTGTGGATGAGCCCCTTTGGACTGGTCCCTACGGACTAGCCCATGAATTTATTTAAATTATGTCAAAGGGTCTAACTACATTTGCGTGTAAAGCAGTGTGTTGAACTGACGTTGTTCACTAATCCCCCACTACTATAATGTGATAACGATATGAAAGGAAAGTGACGAAATACAAGTGAACACGTGTGAGATGACCTTATTACCGTCCTCCTTGTGAAAACCACATGTAAGCTAACAAGTCACATTCTGTTCTGGTGCGTGTAAGTGTAAAACTTGATAGATAGAGGACATGTCATGGGATAAGTGCAAAACTTGTTGGATGAATATGTTCTAGTGCTAGGGTTAATGAACACTCCCTAGTACACGGGCCACATGCAATTTGTGGACAGGCCAAGAGACCTAACTTGGTGGATGGATGTGTCATTTGTAGTTGAAAGAGAATAATGCACATTCTTAAGATGTTAAAACTGAGGAGATGGTACATGCCGTAAACCGACTTGCTATTTCCTATGTCATATTCCAGACATGACAGAGAGCGCACAGTTCTGTTGCTATGACTAACGCTGCAGTAGTTTGAAACCTCAGGTGTTCATCAAGACAATGTGTGATGATCATGCAAAGTTAGCAATCATTGGATATTACACAGGTGTTCCTTCCAGTGTCATGTTGCTGACATGGCAGAGAGCGCACAGTTCTATTGCTATGACTAACGCTGCAGTAATTTGAACCCCAGGTGTTGATCAAGACAATGGGTGATGATCATGCAAAGTCAGCAGTCATTGGATACCACACATGTGTTCCTAGTGTGCTTTGGACTCTCAGCTGTATTGGGAAAGGAATTGCAATGATCTGCAAAAATCTGCTGACACGAGCGATGAGAGTTTATATAAGAGAGGTGTCATATACTTCCCTACTGTCAGTCTTTATTACTCGCTTTAAGTGAACAGTGCTCTATTACTGCTCAAGAGTTGTAAAAAAAGCCGTTTTGGTAGAAAATCATTAATTTATTTTGCAAGGTAAGTACTTATTATTAATGGATTATAGTCTTTTATTACTAATTAATGTTGAAGTTATTGATTGGAACGTATTTATTGATTGATTGATTGATTTGTTTACAGATAATTGGGTACCTGTAGGTTACCAGATTCCTAAAATCTGTTCATTCAGTGGCAGCAGTTGATAAATTATAAAAAGGTAAGTGCCCCTCTAATAACTTTTAAACAGTTAGAGTGATATTTTCCAATGTTCACCACTACATGTCAGTGAAAATGGTATATTTGGAAGTCAAAAGTTGAAACTACTTGACCATGGTGTGTAAAGCTAATTTTGTAGGTTAGATTTTGATTACCGCTCTATTAAGTCTGAATGTTCATTGCTAGGTGTCAGTGACAGAGGGAATATTTAAAGACTTAACCTCAGTTCACCTAACATAACCTAACTTTACCTAACTTAACCTTGTCACGTGACATGTTTTACAAGTTTAGACTTGCTTTATGACTGACTATGACGACACACTTAGCTCACTTAACTGGTGGCTGCTGGTTTCTATCACGTGACATGTTCTACAAGTTTAGACTTGTTTTAAGACTGGCTATGACGTTACACTTAGCTCACTTAACTGGCGATCGCTGGTTTCTATCACGTGACATGTTTTACAAGTTTAGACTTGCCTTATGACTGACTATGGCGTCACACTTAGATCACTTAACTGGTGGCTGCTGGTTTCTATCACATGACATGTTCTACAAGTTTAGACTTGCCTTAGGACTGGCTATGACGACATACTTAAGTCACCTAACTGGCGGCCGCTGGTTTCTATCACGTGACATGTTTTACAAGTCTAGACTTGCTTTATGACTGTCTATGGCGTCATACTTAGCTCACTTAACTGTTGGCTGCTGGTTTCTATCACATAACATTTTCTACAAGTTTAGACTTGTTTTAAGACTGGCTATGACGTCACACTTAGCTCACTTAACTGGCGATCGCTGGTTTCTATCACGTGACATGTTCTACAAGTTTAGACTTGCTTTAAGACTGGCAATGACGTCACACTTAGCTCACTTAACTGGTGACCGCTGGTTTCTACCACTCTATCAAGTTCCAATGTTCACCGCTAGGTGTCAGTGACAGTGGTATATAGTAACCCCCAGTTAGAACTACATGAAGTTAGACTTGCTAGGAGTTCACAGATGATAGATTTAAATACCCTGCTATAACCATTGACTGGAATATAATTAAACTATTTATATTGTACTTTGTTTTATCATTATTAACATTTATGATTTCTTTCTTTTATAGGTAATTTCGAAAGTGATCATCATGTTCAAGTGTGGTGACTGTAAGAAACAGTTCTAAAGACCTGACAGCCTTCAACGGCACGCAAATGTTAAACATGACATTAAAATGTTTGTGTGCAGTCATTGTGCTACCACATTTAACAGACAGGATAGTCTTGGACGGCATGTAAATTTAAAGCATGTCAGTTCAGCACCTTTTTCATGTTCAGTTTGTGATCTTGGTTTTTGTGCTGTAAAGCGATATCAATCCCACATGGTTGAAGTGCATGGAGAACAACAGGAATTAAAAACTGTAAAACCATCAACTAGCACGGAACCTTTAAATGAATGTGATGCTCAAACGCGTAAACGATCTCAAGATTGTGAAAATAGTTGTGCAACAAAATGAAAAAAGAATGGTGAACCTTCGATAACACATTGTAATGTATGTAATATTGATATACCTTCTTCAATCATTCATGGACATTTACGCAGTATTCATCATAAAAATAACGCTTGCCATGAAAGAAATTCTGAAAATATTCAGAAAATTGGCAGTGCATTTAAAAGTCGAATTGCTAGTTATAGACTTTATAGTAAAGAAAAAACTCAAAGTATTGAATCATTTAAAAAAAATGTTCAACCTACTGTGTTTGGCTTGGTAGAAAACGTTTTAGTAGAGCATAAAACAATTAAAATGAATTTTTAACTTTTTGGACTATGTAAAAACTGGAAGTGAAGGTGAAATTACAGATATCAAATCTTTTAATACAAAAAACATAATTGTTAGCGAATCAACTAATATTAGTGATATATACCAAAATATTTCAAGTGCTATCATTGTGAAGAGTGAAGAGTTCCAGGAAAGGGGGTCAGGCTGGGCGTTGGTTGAAGTACTTTATTTAGAAACCAACATGAATAAATACAACCCCCTTCGAACATCATCATACATTGATTTGCCAGGATGGATCAAACGTAAGCATGCTTGTGTAAACGTTATGAATAATGATGACGCATGCTTTGCATGGGCTGTAACCTCAGCTCTCCATCCAGCAGTGAGGGACACGATGAGAACATCATCATATCCTCACCATTCTTCAGTGTTAGATTTTAAAGAAATGGAATATCCTATGGCGATAAAAGACATTCAACGTTTTGAAAAGCTGAACAATGTAAGTATTAATGTTTATGAAATTGAAAATAAGAGAATAGTAGGTCCTCTATATTATACTCAGGAAAAAAAGGATGCTCATGTAAATTTACTGTACATACCTAAAGGCGAAAACGCCCACTATTGTTGGATAAAACATTTCAGTAGACTTGTTAGTAGTCTGCTATCAAAATGCGATGGTAAAAAGTGGTTGTATGATGGCTGTTTGCTATATTTCAGAAAAGAGGATCAACTAACTCAACATCAAAAATGGGGATGTAATCATGTGTGTACGGTATTACCGACTCCTAAAAATAACATTCTAAAATTTAAGGATTATGAGAAACAGCTCCGAGTACCATTTGTTATATATGCTGACTTCGAGGCTTTGCTAAAACCATTTAATACATGTTCATCGAATCCAACCCAACCTTTCACCAACACTACTCACATTCATGAACCTTTTAGCTTTGCATATTATATTAAATGTAGTTATGATGACTCTTTAAATAAGTTTGAGCTCTATAGAGGACCTGATGCACCTAAAGTTTTTATGGAAAAGCTTGAGAAAGATGCCATCCGTATATCCTCTATTTTAAATACGATCATTCCAATGGAGCCACTAACTTCATCAGAGCAAATGAATTTTGAAACTGAAACTAATTGTTTTATATGTGGTGAATGTTTATATACAGACAGGGTTCACGATCATGAGCATTTAACAGGAAAATATCGTGGTGCTGCTCACCAAGAATGTAATTAAAATTATAGAGTAAGTAAATTCATTCCGGTCATTTTTCATAACGATAACAAATACGATAAGCACTTTACTGTTAAAGAACTTGGAGCTTCAGATGTGAAAATTGATGTGATTGAAAATAATAAGGAACAATACGTATCGTTCACAAAATTCATCAAAACTATCAATAAAAAACGATAAAACTGCGATTTTTAGATTCATTCCGCTTATGCCGAGTAGTCTTGATAACCTGGCTAGTAATTTAAAATTAGATCAGTTTCAAGAAATTCAACGTGTCTTTCCTAAAGAAGATGATTTTAATTTGATTCGTCAAAAGGGTATATTCCCGTATGAATATATTAACTGTGTGGAACATCATGAGGAGTGTTCTTTACCACCGAAAGATGCATTTTACAGTTCCTTAAACACAAGTCATATAAGTGATCAGGAATATTTACATGCACAACGTGTATGGACACAGTTCGACACTCAAACTTTAGGAGAATTTTCAGACATATATTTGAAGACGATGTGTTATTATTAGCAGATGTTTTTGAAAATTTTCGGAATGTTTGTATGCAAACTTATGACCTTGATCCTTGTCAGTATTTCACTGCTCCTGGGTTAAGTTTTAGTTCAATGTTGAAAAAAAACGAAAGTAAATTTAGAAATAATGACTGATATATACATGATCAATTTTATAAAATCATCAATTCGAGGTGGATTAGGCCAATGTAGTGGGCGGTACTCTAAAGCGAATAATAAATACATGCCTAGCTACAACCCTTGTGAAGAGTCAAAGTATATTGTCTACCTCGATGCAAATAACCAATATGGTTGGGCTATGAGTCAATATCTACCACTGAAATATTTTCGCTGGCTGACACAACCCGAAATTGATGTCTTACATGTTGACACTCTTAATGATAACGATGATAAAGGATATATTTTAGAGGTAAATCTTGAGTACCCTAAAGAGTTACATGATGATCATAATGATTTACCATTTTGTCCTGAGAATATGAAATCTCCATACATCACATCACGAACAAAATGTTAATTGCTAATGTAAATGATAAATGTAAATATGTAATACATTATCAAAACTTGAAACAGTGTCTACAGCATGGATTGAAATTAACTAAAATTCATCGCGTATTGCAATTTCATCAGTCAGCATGGCTCAAACCGTATATTGATTTAAACAATAATTTAAGAACACAGTCAACAAACGCGTTTGAAAAAGATTTTTATAAACTCATGAATAATAGTGTTTTTGGAAAGAATATGGAGAATGTTGATAAACGAGTTGATGTAAAGCTGATAACAAAGTGGGAGAATGATGGTAAAAGGTATGGTGCGAGCTACTTAATAAGCAAGCCTAACTTTCATAGCTGTTCAATTATTCATGAAGATTTAATTGTAATACAAATGAATCGTCTTAAAGTAACTTACAACAAACCCATATATGTGGGTTACACCTTCTGGAATTGTCAAAAACACTTATGTATGAATTTCACTATGATTATGTAAAGAAAAACTATCTAGATAATGCTAAATTACTCTACACAGACACAGATTCTTTTATTTATGAGTTTAAAACTGATGATTTTTATGAGGATATCAAAACTGAGCTAAATAGGTTTGATACAAGTGGCTATGCCGAGGATAATATTTACCATTTACCTCAAGTAAACAAAAATGTTCTTGTGAAATTTAAGGATGAATGTGCTGGTGTTATTATAGACACCTTTGTAGGCACAAAATCTAAATCATACAGCTATATGACAATTGATGATGTAGTAGTAAAAAAATTAAAAGGAATGAAAAAGAATGTTGTTTTTAAAGAGTTAGATATAAGTGATTATAAAAACTGTATAGTTAGTAACCCACCTGTATTATATAAGAACATGTGTGTATTTAGAAGTAAAAATCATCAACTACATACCAATTTGCTGAACAAAGTTGCTTTAAGTAATGAAGACAACAAACGATTCATTATACCCAACACATTTGATACTCTTGCTTGGGGAAACAGTCGCATTGACGACTATTACTTTGCTTAAGTCTAATGATCACTATATTGTAATATTTGTAGTGTGTTTTATATTGTAATATTTTTGTAAAATCTGTAAGTAGAATGTATAATGTTAAGGCTACTGTAGTTTAGTAAAAATAAGATAAGTAATACATTTTAGTGTAAAATGTTTGCTTTTGTATATTACGAAAAAGATTTAAAAAAATGTACAGAATGTGTGATCTAAACAAGGGGAATGTAAAAAATGTAAAGTGGAAATTGTAAATATCCATGTGTGAAAAAGTGAAATGGCTATCACCATTTTAAAATTAAAAAGACATTGTGATCTGGTAAACCTTGTTTTTATTTCAAAACAACAAAAATGTACAGAATGTGTAAACTAAACAAGGGGAATGTAAAAAATGAAAAGTGGAAATTGTAAATATTCATGTGTGAAAAAAAATGAAATGGCTATCACCATTTTTAAAAATTAAAAGATATAGTGATCTGGTGAACCTTATTTTTATTTCACAACAAAAAATGTACAGAATGTGTAAACTAAACAAGGGGAATGTAGAAAAATGTAAAGTGGAAATTGTAAATATTCATGTGTGAAAAAATGAAAATGAAGAAATGGCTATCACCATTTTTAGAATTAAGAGATACAGTGATCTAGTGAACCTTATTTTTATTTCACAACAAAAATGTACAGAATGTGTGAACTAAACAAGGGGAATGTAAAAAGGGGGAAGTGGAAATTGTAAATATTCATGTGTGAAAAATATGAAAATGAAGAAATGGCTATCACCATTTTTATAATTAAAAGGCATTGTGATCTTGTAAACCTTGTTTTTATTTCACAACAAATTGAGCTTTACAAAAATAGAATACAAAGAAATACCAATTCCTCAATCCTTTTCAATGTTCATGTCCACTCATCATTAACTTTCCTTATATAGCACTAATCGCAATGAGGGCTGCCAACCTCTCTCCCACTGAGACATTACAGGATGTCAAACTTTGTTTAGCTTTTCAACGATACTTTATCCACTACACGTCTTAATGCAGGATGACTGTGGTGATAAGAAAGGTGCATGCTTGATCCAAAGGATTAATAGGTATATCACCAAGCTGCAAAGGTTCTTCAAGACAAGTTCCAGGACTACACAAATAATAACCAGGTAGGTAGATTTCGAAAGTCAAGTATTGAATTACTTTGTCAATGACACCATTGCCAGTACAGGTCTGGCATATCCTTTTCCATCGATGGTAAAAAGGTTTGATCTTCCTCCTCCTCTGTGAATGATATTTGTTGTTGCTGCTTTTTTTCTCCATCACACCCGTGGAATGAAGAAACAAAGTCTTTATATGGACTTTTATGACCGTGATACAGTTTGACCAGCTGGCAAGTAGCACACTGTCGCATAGAGGGTATTTTTGCCATAACTACTTGCTTATGGTGATCATAATCCGTACATGGTTGCAATTCACTTAACACAGGGTCTTGAGTCCATGATTTTGGTACATGTTGCCAGATTTCTTTCACTGCATTTGCTGCCACATAATAAATGAACGATTTTGGAAGAGCCAATAATTCTTCTTTGGTAAAACTCTCTAGTTTCTTTTTGCACACAAAGAACTTTCCAATCGCTTTATCGGTAGCATACCCTTTCTCCATGGTATCACGTTGATGTTTACACGTCGCTTGTAGAAATCTCACTGGTGGCATCCACAGGTAAACCTTCAGTTTTAATTTTATTTAACAACTCCCAGCAGGCATTGGTGGTTAGCCAATGAAACAATTGCCACACCCGTGCCATGGCTTTATGGGTAATGTTGTCACAGGGGCCGTCCATGAGTGTTTGCTGCGAGGGACAGCCCATGTCCATTAAATCGATACATTGACAGTAAGACGCCAAGAATGGTTGTAGCCATTGACGTGTTTCACTACCTTTCACAAATACCACACGGGCAGAGGACAAGTGGGCTTTCATGACCATGTCCATGTGCTTATATGAAATGGTTCCTTGCTTCCAGTCTAGTTTCATATGAGTTTCAATCCACTGGGTTTGTTCACGGTCTTTATCATACAACAAATCAAACGCATAAGGTGGTTTAAACACCAAATGGGTAGCTTGTGATATCCAAAAAGTGGAACAATCGATAATGGCCACTTCTTTAAATACAAATTTGTTATCTCCAATTTTAAACCCTTGACAGTCAACAATCAGTGTACGCAACATGTTCACTCTTGTCTGGATCAAGTCCAACTGACCATAGACTGACAATTGTTCAGTAAGGTATACCCATGTCATTTACTTACATTCCATTCTAGTAAAAGAAAATAAAAACATCGAGTAGTCACTATAGAGGTTAGGATATGACAGGGGGGGGGGGGGCATAAGAAATAATAATATAACAACAACAACCAATTTTTTATTACATTATTTTATTAGCATAACAAGTTTTACATTCTTTTTTCATTCTAGGATAGAGGCGGTACCAACTCATACAACAAAAAAGTCTTTTGTAATTATAGTGTCCATAACACCGATGATATCCCAATGTCTCTAAACTGGGTGTTTTTGACTGTGAGCTGCTCACTGAAGCACTGTTGACACCATAAAGTCCACACGTATCATAACTTTTTTCATCACTCAGAGGCACGAGTGAGGGGTAACTTGAATGACAGGGTATATTACCCACCTCCATTCTGCACAGGTAGGGGCAGGCAGGTGACCAGCGCTGATGTTCCTGCATGGGTTCATCGCTCTCTTGCCATTGGTCTAAGATGTTGGGACAAAACACACATTTCACTTAACCTCTTGTTTTTAAATAGTAGAATCCAGCGGCCGCTAAGGCTAGGGGGTTTATAAAAGGCACCGGCACGTCGCAAAGGTCTTGAAACGTTGTTCCTCAGATTTTAAATTCATGGATGTAACTTCTCTTGAGGCTTGAAAGCAAGACATGACTGAGCGGTTTGATGTGGGTTGACCAGCTATTTATACACTTGTCACTTGGTTGGACAGTGGATAATAGTTGACTTGTTTGTGATGAATAATCAAACAGTAGGCCGTGGTATTGGCTGGAACATTGTCATGCGTTTCAAAATCTAGTCGAATGTCAGTATTGGATGGTTTGACAGACACTTCCAAGTAGGAACAGTCAAAGACAATCAGTGGCGCCCATGTCTTAAAAGCTTGGGGTGACAACATTGGACAATTCTCTTTTTGATTATACGACCATCTAAATTTAGAGAACAAGTCGTACAGGGGCCAAACTTATTTTTTGAAAAATCTAAATCCAGCCCTTCATAGGGAAACACAGCACCGTTGAGGAAAAGACGTGCATTTCTCAATTGCAGGTGATCAAATTGCGTGACATCTTTGGTTTTTTGATACTTGCGATTCGTTTGAAAACCCACAATCATGTAGAGAGGTCCCTCTGTATAGCGGGCTGTTTTTATAGACCAACTGTGTGTGTTGGTGGTGGGCAATAACGGGTACTCATGGAGTGCCCAGCTTCTAAATTCCATGGGTAGAGGTATATCTCTCTTTACCATTTTGAGTATGCCCAGTTTTTTGCTATCGTTAAGGGTCACATGAGGCACTTTCCATAGCAAGCGTTGTAGTTGAATTTTTGAATCAATGGGCGCATTGTCGGCTCCCTTGAGTGCATTATTATCACTCCTGTCTCTCACCAGATAAAGCACTTGCCTTGCGTTGACCTCAATGCGCTGGTGATCTTCAGAAAAGCCTAAAATCCGTTTAAGAGGTAAATATCCAGTAAAGGTGCCATCGGTGTGTACCATCCAGTCATTGATCGAGTCAGGGCACCAACCCGCCATGCAAAGTGTTTTAGCTTCTTCCTCACTATAAGAGGGATATAGTTTCATGACACTGGAAATATCCACATTTCGAGTGCTATCCACCACGATAGCGTTAATCACGTAACGCACTTCAGAAAACAGAAAGGCGAAAGCATGGTTGGCTAACTTGGATGTGGTGGCTGTAGAGCCATCGGCTTTGGTGAGCCGACCTTCAATCTGAATAACACTTTCATGCGGTTGAGTGTAAATATCTTGTTTGTTGATAACAAATTGAATTTCATCATTGTTATTGAGTCCAGGTGTTTGAGCTTGATAAGAATGGAGATCAATTCTTACCACTCCTGGTTGCTCCTCGATGTGGTTCGCTACCTCTAGGATAGAATTCATCGCGGGGGTTGACGTGGTAACCCAAATGCTGTAAAATCTGCTTGTTCTGAGATGTTGACGTGTATTCACGTGGTAAATCATGTGGAAGACCCTCGAGGAATATAAAATTCCAACAAAGATCATCAGAATCATGGAAGAGATGTACGAAGGGTATGAGTGCCAGGTTCTTCACGAAGGCAAATTAACAGAAAATATAAAGGTCAGTTCCGGAGTGAGACAGGGGTGTGTCCTTTCCCCCACTCTGTTCCTGTTGATCCTGGATAGTGTGATGAAAAAGGTAATGGGAGGACGGAAGAGGGGTATTCAATGGGGGTATAAATGACAGGCTTGAAGATCTGGATTTCGCAGATCAGTCTTAATATTATATTACTAATACCATCGACAGCGACAGAATGAAAAAGCACCATTGGAGGGTTTTCACGAATAATATAGCCATTGGGCGATGTTACAATAAAGTCATAAAGCGAACGCGACGGTTCTTGATTGGTATACACTTGACTAATAATATTACACGTCACCGACACATGATGGTCCTCAATGAATTTCACTTCATGGTCTAATTCATGTTTTTTGTTGGGCTCCAACACGAGTGGTTTAAATCCTAGTAATGGACCAATGGAATCGGGGTGTGTTTTAAAGTCAATGTTGAATGTAGAAAAAATGCTGCAGCGATGAGTGTTGGTATTTCCTACAAGTTCAAATTTGCGCGTTCCATCGAGAAATGACTTTAAACCATATTCATTGATCAACACCACATAAATGTGTTCATAAATGTCATCTATCGTGTATCCACCAGAGTTCAGGGTGAGCACAGAATCATCATAGTAAAACTTGTTGTTCACATTTTCACGTATGTTGTATATTCGATTGTACGTTTCAAGAGAAACAAGTCCTAAACCATAGTGTTTTTCACTCAATTCGATAGGTGGGTAAAAGTCTAGGCTCACTTCAGGTCCACGTCCATGCAGTGTAAACGTCTTACTTTCCACCGACATACTATTGACGTTTTTGCTTAAGTTGCGTCTTATATAAAAAATTAATCACAAACGTCCACACTGTTGGCTGTTAAACGTTTGCTCACGTTTCACATTATAATATATCTAGATCCTGTTTCCAAAATAGGCCACTAGTTCCATGGGCGGGGGCAAATTCCCAAAACTCTCAAAGTACCATACAGAGGATCCCTCTTTGACATAAGCTACATAATGTGTTCCAGGTCCTCGGTGATCATCCAAATTGACAACAGCACATTCATGTTTCCAGGGTTGTGAGGGTAATTGGTTTCGCATAAACACACCTCGAAAATGAGAAAGCTTTAGTTGTTTAGCATAGCTTTCCACTTGTTGATGCGTCAGGGCATGTCTTGCTATGGCTGAGGTTAAAGATGTTTTTATTTTATTTCGAAAAGGTGAAATTCCAAATCCTTGTTGATAAAAGGCTGGCTTCAAATTGACATTTCTAGCCCCCATAGCAATGGCTTCCATCGTTTCATTGTGTCGCTGACTTTCTTTGAGTTGTTGCTTGCCCTGTTGCGCGGCTTTAATAGTTTTTGCCACTGCACTGGCGCCACCAAAAACTGGACCTAGAGCAGCCAGACCAGCGAATAATGCAGGTAAAAATCCCGCTCGTTTGGGGACGGGAATCACTCGCCCTTGTTTTGAACCCTGTTGGTGACGTTTTGTAATAACATGTCCCTATGCTGCTCGAAGAGCTTTCCTTATGGTCAACACATTATTTTTTCTTTTTTTCTTTCGCTAGGGCTTGTCCACGAATGTCTTAAGCCCAGGCTTTGCCAAGGACAGGGTCATATTTTTAGTCTTTCTCACCACATATCTTTGTTTCACCATGATGATGATGACCAACAACCTTTCACATGAAAGTTTAAGTCGCAACTAACGTCAGATTGTTATTTGATGGCTGTATATTCCAATTCTACATAAAGTGGGAAATCGTTTATGGTTTTTCCAGCTTGCTTTTCATCCCATTTCAACATGAGATGAAAGGATAATTCGTCTCCTGCATTGACCATTTCATGGTTATGGACCAACATCCTATGACCATTTATCTCTATTTGTAAATGGTTCTCATCAGGTATGGCATATTTGAAGTGAATGGTTCCATCATAGTGTAGTCGATAGTGACTTAAATCCGAAGCAAGCACATAGGTCAAGGGCTGGTCCTGAACTAGCGGTATATGGTTTCTCTCATTCACAGGTTTTACATTTGTCAGATACACTAAAAATACAGATGGGGTAAATTTATAAAGCCTTTTCATTTCATAGGTCACGTATCGCTTGGTACAGACATCATCAACTTCTTGTGGGTCTTCCACGTGGATAATGCGGTGATGATTAGCGCTATAGCCATCCACCGTATGCTGAGGCACTTTATCATAAAACTCATACACCTTGTTATCCACATACTTTTTGTAGTAACGTCTGTAGACACTTGAGGATGTTTTACATGGGTTAACCGCTTTCCCTTAAAGTCATAATCTCCCTGTTTTGTGCGTGGCACTACAGACCTATCCACATAGTGTTTATTAGCAGGATCTGTTTCTTGTTTAGGATCATGTATGGGAACAGACCTAGCTTTGACCATCAACGCACGTCCAAAGCATCCATGGTCAACCTGTAGTACGAGTCTACTGTTTCTATGACAAGGCTCGGTGCGATGTATATAGACAGCCTGCTAGCCTCTCTAAGCCTTAGTTGAAATGAAGATAATTAAGCAGCAAGAGTCATTCCCCGTGAGGGACATGGTTTCCCATCCCTGCTCCACATCACGTGAACAACGCCATGGTTCACTGTTTCCATCTTCCATTCGTTGCATCAGTGTGGGACCTTCCGTCTGTGGAAAGACCAAACTTTTGCTGACACTTATTACAGCGCCCAATGGTCTGTGTTTTCAAAATATTTATATTTTCGCAAAATCTCTCTACCAACCCCTCTACGTGTTTCTGGATCAAGTCATGTCTGGATTACAAAATGAGAATATGGGGTATTTTACATTTTCCACGCAAGAAAATGTTATTTCACCGGATGAGGTAAAGCCTGATTCACTCATGATTTTCGATGATGTATCCACTGAACGACAAGGCATCATTCAAAGCTATTTCAGCATGGGTCGACACAAACATATCGATTGCTTCTATCTTGGACAAACGTATTCTAAAATGTCCAAACAGTTGATTCGTGACAATGCCAATGTCATTGTTTTATTTCGCCAGGACGAGAGGAACAGTCATCACATTTATAATGAACATGTGAATCCGGATATGACCTTTCAAATGTTTACAGAATTGTGTGGCAAGTGCTGGAACACACAACGTCATAGCTGTTTAGTGATTGACAAGCTTGCCACGGTGGGTGAGTGGTTATAGTGTCGGACTACCAACCCCAAGATTGTAGGTTCGCTCCTGGCCATGGTAAGTGATTTTTGAAAGGCGACAAAAATCACGACACTCATGTCATACGTTGTTGGCATGTTAAAGAACCCATTTGAATTCAGTAGGCCGTGTTCAATGGCAAAATAATCTCGGGATTTTCCGCCAACACAAAGTTCCTCCATTCTCTAATGAACCCAACGGGGTTAGGCTGACTGGTGTCGAACGTGGATCTCAGAGATAGTTGAGCTCAGAATTGAGGTTCCAGCTTGGAACGAACACGAGATCTTTTGAGGGAGTTTAAGTTATAAAAACCCCTAGAGAAAATACATATTAAATCACTGTTGTGATATGACCTAATGCTGATATTAGTTATTAATATAATGCAGGGAATATTAGTAGAATACGGCATTATTGTGTTGTATGAGGCATACAATTCTGGACTTGAGCACAGAAGTTGGAGCGCTTGACGTTTGTCTAATGACTCTGGAAAAGGGGCGTGGATTCATGGAGCCTTGTCACTCTACGTGACCTCCTTAAGTCGTCTGGAGCAGGTCAGGGGGCTAAATTATTGTCAAGTTATTCCCCGTTTCAGAATAGAAAGGCTGGTGGAGTGGGGAGATACCAGCGTAATTTAATGATTACTCGTGATTGGAGCAACGCAGTGACATGAGGTTTGCACCTATGTGAATGATTAGCCGGGAGGCTAATTATCAAGCCATTAAACATTGAAATCGAGGTAGATTTAATGGAACGCGCAGTGACACAGTAATTGGAGGTTAGCGGAGAGATCTAACCATGGTTTCGGGGGTTTTCAGGGGACGCCGCGTGGGCACGCGCCGGCAAAGGTAATTAATAATAATTAATTGGCCAATCGATCATCGAGCACGCATACAGATCCGTGATCAGCGAGGAAAAAGGAACCATATAATCGTTAATTCAAGACCAGAATCATACTGTGAGAGATGATGACACTGCAGGGGAATTCTCGGTCTACTTTTTCTCTCCAAACGAATATAAGGGGGTGGACCCAGGACAGAGGCAGTCAAATGGAGTCAGTTGAGTCAGTCGAACCATACTTGAGAGCGAGGAGCACGTCACCCTAGCTCAGAGAAGAAAGGCGCGGACTGTAACATTCTAAGTGCAGCAACATATAATCATGCATTAAGTCATGAATTAATAACGAGTAATGTAATCAGTTGAACCGCAGTCTAGTGCGAAGTGCGCGTTACCGAAGGCGAGAAGGGATGCTCGGACTTCAACATGAAGAGCCGTGCAGTACGACATTTATTAATACCATTTATTAAGGACAGTCGCACCATATTCGTAAAGTCGGCATTACGAGCGATTGTTATTGTGCACGTAGGAAAAGTACCGTGTGATATACAAGGTAGGACAATTGAGAGTGATATTTTGATGATGATGATGATAATTGTTGTTTTAAGGGGCCTAACATCTAGGTTATCGGCCCCTAAGAGTGATAATTTGTACAAGTACAATGTACAATGGTTGAGCGCAGTATGTAAAATATTAGTTAGACAGATCATAGGATGTTGGACTGCGCAGAGATAAACTTTATTATGCGATTGGTGAAATTTCATAAGTATACCATTATAATTAACGCTCAGGACAATATGCATGCATAGTTAAGCGATAGCAGGAAATTTATCGAAGGATAGAGATTAATAGACAGTTGGGGAATCGATAGGAATCCTTAGGCAGAGAATCGAGACTTTCAATCAGGATTCGGATAGCAGCGAGGAGGAGTTCTTCAACGTCTGCATTTCTGATATCTTGCCAGGAAAAGTCAACCAGTAAGAAATGTAAACAGTGTGCGTGTGATTGTAGTGATGATCTGTTAAATATCTGTAAAATTAATATTGTAACAAGTGCTACAAAGTGTTGTGTAAGGAGGCAACAGCATCAATATGGAAAGGAAAAGTGCCGTGTGTCTTGTAAGGCAAAAGTTATGACAATTGTGTGTTATCAGTGTAAGAATGCCTTGCTAATTTTGCAAATAATGGCGGGCATTGCTGGAAGAAATGCGTGGTTGGAGCCACCAGACTAGCCGATGTAAGTACCCAAAAACCATGATTTTATAGCAGTTATAGTCCACTGTATGTTGAGTGATTTCAAAATTATAAAATATGCCAATAAAAGTCAATTTTAGGAGGGAGAACCTCAAGGTATTATTGTTGTGTTGATTTTAGTATGGTTGAGATGTTTTTGTACGTCATTGAGTGGATAATCGTTACCACTATTGTAAAATGGCAATTCAGTTATATAAAAACTTAACGTAACGAACACGGATGTTCGGTTATTAAAATGGTTACGTTATGTCGGGTTATTGTAATTCATGTCAGTAATAATAATAAGGAATAAACGAATACGAATCAGGTAAAAATGGTTGTAAGCAAAATATATATGCTAATTGGAATATTTATCTATCCAAGCAGTAATATTATACATGAAGGGCTAAGAAAAGCAATTTAATATCAGAGTATATTGTGATAATTGGAATAAATATGCAAGAATCTAGGGAATGGAAGAGTTTAATAGAGAATTGAATTTGCAGCTTGTGAATAAGCTTGTAGAGTAATTGATTGATTTATCTTACTAATTAAGGGACGAGATCATAGCATAATGGTCACGAAAGCCAGGTAATCTATTCGACGTGTAAAATCTCGTATAGCCTAGGGCATACAGAGATATTTATTATGGCCAGAGCGTATGTTAGTGATTGACCCTAGCTCTGTGGATTTCCATGAAATGTTCCGGGTTCGAATCCTGTGGTGTATGAGAGGATAACAATGGAAACCTCTGCATGACACCTGATCTCGACCGAGAACTAGCTATTGAATTAATTCAGCTCCTGAGAAGCGAATTTAATTTGCGGCAGGTTGTGCCTGACCGTAGCATTTAATAGGATACCGGCTAGCCAGTTCGACCAGTGATTGATGAATCTCGTTCCTTCATATAATGAAATGAACCTATTGAAGCCAGTTATTAATATCCCAAGGTTAGGAATAAATATTTAAACACGCCCATAACCTGTCTTGCATACAATTTAGTTGAAATCATATGGGATATGTGGGTCATTGAGACTGCACTATTGTATTTAAAATCTTGTTACTGCTTGGAGGATAAAAGCAGGAGGGAGTCAGGAAGGAACGGTGCACGTGTTGTGACCGCGCGACTCAGTCCATTGTATACAAGTAGCTCCGAGGGGGAGACTTTTAAACGACCATTGAAGGTTGACATTTAGAGGGGACAGACTTTGAAACCATGTTTGTAATGAAGAGAGTCATTGTTGTATTGTATAATGAATTTGTGTTGATTGAAACACATTGGTAATTAAGGATCGTTCTTATAACGTAATACTTGGCAAACTTATGAGTTTTTGGAAGTTACATTTTTTATACTGACAGTATTACTTAGCTCTGAAGGTCGGCACTAGATGCCATAGGCTATGCCCACGCAAGGGTAGCATAAATATACCATCCGACACAGCGGTAACGGAATCTTTGAAATTGAAATCACAACGGCATACGTTGGAACTGTACAAAAAGGGGTATAATTATATAATTGTGGAGTTGCAAGTAAATTTGATGTGTAACCCATGAATTGGCTAATGCATGGTAAAGCATTTTGGTGGGAAAAGAGATACAAAACACAAGGGTGCGCATAATGTAAATTAAGAGGTGATGAGAGTAAACAATTAAGCTTGTGAAATGAAAGAGATCACAACAGGTGACATAAGATTATAAGTACAGTTTATGTGTAAATTACATGTGCATCAGCGCACTTGAGAATGAATTTTGATGTCAATCTCAGGGTAAATGAATGAATAATCAGCGGATTTGCAAGGATAAAGTGTGAATATTAGTGGATTTCAGGAGTAATTTTGCTTTGTTTTATGTTATTGTTTGGATTGTGTTTTTTTTTTGTGTTTGAAGCCATGATTTAGGACTGAATTAAAGTCTTTAGAATAGAGTTGTGCTTTATCATTGTAGAGTTAATACCTTTTAGTCTCAGATCAAAAATATGCAACTGCTCAGTGGGTGGACGGTACACGCCTGAGGACTGATGCTGGCTGGAGGCAGATGCATGTTTTCCATGGAAATTACTCACATGGGTACTGCCCCCGTAATTTGAATTATATTGAGACCACGATGGCTGTATTGGAAAATATGAAGAAAGTTATGGCTGTCATAGTAGTGACGTGGATATTCATGACGTAGGCACGGATGACGCAGACTTTACGCAAGTAGGCTGCTTGAGCTGAGATTCTTGGTGACGTCATGATTTTGTTCGAGAAAGATCTGATATTTACGACGCAGTCGCAGGGAAACATGGAATTGTGCTGAGGAAGAAGTTACGCGATTGGAGGAGAGACTCAAACCAATGAACGATAGTTAGGAGGGAGACGGAGATTACTGAAATTACTATCATATTTTAGTTACTTTTGGAATGCAGAATTGTGGAAATCTATATTCAGTTATGGCATTGATTTGGAATTTTGAAGAAATTATTTTGAGTTTTTGAAATTTGAAAATCCGTCAAGTATTGCCAAAGTTAGAACTTCTAGCTATGACGGAGAAACGAGCTATGGAAGGGATGGATACGCCCCTTAAGAAGTTGATAAAAGGTCTTGCACAGCAGAGAGGAGCTCATAGCTCATGTAGCTCATATCTCATGTGTCTGATACCGCATATATATTGCTGATGTTATAGTCGTTTCGAGTGATAAAGTGAAACAAGTCGTCTTTAGCGTGTGGTAAAGCCAACCGCATCGAACGAGCTTCGAGCGTGCCGCAGTTCCATTTTACGGTGTTTGAAACTAGGCGAAGTTGAAACGCACTCATTTTCAAGTCTACAAGTTAACATATCAAGAGTTGACTAATGCCTTTAAGCTAATTCGATTGTGCAGTACTATATTAAAGTGTGTAGAAAGGTTGAACATTTTCAAGATTATAATTCGAAAGATATTGGCATTTTAAGACGGCAGACAAAAGTGATTTTCTCGCCACCTGAGAAGCACTTTTAAAATATCACATTGTACGCTACGGCTGACACTGGCATTGCAACAGTGCTACTACATATTGCTTTTGATAATATAACGCTGCATTCTAACATGGAACAAAATAATATGGCAGTTCTTTCAACTATTATAACGGAAGTGGAGATGGAAGACTAAAGACTTTAATGCAATTGGGACATATATCGATGGAGTGAATTAACAGCATGGAACTTCGCTAATCGTCTTTCTACAAAAGCGAGCATGTAGTGAACATCCAACTACACTCATGCATCGTGGTCCAACGCTGAATTATATCAAATGGCAGTGGAAACGTATTCATACTCCACAAATATGGATATTTCTACGGAAATAACTGCAATAAACTTCATGGCGAATTACTACCAGAACTTCAGGGAACTATCAAGAGAGGCCAGGGTGGACCCGGCTCACACAGAAGAGTTTTGCCAGAAGGATGTCTATCGTATACACGGAGCAGTGCAATTTCCGGAGGAGGAAGCAGTTCGATTCTCCGAGGGCGCTGATTCCAGGTTCGAGGACGGAGCACATCTTTTTGGTGAAATGGAACCATCACCAGTCTTCTTTGGAAGATTTTCCTCTGGAACTTCAATCAACAGATAAGGTAGTCGTGAACGTTTCTTGTTTTATTTGAGCCATTTAGCGATGTCTGAGCAACCATTTTCCCCATATTTTTGTCCCATATATATTTTGCCCCATTGTCTTGCTTGATATTTATGTACTCAGTACATTTCGATGATTTATGCCTTTTTCTACGATTTATTAAGACATTGTTAGGTCTTTGGCAGATTTAAATAATTTTGGATCAGTTGAGACTGATAATATTTTCTTCCAGTAATTTGCATATTTTTGAAGTCACGATTTGACTGTAAAGTTAACGATTTTCTATGGCAGATTTGAATTCAGACAGCGTGTCATTTTTATTAAAGTAATTCTTTTCAGTAAATTACTTTGACCAATTTTCTGTCATCCTCAAGAAAGAAGAATAATTAAAAGATTTTAGAGCGTTAAAATCTATTTCTGTATCGACGATCTTGGAAATACTAGTCGTTTTATGAACATGATTGCAACATAGACATTTATCGTCAGTTATCGTCATTATCATTGCATTACAGACAATTTTATGAAATATGAACATTGATTACGATTTATTGAATACACTATAGTAATGAACATTTGATAGGAATTTTTCTCAATACTAGATTGGAACAATAATGTTTGCATTTCACAGTCTAATTGTATTCTATTCGACTATTTTGCAGTTTAGATGAACTTTGTTTGAAGATAGTATTTTTATACTACGATACTTAGGAGATATTAATCTCAATTTTGATAGACCAGAGAGGCGTGTATAATCGTATTTGCTATTAAATTTATATTTGTGATTGGCAAATTTTTACTTCATATCGATTCATGAATGAAACCCACGAAGGTTAAATAAAATAACAGTTTTGAAACAATTAATGAATATAAGAATTTTTAAAGTGGAACTATGGATGTATAATCGTTAGTTCAGTGGACATGTAAAAGTCGCTGATGAATAATGCCCTTGAATAATTGAAGGAGGTTCCCACAGTAATATTAATGATGTTGATGAGATTATAAGTGGAGGTTTTGTGTATGGATTATGGAAGATTTTTATGCCATATATATTGAAATATATGATGAATTCTGGGGCTATTTTATGCAATTTGTGCATTTGAAGCGAAGTATTTTTCCGCTGAGTTTATTGTCCAGGTCCTTTGAAAATTAATCATGTGAAATTACTGTTAAAATTAACAAGAGTGTTAAATAATTTGAGATAACGATTTTGAATGGAGGTTACCGTCACAAATAATAATAATAATTATTAAAACTTATTAAACCTGGATTTATAACACTTAAATATAACTAACCTTCATTGGTCGATTATGTTAACCTGATTTGAGTAATTATCAACCGGATAAACGTGTGGTTTAATGTATTTCTAATATAAATAAATATAAATATTGTAAATAAATTATGTAATTATCTTTAATAATAATTTGTAATGAAAGGAATTAAGAGAGGCGTGTATAGATTTTTCAATTGTCATTTGACAATATTATAAACAATTTGTAATTGTTATAAACAATTAATGAGCATTTGTTATAAACATTAAGAGTTTTGTTAATATACTCTAAAGAACGCTAATTATACAAGTGGATTATACCATTAAACAAGTTTTGGGATTATTAGAGTAATCCAGTAACATTTGATTGGAGCATTTAAAAGATATGCGTGTTAATATTTGAGTTGAGTTGAGGACATTTAAAGCGATTGAAAAGGAGCTAAGCTCTGAAGTTACGAGCATATGCCAGCACTAGCCGGACAGGTGGGCCCGTTTGACGACGTGGACATGCGACTTAATGTTGGGTGGATCGCAGCTGGCCTGACAACTGTATGTTAGAGGCCAAGGTCGATTACATAACAGGCCTGCAGTTATAAATAAAGTGTGATGTTTATGAAAGAGGAAAACAATTGCTACGTGTCTTGTCCCAATTCCCTCATCCATTCCAAGTGTATTACTATTATTACGTTCTTTATAAGCAAGTGAAAGATAAAATTTTGTATGTAACGTCTACCAGTCCTACAGGAGGACATGATTATATTGACAATGGCTTCTGATTTCCACGTGTATTTTGTTGAGTTTTTGTTAAAGTCATTCCCTTTATGTGAAATAAATTATTGTACAGTTTAAAGTTTCTTGTCTTCGTTTTGGTTCATTTTAAATATCATGGTGGAGGTTATTGTGTTGGCATACTTTAAGTGATCCAGTTGGCAACCCATTCCCGAGATTAATTTGAAGAGGTAAGTAAAGGTAAGTATGAACCCCCGTATATTTTGGTGTGTTCCACAATAATTTCTTGTTAACTGCTGTGCTCTAATCTCGGTAGTATCTGTCAGTGCCATTTTCATTGATGTAGCTGTGCCGGTGCGTTTGATTATTGGCAATCCGATTGAGGGGGCGGATATCTGACAGCCTACTATCCGGATTTACGGGGACAGTAGATGGAATTTGATGTCCTGTACAGTGATTTGAGCTATAGGTACAACTTAAGTCGGTCAAGATCTAGTGTAAACAACTCCATTAAATTAACGAATAAAATGAATTAGGGGAATGACCGCACCTAACCTTAGCTGAGCTCCGATACAAACAATATAAATTTTGATAAACACCTTATACTTACCACGATCCAGGTAACATGGGGCGGTATTATTCTATCGTGGAATCGCCTAACTAGTGCAATATGTATATCTTGGCATTGCAAGACCTGACCTTCGTTTATGAAACATGGTAAGACCTCCTACTATATTTATCATGGCATGGCCAAACCTCGTATTTTATTTATCGTGGCGCTGAAATGGGGGGCCAGTTTATAATACAGGTCACCATAGGCGCAGGTGTGTATTTTATTTATCATGGCGCCCAGGTTTGTGGAGCTTATGGGATTTAGGGAAACCCCATAGATTTTTATGGTATTTCATGGGAAAAACCATAATAATTTTTTTCCTCAAACTGTGTTTGAGTGATTTTTGAGTTCAGTAGGCTTTTGAAGTAACGCAGAATCTCTCTATTGAGAAGAGAATTATCCAAGGGTATGAGCGCTACACACCCAATCCACAATTTATCCGGAAATCCAATTTTTAAGTTAAATCTTGCAATATGTGTACAGTGTCTTGTATCTCTCTTCAAAACGAATCCACACATGTATCCAGGAAGCCTGCCTATATCTCAAAGTGTATTGTTGTAAGAATGGCTGGTACGGAGGGAATTTTGCAGGGGATTGGAGAGTTAAAACAGCATTTTGACGCTGTTAATGAACAGAATAAGCTGGAAGCCAAGGCTTTCCAGGATGAAATAAACAATCGTTTAGATGCCAATCAGGAGGCAATTAATGCAAATCAGGTTGCAATGAATAATAATCAGGTTGAATTGAGTAATCGTTTAGATGCTAATCAGTTGGCAATTAATGCTAATCAGGTTGAAATAAACAACCGATTGGATGCAAATAAGGCAGAAATAAATGATAAGCTAGGTCAAATGCAAGAAACAATTAAGACGGAGGTAACAGATACCGTTGTAAGCATTATATCAGAAATGCAGGTTAAGACCGATAAGCGTTTCGAGGCGATAGAAGCCAAACTTGAAAGTAATTTACAGGCATGTAAGCACGCGCAGGATGAAACGAACAGTAGGTTAGATGCGCTGTCTAATGACATTAAGGATATTCAAATCCAAAATGAGGCGAATCTCGAACGCCAAGCGAAACAGTTTTCAGAATTTACTAGAACGGTAGATCAGAGACTAGAAGAAAACGACAGTAAATGGGACGAGAAGTTGAAAGGTTATGCTAGAGCGATTATCGGTGATCTAAAGAAGCAGGATCAGAACATATTAGATCAATGTCAGGAAATAGGAGAGATTAAGGCTATCGCTAACGAAAGAAAAGAGCTGGTAGGCAACATAAATGGTCAGATGTGCAAAGTTCATCAAGAACTGGACCAAATTCAAAGCGACATTGTTATCGTTAACAAAAGACAAGAGGAAAACATAGGGGAAATCGTTAAGGTCCGAAATGAAATATCAAAGGTCAATGGACACATCCAAGAGGAAATTAAAGGGTTGAGAGAAGAACTCGAAGTGAGAGAAGACCAAAAGTCAGAGGCAAGCGACAAGACCTTTGCTCAAATAAAGGAAGATGTAGAGGATGAAATCTCCCATATCAAGCAAAGCCTGAAGGAAGATAAGAAGAAAATATTTCAAGTGGCAGAAGAAAATAGGGATAAGCTTAGCAGAATAGAAAAAGAGGTAATCACTCGATTGGAAAGAGCAGAGATGCGCCACAATCAAATGGAGACTAGGATAATAGCACAGGAGGAAACCCTCATGAAAGATCCTAAGTCCAGTGAAGGCAGCGTGGAAGATATGAGGAAAACCAGGTGGGCAGATTTAGAAACCCAACCTATAATAAGGAATGCTACAGGCCCAGGCGAAAGTATTTATATGACGCCAGGTGCACCGATTGCAGCCTCTACGCCGCATGAAAATGCTATGCACACCCAAGTTATAAATGTAATTAGAACAAGCGAAGAGAAACCAAGAAAATTTTCAGGTAGCCATTGTAATATGACACCGAAGTATTGGTTGAAAGAAGTGTCTGAATATTTAAACGATGCGCGGATACCACAAGAGCGCAGGCTACGAGCCATAGAGAAACTAACGGAGGGAGAATGTGCGTTATGGTTTCGCAGTTTCCGTTATACCTTCGATACTGTCGAGGAGTTTCGGGAAGCTTTTTTGAAGCGATACTGGGACCCAATGACCCAACAGAATTTACGATTGGATTTGTATTCGAAAAGATACAGCACCAACAATCCAACGAAGTACGCTGAATTTTTTATATCTCAGATGTGTCGGTTTAAGGAACTTGACCAAAAACCTAGCGAGCTGGAGCTATGTATTGCTATTGCCAAGCAACTTCCTTATGAAATCCAAAGGCTGCTGATTTCGGCAAATGCAAAAACCGCTATGGAAATGGAGGCAGTTCTTAGGCAACTGGAACTCATGACATCCAATACTATGCGTCAGAATCGAACCGTGGAACAGGTACACGTGACCAACACGCAGACTGACCAGTACCAAGCTCCGAAGAATAACAAAGCTACTAGCACTGAAACGTTAGATTCCAACGGACGTCAATGGGAACATGAACCCAGAAGATGGCAACCGAAGTATAAAGGGAATGCTGGTAGAGGAAGAGGAGGCCGAAATTCTTGGAATCAACAGAATACTAGGGGTAGACCGTACCAAAATAATGGTGGTAGCAATGGCCAAGAAGGCAACAATCGGAATTGGAGACCCCAGGAATGAAGACGTAACTTTGATGACGAGGTAGAGGAACGTTGTCACGCTTCATTGCAATACCTCAATGAAAGGGGAGAAGAACCCCAGAAGCAGCAAGTCCGCTGGCAAGAAGCTATGCAAAATAGGACGTCACCAGTCAGATATGGAGACGGAGCAAAAAGTTTGGAGTTACAGCGCACAGGAGAGAAGAAACTCTAAGGGGACGGGCGCTGTAGAAAAAAACTCCAAAATCAGAAGAATTTGAGAATGATGGATGGAAGGCGGTCAACATCATTAATTGGATAGCCAAACCGGAAGAATTAATCGAGGATACAGGAGGATCACAGGTCTTGATCAAACGAGAATTGCCCATTATATTAGTAAGAGTGGCAGGATTGAAGATAAGAAGTCTGTTAGACACGGGTTCAACGGTGTGTCTTATGACACAAGCTTTGTATAATGAGATAGTGCAGAGAGAAAATGTTTTGAAAATACCTATCTCAAGTGTCAAAATAAAAGGTGTCATTCCTGACAAAACGATTATATGCAAATATAAGGTATTCCTAGATTTACAGATAGGAGGCTCTATATTTTCACAGAGTTTTCTACTAGTAAACAAATTGCCTTTATAAGTAGGAGATTGAAGGCCCATGAGAAAAATTACACGATCACAGAGATAGAGTTGCTCGCAATTCTGTACGCATTGCAGTACTGGCACAAACTCATCTATGGCTTTCAAATCGTCCTCAGAACAGACCATAAAGCTTTAACATTTCTGTTAAAGACGGATTTGTCTAGCCCGAGGTTGACAAGATGGTCCCTGTATATTCAACAGTTCAATGTGAAAATAGAACACTGTCCAGGGAAAGAGAACGTAATACCGGACATGTTGAGCCGATATCCAAGAGAGGAGGAAACTCTAGCCATCCAGATTGAAAATCGGGATCAGAAGAACTTGGATGACTTGCAGAATCTTACCAACCGACAACGTGAAGATCCGTGGTTGAAAATGATGATTGATTACTCCGAGGGACGCTTAGCAAGGGGAACGGCAATATACAGAGAGGCAGAGGCATTATCAACAGACTTTGTATGGTACAATCAGATGCTACACAAGTGGGATGATGTAGAACATACCCGTCAAAGGATTGTTATTCCTGCATCTTTGCAGAGGAGATTGGTGTGGCTTGCACACAGAGCATTTGGACATCCCGGTATAGACAAAATAACTGCTCTACTGAAAGAAGCATTCATTTGGCCGAAGTTAAGAGAAACTGTGAAAATGCTATTAGGACATGCGATTTGTGCCAAAGGGTAAAGCCAAATCCCTTTTTAATGAGACAACGACCCATTCCATTGTTACCAGAGAAGCCAAGGCAGCTAATGAGTGTAGACAAATTTGGACCACTGCCTAGAGCACGTAGAGGCAATAGACATATTTTTGTAGCCATGGATGTATTCTCAAAAATGATGGTATTATGCCCCATACAGAAGACCAGCTCAAAGCTGGTATTGAAACGCTTGAAAGAGAGAGTTATTCCGATACTTGGGAAACCGGATAACCTACTCTCAGACCACGGGAGTTGTTTTATTAGCGCAGAATTTCGTCGGGAATTGGCAAAGTTTGGAATTAGGCAGATTCTATCTACCATTCGCCATCCTGAGGCTAGCCCTGTTGAACGCGTTATGAGAGAGATACAGAAGTATATGAAAATTTACTGCTCTGAAGAGAACTGGAAATGGATCGATTTCTTGGATGTAATAGAATACTGCATACATAATACTGTGCATGAGGCGACAGATCAGGTGCCCGTGACTCTACATTTGGATCAGAGACCGGAGAGGCCATGGACTGGTGTTATTCCATTACCTGTAAACGCACAGCCAGGACGAGAATTGAGGATCCAGCGAACCTCCGAATATCTCCAAGCACAGGCTGAGAGACGCCAGAGAGGAAATCGTGCGAAGCGATATCACAGACCGCTTCTCGTTGGAGAAAAAGTGTTAGTCAGGAGGCCCGCCAGTTCAGATCCAGAAGCACGGAAGTATAAAAAGTTCATTTTCGGATATCACGGCCCGTTCGAGGTGATAAGAGACCTACAGAATAATGCATATAGAATAAGGCATTTAGAAACGGGAAACGAGGTCGTTATGAACGCGGCCAACCTCACAATTTATTATTCACCAGAGGAATTTGATGAACAAGAGGAAGTAATAGCAGCACACACCCAAGTGGACGTGGATAGCAAAGTCGGCCAGGCAGTCAGGCTTGAAGGCTCACGCAGCGGGAAGGAAAGAGAGACAAGCAGCTTGCCCAGAGAAGGGAGCGAACAGCCGGAATGCATGTGTCTGCGACTGCTTTACAAAGACTTGATCGAAGTCGCTAGGAAGGTTGAAGCATTGAATGAAACCCTCCGCCGAGAGAATGCACGTTTAAGGGCTGAGCTCAGAGTGGAAGGAGGAAGTAGACAGGCCCATTCGCAGGCAGACGAGGTGAAGGACCACTTAGTGTAAACACAGACGGTTGGGACAGTCAGCCGGTGACTTACAGAAGGTCACTTGCAATTGACTTCTATAAGTTTCGCAAGGGGAATACGAACCCAACGGGGTTAGGCTGACTGGTGTCGAACGTGGATCTCAGAGATAGTTGAGCTCAGAGTTGAGGTTCCAGCTAGGAACGAACACGAGATCTTTTGAGGGAGTTTAAGTTATAAAAACCCCTAGAGAAAATACATATTAAATCACTGTTGTGATATGAACTAATGCTGACATTAGTTATTAATATAATGCAGGGAATATTAGTAGAATACGGCATTATTGGGCTGTATGAGGCATACAATTCTGGACTTGAGCACAGAAGTTGGAGCGCTTGACGTTTGTCTAATGACTCTGGAAAAGGGGCGTGGATTCTTGGAGCCTTGTCACTCTACGTGACCTACTTAAGTCGTCAGGAGCAGGTCAGGGGGCTAAATTATTGTCAAGTTATTCCCCGTTTCAGAATAGAAAGGCTGGTGGAGTGGGGAGATACCAGCGTAATTTAATGATTACTCGTGATTGGAGCAACGCAGTGACACGAGGTTTGCACCTATGTGAATGATTAGCCGGGAGGCTAATTATCAAGCCATTAAACATTGAAATCGAGGTAGATTTAATGGAACGCGCAGTGACACAGTAATTGGAGGTTAGCGGAGAGATCTAACCATGGTTTCGGGGGTTTTTAGGGGACGCCGCGTAGGAACGCGCTGGCAAAGGCAATTAATATTAATTAATTGGCCGATCGATCCTCGAGCACGCATACAGATCTGTGATCAGCGAGGAAAAAGGAACCATATAAACATTAATTCAAGACCAGATTCATACTGTGAGAGAAGATGACACTGCAGGGGAATTCTCGGTCTACTTTTTCTCTCCAAACGAATATAAGGGGGTGGACCCAGGACAGAGGCAGTCAGATGGAGTCAGTCGAGTCAGTCGAACCATACTTGAGAGCGAGGAGCACGTCACCCTAGCTCAGAGAAGAAAGGCGCGGACTGTAACATTCTAAGTGCAGCAACATATAATCATGCATTAAGTCATGAATTAATAACGAGTAATGTAATCAGTTGAACCGCAGTCTAGTGCGAAGTGCACGTTACCGAAGGCGAGAAGGGATGCTCGGACTTCAACATGAAGAGCCGTGCAGTACGACATTTATTAATACCATTTATTAAGGACAGTCGCACCATATTCGCATAGTCGGCATTACGAGCGATTGTTATTGTGCACGTAGGAAATGTACCGTGTGATATACAAGGTAGGACAATTGAGAGTAATAATTTGTACAAGTACAATGTACAATGGTTGAGCGCAGTATGTAAAATATTAGTTAGACAGATCATTGGATGTTGGACTGCGCAGAGATAAACTTTATTATGCGATTGGTGACATTTCATAAGTATACCAATATAATTAACGCTCAGGACAATATGCAAGCATAGTTAAGCGATAGCAGGAAGTTTATCGAAGGATAGAGATTGATAGACAGTTGGGGAATCGATAGGAATCCTTAGGCAGAGAATCGAGACTTTCAATCAGGATTCGGATAGCAGCGAGGAGGAGTTCTTCAACGTCTGCATTTCTGATATCTTGCCAGGAAAAGTCAACCAGTAAGAAATGTAAACAGTGTGCGTGTGATTGTAGTGATGATCTGTTAAATATCTGTAAAATTAATATTGTAACAAGTGCTACAAAGTGTTGTGTGAATAAGAAGGCAACAGCATCAATGTGGAAAGGAAAAGTGCCGTGTGTCTTGTAAGGCAAAAGTTATGTCAAATGTGTGTTATCAGTGTAAGAATGCCTTGCTAAATTTGCAAATAATGGCGGGCATTGCTGGAAGAAATGCGTGGTTGGAGCCACCAGACTAGCCGATGTAAGTACCCAAAAAACCATGATTTTATAGCAGTTATAGTCCACTGTATGTTGAGTGATTTCAAAATTATAAAATATGCCAATAAGAGTCAATTTTAGGAGGGAGAACCTCATGGTATTATTGTTGTGTTGATTTTAGTATGGTTGAGATGTTTTTGTACATCATTGAGTGGATAATCGTTACCACTATTGTAAAATGGCAATTCAGTTATATAAAAACTTAACGTAACGAACACGGATGTTCGGTTATTAAAATGGTTACGTTATGTCGGGTTATTGTAATTCATGTCAGTAATAATAATAAGGAATAAACGAATACAAATCAGGGAAAAATGGTTGTAAGCAAAATATATATGCTAATAGGAATATTTATCTATCCAAGCAGTAATATTATACATGAAGGGCTAAGAAAAGCAATTTAATATCAGAGTATATTGTGATAATGGGAATAAATATGCAAGAATCTAGGGAATGGAAGAGTTTAATAGAGAATTGAATTTGCACCTTGTGAATAAGCTTGTAGATTAATTGATATATTTATCTTACTAATTAAAGGACGAGATCATAGCACAATGGTCACGAAAGCCAGGTAATCTATTCGACGTGTAAAATCTCGTATAGCCTAGGGCATACAGAGATATTTATTATGGCCAGAGCGTATTTTAGTGATAGACCCTAGCTCTGTGGATTGCCATGAAATGTTCCGGGTTCGAATCCTGTGATGTAGAGGGGATAACAATGGAATCCTGTGCATGACACCTGATCTCGACTGAGAACTAGCTATTGAATTAATTCAGCTCCTGAGAAGCGAATTTAATTGGCGGCAGGTTGTGCCTGACCGTAGCATTTAATAAGATACCGGCTAGCCAGTTCGACCAGTGATTGATGAATCTCGTTTCTTCATATAATGAAATGTACCTATTGAAGCCAGTTATTAATATCCTAAGGTTAGGAATAAATATTTAAACACGCCCATAACCTTTCTTGCATACAATTTAGATGAAATCGTATGGGATATGTGGGTCATTGAGACTGCACTATTGTATTTAAAATCTTGTTACTGCTTGGAGGATAAAAGCAGGAGGGAGTCAATTAGGAACGGCGCACGTGTTGTGACTGCGCGACTCAGTCCCATTGTATACAAGTAGCTCCGAGGGGGAGACTTTTAAACGACCATTGAAGGTTGACATTTAGAAGGGACAGACTTTGAAACCATGATTGTAATGAAGAGAGTCATTGTTGTATTGTATAATGAATTTGTGTGGTTTGAAACACATTGGTAATTAAGGATCGTTCTTATAACGTAATACTTGGCAAGCTTATGAGTTGTTGGAAGTTACATTTTTTATACTGACAGTATTACTTAGCTCTGAAGGTCGGCTCTAGATGCCATAGGCTATGCCCACGCAAGGGTAGCATAAATATACCATCCGACACAGCGGTAACGGAATCTTTGTAATTGAAATCACAACGGCATACGTTGGAACTGTACAAAAAGCGGTATAATTATATAATTGTGGAGTTGCAAGTAAATTTGATGTGCAACCCATGAATTGGCTAATGCATGGTAATGCATTTTGGTGGAAAAAGAGATACAAAACACAAGGGTGCGCATAATGTAAATTAAGAGGTGTTGAGAGTAAACAATTAAGCTACTGAAATGAAAGAGGTCACAACAGGTGACATAAGAATATAAGTACAGTTTATGTGTAAATTACATGTGCATCAGCGCACTTGAGAATGAATTTTGATGTCAATCTCAGGGTAAATGAATGAATAATCAGCTGGATTTGCAAGGATAAAGTGTGAATATTAGTGGATTTCAGGAGTAATTTTGCTTTGTTTTATGTTATTGTTGGGATTGTGTTTTTTTGTGTTTGAAGCCATGATTTCGGACTGAATTAAAGTCTTTAGAATAGAGTTGTGCTTTATCATTGTAGAGTTGATACCTCTTAGTCTCAGATCAAAAATATGCGACTGCTCAGTGGGTGGACGGTACACGCCTGAGGACTGATGCTGGCTGGAAGCAGAAGCATGTGTTCCATGGAAATTACTCACACGGGTACACTACTTGAAAGCGCTGTAGTGTAGCGTTCAAAGGAACGACCAAATTCGACATGCAAGCTACCCTCTGGGTGTAAATTAACAAAGCCTGCGCCAGGCTCCCGAGGCCATACGATATTATATATTATATTATTATATTGATTGACAAACAAAGTGAACTCAACCAAGGGCGGTTTCGCTTAGGGTTTGATCATTTTATTGCTATTTAAGGCACTGTATCATTCCCTCTCAAGTCATTTGTCACGACACCATGGCGTTAGCAGAGAGTCAATTGAGAAAGCATATTATTAGAGCAAAAAATACTATTCACCAAAAGTTCCGTCAATTGAAACGATCACGTGCGGATCATGCTTTGTTTAATCAACAACATTTAGCCCCTCCGCTAAAAGCTATGTTGAAACCCTCTTTCAAGCCATCTGAAACGCTACCCACCGTTTTACAAGCCACTCAGACGCACCACGAGGACCCTGAGAAAGAGGAAGAGGAACAGGAAGATTTAACTAGTGTTGGCGAAATTGAGGATAATGAGGAACAAGTGTTTACGCCTAAAAAAAAGCATCACCCCTTGCAGAGTTTTTAAGAAAAAAGAAATCCTTGGTCATGGTCGAAACACCTTGCCCTTCCAGATTGTCTCCATTTTCACAACTCTTGGCCTCCCCTCAACATAAACCTCAACTGAAAAACAATTTAATAAAATATTATGGATCAACACTGGAACCCTATTTCACCAATCTATTTATTGGAAACACAGATACCACATATGGCGTTCGCTATGAGGATGATAGTTTTAAAATTGGTGACTCATCGATTAAATTTAGTCGTACTAAAACTGTCCTTAAAAAGATCAACTATAAATTAACACCAGGACTGTTAAAGCTACTATTCTCTCGGACTCCCTCATCCCAAGCTTATACGCCAGAGGACCTTGGTAAGTATAAATCCATTTAATTGGACACCCATGCCCACAAAAGACAGTATGATCCCACTCAACAAGTGAATGCCAATATATCTCAAAAATATGAAACCATCATTGCAAAAATGTTCCCCACTAGTCAAAGTAGTCGTCGTAAAGTGTGTGTTTCAGGGGTGACATTTAAACCATTAAAACCCCTTGTGGATATTACCTACTGGCACAATCCCAATAAACTCGTCCAGCGACTACAGCTCTTGCATGCTTCACGTCAAGCCGGCCATACTGGTCCAATTGGGAAATTCAAGAAATTGAGGAAGAACTTCGAAATGCCTAAATTATTGTTTAAGCCCTCACCCATTAAAATGGGTATTGCTCACGAGTTGCATCGTCCAGCTAGACGTCACTATCAGCGACTCAAGGTGATTTCACAGGGTGTGGATGAACTTTGGCAAGCAGACTTGGTTGAAATGATTCCCTATGCTAGCGTTAACGATGGTGTACGCTATATGTTGACGGTCGTTGATGTTTATTCCAAAATGGCGTTTGTTGAACCTGTGCGTCGCAAGTCTGGTCCACTAGTCACCAAGGCCTTTCAACATATTATTCAACAATCCAAACGTCAACCTCAGCTGCTACAAACCGATCAGGGAAAAGAATTTTTCAACAAGGATTTCTACAGTTTTCTCAAATCTAAGGATATTCACCATTACACCACGTACAGCAATCTCAAATCCAGCGTGGTCGAGCGGTTCAACCGAACATTGAAAACCCATATGTGGAAAGCGTTTACCGCTCAGGGCACTTATCGCTGGTTGGACTTGTTACCTGAGCTAGTGTCACGTTACAATGACACCAAACACAGAACCATTGGGACCAAGCCACGACTTGTGACCAAAAATATTCCACAACTGGATAAACTGTTTAACCCCATAAAAACAGCAGACCCTAAACGTCATCGCCTTAACATTGGGGACCATGTTCGTGTGAGCAAATTCAAGTCGGTCTTCGACAAGAGCTACACACAAAATTGGGGGACTGAACTATTTCGAATTCGTCAAGTCAACCTGAACAGTCCAGTCACCTATTTACTCGAGGACCTCAACCATCAACCCATAAAAGGCAGGTTTTATCTTCAAGAACTTCAAAAGACAGCGTTTCCTAAACATTACCTTGTGGAAAAAGTGTTGAAACAAAAAGGAAATAAACTATATGTAAAATGGTTGGGATTTAGCTCAGCCTTTAATTCTTGGATTAATAAATTACATGTTGTGTGAACCTGTGTGCCTTGTATTTATTTATTCACTCATGTTGTACTTAACCTACAGCTCTATGTACAGTCCTCAGCTCCACATGTATTATGAGCAATACATATTTCTTTCTCTCTTCACCTGTGTTCCCTCTTACACTGACTCTCCCCCTCTCCTCCCCTTCACCTCCCACCACTGTCAAAACCGGTTGTGACTTGTTAGCTCTTATCGTGCACGTGCACAGGTGAACACCTGTGTGTTAGGTCATATTACCCATGAACTTGCATTTTCTCACGTATGAACCAAAACAGGTTGTGACTTGTTTCACAAGGAGGACGGTAATAAGGTCATCTCACATGTGTTCACATGTATTTCGTCACTTTCCTTTCATATCGTTATCACATTATAGTAGTGGGGGATTAGTGAACAACGTCAGTTCAACACACTGCTTTACACGCAAATGTAGTTAGGCCCTTTGACATAATTTAAATAAATTCATGGGCTAGTCCGTAGGGACCAGTCCAAAGGGGCTCATCCACAAGGACTCGTCCATAAGGACCTGCCAACAAGGACTCGTCAACAATGACCCGTCCACAGGGACTCGTCAACAATGACCCGTCAACAATGACTCGTCAACAATGACCTGTGAATAATGACCCGTCCGCAGGGACTCGTCAACAAGGACCCGTCAGCAATGACTCGTCAACAATGACCCGTCAACAATGACCCGTCCACAGGGACTCGTCAACAAGGACCCGTCAGCAATGACTCGTCAACAATGACCCGTCAACTATAACCCATCAACAGGGACCCGACAACAGGGGCTCGTCAACAATAACAGGGGCTCTCGCCTCAAGGCCTGAAAAGACCCTCTTTGTTTATCAGTTTGCCTACTGACAAGCGCCGCTTAAAATACTTTTTGATCATCCCTCGTGGGTGGGGTTAGGTTAGGTTACTCTACAACCGCCATCTTTTAAAAAGCCCGCCCTCTTACAAAAGCCATGAGTGGGCATGCATAAAAAACAAAAAACAAGCATGTTAATTCATAGTGGCTATCCACCGTATACATATCTCTTGTGTAGAACAACGTTTAATTCCATATTGGCATTCAAACTCTCACATGTTGCACTTGGAAAGCAAGATTTTCTAAAAAAATACAATTTCACCCCTTGGTAGGGGTAGGTTTTATTTTAGAGTGGAAATATGTTGTCCATTGGAAAGGGGGTATCAGCCCGAGTTCAATGACACCTCATTTGTTAAAATCCGACCATGCGTTCGAGAGATATCACTGGCATCTGAACTGTTACAAATACACTACTTCCCTCATATGCATAGCCTGATGTCACACGGTGCACGTTTAGGGGTGTCCGGAGACTTTTGGCCACCTAGTGTACGTCAGGGTTTCACATGGTGCACTGCATTGCGCAATGAACTTTGCATGTGCATAGGATGTCAAAACTGGCTGCATCCTCTCGTACGTATTCATTACGAGCTGTGTGCATGATGACACACGACATAAACAAACTAGTTTATTGTAGTTGAAGGAATGATCTAACCACTCACCAGGAGAATTTATTGTCTGTGAGTATCAGATAAAGAAAATATAATTTGCGTTTCACTCCAGCTGTTACGCACCATCAGCAGTACATGCCCTGTTTGGTCTTTATCTTTCAAATTCTCCATATTATATTAATTTTCATATTTTATATGAATTTCAATGTTTTTCTGATCCTCCATGAATAGTAGATTACTTTTTGTAATGACTCTGCAAATTAAATTGAGCTTTAACTGCAAATATATGCAAGTTCCAAATCACCTTTACATGTTATGTCATCGGTTGGAGTTGAAAGATCAGAACACTCAAACAACAACAACAACAACAACAACAACAACAACAAAACATGAATTCAATATTCTACTGATGGATATGAAACAGACATTTACATTGGTATAAATACATAAGTACATTCAATTATTTTCGTGGCAAATTTGTAATGACCGACTGAAGAGTTACAATTTATTGATAGTTTGCACAGGTAACGCTGAAATTAGCTTCAAAACTTCACATTTTCATTTGCAAGTACACACACTACTACTGAGGGCACAACACAGATTATATCAGACAAATTGCACAAACCCAAGTACACATACCATGTTCAAGCTCCTAAATATTACATCAACAAGATAGTGCAGACCTCCCCAAAATTTTTCAATGCAATATTGTCAATACGGTATACAATTTTTGACATAGTTCCCTCACTTAGCTCGTTAACGAGCGGCGACTCAAACGTTAGGCAGTAGCACGTGCCGACAATAACCATTGTTCACTGGTGACCAATAGCTGACGGTTGTTGACCAAGTTCCTCTATCACTCCACGTGGACTCAAAAGTCCGGTCCTGGCGGCCTGCTCGCGTGTCAAGTGTCCAGTGTTGCACAGCTGCAAGTTGTTCTGTTCAGTATCACTGCTTGCTGCCAGTGACAGTGGTGGAGAGTTGTCAACACTGTGTCTCGAGCTGGTAAAGCCTTGGCTTCCCGTAGACATGGAACGATAATATATCCGCCTAGCTAGGTTTCAAAGGTGAGTCGCTCGTTAACGAGCGGTGACTCAAACGTTAGGCAGTAGCACGTGCCGACAATAACCATTGTTCACTGGTGACCAATAGCTGACGGTTGTTGACCAAGTTCCTCTATCACTCCACGTGGACTCAAAAGTCCGGTCCTGGCGGCCTGCTCGCGTGTCAAGTGTCCAGTGTTGCACAGCTGCAAGTAGTTCTGTCCAGTATCACTGCTTGCTGTCAGTGACAGTGGTGGAGAGTTGTCAACACTGCGTCTCGAGCTGGTAAAGCCTTGGCTTCCCGCAGACATGGAACGTTAATATATCCGCCTAGCTAGGTTTCAAAAGTGAGCCGCTCGTTAACGAGGAAAGTGAGAGAACGATATGTTCGGTGGTCACAACATTTTTCCCCATTCCACGGAAGTTTTTGTGAATCGGCATTGATATACTTACGGTCTGTTCGGAGATACCGGCTGTAATAATCATATCCTGTATCGCGCCGCAATGTCTCGCTGTCCTCAGAGTCAGGACATCCATAAACAAGACAAGTACGGCGTCTAGGGTGGAAGTTGAACGCTAGACCCTTCTTGAGACGAGCCAGAAACTCGCAGTGGTAGAAGTTAGACAATCTTCGGCCCTTTGCCACTGACGCCATATCTGATCGTGCGCAGGCTTTCATAAGAGAGAACTGTGGGGGAGTCCACCTTTGCACTTCCACACAGCTTTGCAGATGGACGTCCTCCGCTTCCGGAATCAATGTCACAACAAACACCAGCACAGCCATATGCAGGAAGAAGAATACATTTTGCTCAGATTTATTTTGTGGTTTTAGAGGCAGAAATGCGAGGCTACCTTCCCCTATAATGTAGATGACAATGATGAGAATGTAACTACTTCAAACTACTTACAGCTAACTTTCAAACTAAGTGAATGAAACTACTTGATTGGAATAATATTAAGAGCAGCCTTTACTTGGGCTGTAACGGAGTTTGGAAGAGATGGAAGTATGTTTCAAACGGAGTAATGATTTTAGGTGAGCAGAGTCTCACGATTGTAATGTGTTTATGAGAAACCGTTCGCCTGTTTTCGATCAGTAGACGATAGGGCAGATTTTTAATACGACATGATATGATGATCATTACTATTAAATGATGGTAAATGTAGATTTTTTATAGAAAATTGTAATAATAAGTTATAAAGGTAAATACTTCTACAATGCTACAAGAAACTATCGAAAAAAATAATATGGCAGTAGGGGTATTTATTGGACTGACAGAAGACTTTGATACAGTGGATCACGAAATACTCACATCAAAATTAGAAAATTGTGGTGTCCGAGGTATAGCTCTAAATTGGTTTGAAAGCTACCTCATTGGGAGAAAGCAGAATGTAGCTTTGAATATTTGCATAAGTTCAGGAAAATGTATAACTCTTGGTGTTCCGCAAGGATCTTTACTTGGGCCTACATTTTTCTTAATTTATATAAATTATAATGTGGAATGTAATTTGAGAGGACATATCACATTGTATGCAGATGACACAAACATACTCTACACTAGGAAAGACATAATTGAAATCATACAAAATGTGCAACATGATACAAATACTCTCACAATGGTTCCAGGCCAATACAAATGAACTACAGAAGCCCAATTACATGGTAATTTCAAAACAAAGCATGAAATAGATAATACATGACAAAATATATGTAA
Organism: Meconema thalassinum; assembly: GCA_946902985.2. Classification (NCBI taxonomy): domain Eukaryota; kingdom Metazoa; phylum Arthropoda; class Insecta; order Orthoptera; family Tettigoniidae; genus Meconema; species Meconema thalassinum. The sequence goes on from OX336392.1 coordinate 347,043,918, forward strand.
ATAATATTGATATACAAGAGGTTAATCAGGAAAGTATTTAAGTCTAATTATCGACAAACATTTGACATGGATTGAACATGTTGAACACATTGCGAAGAAACTCTCAACTATAGTACGAATCCTACGGAAACTCGGTATCTTATTCCCCAAAACCGTCTAATACAATTCTACTATTCACTAGTACAGAGCAAACTCTAATATTTAAATGTTACTTGGGCTCACTTCAGAAAATACACATTGAATGGTTTAATGACTATTCGGAATAGGACGGTTAAAAACAAATTCAACCTTCCTTACTACACTCCAGTGAACGATCTGTACATCAGCAGGAGTGCAGAGCTCCAAGCAGATATGCTAATATACAAGCACTCCCCACATGTTGAACTCGGACAATCGTTCTTATGGAACTAGACATGCGGAGGACGTGGCCTTATATTACATTCACTCTTCTAAATACGGCAGAAATAGTTCCAAGTTTTCTGCATCAAATCATTTAATAAACTTCTTGAAGTAAAACCTGCACCAACACTAACCATACCAGTACAGTACTTAAGTAGAAAACTATGAAAATATTGTGGGGAAAATTCAATGCATGATACATCAAATAAGGTACGGTATACATAGTCTTAAGAATCCTAAATAGTTTTCATTTTAAGAGACCTTAGTCCCAACGATGTTAGATATGGTAATAACTTTACTAATATGTCCTTATTCAGCAAATGTTACCTTCAGACGTTTCTTCCTTGGTATGCATTTACTTCTAAACGTTCACTCTGATTGTTCATTAGCATTTCCATACTAATTGATTGGTAAATAAAATAAAATAAAATAAAATAAAATAGCAGAATAGTAATAGAATCTTAAACTAATAAATTGTACCACATTATGCTAATAACTTGTAACACATTATTTTAAAAGTGGCATAATTGATCCACATAACATATATTAATGTACAATTCCTCTGCATGAGCCCATGGCTCTTTGAAATTAGTTGAATTAATAAAACGAAATACGATGAATATCTTCAGATTAAAATAGCAGTAAATAAATTATTGCTGTATGATTAGATAAAATGTTAGGAATTAAACTGGATTAATAATAATCTATACATATAAAAGGCTTCATTAATTACTAACTCACACTCATTTTCGCTCAGACAAAACAGCTGCACCAATAAACGTGAAATTGGACATTTTACTTTCATTACATGGAGGAAAGAATAAGAGGAGATGCCCTGAGCTCGTATGAGTGAAGCCAAGCGCTGCAACCAAAGTGGGCGTAACCTTAACACGTATTCGGTGTTCTGTGACTTGCATGAGGCATTGTGCATGGCTAAACCTTATTTTGGCCCTGGTTTTTATCGCGCTCCGGTTATGCAACTTTGGAAAAGTAATAACAGTAGCGATAAGTTATTAAAAATAAAATCTTCAATTCTAATCTCAGCATGTGTAGGCCTACCCTATATACCAAAAAAATAAAAATCATTCCTCTGGAAATCCCAAATTATCAAACGGCTGTCGGTCAATAATTACGGTAGGCCTACGTAATTAATCAATTCGAGGCTAATCGTCAACTTTCTACCCCCCCCCCCCCCCCACAAAGAAAATACCGTACGGTACCGAAACGTATAGGCTATACCGTATTTTTGTGCAAATATGCGTCCTTTTTTAATTGTTCTGTTTATTAATTTTGAGGTCCGTATACTTGAATATCAAAATGTGTACGACCAATGAGTGAAAGTGGCTGTGCTCGAAATTAGGCCTAAAAACTGATGAATGCCTCAACACCAATAAGAACATAAAACTCAATTTGGTGTAAATAGCCTACCATAATTAGTTCGGCATAATTAATTCCCAAGATGTTCCTTCTTTGGTATAACTCGCATCTTCAGACACCTGCATTCAATTTAATCAGTGTTTCAGCGTTTTATTACGTTTTGTCGCGTCTTCCTTACAAAACTAGCCTCGCAAAGGTGCTCTCATATTTACATTTAATTTGGCTTTTAAAACGATAACGCAGCTTATTTGTGCCAAGTACCGTGATGTTCAGAGTGTATTCTGCCTATCCAAGAAAAAATCTTGACTTTTCATTGCAGTTTTATGTCACTAAAATCCATTACTATTTATAGTTGGAGTGGTTTACGGCTTTAAGCATAGGGACAGCCATTTTCTTGCAGCCAAAGTGGGCGAGCCGTTTGGCTTCAACAGCTTGCGCTAGGCAGCGCAGCGAAGGCATCTCCTTCCTTTCTTTCCTCCATGTTTCATTATGGCGTAGGCAAGAGATATGAAAGGATATTCACGTTCTAAAGGGGTGAAAAGAGGTTGATCTTGCATTTCATGAATAATATCGTTTTATCCCTCCACCTGCATCCCCACATAACACTACACTGGCACAGCTCGAACCTACTCCTAGCCACTCCTGCCAACACAGTGACACAAAGAGCCGACAGTGCTACCAACAGAAGCCAACGGTCGGTCGAGTTTTAAGGCACAATCACATTGGCAAGATTACCCTGCCGCGTCCAAACACTGAACGGCTGGAATTATTCCAGTGCTCGGCATGCCTTGGTGATCGTTCCCACCATTTTACTCCGAACACCTTCAAATATCTTCACCGAAACACTCTAAAATGTTGGATGGTGGGGATAACACTATCCAAATGGAGGAAAAGGTAATCAAATTGGGGAGTGGAAATTAATGTGCCTAAACAATGAAACTCCCTAAATACAGTAGTTAAGAAAGGCTATGACCTAAATTCAAATGAATTATAACAACGCCACAGTTTTTTAAAAATATAGAAAAGTGGGGCAAATAGCGGGTTGATAATTGAGAAGATACAGTCTATAATTAGTTGCGGCCAAATGAGAGGTTTGTCATGGATAAATGAGAGGTATTGAGATGGGAGAGAGTATACCATTGATTGGAACAAGTTTGAAGCTATTAACAGAACGCTTTACGATACGATCAAAAGGATAATTATGTAGGCCTAAAACACCCTGCTGACCACCCTAATCCCTACTGATATGGAGAGCAGTTGTAGGTCCATGTCCTAGAATTAAATATTCGTGTTGTTACAAACATGTTGACATAGAAAATATAATTTTCGTTACTTCTCCTCAAAATAAAGATACTTTTTGAAATGTAGATTTTGTCTTTTTGAAAGTAATCACCAAAGGTTAACATCAACGTTCAGCTACAGCATATTACCATTATCACTCAGTAGCACTTGCTCCTGCTTTCACATTGCCATTCCTTAAACAAAAAATGAGAAGTGTTTTGAAGCCACAAACCCAGTTTCTCTAGAGAAAGAAAACTCAAAAATTCGTTTTTCGTGAAGATCCCATCACTATTAATAAGAAAGTATGGTGGTAAACTTAAGTAAAATTATACCGTCTTCAAAATATAAAACTGATCGCTGCTATAACTTGAAGCTTGATCTAAATACTATTTTAGGAACGAACTGTTACCGGTATGTCTTGCGTATATGAATAAAGCGAATCACAGCATGACGAAACGCTCTGTAGAAATACACAGCTCCCACACTCAAATAAAGTGGCTTCGGTGACGTAGTTGGTAGCATGCTGAGCTTCTATGCCCAAGATCGCGGGTTCAAACCCGGACAAAGTCGTTGGATTTTTAAGAACGTTAAAAATCCCTCGGTATGCCTTCCTTCGGAGGTAAAGTAAAGCCGGCGGTCCCATGTCTGCACTTGTGTGAAGCTAAATTATAGGTTAAATTTGACTAACGCTCTTAAGTTCCAACGTTCGTCGCCAGGAGCGGTGGCATCTAGTTACCAAGTTCAGAACTAGTAGTCGTTGATGGTGGCGTTTGGCGGCAAAAGTAGGAACTACTTGAAATTGATCGTATGCAGTCCATACTTGAATTAAAAACAGATAACACACACTAATACAGCCATCACAATTAACACCGGTTATCAGACGGTTTCTACACACACCCAAGGTACACGGGGCTACATCACCGCGTAGTCGCAGCCCCTAAACTGAGGAACCAACCAACACTCAAATAATACATCCCATAAAAACGAATAAAAATAAGAAAACATGAAAATCATGTGAACACTCACTTGAAGAATGGCTTTATTGATGAAGATTAAAGAATTAGACAAAATAACATTCCTGATAACATAGGCTTCATACTTACAGCCTAACAAGTGGTTCCATGAATAACTAAAGCCTATTTTCATATACCCTACTTATGTTAATTGCCTCTATCAACATACAAAATTGCAGTGTGATTGCTCTAATAGATTCGTAGATATTGAGAACCGTCTAATATTTCGGATGATCGCCATGTTGGATTTTTATATAATTATGTAGGGCTTGAGTTATGTACTATTACATGAAGATTATTGTGTAGGCTTGCTATGTACCTCAAGTCGAATTCAAAGGCCAACAACTTAAGTACAACCCCTATCCAAAGTATCTGGGTGTCACAATGGACCGGACACTTGCATACAAGCAACATCTCTCTAACACTGCAGCCAAGATAAAAACAAGGAACAGTGCAATAAGTGGAACAGGATGGGGAGCAAACACGGCAGTACTACGGACATCAGCTCTTGCCTTGGTATCCCAGTTGCAGAATACTGCTGCCCTGTGTGGCTTAACAGTGCACACACTTCAAAAGTTGATACCCAACTGAATGATACCATGAGGACAATATCAGGCACCATCAAATCGACACTTCTAAAATGGTTACCCGTCTTATCCAACATCCATCCCCCTCACATACGAAGAGAACTAGCTCTTGTAAGAGAATGGCAGAAATGCCGCAGTAATCCTCAACTGCCCTTACATCAGGACTGCAACCCTCAGAAACCGAAGAGATTAAAGTCCAGAAACCCATCATGGAAGCTAGGGGAGAAGCTCCTGGAAACACATTTTGATGCTGATGAGATCTGGCATGAAGAATGGTCCTCTTCAAATCCCGGCCACCTGATCCTTGTAGAGCTCCGCCTGGTTTCAACTTACCGGGAAGGGAATGGACATCTCTAAACAGAATCAGGACAAATCATGGAAGGTGTAAATTCTGGCTTCATAAGTGGGGAAAATCCCATTCTGCGACTGTGGTAATGTGCCTCAGACCATCCGGCACATTGTTATGGACTGCCCAAAGAGAAAATTCAATGGATCTGCCCAAGAATTGCATAGTGCCTCTACGGAAACAGTGGACTGGCTGAAAAGTCTGGACATTAAGTTTTGAATGTGTATCATTGATCTGTAAATAATGCATATAAAATTGGAAGATATATGTATTTATAATGTATCCTTGTCTTGCTATACGAAATAAATAAATAAATAAATAAATAAATAAATTGTGTAGGTGTAGTATTCAAACTTCAATCGCATGATTAGAACACAAGAAGTAAAAATAAATTCGCACAGCTTGCCATCTTGTGGTTATGAAAACAATTGAAACAAATTAGATGCTAGTGGATTAACATTTGTATACGCATTTACGGCACCAAGATTCACTGAACTAGGAAGGTTAAATTGCTAGAAACGTCCATTAAAATGTTTATACTTCGCGTCGCCACCATGTTGGATTTGTGCTCACCAGGTTATTGAAAGTCCTATAGGTGAACTTATGTCATAGCCTCTATGAACATAAAAAATTCAGTTTGATTGCTGTAAAAGATTCGTAGATATTGAAAACCGTCTAAATATTTCAGATGGTCGCCATGTTGGATAGAGATATGTACCATTAAAGGAAGATCACTGCATAAGTTCATTATTCAAACTTTCACTTCAATCGCATGGTTACGACACAAGAAATAAAAACTTAATTTTCAAATTTCGCACAGCCGCCATCTTGAGGTTATGCAAACAATTGAACTAAATTAGATGCCAAGTGAATTACAATGTGTATAAACATTTGCTGTACCAAGTTTCGTTGCGATTGGATGATTAAATCGCGAGAAAAGTCTATTTAAAAGTCTCAACTTCACTTGGCCGCCATGTTGGTTTTGTAGTTACCAGGGGGGGGGGGGCGTGGTGGCTCAGCGGTCTAGCTGTATGCCTCTCACCAAGGCGGTCCGGGTTCGATTCCCGGTCAATGCATGTGAGATTTTCGAAGTGAAATGCCATGTCCTGTGGTTCGGATTCCACGTAAAAAGGAGGTCCCGTGGCTCATGATCTCAAGATTAACGGTCACGTTAAACTACAAGCTTCCTTCCTAGTTACCAGGGTTTTGACAGTCTCATAGGTGAACTTCTAGTAGTGCTATTTATCACCGTACAAAATTTCAGGGTGATATCGGTAATAATTTCGGAGATATTGAATGCTGGTGAAATATTTCGCACAGCCACAATGTTGGATTGGTGAGACGTAATAAAATTCGAAGGGCACGGTCGGGGTTGGCTGAAATGGCGCTATGACCTTACAGAGTTTAAGCGGATTCTGTGGCGTAGTTGGTAGCATGCTGAGCCTCTATGCTCATGATCGCGGGTTCAAACCCGGCCGAAGTCGTCGGATTTTTTAAGAACGTTAAAAATCCCTCAGTATGCCTTCCTTCGGAGGGGAAGTAAAGCCGGCGGTCCCATGTCATAGATTTATGGCATGTTAAAGATCCTTCCACTAATTACATCTATGTGAAGCTAAATTATATATAGGTTAAACATTTGACTAACGTTCTTAGATTCCTACGTTCGTTGTCAAGAGCCGACTGCAGTGGCATCTGGTAACTAAGCTGTGAACTAGTTGGTCGTTGACGGCGGCGTTTGGTGGCAAAAGTAGGAACTACTTGGAAAAATTGAGCGTCTGCAGTCCTTACTTGAATTAAAACAGATACACACACTAATACAGTCATCACTATTAACACCGGTTATCAGACAGATTTTACACACACCCAAAGTACACGGGGCTACATGACCGCGTTGTCGCAGCCCCTAAACTAAGGAAACAACCAACCAACCCTACCGAGTTTCATTGAAATCGCTCCAGCCGCTTTGAAGTTATTAAGGGCAGGGTGGGACACACACACAAACACACACACATACGCGCGCACACACACGGACAAATTAAAATAGTCTAAAAATGGCATATACTGTCCCACAGCTTGTATAAAATCTGATTCAAAATGACATTAAAATTTCCGACCACAGAAGTAAATATAAAATGAAAGAAATACCGTATATTGATCACAAAGATGAAAATAAAATCCATTTCCCATTTCTTATGAAAAAAAAAAAAAAAAAATAGAACTTAGAGAAAAGAAAGGCAAACATCTTAAGTCCTAAATATGTCCCTTATTAGGCCTAAGCAGCATACGGGAAACGCGCACACAAAAGTTCCAAGATTTTGTTGCAAATATTTTGTTATGTTCAATGTAAAAATGAGATATTTGGGAATGTAATTTCCAAAAATGCACCCCCTCCTATGAGCTCCTTAAATAGAGTTTATGAAACACCTATTTACTTATTAAAAATGAGTTTCACATTTCTCGCTACAGTTTCTGAAATACACGCACCGTTAGAAATCTTTCAAAATCTCTTAACCCTACCCCCTTTTCATTCTTAAAGATACAAGTTATCGAAAAATACAGTACCTAACAATGGGTCTGCTTTTTAAAATTAAGGGTTAGTTTATATGCCGAATGTAAAATGTTGAATTGTCAAATTTTATGAAATAAGGCTCTGATGAAGTTCTGTAGAACTTCCACCCTAAGGCGACCTGAGCGCCGTGATGTGATGAAATTGAACAAGACGATGCCACAAAACACTCACGCCAGGGGAATTAACTATTGAAGATTACATTCCCCACAGCCTTGCCTGGAATTGAACTCTGGGCTCTTTGGGTATATCCTAGCATGCTAACCACTTACGATGACGGTGCTAGATGGGAGGGGATGACACCACAAGTTACCACTTCGGGTGACACAACAGTAGCGATGTCACTAAATATAGCTTACAATTATTCATTAATAAACTTTATTTTTATGACTTCACTTTTTGTTTTTTCCATCATTCCAGTACTTCTTCATTCTGCCGGAACACAGTCTTCTTTCTTCGTCGGAAATCACCCTTCCTATTGTTCGGTTGTTGATCTTAGTTTGAAGCCTAAATTTAATGCTTTTCAGTCGGTCAAAACGATTGTACCCCATTGTAATGGGTGTTTCTTAATCCATAAAAATTACATGAGATTGATAAACACACTTGAATGACCTATTTCGATCGTCAATCAATCATCATCAGATACTTAACACTTAAACTATTAAATCTATGTCTAATCTAGACATTGTCTGTATTTTTTTTAAATCCTCAAAAGTAATTTGTAATTCTCTCATTATCATCCATAATGTTCATAATCCATCAAATATTACTCTTATTGTTCCATATTTTTTCTATTATTCTCCTATTGATTCTAATGTCTAGACATAGATTTAATAGTCTGTGTAAAGGATCTGATGATGAAATACTTGACGATCGAAACTGGTCATCCAAGTGTAATTATTAATCTCATGTACATTTTTTGAGGATTAGGGAAACACCCATTATAAAAGGGTACAATCAGGCCTGGACTTTGAGATCCAGGGCCCCTAGGCACTTGGCATTTGGGCCCCCCACCATCTCGAATCTATTTATTTTGGAAATTTAGCAAATTAAATGCTCTAGTAGAAAACATATAATTTTAATCGACTTGAATAAACATCAGAATAATACAGTCTATGTTACTATAGTTACGTTATTTTAGAAATTTCATAGAATCATACGACGAACTTTCTTCTGTGCAAAATAATGAATGACGTCATCATAGTAAATTGAATTATTTTTGACTCTATGTACATTACAGCGATATTTGATAGCACACACGGTACCATCTTAAAATTAGAATTTACCTGCACAACGCTCCACCTCGGCCATGGTAGCAAATTCGTTCTTATAAATTTGGCCACTCATAGCGTGGCGGTGCATTTCTCGCCCCAATGCACGGAGCCTATTGGCAACTCCAGCTATCTGATACGACATCTAGCGGTAAAAATGAGAAACTTACCAAGTAGGGTACATTTGTCATGTGGTGACTGTTTGTATATGGTCCTTGTATTGGTAAGCAGATCGTGGTAAATTCTTCGTATCTTTATACATACGTAATAAGTTTTACTCGTTGATAGAGTGCAAAATGAGTAAAATCAAAGTATATTGCTCAGTTCACAGCTGTAAGTCGATGTATAAGAGGGCTGCGGATATAAGTTTTCATCACTTTCCAAAAGATGCAAATAGCAATAGCCGAAAGGTGACGATACCAAATAAATACGGTCAACAGGAGCGGGTTGGACCACTCACCACTACACACACTGACGACAGGATGGGTTGGCCACTGTTACGCCGAGCCAAGCCGCACCTAGACAGCCAAGTACAGTCTCGCCGAGCCAAGCCGTACCAAGACAGCCAAGCCTACACCAGCCGAGGACAGCCAAGCTTCATCAGTCAGGTATCCTTCCCCGCTCCCTAGTTCATTTCCAATAACCCTAGGCCTACCAACCACCATCACCTCGCTCTGGGATATCCGAGCCATTCCACTACGAGTCATATAGGACTAATTTGACTTCGCAGGGTAAATATCTACTCTGCGAGAACCTGCTACCAGTCCGATATTCAACACCAAACCTACCTGCTAACCATCCAACAAATCAAGCAATTCCTGTCTCCCCCGAGTTTTAATACAAGTTAAACTCATCCCTTCGCCCTATCAAGCAGCAAATAATTTCTAGAGTCTATGGTACAGTGAGCAAACTCAAATATACGGTAGCTTTTAAACGTAACAGCACCATGTCTCGAACTGCTCAAAACAAATACCAGCAGACTACCGATGCTTGTTAATATGCAATTGACACGTAAAATCCAACGGGAACACACAAATTAGATCACGTCTATCGCACAGTTATACATGTATACAATTAAAAATTACACTGTCCTTATTTTAGGGTCCACATTTACTGATTATAACAGAAAAATAAAAAGTGTTCCATATCAAACGCGTGTTATTGAGTTTTTTTACCCTACTTATCCAGACCGACCGCAGCGCCCCAAGTGTTAGTTTGAGTTGCCACCTGCGCGTGGCCTGGCAATGCTAAGCGTAGGTATTGAGGCGAGAGAGAGGGGAAATGAAGGGGCCTAATTCTAGCTTTGTTGCGCGCAGGGCTGTAAATTTTGGCAAAGTGTAGTGAAAATATTTATTATATCATTTTCGATAAAGCTTTTTGATAAGGCAAGCCAGGCTTTTCAGCGTATGTAAAGATTCCGCCACCGGGGCCCCTAGGATGGGGCCTTGTAGGCATAGGCAGAAATCCGGCACTGTGTACAATCGAGTTGACCGACTGAAAAACATTACATTTGTATTACTAAGGCAACACTAAAAATGGCTTACAACTCGATAATCTCATAGTTTGTAGTGTGCTTTGTTTATTTTAGAGTTACGTAATTTTGTCTGTTAAAAAAACAATAGTAATTTGTAATTTTCACATAACATCATTAATTTCCATGATCCATCTTATATTATTCTTACTGTTTCATAATTTTTCTATTAGACTCCTACTGATTCTGCTTTCCGGTGTCCTGATTAAATGTCCGAAGAATAGTTTACAATATAATACAACTTACCATATTCCAGTCTTCATTTCCCATGCTGTATTCCATAAAGCCCTCGCCTACCAATGAGCTGGTGTAATATCATTCCTCAACCTGGCGGCATGGATAGCACTGTGATTGGTAAGTACAATAGAGAGGAAGTTGTTTTCACTGACGGGCGACCTCGTTATTGAGTTTCTTTTCATACATCTGACATCTGATCAGCTAATGAGTTGTTATAGGATGGAAAAGAATGATTTGCAATGCATGGAACACGAATGTATGTTCCTCACTAATAGGTTTAAATTATTGTCTTCTGATTGTCATTTTAATTACAGTATTTACCTTCATTAACACGAAGTTCACGGATTATATTTTAATCGTAAAAGATGCATATATTAAAATGACAGGGTATGTAATTAACATAAATTATTTTCCTCCAAAGTGGCCGGATTTCCCCCCGTTTTATTCCCCCTCGTGACCAAACGAAATAAACTTAAAAAAGGTTCAATATTTCATAAACTATTGAAGGGATTATTATAAAACCTGTCGCAACAATCGATCCCCAGATTTATAAGCTCAATGATAATTATTCCTGAAGTTAACAGGTAAAAATCCAATATGACGAGATACTTAATTTTTTTAAAAGCCCGTTTTGTGTCATATTGAGTCAATCGTAGCAAAATTTGATGCAATGAACAGTATGGCAATTATTTTAGTAATTGATATAGACTAATTATGATGAAAGATGAAAGTGAAAAAAATGGGCCTCCATCTGAATATTATGAAGACAAAAGCCATGACTACGGATGAGCGTGGTACAGCTAGTCTAAAGTAAAATGGGGAAGAGATAGAGAGAGTTGAGCTAAAATTAGTTACAGTGGAGATTACGGCCCTGAAATTAAGAGACGAATTTCGCTTGGACGAAGCGCCATGATGACTATGTACCCAATCTGGAAGATCAGAGATATCAGTTTGGCTACCAAATACAGATTAGTCAATGTGATTATATTTCCACTGTTCATGTATGGATGTGAGAGCTGGGCGTTGAAACAGGCAGGCTCTGGTGTTGGCGTAGACTCTTACGAATACCATGGATTGCAAAAATTACCAATAAGGCAGTATTAGAGTGCATCAAGACCCGTATGCCATTGGTCGGCAAGATTATGAAGTTGCGGTTAGCATACTTTGGCCACATTATGCGATCAGATGGAAAAAGTAATCATGCTAGGAATGATCAGCGGAACAAGCAGACCACGTCGCCACAGGACACGTTGGTTCGACACCGTTAGAACAGAACCGACTCCTACCTCACCCTGGAACAACTAAAGGATGCAGTATGGCACAGGACAACTTGGAGAGTGATGATCCATAGAATCGCCGATGGTCGGATTCGACAGAACGGATGACATCATCATCATCATCATCATCATCATCATCATAGACTAATTGATTAAAAAGGGCGTATATTTTAAAGAAACATATATTATTATATATAGAAGGGGGGGGGGGGGGTTATAACCAGGTAGATGGCAACATATCGATAATTTGCTGCAACTGTGGAATAACTAGAAAGCTGCGCTTTTTCAGCTTTTACCTCAATGTAGTGGTGAAAAATATTCTTTATCGCTTGATGTCGACACTACTCTACCGTTATTCTTGGCAACGAGAGACTACAGTACCGATACACAATTCATTGTGTCCGTTTACAAAAATATTGCAATTACAACAAGAACTGGTGTCGATTATACTCGTCTGAAGCACATTAATAATTCTCCAATTCAATATGGCGTTAAAACCTTAACATTATATGTAACTAGCTGACGTACCCGTGCTTCGCTACGCGTCATAAATAAATTAAAATGTGAAGGTGACAGTTAAAGCAGGGGATAGGCGAGGTGCTGCGCAGAGGGAGATTAAGGATGGAACATTTTGTCCAACTACACCGCTCGGCGATAACCGTGTTTTATAGCACAAATTTAGGTTTTACTCGCTAACCGTTGGAGATACCTTTCGGATAGAAAATGTAATTTTAAACCTTGTACATGCCATCAAAAGTTTGCTATTTCTTAGTGTTCTCTTCTTATTTGAAATGGAAATATGAAAGTTTGTAACCAAAGGGTGTAGTGACGTCACTAAAATGGTCGCCATCTTTAAATAGTGCAAAGTATTGAAATCAAAAGTAGCCTATATGTTAACCAGGTAAATCAGCTACTTCCATGTAAAATTCATGTAAATCGGACCAGTGGTACTTGCGTGATTGAGTAATACACAGACACACACCATCTCATTTTTAGTCTCGCCTCGCTCGCGTCATAGTCGTGTCATATTGTTATTCAATGAAATGCAGGTTTAACCCCGTTAACACCCCTTTAGAACCTGAATATCCAAAAATCCCTCCTTAGTAGACGTTTTCGACAAACAACAAACATATCCCCAAAATATCATTCTTCTAACTTTTAATAGTTTTGGTTGGTCGATGAGAGTGAACATCCAAAAATCCTTCCTTAGTGGACTTTTTTCTTCCAGAATTTCACACCTCCCCATAGGCCCCTTAAATTGGATTTATGAAAAAAAACTGTCGGAACACCTATTTATTTATTTATATATATATATTTATTTATTTTTAAGCTGATTGATTTCCTCCGAGTTTCAAACTCCTCGCCTATGTCGTTTAAGAGATACACGTTCTTTTAGGAATCTTTCAACCCCCACTTTTCACCCCTTTTACCTCATAATATACAGTACACAATATCGATAAACCCTTAGACATATGTCTGCTTATTCTTATTGATGAGTTTATATGCCAAGTATCCCATCCCCAAGGAAACCAATCGGGAGATATTGTTATTCAATTAAATGAAAGTCTACCCACTTAATACCCCTTTCGAATCTGAATATCCAAAAATCCTTCCTTAGTGGACGTTTTCGACATACAACGAACATAGCCCCAAAATGTCATGTTTCTAACTTCAATAATTTTGGCTGGGCGATGATGAGAAAGTGAGTATGTCAGGACATTTTCTTTCATTTACTTTTCAGAATTTCACCCCCTCTCATGATCCCCTTAAATTGGATTTTTGAAAATAAAACGGCCGAACACCTATTTACTTATATTTTAAGCTGTATTTTCCCGCCGAATTTCAAACTTCTCTCCTATGTCATTTAAGAGATACACGCTCCGTTAAGAATCCCTCAACCCCCAATTTTCACGCCTTTCACCTCATAATATACACCACCTCAATAAACCCTTAGACATGTCTGATTATTTTTAATGATTAGTGTTTATACCGAATATCACATCCCCAAAGAAACAACTCATGAGATATCGTTATTCAATGAAATGCACCTTTACCCCCTTAACACCTCTTTAAAACCAGAATAAACAAAAATCATTCCTTAGTTGACGTTTTCGACATACAGCGAACATATTCCCAAAATTTCATGTTTCCAACTTTAATAGTTTTCGCTGGGGGTGATGAGTGATTGAGTCAGACAGGACATTTTCTTTCAATTATTTTTACCAGAATTTCACCCCTCCCCATGGGCCCCTTAAATTGGATTGATGAAAAAACGCTTGAACCCCTATTAACTTATTTTTAAGCTGTCTTTTTCCCCCGAGTTTGATGAGTGAGTGAGTTAGTCAGTCAGTTAGGACATTTTCTCTCCTTTTTCCCCCCAGAATTTCACCACACCCCATTGGCCCCTTAAATTTATCAAAAAAAAAACGGTTGAACACCGATTTACTTATTTTTAAGCTGATTTTTTTTCGCTGAGTTTCAAATTTCTAGCCTATGTCGTTTAAGAGATAGGCCTACACGCTCCGTTCGGAATCCTTCAACCCCCCACTTTTCACCCCTTTCACCTCATAACAATACACCACATCGAAAACCCTTAGATACATGTCTGCTTATTTCTAATGATTAGTTTATATGCCGAGTATCATATCCACAAATGAAACCACTCCTGAGATATTGTTATTCAATGAAATGCAGGTTTAACCCCCTTAAGACTCCTTTAGAACCTGAATATCCAAAAATCCTCCCTTATTGTGCGGTTTTGACATACAACGAACATATCCCCAAAATGCCACGTTTCCAACTTCAATATTTTTGGCTGGGCGATGATGAGTGCGTGAGTGAGTCAGGACATATTCTTTCATTTTTTATCTTCAGGGTTTCACCTCTCCCGATGAACCCCTTAAATATGATTTATCAAAGAAAACCGTCGAACACATATTTACTTATTTTTAAGCATCCCCCCCCCCCCCTGAGTTTGAAGAGTGAGTGAGTCAATCGGTTAGGTCACTTTCTTTCCTGTTTTTTTCCCCAGAATTTCACCCCTCTCCATGGGCCCCTTAAATTGGATTTATGAAAAAAAACGTCAAGCACTTACTGTATTTACTTATTTTTAAGCTGATTTTTTTCCCACTGAGTTTCAAACTCCTCGCCTATGTCGTTAAAGAGATACACGCTCCGTTAGGAATCCTTAAACCCCCACTTTTCACCCCTTTCACCTCATAATAATACACCACATCGAAAACCCTTAGACACATGTCTGTTTATTTCTAATGATTAGTTTATATGCCGAGTATCACATCCACAAATGAAACCACTCCTGAGATATTGTTATTCAATGAAATGCAGGTTTAACCCCCTTAAGACCCCTTTAGAACCTGAATATCCGTAAATCCTCCCTTAGTAGACGGTCTTGGCCTATAATGAACATTCCCCCCAAACTGTCATGTTTCTAACTTCAATAATTTTGGCTGGGCGATGATGACTGAGTGAGTGAGTCAAGACATTTTCTTTCAATTTTCTTTTTTCAGAATTTCACCCCTCCCCATAAGCTCCTTAAATTTGATTTATGCAAAAAAAATCTGTCGAACAGCTATTTACTTACTTTAAAGCAGTTTTTCCCCCCTGAGTTTGATGAGTGAGTCAGTCAGTCAATCAGTTAGGACACTTTCTTTCCGTTTTTTTGCCCTAGAAATTCACTCCTCCCCATGGGCCCCTTAAATTGGATTTATGAAAAAAAAAAACGGTCAAACACCTATTTACTTATTTTTTTTCTGTTTTTTTTCCGCTGAGTTTCAAACTCCTCGCCTATGTCGTTTAAGAGATACACGCTCCGTTAAGATTCTTTCAACCCCCACTTTTCACCCCTTTCACCTCATAATATACACCACATCGAAAATCCCTTAGACACGTTTCTTCTTATTTTTAATGATGAGTTTATATGCCGAGTATCACATCCCCAATGAAAGCAATCGGGAGATATTGCTATTCAATGAAATGCAGGTCTACCCCCTTAACACCCCTATAGAACCTTAATATCCAAAAATCCTTTCTTAGTGGGAGTTTGCGGCCCTTGAGGAAGCTGCATACCAAATTTCATTGCAATCCGTTCCGTGGTTTCTGAGATTTCATGATGAATGAGTGAGTGAGTGAGTGAGTGAGTGAGTGAGTGAGTGAGTGAGTGAGTGGCATTTGACAAATATATAGTAGATAGTGTCAAGTCTTTGTTATGGTATACTCGGTTGACAGTGCTGTGTGAGCAGTTGAGTAACTAACGGGATTTCAAGTAAAGATCCTCATTTTCTATACCGGTAGTGCAGAGCGCAATTCGCATCCATTCGGCCGTGTCTCGACTTGAGCTATGTTGCCATGGAAACTATCTGCCTTGCCATTCCTTCATGAGTATATTTTATGACTTTATATTAGCCTTTGCTCGAATACAAAAGGACCTTAATCAGAAGAAAGAGAAAGACTATCAAAAATTCATGTAGCCAGCGGTTCCTTCTGGGTCCTAAACTATGTGTATGCAAAATATGGTTGCGATTGGTGGAACGGTGTAGATTTGTATACGGAACCAACCCACATACATACATACATACATACATACATATATACTGAACCCGCTGAGCTAAGGTTCATGTGATATTTTTCACGACAGCACATTTATGATGGTATGTAGTACCTTTGAACACACCCAGAAAGCTACGAAAAGCCGAGAGCTTATACGATTCTCGTTGAAGTAGCGGAGAATCACACTTTTGACTTTGGTGAAGTCTGCTAATTATTTATCTGAGGTCTTATTAATCAATTTTATCTTTCCACGAGACTCAGAATAATCCATTTCGTCATTCAGTATTATTGAAACATTTTGGAGAATGTTTTTTCGCTTTAAGGTCAGGTAATATCATTGCAGATACGCAAACAGGAATGTAAGTAGTCGCTCAACGACTTAGTTTGACGACTTGCTACCACGAGGAACGCAGTTCCTGGCACTAAGTCTGGAGAATCCGCCCTGTGTAGGCGTGTAATTATATCCGTCGCATTAGACGTGGCAAACAGTCCGCTTTTCAGCGTGGATATCATTATCGAGCGCCATCGAGCACAATTTATACTACGAATCACTGTTGTTGATGTGCAGTGATCAACACGAATTGCAAAGTGAATTATTTGGCAAGTATTGTGAAATTTACGACATAACTGTAGCACCACATTTTTTTCACCCAAGTGTTTGTGGAGGGCCGAGAGCCTGGTGCGGAAATATACAGGTAAACGTGATATTATTACTTTGAACAAGTGTGATTATAAAAGTACATTATATAGTAATTGCTACGGTGAATTTATCTATAATAAAACGACGCCCATTTCACGGATGCCACGTGATAGAAAAAGTAGCGTCTGTACACGTGTAGAATCGCAGAACAGTGCATAGCCATTTATCATTTACATCTGCAAAGTGTAGAGGCTGTGTTACCAGTTATATTTAAAGCCTGTGATATTTACGACGAATACTGTAATTTTCAAGTGATAATAATGAACTACTACAAGTCTTATTCTACCGCCCACGTGGTCAACTTTTTCAACACCATGTTCAAGGCCGAGACCATGGGCTGATACCATTATGGTATGAGGGAGATGTCTCGGATGGGACCAGCATGATTGTGGAACTTCTAGAACATCGAACGAGAAGGAAGGAACCGAGGATGCCTTTCCTAGGCATGTCCAGTCCATTCACGAGGTCAACTACAGGGACAGACCGAACCCTGGTCTTTGGGAGATCCCAGATGGAAGTTCTGATGAGGACGATGCCAATCCTGAAAGCCAGAGGTGCTTTTGTTCAACCCTTGTTGTTGGACAGAGAGCTAAGTGTGGGCTCCTTCATATCGTGAGTTTAGTACAACCCTTCCTTGTTCTAGTTTTTGGTGGTAGAGTTAGATTAGTGTAGTTTGTGAACCAATCGAACTTAGTGACAGCCATTTCATAGGTAGGGAATGTAATTAGTCTAATTAGATGTCATTTATCTACAGTGATTGTGAGTCACCCTTGGGTCTGACATTTTGGTCAACCCTGGTGCAGCTTGATGGACGTCGTGGGACACCAATTTCTGCCTATTGCTAAACGTGACTGTAGTCATTTTGAGGCTACTTTGTTTACCCCTATCTGGGGTGTTTTTCAAGTCTTTCCAGACTCTAGTTATGGCAATCTGATACCATAGTTATGTTTCGTTAACTGCATTTTTTGCAGCCAGTCAATGTTACGCCCCTGACTTCGTTAGAGTAGTCGTATCATTTGGGTAATCGACTGTAATTACCAGTTTTGTAACTGCATTATATTTCATTTGAGATGAGCTCAGAAGCCATCCAGGTCATGTGTGGACCTTATAAGTTAAAGGGACTTTTTGTCGTTGCCTAGCATCAAACCCAGTTCCCAACGTATCATTAAGCAGCTCCAGCAGAGAGTGGTATTAGCGCCACAATTATTATTTTGGTAGTGTCAAGTGTGATGACACGTGTTTATTTGATATTTGATACAAGCAAATACTGAAGTGTATTTTATCTTTGAGAGCAGAGAGCTCCAGCAATTAGCGACATTGCTACCTTTTAAACGTCTTTGTTGTGAAAGACAGAGTTATGTGATTGTATTCAGATTTATAGCGTGCTTTTTATGCACATATTCTTCGAGGTTTATAACCTATGGTAAAGGTACTATGATGAGGCCAGTTTTACAGTTATTATCTTGCTTAAATTGCCGGCCTAGTTAGTGTGTTGTGTCATTCAGCGCAAGCATCTTGTAGCCTGCGGCGACACGAACAGGTTTTGTGACTCAGCGCCCGTGTGAGAGCGCATGCTTCTAAGTGAGACAGAATGCTTTTAGCATTCACTTTCCCTTTCATCGCAGTTATAGCTCATGGAACCCAGTGTCCATTCTTGTATCTGATCATATGTTCTGTCGATTGTCATTTGTTAGTTAAACGCTCTTGCGTGTACCGTTGTTTTGACGAGTACAGTTATGTCAGGTTTTCTATAGTACGTTGTAGGCTAGCACCGTAAGGGAGGTTTTTCATGAATGAAGGTATTTTTGTGTACCATGTCCGGGACTGTTCCCGTGGAGCAGATATTTAGGGAGGGTAACTGATTGTGTCCAGGCCCGTCCCTGAGTTATTGAACGCGAGCTGTGCGCCGCTGGTAACTTGTGTTATTGTGTGTCCGAGTTGTTATTGCTCGTTGATTGTATTCCGACTTTTGAGTCGAGGCTTTTTGGCAGAGATGATCTCAAGGGAGACGCTCCGTGCCCAGGCTTGTCAGTATAAATCGCCAAAATCCAACGATAACCTAAACCGACATCTTAATAATAAAACGCATAATTTTGATAAACAAAAGCTAACTAACGAATCCTTTCTGCTTAACCTTGTTCATTTGCATTTGGAACCTGCTGACATAGCCGTGCTAATGAAGGTATTTCCTGGAGGAAATGACTTGAGGACAGCTGACACATTTTTTGTTGCGACCGAAGCTTGCTCGAACCTTGAGTTCGTAGCTGGTGGAGCGCAGGCCATACGATGTTAGACGTAGTCTCCACTACGCAGTCGTCACCGTAATTACACACATTAGATGACTATGGCTTACAAACAGTAAACCAAGGTGCAGGCAGGCATTTGAATAATACTGTGGTCTTTCTTATTTATCTACTTAATGATGTAAAAGTGTACAAATCCTCTATGTTACCCTTTTGTGTGCTGACAAGCACCTAGTTATAAGAATGACTTAGTTTTTTTTATGGCTGGTCACTTAGCTTTGAATGTAATTGTTTGATATTACGGACGTCACCGCCGTAAATTTTGTTATTAATTGATAGGACTTAGCTAGATGAATTAACGTTAAATGTAAATGTGGGGATGGTATCATCCTAACTTAGATTTGTTTTGCTACCCTGTTAAATGTAAATTCTGATATTAGCTTGATCTTGTAACTTGACCTAGGGATTTGCGTCGTACCGTTTTCCTAGTGTTGCTGTTGTTGCTATATTATCGTGAGACAGATCTTTCGCGAGGGTTTACTGTAACTTCTCAGGTAGGGACCTGCTCTTTACTTTTGATTATTTATTAGCTTGCGGATTAGCCGATAGAAACCCTCCGAACTAGGATAGGGGTTTGTAAAATTTACAATAAATTTTCACGGTGTTTTACATAAGTCTGGATGTTTCTTTTCTCAGTCTAGTTTTTAAGGCGAACCTTTCCTTAGGCAGTCTATGACCTTCGTCACCATGTACCACGATCCCCGTGGACTACAGTTTCTCGTGCCGCTTTGGCCTATTTGGAAGTTCACCTGATCCTCACGGCAGTTAGGTCCGACGGATGAGATGTTAGGGAAGTCATTGCGGTTGTTGGCTATCCTGGCAGCTCCTCTGACGGGCTCATACACTTTTTTTAAATGGTGCCCAACTCATGTGCCAACGTTAACGTGGTGACCGTCAGTTCTATGTTATTTAAGAGGATCTTAATGTTGATTAATGGTAAATTGACCGGACTGGGACGAACTTAGAAAGTCGTACTGCAGATCAATTAACCGCATGGCATTCATGTTTGATACACGTCCATGGGGTGAGGCTTTTGTGTTAGATAAATGAAGGATAGGATTTTCTTTGATGATGCCTCATCCTGAGTAAATGTAATACTTTGCATTGCTCGCCGTTGTCTTTGTAAATGTAGAAGCACTTAGTTTGCATACTCCAGCTGAAATCGTGATGTTTATTTAAATGAAACAAGCTTTATACCACCAAGTAACTAATCATAGCTCTAAGTTCCATTAGAGATTGATCCCTCTCTTTCTCACATAATTTTCTTGTCATGGATGAGGAAACAATTCGTCGTGTGTTTGGGGAGATGATGGCAGGTGTCAATGCCAATCTCCAGCAGATTACTGCTGGCTTAGGTCAAGTCAGAGGTGACTTAGGTGAGAATACCCAAGCTGTCAACACTGTAAGTGGTCATGTGGACCAAGTTAGACAGGATCTTGAGATCAACACAGAGTCAATCAATAATGTTAGGGCTGATCTAACGCAGGTCAGGGCCGACATGGACGCTTATAGAGTAGAGGCTAGGAATGATCTTACGGCAGGTTTAGCAGCTGTTAGAGTTGATGTTATACGACACCATCAGGAGGCTAACCAGCGTATAGATAGTTTAACTGATCAGATGAATAGAGCTAGGGAGGACGTGCAGACCCGATTAGAGGAGGACACCGCTCAGATCCAGACGACGATTAACAGAGTCCAGATTGATATGAGGGCCGACTTGGAGCACACTCGAGAAGAATTCGGAACTCGTTTAACTCACGTCGAGGGATTCATGGATAACGTCAAGAAGGACATGGCGACCATGAATATAGGACTCATACTGATGAGAGGTGCAGCGAACGCAGTCAACAACTACGTCAAGACGATCGTCGATGGTATGATCGAGGTCAAGGACGAGTTGAACACAAACAGAAAGAATATTACGGAATTAACTGAGACAGTAACAGGACTACGTGAAACGATTGATGTTCATCGAGAGGAGAATAAGATCGATGTCATGATGTTGAGGGGTGACCTCAATGGACATAAGACCACTATGGAGGCAAAGGTAGCCGATGTCAAGGATGACGTTGGTAGGATCCAGGACAACATGTCAAAAGTCGAGGAAGAAATCGACTCCCTACAGAAACGATTCGAGGAAGTCGCGGTAACCGAGAGGTTAGACCTCAGTTACAACTTGAGGACGGCTATTCGCGAAGTCGACACCAACCTCAAAGGCAAAGTTGAAAGAATGGAATTGCAGCTCAACGATCTGGGGAATAAAGTCGCAGCTAAGACTATCCCAGGACTCGAAGTTATCGAGAGACGTCTCGACCGACTGGAGACGCATCCAAGAGAGACACACATTTACCCTCACAGATGGGAGACTCTCAGGCAACACCAGGATCGCAATCCGCAGGGATCATGCCTGCACATTTTCAGCCTAGCGCACCCATAGAACCGCAACCATCTCAATTTACCGGTTCAGCGCAGAGTCAAGCGTTAAACTTTGACGCACATCCTTTCCAACCCGTACCTAATCGACCAAGTCAAGAGACGAGTACGCCAACGCATAACTATATGCCGAATTCGTTCAGACCCGCGCACACGCAGGGGAATGTGACTATTATCCGTTCACGAGAAGAGCAACCAGCTCGATTCTCACGCACTGGAAGTGGTATCACTCCAGTTGAGTTTTTGGCGAATGTGGAAAGCTACTTGAGAGACACAATGGTAACTCCGAGTCATTGAACGTTTGCTTGAGGGGGAAGCCAGCACTTGGTTTAGAGCCCTCCGTTACTCATTTGTAGGCTACCAAGATTTCAGAGAAGCCTTACTGAGGACTTACTGGTCAAGCGACATCCAGCAGAGTATCAGAGCTGAGATGTACACTCGCCGATACAGCTCAAACACTCCGACGCGCTATGCGAACTACTTCGCAACCCAGCTTGCGAAACTCCGTTGCTTACAACCCCCACTGTCAGAGCAAGACCTGGTAAACACCATCGTTTGGTAATACCCTGCAGACGTGCAACGTGTATTGATCGCTGCTGGAGCATCTACTTTTCAGCAGTGCGACCAAATCTTGCGACGATTGGACGCCAACACCGAACAGTTTCCGACACACCGTCAGCAGAAGGCTGACAGGCGAGAAGAGCGACATGTCAACTTGACAACTGTGGACAAAGTGTGCCAGACGCCACAGCAGACACAGACTCGAGAGAGCTCTGGACAGCGCAATGACTATAATCGTGGTCGGAGAGAATGGAACAACACTCCATATGCTAGAGACCAAAGAGATGACCGTCGTAGTCACTGGAATCGACGCTTCGATCGAGGGACGAACGAAGACCGTCGTCACGATAACGACCGCCAAGGGAATAATAGCCGGAACCCACAGCACGGAAGTATCCGTAGGGATTACCGCTATAGCAGAGGTTATAATAGAGATCGAGACCCCAGATACCAGACCGATCGAGACTGGAGAGGAAGAGCACGGGAGAGTCGTGAATATCTTCAGCAACTCCGAGAACTTCAAGAAATACAAGAATGGGGAGATCAGAACCCGACTTCGAGGGAAACACGTAATTCGGCGGAAGAAACGGAGCGAAACCAGCCCGGTACTTCCCGCCAAGAAAGGAAAAAAAACCGCCGAAAAACCAGTAGATTCTTACCCGATTGAGCACAGAGTAACTGCCACCATCATACTCTGGGAGCCAATTCAGGAAGATCTATTAGACGAACGACGAACGACGAACCACAACTACGAATTGACGCGTCTACCGAAGATTGTAGCTACCCTGAATGGATGTAAAGTTGTCATTCTCATCGATACTGGGGCGATGATAAGTGTCATTTCCGCCGATTGCCATGCCAGACTGAAAGCAAACTCTGAGGTGACAGAGCTGCCAGTTTCTGCAGTAAGAGTCGGAGGAGTCATACCTGACCGTGTTGTAACGTGCAAAATTCAGATTCTATGCACTTTGGAAATTTCCAGCCACGTGTACTTGCACGAATTTCTTGTGATGAAAGGCTTGCATCATGATGCCATATTGGGTGCAGACTTCATTCGGAAGTATGATGGAATCATTGATATGGGACGTAATACGGTCGAGTTTAAGCCGAACGAACCCATTCAAATGAACTTAGTAGAGGAAGAACCGGAATATGAATCCGAAGTCAACGTTGTTGAGAATTTAAATGGCAAGGAAATTGAGGAGACACAAGATGCCGACGAAGAGGCAGAACCATTATCAGCACCCATACGAGAGGAACTAGACGCCAGAGATTCAGAGAACCACTAGTCGCGGGAGACCTTGTCCTTATAAGGAGACCCGGAATTTCAAGTCCTATAGACCGCATATATGGGAAATTTCTGTCTTTATATTATGGCCCCAGTCGTATCCGACAGCCTCTGAACAATGGAAGTTACATGATTGAAGACATTCGGACAGGAGAGCTAATTGGAACCTTCAACGCAGCTAATCTAAAAAAAATATCACTTAAGAATGAACTTTGAGTCAGATAAAAATGTCGTCCCAACATTTTATTTGAAACGACGGAGAGGCAGATGAACCCGCTGAGCTAAGGTTCATGTGATATTTTTCACGACAGCACATTTATGAACGGATGTAGTACCTTTGAACACACCCAGAAAGCTACGAGAAGCCGAGAGCTCATACGATATTCATTGAAGTAGCGGAGAATCGCACTTTTGACTTTGGTGAAGTCTGCTAATTATTTATCTGAGGTCTTATTAATCAATTTTATCTTTCCACGAGACTCAGAATATTCCATTTCGTCATTCAGTATTATTGAAACATTTTGGAGAATGTTTTTTCGCTTTAAGGTAAGGTAATATCATTGCAGATACGCAAACAGGAATGTAAGTAGTCGTCCAACGACTTAGTTTGATGACTTGCTTCCACCAGGAACACAGTTCCTGGCACTACGTCTGGAGAATCCGCCATGTGTAGGCGTGTAATTATATCCGTCGCATTAGACGTGGCAAACAGTCCGCTTTTCAGCGTGGAAATCATTATCGACTGCCATCGAGCACAATTTATACTACGAATCACTGTTGTTGATGTGCAGTGATCAACACGAATTGCAAAGTGAATTATTTGGCAAGTATTGTGAAATTTACGACATTACTGTAGCACCACATTTTTCACCCACGTGTTTGTGGAGGGCCGAGAGCCTGGTGCGGAAATATACAGGTAAACATGATATTATTACTTTGAACAAGTGTGATTATAAAAGTACATTATATAGTAATTGCTACGGTGAATTTATCTATAATAAAACGACGCCCATTTCACGGATGCCACGTGATAGAAAAAGTAGCGTCTGTACACGTGTAGAATCGCAGAACAGTGCATAGCCATTTATCATTTACATCTGCAAAGTGTAGAGGCTGTGTTACCAGTTATATTTAAAGCCTGTGATATTTACGACGAATACTGTAATTTTCAAGTGACAATAATGAACTACTACAAGTCTTATTCTACCGCCCACGTGGTCAACTTTTTCAACACCATGTTCGAGGCCGAGACCATGGGCTAATACCATTATGGTATAAGGGAGATGTCTAGGATAGGACCAGCATGAGTGTGGAACTTCTAGAACATCGAACGAGAAGGAAGGAACCGAGGATGCCTTTCCTAGGCATGTCCAGTCCATTCACGAGGTCAACTACAGGGACAGACCGAACCCTGGTCTTTGGGAGATCCCAGATGGAAGTTCTGATGAGGACTATGCCAATCCTGAAAGCCAGAGGTGCTTTTGTTCAACCCTTGTTGTTGGACAGAGAGCTAAGTGTGGGCTCCTTCATATCGTGAGTTGTGTACAACTCTTCCTTGTTCTAGTTTTTGGTGGTATAGTTAGATTAGTGTAGTTTGTGAACCAACCGAACTTAGTGACAGCCATTTCATAGGTAGGGAATGTAATTAGTCTAATTAGATGTCATTTATCTACAGTGATTGTGAGTCACCCTTGGGTCTGACATTTTGGTCAACCCTGGTGCAGCTTGATGGACGTCGTGGGACGCCAATTTCTGCCTATTGCTAAACGTGACTGTAGTCATTTTGAGGCTACTTTGTTTACCCCTATCTGGGGTGTTTTTCAAGTTTTTGCAGACTCTAGTTATGGCAATCTGATGCCATAGTTATGTTTCGTTAACTGCATTTTTTGCAGCCAGTCAATGTTACGCCCCTGACTTCGTTAGAGTAGTCGTATCATTTGGGTCTGTCTGTTAGGTAGTCAGCCCGAAGGCTGGTTGGATCCTCAAAAAGTACCGCCGTTAGATTATGTGGGTAGATACCCACAAAAACCCAAGGCAGCACTATATTGAGGCGTACTAGGCAAGGTGAGGAGTGAGGTAGTTTGCCATTGCTTTCCTCACCGAGTCAGAACAGCAGTACTAACCCTATGAGTAGAACCTTTCACAACATCCACAGGCACTGACTGTGCCCTGAATGTCATTACTAAGCACCACCCATACCTCAGTAGCTTCCATATAATCACAGCCATAAGTGAGACTGAGACATCGGTGAAAAGCCACATTTTACTCTAGCCTGTGCCAACAGACAAATGCAAATGTACTGCATTCATCAAGAGATGGCAAACAGGCCAAATCGACTGTAATTACCAGTTTTGTAACTGCATTATATTTCATATGAGATGAGCTCAGAAGCCATCCAGGTCATGTGTGGACCTTATAAGTTAAAGGGACGTTTTGTCGTTGCCTAGCATCGAACCCAGTTCCCAACGTATCATTAAGCAGATCCAGCAGAGAGTGGTATTTGCGCCACAATTATTATTTTGGTAGTGTCAAGTGTGATGGCACGTGTTTATTTGATATTTGATACAAGCAACTACTGAAGTGTATTTTATCTTTGAGAGCAGAGAGCTCCAGCAATTAGTGACATTGCTACCTTTTAAACGTCTTTGTTGTGAAAGACAGAGTTATATGATTGTATTCAGATTTATAGCGTGCTTTTTATGCACATATTCTTTGAGGTTTATAACCTATGGTAAAGGTACTATGATGAGGCCAGTTTTACAGTTATTATCTTGCTTAAATTGCCGGCCTAGTTAGTGTGTTGTGTCATTCAGCGCAGGAATCTTGTAGCCAGCGGCGACACGAACAGGTTTTGTGACTCAGCGCCCGTGTGAGAGCGCATGCTTCTAAGTGAGACAGAATGCTTTTAGCATTCACTTTCCCTTTCATC
The DNA here is from genome assembly GCA_946902985.2 of Meconema thalassinum. Classification (NCBI taxonomy): domain Eukaryota; kingdom Metazoa; phylum Arthropoda; class Insecta; order Orthoptera; family Tettigoniidae; genus Meconema; species Meconema thalassinum. The sequence goes on from OX336392.1 coordinate 347,070,583, forward strand.
GCAGTTATAGCTCATGGAACCCAGTGTCCATTCTTGTATCTGATCCTATGTTCTGTAGATTGTCATTTGTTAGTTAAACGCTGTTGCGTGCACCGTTGTTTTGACGAGTACGGTTATGTCAGGTTTTCTATAGTACGTCGTAGGCTAGCCCCGTAAGGGAGGTTTTTCATGAATGAAGGTATTTTTGTGTACCATGTCCGGGACTGTTCCCGTGGAGCAGATATTTAGGGAGGGTAACTGATTGTGTCCAGGCCCATCCCAGAGTTATTGAACGCGAGCTGTGCGCCGCTGGTAACTTGTGTTATTGTGTGTCCGAGTTGTTATTGCTCGTTGATTGTATTCCGACTTTTGAGTCGAGGCTTTTTGGCAGAGATGATCTCAAGGGAGACGCTCCGTGCCCAGGCTTGTCAGTATTATTCGCCATAATCCAACGATAACCTAAACCGACATCTTAATAATAAAACGCATAATTTTGATAAACAAAAGCTAACTAACGAATCCTTTCTGCTCAACCTTGTTCATTTGCATTTGGAACCTGCTGACATAGCTGTGCTAATGAAGGTATTTCCTGGAGGAAATGACTTGAGGACAGCTGACACACTTTTTGTTGCGACCGAAGCTTGCTCGAACCTTGAGTTCGTAGCTGGTGGAGCGCAGGCCATACGATGTTAGACGTAGTCTTCACTACGCAGTCGTCACCGTAATTACACACATTAGATGACTATGGCTTACAAACAGTAAACCAAGGTGCAGGCAGGCACTTGAATAAAACTGTGGTCTTTCTTATTTATTTACATAATGATGTAAAAGTGTACAAATCCTCTATGTTACCCTTTTGTGTGCTGACTAGCACCTAGTTATAAGAATGACTTGGTTTTTTTAATGGCTGGTCACTTAGCTTTGAATGTAATTGTTTGATATTACGGACGTCACCGCCGTAAATTTTGTTATTAATTGATAGGACTTAGCTAGATGAATTAACGTTAAATGTAAATGTGGAGATGGTATCATCCTAACTTAGATTTGTTTTGCTACCCTGTTAAATGTAAATTCTGATATTAGCTTGATCTTGTAACTTGACCTAGGGATTTGCGTCGTACCATTTTCCTAGTGTTGCTGTTGTAGCTTTATTATTGTGAGACAGATCTTTCGCGAGGGTTTACTGTAACTTCTCAGGTAGGGACCTGCTCTTTATTTTTGATTATTTATTAGCTTGCGGATTAGTCGATAGGGACCCTCCGAACTAGGATAGGGGTTTGTAAAATTTACAATAAATTTTCACGGTGTTTTACATAAGTCTGGATGTTTCTTTTCTCAGTCTAGTTTTTAAGGCGAACCTTTCCTTAGGCAGTCTATGACCTTCGTCACCATGTACCACGATCCCCGTGGACTACAGTTTCTCGTGCCGCTTTGGCCTATTTGGAAGTTCACCTGATCCTCACGGCAGTTAGGTCCGACGGATGAGATGTTAGGGAAGTCATTGCGGTTGTTGGCTATCCTGGCAGCTCCTCTGACGGGCTCATACACTTTTTTTAAATGGTGCCCAACTCATGTGCCAACGTTAACGTGGTGACCGTCATTTCTATGTTATTTAAGAGGATCCTAATGTTGATTAATTGTAAATTGACCGGACTGGGACGAACGTAGAAAGTCGTACTGCAGATCAATTAACCGCATGGCATTCATGTTTGATACACGTCCATGGGGTGAGGCTTTTGTGTTAGATAAATGAAGGATAGGATTTTCTTTGATGATGCCTCATCCTGAGTAAATGTAATACTTTGCATTGCTCGCCGTTGTCTTTGTAAATGTAGAAGCACTTAGTTTGCATACTCCAGCTGAAATCGTGATGTTTATTTAAATGAAACAAGCTTTATACCACCAAGTAACTAATCATAGCTCTAAGTTCCATTAGAGATTGATCCCTCTCTTTCTCACATAATTTTCTTGTCATGGATGAGGAAACAATTCGTCGTGTGTTTGGGGAGATGATGGCAGGTGTCAATGCCAATCTCCAGCAGATTACTGCTGGCTTAGGTCAAGTCAGAGGTGACTTAGGTGAGAATACCCAAGCTGTCAACACTGTAAGTGGTCATGTGGACCAAGTTAGACAGGATCTTGAGATCAACACAGAGTCAATCAATAATGTTAGGGCTGATCTAACGCAGGTCAGGGCCGACATGGACGCTTATAGAGTAGAGGCTAGGAATGATCTTACGGCAGGTTTAGCAGCTGTTAGAGTTGATGTTATACGACACCATCAGGAGGCTAACCAGCGTATAGATAGTTTAACTGATCAGATGAATAGAGCTAGGGAGGACGTGCAGACCCGATTAGAGGAGCACACCGCTCAGAACCAGATGACGATTAACAGAGTCCAGATTGATATGAGGGCCGACTTGGAGCACACTCGAGAAGAATTCGGAACTCGTTTAACTCACGTCAAGGGATTCATGGATAACGTCAAGAAGGACATGGCGACCATGAATATAGGACTCATACTGATGAGAGGTGCAGCGAACGCAGTCAACAGCAACGTCAAGACGATCGTCGATGGTATGATCGAGGTCAAGGACGAGTTGAACACAAACAGAAAGCATATTACGGAATTAACTGAGACAGTAACAGGACTACGTGAAACGATTGATGTTCATCGAGAGGAGAATAAGATCGATGTCATGATGTTGAGGGGTGACCTCAATGAACATAAGACCACTATGGAGGCAAAGGTAGCCGATGTCAAGGATGACGTTGGTAGGATCCAGGACAACATGTCAAAAGTCGAGGAAGAAATCGACTCCCTACAGAAACGATTCGAGGAAGTCGCGATAACCGAGAGGTTAGACCTCAGTTACAACTTGAGGACGGCTATTCGCGAAGTCGACACCAACCTCAAAGGCAAAGTTGAAAGAATAGAATTGCAGCTCAACGATCTGGGGAATAAAGTCGCAGCTAAGTCTATCCCAGGACTCGAAGTTATCGAGAGACGTCTTGACCGACTGGAGACGCATCCAAGAGAGACACATTTACCCTCACAGATGGGAGACTCTCAGGCAACACCAGGATCGCAATCCGCAGGGATCATGCCTGCACATTTTCAGCCTAGCGCACCCATAGAACCGCAACCATCTCAATTTACCGGTTCAGCGCAGAGTCAAGCGTTAAACTTTGACGCACATCCTTTCCAACCCGTACCTAATCGACCAAGTCAAGAGACGAGTACGCCAACGCATAACTATATGCCGAATTCGTTCAGACCCGCGCACACGCAGGGGAATGTGACTATTATCCGTTCACGAGAAGAGCAACCAGCTCGATTCTCAGGCACTGGAAGTGGTATCACTCCAGTTGAGTTTATGGCGAATGTGGAAAGCTACTTGAGAGACACAATGGTAACTCCGAGTCATTGAACGTTTGCTTGAGGGGCAAGCCAGCACTTGGTTTAGAGCCCTCCGTTACTCATTTGTAGGCTACCAAGATTTCAGAGAAGCCTTACTGAGGACTTACTGGTCAAGCGACATCCAGCAGAGTATCAGAGCTGAGATGTACACTCGCCGATACAGCTCAAACACTCCGACGCGCTATGCGAACTACTTCGCAACCCAGCTTGCGAAACTCCGTTGCTTACAACCCCCACTGTCAGAGCAAGACCTGGTAAACACCATCGTTTGGTAATACCCTGCAGACGTGCAACGTGTATTGATCGCTGCTGGAGCATCTACTTTTCAGCAGTGCGACCAAATCTTGCGACGATTGGACGCCAACACCGAACAGTTTCCGACACACCGTCAGCAGAAGGCTGACAGGCGAGAAGAGCGACATGTCAACTTGACAACTGTGGACAAAGTGTGCCAGACGCCACAGCAGACACAGACTCGAGAGAGCTCTGGACAGCGCAATGACTATAATCGTGGTCGGAGAGAATGGAACAACACTCCATATGCTAGAGACCAAAGAGATGACCGTCGTAGTCACTGGAATCGACGCTTCGATCGAGGGACGAACGAAGACCGTCGTCACGATAACGACCGCCAAGGGAATAATAGCCGGAACCCACAGCACGGAAGTATCCGTAGGGATTACCGCTATAGCAGAGGTTATAATAGAGATCGAGACCCCAGATACCAGACCGATCGAGACTGGAGAGGAAGAGCACGGGAGAGTCGTGAATATCTTCAGCAACTCCGAGAACTTCAAGAAATACAAGAATGGGGAGATCAGAACCCGACTTCGAGGGAAACACGTAATTCGGCGGAAGAAACGGAGCGAAACCAGCCCGGTACTTCCCGCCAAGAAAGGAAAAAAAACCGCCGAAAAACCAGTAGATTCTTACCCGATTGAGCACAGAGTAACTGCCACCATCTTACTCTGGGAGCCAATTCAGGAAGATCTATTAGACGAACGACGAACGACGAACCACAACTACGAATTGACGCGTCTACCGAAGATTGTAGCTACCCTGATTGGATGTAACGTTGTCATTCTCATCGATACTGGGGCGATGATAAGTGTCATTTCCGCCGATTGCCATGCCAGACTGAAAGCAAACTCTGAGGTGACAGAGCTGCCAGTTTCTGCAGTAAGAGTCAGAGGAGTCATACCTGACCATGTTGTAACGTGCAAAATTCAGATTCTATGCACTTTGGAAATTTCCAGCCACGTGTACTTGCACGAATTTCTTGTGATGAAAGGCTTGCATCATGATGCCATATTGGGTGCAGACTTCATTCGGAAGTATGATGGAATCATTGATATGGGACGTAATACGGTCGAGTTTAAGCCGAACGAACCCATTCAAATGAACTTAGTAGAGGAAGAACCGGAATATGAATCCGAAGTCAACGTTGTTGAGAATTTAAATGGCAAGGAAATTGAGGAGACACAAGATGCCGACGAAGAGGCAGAACCATTATCAGCACCCATACGAGAGGAACTAGACGCCAGAGATTCAGAGAACCACTAGTCGCGGGAGACATTGTCCTTATAAGGAGACCCGGAATTTCAAGTCCTATAGACCGCATATATGGGAAATTTCTGTCTTTATATTATGGCCCCAGTCGTATCCGACAGCCTCTGAACAATGGAAGTTACGTGATTGAAGACATTCGGACAGGAGAGCACATTGGAACCTTCAACGCAGCTAATCTAAAAAAAATATCACTTATGAATGAACTTTGAGTCAAATAAAAATGTCGTCCCAACATTTTATTTGAAACGACGGAGAGGCAGATGAACCCGCTGAGCTAAGGATCATGTGATATTTTTCACGACAGCACATTTATGAAGGGATGTAGTACCTTTGAACACACCCAGAAAGCTACGAGAAGCCGAGAGCTTATACGATTCTCTTTGAAGTAGCGGAGAATCGCACTTTTGACTTTGGTGAAGTCTGATAATTATTTATCTGAGGTCTTATTAATCAATTTTATCTTTCCACGAGACTCAGAATATTCCATTTCGTCATTCAGTATTATTGAAACATTTTGGAGAATGTTTTTTCGCTTTAAGGTAAGGTAATATCATTGCAGATACGCAAACAGGAATGTATGTAGTCGCTCAACGACTTAGTTTGACGACTTGCTTCCACGAGGAACGCAGTTCCTGGCACTACGTCTGGAGAATCCGCCCTGTGTAGGCGTGTAATTATATCCGTCGCATTAGACGTGGCAAACAGTCCGCTTTTCAGCGTGGAAATCATTATCGAGTGCCATCGAGCACAATTTATACTACGAATCACTGTTGTTGATGTGCAGTGATCAACACGAATTGCAAAGTGAATTATTTGGCAAGTATTGTGAAATTTACGACATAACTGTAGCACCACATTTTTTTCACCCACGTGTTTGTGGAGGGCCGAGAGCCTGGTGCGGAAATATACAGGTAAACGTGATATTATTACTTTGAACAAGTGTGATTATAAAAGTACATTATATAGTAATTGCTACGGTGAATTTATCTATAATAAAACGACGCCCATTTCACGGATGCCACGTGATAGAAAAAATTGCGTCTGTACACGTGTAGAATCGCAGAACAGTGCATAGCCATTTATCATTTACATCTGCAAAGTGTAGAGGCTGTGTTGCCAGTTATATTTAAAGCCTGTGATATTTACGACGAATACTGTAATTTTCAAGTGATAATAATGAACTACTACAAGTCTTATTCTACCGCCCACGTGGTCAACTTTTTCAACACCATGTTCAAGGCCTAGACCATGGGCTAATACCATTATGGTATGAGGGAGATGTCTCGGATGGGACCAGCATGATTGTGGAACTTCTAGAACATCGAACGAGAAGGAAGGAACCGAGGATGCTTTTCCTAGGCATGTCCAGTCCATTCACGAGGTCAACTACAGGGAAAGACCGAACCCTGGTATTTGGGAGAGCCCAGATGGAAGTTCTGATGAGGACGATGCCAATCCTGAAAGCCAGAGGTGCTTTTGTTCAACCCTTGTTGTTGGACAGAGAGCTAAGTGTGGGCTCCTTCATATCGTGAGTTTTGTACAACTCTTCCTTGTTCTAGTTTTTGGTGGTATAGTTAGATTAGTGTAGTTTGTGAACCAACCGAACTTAGTGACAGCCATTTCATAGGTAGGGAATGTAATTAGTCTAATTAGATGTCATTTATCTACAGTGATTGTGAGTCACCCTTGGGTCTGACATTTTGGTCAACCCTGGTGCAGCTTGATGGACGTCGTGGGACGCCAATTTCTGCCTATTGCTAAACGTGACTGTAGTCATTTTGAGGCTACTTTGTTTAACCCTATCTGGGGTGCTTTTCAAGTCTTTGCAGACTCTAGTTATGGCAATCTGATGCCATAGTTATGTTTCGTTAACTGCATTTTTTGCAGCCAGTCAATGTTACGCCCCTGACTTCGTTAGAGTAGTCGTATCATTTGGGTAATCGACTATAATTACCAGTTTTGTAACTGCATTATATTTCATTTGAGATGAGCTCAGAAGCCATCCAGGTCATGTGTGGACTTTATAAGTAAAAGGGACGTTTTGTCGTGTTCTAGCATCGAACCCAGTTCCCAACGTATCATTAAGCAGATCCAGCAGAGTGTGGTATTTGCGCCACAATTATTATTTTGGTAGTGTCAAGTGTGATGACACGTGTTTATTTGATATTTGATACAAGCAACTACTGAAGTGTATTTTATCTTTGAGAGCAGAGAGCTCCAGCAATTAGTGACATTGCTACCTTTTAAACGTCTTTGTTGTGAAAGACAGAGTTATATGATTGTATTCAGATTTATAGCGTGCTTTTTATGCACATATTCTTCGAAGTTTATAACCTATGGTAAAGGTACTATGATGAGGCCAGTTTTACAGTTATTATCTTGCTTAAATTGCCGGCCTAGTTAGTGTGTTGTGTCATTCAGCGCAGGAATCTTGTAGTCTGCGGCGACACGAACAGGTTTTGTGACTCAGCGCCCGTGTGAAAGCGCATGCTTCTAAGTGAGACAGAATGCTTTTAGCATTCACTTTCCCTTTCATCGCAGTTATAACTCATGGAACCCAGTGTCCATTCTTGTATCTGATCATATGTTCTGTAGATTGTCATTTGTTAATTAAACGCTGTTGCATGTAGCGTTGTTTTGAAGAGTACAGTTATGTCAGGTTTTCTATAGTACGTTGTAGGCTAGCCCCGTAAGGGAGGTTTTTCATGAATGAAGGTATTTTTGTGTACCATGTCCGGGACTGTTCCCGTGGAGCAGATATTTAGGGAAGGTAACTGATTGTGTCCAGGCCCATCCCAGAGTTATTGAACGCGAGCTGTGCGCCGCTGGTAACTTGTGTTATTGTGTGTCCGAGTTGTTATTGCTCGTTGATTGTATTCCGACTTTTGAGTCGAGGCTTTTTGGCAGAGATGATCTCAAGGGAGACGCTCCGTGCCCAGGCTTGTCAGTATTATTCGCCATAAACCAACGATAACCTAAACCGACATCTTAATAATAAAACGCATAATTTTGATAAACAAAAGCTAACTAACGAATTCTTTCTGCTTAACCTTGTTCATTTGCATTTGGAACCTGCTGACATAGCCGTGCTAATGAAGGTATTTCCTGGAGGAAATGACTCGAGGACAGCTGACACACTTTTTTGTTGCGACCGAAGCTTGCTCGAACCTTGAGTTCGTAGCTGGTGGAGCGCAGGCTATACGATGTTAGACGTAGTCTCCACTACGCAGTCGTCACCGTAATTACACACATTAGATGACTATGGCTTACAAACAGTAAACCAAGGTGCAGGCAGGCATTTGAATAAAACTGTGGTCTTTCTTATTTATTTACTTAATGATGTAAAAGTGTACAAATCCTCTATGTTACCCTTTTGTGTGCTGACTAGCACCTAGTTATAAGAATGACTAAGTTTTTTTTATGGCTGGTCACTTAGCTTTGAATGTAATTGTTTGATATTACGGACGTCACCGCCGTAAATTTTGTTATTAATTGATAGGACTTAGCTAGATGAATTAACGTTAAATGTAAATGTGGAGATGGTATCATCCTAACTTAGATTTGTTTTGCTACCCTGTTAAATGTAAATTCTGATATTAGCTTGATCTTGTAACTTGACCTAGGGATTTGCGTCGTACCGTTTTCCTAGTGTTGCTGTTGTTGCTTTATTACTGTGAGACAGATCTTTCGCGAGGGTTAACTGTAACTTCTCAGGTAGGGACCTGCTCTTTATTTTTGATCATTTGTTAGCTTGCGAATTAGCCGATAGAAACCCTCCGAACTAGGATAGGGGTTTGTAAAATTTACAATAAATTTTCACGGTGTTTTACATAAGTCTGGATGTTTCTTTTCTCAGTCTAGTTTTTAAGGCGAACCTTTCCTTAGGCAGTCTATGACCTTCGTCACCATGTACCACGATCCCCGTGGACTACAGTTTCTCGTGCCGCTTTGGCCTATTTGGAAGTTCACCTGATCCTCACGGCAGTTAGGTCCGACGGATGAGATGTTAGGGAAGTCATTGCGGTTGTTGGCTATCCTGGCAGCTCCTCTGACGGGCTCAATATAGTCTTTCACTTTTATATATTAGATTAATTATATCTTTAAATGTAGTTTCCAGCAAACATCACATTTTGAGTTATGTCACTGTTGCAGCATATAAGCGAGTTTGGTTCCTAAGGCCAGCAAGCACCGAAAGACGTGAAAAGCGCATACTGTAATAATAAAAGATCCGATGTTTAGCGAAATGGCAATGTTGCAAAGTGAGGCGACGAAAGAACGATGTAAAAAGTATGACAATCAATTTGCTCTGATCTTATGTGTAATAACACAACCTCTTATTAGGCCTACTCTCCAGAGATTTCACGCTCAAGAACCTACCAAGAACAGCAACAAGTGCCCTTGAAGCGTGTGACAAAATATTTCCCCCCTAATTTGTATACCCGTATCAAACTTTTGGCAGTTTTGCCTGTCTCTGTAGCTACCGCCGAACAAAGTTTCCAAGTTTCAGTAGGTTGAACACACACTTAAGAAATTCTACTTCTGAAAACAGACTCAACGGACTAGCATTGTTATCTATTCACAGAGACATTGAAAACACTGACGAAGTTGTAAACCAATTAGGTAATGCTCCAAGAAACCGTGACTTTATATTACAGTGTACGGTACGTTGTAAATTAAAACAGTTCGTTATTGAGGTTTTAAGAGGCGGAACAGCAAGTTCATGTGCCCCGAATCCAAACAGTAATGTTCATTATTTCTATATAAATACTATAAAATGAGCAAGATGACTGTATTAATAAAAAGTAACATAAAATTTCTTTAGTTGTGATTGACATTAACCAAATATAAAACATCACAACAAATTGGTTAAAAAGGTATGTCAGATAGCCTTAAAACTCGTCATCTTGCACCATATTATTCAAAAGCTTCCCAGGGAGGTACTCCGGACCCTCATTTGGGGGGGGGGAGGGTATTCTATGCTCCCAAATCCCCGGACGCAACCCCCCCCCCAAAATAAACTCTATATACACCCCTGAAATGCGATGTACTTTTCCTAATAAACCACGCACCTTTAACTATAAGCTGCATGTTTTAAGTCGCAGGGCCGTGGAGAGCGGCGACGGGCCCTGGGGATGGAATCTCCCGGGCCCCTCTCTATAACCAAATTCTGTAAATTTAAATTATTTCCTCGTAAATTTGCAAAAACTGATTTTTTTGTATAAAACAAGAACATAATAAACCAGCAAGCAATAATAATAATAATAATAATTGTAGCATGCTGAACTGCTATGCCCAAGATCGCGGGTTTAAACCCGGCCGAAGTTGTCGGATTTTTAAAAGAGTTAAAATCCTTCATTATGCCTTTATTCGGACGGGAAGCAAAGCCAGCGGGCCCAAGTCAGAGATTTATGGATGTAAAAGAACCTACCACTTCAATTGGTAGTGTGTAGCCAAAATGTGTAGGTTATTTGGTTAGAAACGCTCACAAGTTCCAACGTTCGCCGCTGGGTGTCAGTTACAGTGGCGTCTGTTAACCAAAGTTGGAACTACTTGAAATTGAACTTGTTGTGGAGCCTACGGGCGTTCAATTAAAATGTCCTGATATACCATTGGCTGCAATAAACAGGCTACTGTATAATAATATTTCAATTATACGAGGCACGTCCTGAAAGTACTTTCCGTTTGGTAATAAAATTAAATTGTGTACAGATACAGAAATATTATTTATTGCACAACATTCTACACCTCTTAAACTACTTTTCCACATAACTGCCGAACTTTTGCAGGCATTTGTCATAGCGTGGCACAAGTTTTCGGATACCTTCTTCATAGAAGTTTGCCGCCTGTGTCTTCAACCAGTTGGAAACATCTTCTTTCAGCTCGTCGTCATTGTTGAAGTGTTGACCGCCAAGGAAAGACTTGAGATGTGTGAACAGATGAAAGTCGCTAGGAGCGAGGTCAGGGCTGTACGGAGTGTTGTCAAACACGTCCCAGCCAAATCCCTGTAGGAGGTTTTTCGTCACATTTGCAGTGTGTGGTCGTGCGTTGTCGTGAAGAAAAACAAACCTTTTGACAGCAACCCTCGGCGCTTATTCTGTATTGCGCGGCGCAATTTCCTAAGTGTCTCGCAGTATGCATCTGCGTTGATTGTTTGACCACGCGGTAAGAAATCAATGAGTAAGATGCCTTTCCAGTCCCAGAACACTGTGCACATCATTTTCCGAGGTGTCAAGATTTGTTTCGGCTTAACCTTTGCTGGGGATGAAGTGTGCCTCCATTCCATTGATTGCCGCTGACTTTCAGGGGTGTCGTAAGAAACCCAAGTTTCATCTCCTGTGACTATCTGTGTCAGAAATTCTTCGCCGCCTTCATTGTAACGGGTCAAAAACTGAACTACCCATCCGTTTTGTTTTGTGTTGCTCCGTAAGAACCTTTGGTATCCATCGTCGGCAAAGTTTACGAAAGTTCAGTTTTTCGGTAACAATTTCATGAATTAGTGATCGTGATATTTGGGGAAATTCCATAGCGAGAGCACTAATTGTAAACCTGCGGTTTTCCCGGATCTTGTCATCAATCGTGTGAACCAGTTCTTCTGTAACCAAAGATGGACGCCCACTTCGTTCTTCATCGTGCACTTCACTACGTCCTTCATTGAACTGTCGGACCCATCTTCTCACCATTGAATCACTCATCGCATTTGGTCCATACAGTTCGCAAATTTGCGCATATGCGGAACTGCGCTGCAGCGGAACGTACAACTAGTTGAAGACACAGGCGGCACACGTCTATGAAGAAGGTATACAAAAACTCGTGCCACGCTACGACAAATGCCTGCAACATTTCGGCAGTTATGTGGAAAAGTAGTTTTAGGGTTGTAGAATTTTGTGTAGTAAATAATTTTTCTGTATCTGTACACAATTTAATGTTATTGCCAAACGGAACTTACTTTCTGGACGTACTTCGTATATTCCACTAGTTCAGGCTATATTTATTATCACAAGCAGAGCGTGAATTACTATCAATATAAATGTTAGCGGCTTCGGTGGCGTAGTCGGTAGCATGCTGAACTGCTGTGCCCAAGATAGCGGGTTCAAACCCGGCCGAAGTCGTCGGATTTTTTAAGAGCGTTAAAAATCCTTCAGTATGCCTTCCTTCGGAGGGGAAGTAAAGCCGGCGGTCCCATGTCATAGATTTATGGCATGCAAAAGATCCTTTCACAGACTAAACTTGTGTAAAGCAAAATTTGTTAGGTTAGATTTCGTCAGAACGCTCTATTAAAGTTCCAACCTTCACCACTAGGTATCATTGATATCTGGTGGCGAAAGTTGGAACTACTTGAAATTGAACGGAACTTGTAGCTCACCCTTTAGGGTATCCTCTGGAAGCAGCTACAGACTCAGGCGAGCCGAACATGTCCTCGGACACTCCCGGCACTAAAAGCCACACGATAAATAAATAAATAAATAAATAAATATAAATGTTAAATTTAAAACAGTGAAACTGGAGGAATGCACGCAAAATTATTTGCAAATTCAATGTTTATGCCCGACAAGCGCGTACCAATGGATTATTTTCAATTAACAAAAATAAATGATTAGAGTAAAGCCATCGAAAACTAGGTAATAATTTTCATTAAATTCACTATACTTTTTAGTTTTGGCATTTGACTGATCTAAATTTGCCCCGATGAGGTAACACTGTAAGCATGCACAGCGTTCAGATTTAAAGTTCTGCAGATCCTCTATGATATCAATAATTTTAGAACTTCAGTGATACTCGTAAAAGCACTATGCTCGTTTGTCGTACCTGTATACAAATTTGAAAAGAAAATGTATTTACCGGACCGTAATTTCTTCGCTTTTACAGTACGGTATTTAACTTATGGAAAAAATTCACATTGAAAAAAGCTGTTGTCCATGAACTCGGAAATAGGTGGGTTCGAATTCCACCATCAGCGATTCTAAGCTTATTTTCCATGATTCATCGTTTTAACCCTATAGCCAAAGGCTGTAGTTGCACCATCGTACATTAATTTCCTCCCCAATTCTATCCCAAATTAATTTAAAAAATATATGATTAACTTCAGATATAGATTGACGGACAGAGTTATACACGCACAGTAAGTAGAAAGGACTGATGACCACGACGTCCTCAGACCCAAAAATTAATCAACAGGAAGTTCAGCTCACTGAACTGCATGTTAATAGAGGTGGAAAGGGTATACTGTACACTGTGCAATACTATGGCCTCTGTGACATATGACGTAATCTCTTTTCATAATGAAAACATGATTTTTACACAAAGTCAAGACTTATTTTAAAATACGTTTTAAATATAGGGTTCTTATGTTGACTTTCTTAAAATTTGCTGCCCTTGAAGAGTCACGCCTCTGGGTCTAAGCCTAAACACTGGTAAGTGTTTTGGTTGGACGGCGATCACACATCTTTGTGCATTAGATAAAGCAAATATATTTTCATAATTAGCCACAGGTATACAGTACTTATACGTAAGTCAAGTTATTATGTGCTATCAGTAGATTGCAGCTGATCAGCAATTTGTTTTCACAAATAAGGAAAATGTCAATTTGAACTACAGTAGGCTACATATTGTAATTTGGAGTCAGCAGATTTCTTATAATTTAATATTGCTTGCAGTAAGCAAAACTAGAGCCAGGTTCTCCCAACAATTCCCAACCCTATCTATAACTGGTGACCATCAGGGGCGGATTTAAGCCAAGATTATGGGGGAGTGGACACACAGGGGATATGGGGGATGGAATATCACCAAGCTCAGAGTGGGGTCCAGGGGTCCTCCTCCGGAAAATTTGACAAAAATTAGGTCAAAATTATTGAGTTATAGGCCATTTGGGTGATTAGTTTTGTGATATTTTGGAGTACAAATTTGGTGACCATTGAAATTTAGTGGCTATAGAAAAGACTCTCCGATATTGAAGTAAAAGCTCTCGCACCTTCAAGAAAGACCCCGAGGTGTAGTTCACCAATGACCGTGATGGGAGTCTACAGCAAGTCTGCAGATCGGACGTTCGAATCCCGGTGTTGACAGTGGCTATCTGAGTGTGGTTTTTCACACTCCCTCCAAAAATGCCGGGATATTACCTTATTTCAAGTCCAGGGACACCTAAACCCTAATAATTACAGTAATAGTCGCGACGGCTAACGCTTTTCCAGTCGGCAACTAAGAATACGGTATGCGATTGATCATGTCACAGAGGCCATAGCACAGCACAGTGTATACCCTGCTATTCGTCCAGCAGTGGGGGGTTTTAAGAGGGTCTAAGTTTCTACTCTCCAATACAAATAGTTACAACAATGTTGCCAATACACCTCTCTTGTTATACAACAACCACTAGCCTTCCCTTCAGTCTACACAATTCGCACGTTTTTTGGTTTTCGAATCTGTTCGCTGTTTGAGAATCTTGTAATTTACTTCATTAATATTTGTGAAAACTACTGCTTTATAGTCAACTTCATTAATTAACGTGGAGGCCTTCAGAAACAAACCGGAAAATTAACGCGTCAGCAAATACTGAATTATATCTACAGTGCTAGTTGATGTAAACGATCCCTAACCGAGCGACAATGTTCATTACCCGCCAGTGATACTAGACCTACTAGTTGATTCGCAAGGGAAAGTATCTCTTCGCGTCCTGAAAAATCGATGCTGCTCTTTGGAATAAACGACCACTGCACCAGTTCAAAACAAAATTGTATTTAGGCCTATATTGATTAATTTTCTTCTAAATTAAGCAGAGTTCAAATATTTGGTCTTAGGAAAATCTGTGCGGTTGCCTACATGCAATATATAATATTAATTTCCCCATCGCCATGCACACCACTGACGTTACTTATTGTTGTTTTAAGGGGCGGAACAGCTAGGTCATCTGCCCTTACCACTGACGTTCCATGAGAGGAATTGGAAAACCAAGTTCAGTGCCCTTGCTTAATTGTCATTTCTCTCCTGGTTAATTAAACACTGAGTCCAGAAAAATACTCGAATGTTACCTTAGTTTCTGCCTTTGGATACTTTTCATTCCATTCACTAAATGATTGCCAGTAGAAAATTCAAGTCACGTAAATCAATGCCTGATCGGTTTTCTATAAATCCCTTAATCAGAAATGATTTGCGCACGAACCCAAGTACCTGGGATTGTTGACCTATCGAATGAACCAGTAATAATAATAATTATACTGCACCTAAACATACAGATTATCCAAATGTTAGCATTGTTTTCTCGATTCAGTATACGAGAAGATGACCAATTTCGCAGGCATATCTTCTATCTACGTTAGACCACAGAATCATCCCACCCTTTCTCAATATACACACATCAAAAAAAGTTTTGCATCACCTCGGTTCCCAGATCTCCGGAATATAGACGTTGACTGTGTATATTGTATCAAAGATACAGTCCCTTTGACTGTTCATAGATGTCACTAAAACTGCTCAAAGATGTAAACAACCATGCATGAGCGGGGCCTATTAGACGGAGGGGGTACGACAGCCGATCAGTTCCAGTCATTCCACCAGGACGAAGGTACGCTGCTCATGTTGTCTGTAGTTCTACCATGCCTAGAAGGTCAATACCGCAGTTCGATCGCGTCCGCATTGTTACTTTGTGTCAAGAAGGGCTCTCAACAAGGGAAGTTTCCAGGCGTCTCAGAGTGAACCAAAGCGATGTTGTTCGGACATGGAGGAGGTACAGAGATACAGGAACTGTCGATGACAGGCCTCGCTCAGGCCGCCCAAGGGCTACTACTGTAGTGGATGACCGCTACTTACGGATTGCCGCTCGGAGGAACCCTGACAGCAATGCCACCATGTTGAATAATGCGTTTCGTTCAGCCACAGGACGTCGTGTTTCAACTCAAACTGTGCGCAATAGGCTGCATGATGCGCAACTTCACTCCCGACGTCCATGGCGAGGTCCAGCTTTGCAACCCCGACACCATGCAGCGCGGTACAGATGGGCCCAACAACATGCTGAATGGACCCCACAGAATTGGCATCACGTTCTCTTCACCGATGAGTGTCGCATATGCCTTCAACCAGACAATCGTCGGAGACGTGTTTGGAGGCACCCTGGTCAGGCTGAACGTCTTAGACACACTGTCCAGCGAGTGCAGCAAGGTGGTGGTTCCCTGATGTTTTGGGGTGGCATTATGTGGGGCCGACGTACGCCACTGGTGGTCATGGAAGGCTCCGAAACGGCTTTACGATACCTGAATGACATCCTCCGACCCATAGTGCAACCATATCGGCAGAATATTGGAGAGGCATTTGTCTTCATGGACGACAATTCTCGACCTCATCGTGCACATCTTGTGAATGCGTTCCTTCAAGATAACGACATCGCTCGACTACAGTGGCCAGCATGTTCGCCAGACATGAACCCTATCGAACATGCCTGGGATATGTTGAAAAGGGCTGTTTATGGACGTCTTGACCCACCAACCACTCTGAGAGATTTACGCCGAATTGTCGTTGAGGAGTGGGACAATTTGGACCAACAGTGTCTTGATGAACTTGTGGATAGTATGCCACGACGAATACAGGCATGCATCAATGCAAGAGGACGTGCTACTGGGTATTAGAGGTAGTGGTGTGTACTGCAATCTGGACCACAAATGCTGAAAGTCTAGCTGTATGATGGTACAACATGCAATGTGTGGGTCTCATGAGCAATAAAACGAGCTGAAATGTTGTTTGTGTTGATCTCTATTCCCTTTGTATTTAAAGGTTCCGGAACTCTTGGAACCGTGGTGATGCAAAACTTTTTTTGATGTGTGTATTTAGCCAGCAATGATAATTTTTGACATAGTGCGAAAGTGAATTACTAGGGTACGCTGTTCCTCCCCTTAAATCAACAGTAACTATAAAGTGAATTACTGTGCGGACGCTACTTTAAAATTTTACTTACCTGCCTGCACGGGATACGATACGTCTAGCTAGACAATATAGCCTATTCATTTCAGACACTATCACCTCTAAATATCTAAGCTCGACGTGACGCACCCAACTTCGATCTCTTGAGCTAGCTGACCAAACACACCAGGACAGCCCAAGTTCTCGTGGTCTTGGCGAAATAAGTGAAGGGATGAGAAAATTATTTGAAGGATTGGTGCATAAGCCGAATAAGCTTAAATCTAGAATCTGAGAACAATACATAGCGAATCCCCATCGCCTAAGTTGACCGCTTTGAGACAGTTGTTCTTCCCACAAGCGCTTTGTAAAGGAAAATATTGTCCACTTGACAGAATAAGTTTTTCAATCCTTGTAACTTTTTCACAGACAGTTCATTCCATTCACTAAATGATTGCCAGTAGAAAATTCAAGTCACATAAAGGCAATAATAAATCAATGCCTGATCGGGCCCATTCTCCTAGGACGCCGCCCCCCCCCCCCCCTGGGAGGGTCGGGCCCCGGGGCACCAGCCCTGCCTGAACCCCCTCTCGTCGGACCTGTTAAATCGTTCGGCGCTTTCTGACCTGGGGAATTGTATGTTCCCAGCTGTCTATAGACTAGAGTCCATCCAGAGTCAAGAGCGGACTACAGCTTTTATGATACAAGTGTTGCCGCGTGTAGCGGCGCAGCTATGGTACAGCACTCAACGCGATCTACGACACTGATAATAGCTACAGCACAGCATGCATCTTCCAATTGTTGTTATTTCCTGCACAGAAAACCCAGACGATACATCAGACGTGTTCTTAAATACCACGTACTGTACCCGAAACACTTACCAATACCTGGTGAAATCCCTCGATGGTCTCTGGATCGTAGAACCTGAAAATGCCCGGCGAAAAACCCTCCCAGGTCCTACCACCAAATAGAGGAGTGAATGGGGGAACTAGTCATCCTAACAGCCTGTCTTAAGCATGACCATGGCTTTGAAAGAGAAATGAATAGAAAACTAGCTCAAGAACACGAAAAACAACTCTAAAGAGAACTATCTCAAAGGTGGAATACCCTGAAAATTCCAAGCGACGGCCATCTTAACACTACCTCCCATCTCTTCGTCAAAATATCACGCCATGATTTAAAATTGGGAAAACAAACTTTATTCCATAAAGGACAAGATAACAAAACAGAGAAAAAGAATCAAATACCCTGTCGTCAAACGACCAAAGTCACAGTTACCAAAACTGTGTAAAAAAAACTAAAGAATGAAAATGATCACCTACCCGCTGGAGTGATCCTAGACATCATAACTAGCAATATATTACACAAATATGACGAATTAATCTCACAATGATATTTCGTTGACTGGACGATGAATAAAAATAAATCAGCATGAAATGATTATGTGAGAATCGTCTAAACGATCTTCTAATGCAATAGCATTTATCAAAATTATATACAATGAATTTACAATGGTTTATATAAAAATGTGTCTTTGGACACTCATATGTTTCAATTTAGTATCTGATCTGGGTCATAGCATTCGCATCGTTACATATTAAAGAAAGAAATATTCATTAAACAGGGTTACATTTCACCAAGCGATTAAGCTAAGTAGAAAATCAATGGTCTACGTTCATGTTTCATGTAGAAGGTAGAATTGTGTAAAATTGTAGAGGTTTTGATTATCAGCTGTGGAAATGCCTTAAGTTGCATAAACAGATTATCCAAGCTTTGCTCATAGTTAGGTGAAGAAAAGCATGTAGGCTCGATCTAGCAGATCATAACACCAAACATGGCTGTTGGACTACTCGAAGTCCAAAACGGATTGGCACTCACTGGCTTAAAAAGCTCTTATTGGCTCAATCGAAACTGTCCTAATGCTTCAAAAAGCATAAATTCTCAAAACTACAGCATAATCCCGGATATGCATTCGAATCACAAAATAAGGTTATAAGAACCTTCAAACACCATTATTAAATCTCATTACTATCTCAAAAACCTACAAAACAGGCTTAAACCACACAATAACCTCAAGCACGTTGTTCAAAGTCATGAAACTAAAGCATTTCACTGGCAAAAATAAACTATCATGCCTCACAATGATGTATACTAAATATACAGTTTAATCTCTTGACTCGAAGTCAAGCTTTCCTGGAATAATTTAATCAAAATTCAGGATGGTGTTCAAAATGCTGTACTTATCTCTCACTCACACAATTGCACTAAATGCAATTATTTACGTTAGTCAAAAAATAGAAAATGAATGTCTCGAAATGACACTAAATGTTAAGTTACTCTCAAATTAATACCTAATAGAAGGTGAAACTGATTCTTCCCTAAATCAGGATAGCCACCAACCTTGGTGAGTTTCGAAATATCAGTGGATAAAACTTACACCATGAAAGCAAGTTAACTACTCAGGTTAATCCAATGACAATCATTAAGTAAATCCACTAATAAATCTTCACACACAAAAGCGAAGTGCTCTCCATGAAAAAGAATCCAAAAAGTGGATTAAAACTCGAAAGGCAATTAACACCAAGAAAAACTTTCCAAGATTCAAATCGCTGCGAGAAAACAAAGTTCCCAACTCAACAGTAGTACATAAAAATATGTACTAGCCACAAGGAAAATAGTGTTCCAAACACTATTCAGCAAAACGCGATTAAAACTATACTTATACAAACAAATTGAAGTTCTTCCTCTAATCCTTCTTCGCGACAAATAAAAATACGCACTATTAACTAAAATACTACTGAATTTACTGATTAAATATCAAGACTATTAATACGCAAGGGATGAATTCATTAAGTGAATACAAAATCCCGGGAATGCAACAAATCAGTTTCGACAGAACCGTTGAAGCTAAACTCGTGCAAGCCCATTTAATCTACAAAAAGAAAAGAATGGCACTTGCAATTGCTAACAAAATGCCCTCACTAGGCTACGATAAAGAAGTTGCTGGTCCAATACCTTTCGTTGACTCTCGTAGCGTTGTAAAAAGGATATAAGTATCTGATGAATCTCCACGGTATCATCAGATAATACATTCTTCTTCCTTGGAGCTGGGATGCGAACCCGGGTATGCGACACACGCGAACACCGGTCGAGTGGCCGTCCGAGCCCTCGTCATTCATGCCAGAAAAGTTATAATACGCCCGTGAAACTGGACTGTTCTGCATGTCGTAGCTTGCGAAGTCATCAGCTAGCAACCACTGGAGTACTGTGAAAGTAGTCTCCTTTCCAAAAGGAAAATGCAGTTTGTGGTTTGCAGGCATCTCACTTATGCGTTCAACATGTAGCTACCCCATATATTTTAACCAGCCATCCTGGATAACAAGAACGTTAATCCTCCCCACCGACATCTCAAATGACAATATGCCTTTCAATGTTCGCATGATGCACTGCGTAAGAACTTGATGTCGGCAATACTGGCTCAGAACTACACGTTACTAACAATGTAAGAGGATCCACATAGGGTCCCGCAATGGCTGCCTCAATACGGACAACGCTGGACAGAGAAATATATATCAGCCTGCGCTCCGTTTAAAACTAGTCTTCCTTGAGACGACATTCTGTATTATAATAGTACTGCAATTGTCTCAAATCCATTACAATATGTTCGCCGCAGAAAGTATTCGCACACGGTACATGACCGCTTTACGAGACTTAAACTTTGAATCCGGAGACAAAACACTTCAAAGAACACGTTCGGCCTAGCCAAGTAAAAACGCTAGCCACCACGACACGGAGTAACTTTCACTCTCCTTGCACCTGTGAATGTCTCACCGGCTGAATCACGTAACTGTACACTTGACAATCAGACATCGAGTAACCATCTCTCGCTACCTGCGACACGACCCGTGAAGCTGCCCCCACTACTTTCGTTTTCCTTGATATATCGATATGTCAATATCTCGCTTGTAACTTGATTCTTACAGATGTTATTCCTTCGTTTCTCTTGTTAGATTCTATTCCTCATACATAATAGCTTTCTGCTATAGTAATCCACGTTCTACAGTCTTCGAAAGGTCTTCTATAACTCTGATTAGCTTCAAAACAGTAAAGATTATCCCCTAACCGTGGTCGATATCAGACATGACGTCACATATGGATTTATTGATCGGCCGGGCCATGAGTCAACTCACTCGGGAATGCTCGTAACTTCCGATCTGTAACCGAATGACACTTCTCAAAGTCTCAGTGCTTCATAGCCTGGCCTGCTCCGCGGGTTCAACTGCTTCGCGCCTCCTGGCCACCCTATTACAGTGTCTGGACAAAACCTTATAAAAAAAAACGGTACAGTACTTTAATGTAAGCACTATCATTGTTTTATTTCGCAAACCACGCTGTACGGTACTCTCAAATTTCTCAACACAGTGCTTCAAATATCTTGGATAGAACTGCACTCGTGTGTTGGGTGGAGCTAAAAGCCAAATACAACAGTGTGCGGGCACTACTGTCAGATGAATTACAAAATCATGTTGTATATTGTGAATGTATTAATTACGTGTCACAAAATGAGTGTCCAGCATCGTGAACTATCCACTCATGACGAATAAGCTATTACATAAGACAGGGAAAATACAGTTTTAAAAGACATGAAAGTCATCAATTCTGGGGAAGTCCGCTAAATGTGAAATGCCCATAAGAGCCCGTAGTACACCCTAAACTCTAGACGGACAATAGTAATACTCCACCCAGTTAGTTAGTTATTGTTGTTTTAAAGAGCGGTACTACGAGGTCATCTGCCCCTATACTCCACTTACCCTGTATAATTATTGTATCACGAATTACAGTCTATTGCAGTATATATATTGAACCCTTCTCGGTGAACCCAGGCTTGTTTAGAAAGGAACCAAGACCTGACACACATGGAAATTATGTACATTAAAAGGATCCACTCTCTAACGATGCTAGGACAGGTCAGGGGACATTGAAAATAAAAATAAACATTAAGAATATGAATTAATACATTGCAGATCCAGTGCAGTTTAGACCAGCTTAAGTCTTGAAACGCACAGAGTTAGCGGGCATGCCAGCTTTACAAATTGCACTATTCAGAGGGCGTAGCAGACAGGCTCCTTAACGTCAGTCACCCAGTACTACTTTCAAGCAGGGGAGTTCCACCCGTGACGTGAAAACGAGCTTAAAACATAGGCAGGAGTGTATGGAAGAGGAAATTCATTCCTTCTTGCATCCACATCTAGAGATCGGGCCAATATAAAAATTCATAGAAGACATCATTAGAAAGATAAAATTAAGCAGATAATTAAGAAGAAGTAAAATGCTTTAATTGGAGCAGAATCAGGGGTCACCGTGGAGGTAAACAGAAGTACTCTGGCCGCGTAGAATTTGGATATGTTAGCTGGGAATCACCTCTCAACGCGTCCCCACGCTACGATTTAGAAAATTTAATATTAATTAATTGGCCGAGTGG